>CP141142.1:41107643-42307643 GCA_035235625.1 Saururus chinensis | reverse complement strand
CGACTCATGCTCCTCAAGGCCAACGCCTTCGAGCAACTCCTGCTCCTTAAGGCCAACGCCTTCAAGCAACTCCTGCTCTTCAAGGCCAACGCCTTCGAGCAACTCCTGCTCTTTAAGGCCAACGCCTTCGAGCAACTCCTGCTCCTCAAGGCCAACGCCTTCGAGCAACTCGTACTCCTTAAGGCCAACGCCTTCCAGCAACTCCTGCTCCTCAAGGCCAACGCCTTCGAGCAACTCCTGCTCCTCAAGGCCAACGCCTTCGAGCAACTCCTACTCCTTAAGGCCAACGCCTTCAAGCAACTCCTGCTCCTCAAGGCCCACACCTTCGAGCAACTCCTGCCCATCAAGTCTAAACTCCCGGGCAACCCTGTTTGTCAAGACTAAAGTCTCAAGCAACAACACCTAGTAAGCCGGTGTACTCGAACAAACCAACTGGATTCTCAGGATCCAGTGAATCATAAATAATCTCAATCTGCAAGACAAATACACAACTCATCCCTACTTAACTCCATTGAACTAGACTCAACCTGGGGAGTGCACTCGTTCCACACAGGAACACAAATCAAAACATGTCCTTTTAGACCAATCAGCTTACGATTAATCCACGACCGATCAATCCGGCATACAATTTCACTACATTGCATCCAATCGGTTAAATTCGATTAACCTCGATGAAGCCTCAATTAGAAATTCATTTTCATGATGCATGCAGCATGGTACATACGTGGGCAAGGCATACATGAATCCTAATCTATGATAAGTGCTCTTATCAGCCCCTAATGCATCATTCATAATCACAATATTACGCTTCAACATCATCATTTAACCCCCACATGTATGTATGTAACTAGTAGAAGTACTTCACTCAATGAATTTCAACATGCTTGAAATTAACTTACTACTACACTACACATGTGAATTTCCATCTAAACATGAATTCCAGCGGAAATCATAGAAGAAGAATCATTGAAATCGTATCCCAATTCAAATCTCAACCACAAAGGCTAATCACATATACAATCACCCATTTCATCATTGAGTCATGGCATTCACCAACATCCACATACCAACTAACCACACTCTATCATGACAAATCAGTCCAATAATAGGTCGTAGTCCTACTGAAAATATGCTCAACCATAAGAAATCAACCATTCATAATTTCAAGATGACAATTCCAACATCATGCCATAAAACATAAGTCATTCTATAAATCTCTAAGCATATATTTCAACTTCATAACCTCAATATCATGCCTTTCTAGTAGCATAATATAGTTTAAAACACACCACATTCATATGAAATTGGCAAGTTAAAGTGGAATCATCAAAATAAACATCATATGCACAACATATAATTTACTGTATAGCCGTTTGAACGCCCTTCAGGCCTTTCAATCGGTTAAACGTAAAAATTTGAAATTCACAATTTGGCTGTTCGAATGCCCAGCAGGCCGTTCAATCGGCTGAACTGGAAAATTACCGATTCGACAGTGTTGCCGTTCGAACGCCCAGAAGGGCCTTTCGAATGCCAACAAGGCAGAACTGGTCATCTTCTTCCGTTCGCAAATTCAAACCGAAACACCATTGATAACACTTCAAATCCACATCTAACACCCTAATTATCATCAAAAGTCCTTCTTGACTTCCAGAATATTAAACCATATCATAATAATGCAAAGCCCTAAGAAATCGGGATTAAATAATTTTATTTTCTAATCTTACCATTAACACACCAAATCAAGTAACTCATTTCAAAATAAGCCAAAAATAAAGAGTTTTACCAGGGATAAACAGAGATTTTGAAGACCCATTACCTCAGCACTTGATTAAGCTCGGATTGAAGAGTCACCCTTCTTGAAATCCTTAAAAACACAATGAGTTTGAATTAAACTCTATCAAAAATCGATTTACCCAAGAAATTCCTAATTAAATCTTAGATCTAGGGCTTGTTGGTAGTAAAAATCGAATTTTGAATGTTAGAGTTTGTAGTAAAACACAAATCAGTAGTTTTTGATGTCCAAAAATGAATTGAATCAAAGGGGAAATGATAGATTTGGAAGAAATTAAGAAGAAAGTAGGGTTTAGTGTTTAATTAGAGTAAGCTTACCTTAATCGGCTTCTAATTCGGGCCTAAATGGGGATTAGGCCAGACCTCCTTCCTTATCATATTCCCAAAAATGGAAATGGCTCAGGTCTGCCCTTTTATAATAAGGGTTGGGGTATACATGGGTAAGTTATGGGGTGTAAATAGAAAAAGTAGGCTAAAAATGGATATTTTGCAAATTTAAGCACTAATTAAGTCTAGAAAAATTCTAAAATTTTTTATATAACCTTAGGTAGATGTCTAAGTTTATTTAACATAAAAATAAAATTTTTGACGGTGGGGCCCACAAGGGTCCCGCCAAAACCCTAATTTTTGGGAAAATAGTGAAAATTCTAAAAAATCCTAAAAATTCACATTTATTTTAAAATCACTTAAAACCACTCATATCAAAGTTAATTTTGGTTAAAATCATCGCAAACGCTATTTCTTCACGAAATCACCGAATAAGATCAGAAAATACGTTAATCTCAAGATAACCAATAATTAAAGAAAATCATAAACCAGTTTAAGATCAGGGATCTTACATTTCTAGAATGGACATTGAGTTTTTTTTTACATTTTGTCTTAAGCGGGGTGGGGATACTATTGCCAACACATCATTATGAATGTGTTTTGCCAAGCAGCCCCCGACCCTGTTCTTGTAAGACAACGAGAGTTCTTTTTTGTGAATGTCTTTATTACTTTGAAAGCTTTTATCTGCACCCTATTAATACCTTTAATACCCTACTTTATGAAAAAAATTACCTTTTCTTTTACTTTTTTAACCCTTAAAAATCTCAATATTTTTCTCCCCTATTACCCCAATTTAAAATAACTATAACCCTTTTATCTTAAGTTCCGAGAAGCAACAAATTTCCAACATCAGAGTCTATCAAAAGAAAAAATTAAGCATGGAAGGTTGTATTGGTCGATACAACCCCGCATCGATCGATATGTACCTATATCGGTGGAGATTGATACGGTACGGGGGTGGTACGCCTCCACACCAAAAGCCTATTTGTATCGGCTGTATCAGTTGTGTCATATTGATACGGTCGATATATATCGATACACTATTAAAAATAATTTTTTTATTTCAAAAATTATTTTAAAATTTTTAAAAATAAATTTTTTAAAAAAAATTCTTAAAAACAAAAACACAATTCAAACCCAACTTCGAAAGTTTAAGTTTTTATTATATTAAAATTAATATTTTTAAAGTTATATGAGAACAATACGGTTAGGTCCATATAATTTACATAATTATTTTTTTACATATAGTGCTCCACAAATATGTATTTATTTAAATATATAATTGTGACCCATATTAAACATATTATTTATTTTTTAAAATCAATTAATTTTAGAGTACTTAATATGGGAAAGAAGAAGTAATAATTTGTATTGGACGGAGAGCATAATAGTGTATGGTTCCAAATAAACTAATTTTAGAATACTCGTATCGGTTGATATGATATTCTAAAGTCTTATTATGCTCTAAAATAAGTATTATAATAGTATATTATTAGTGATAATATTTTTTAATATTTATAAAAAGGCTTATGCCTATTTCGACACGTATCAAGTGTATCATTAGCGCATACCTGTATTCATGATCATCGATATTGTCATCCATATTGATACTGCCTTTCGTGGATATGATCGGTGATGGGCAGATATGTCGCGCCCAGGGATTTTGAAACATATAAAAATTTTCTTTTCATAAAAATATTGGAGTTTACCCGAGCCTGCGACTGGAGCCACTCGCCTTATGCGATAATAAAATAGTAATATCCCTAGGAGCCACGGTCCGTGTACAAACACACAAGAGAAAAATAATGAGTTCTTACTCGTTTTGATTCGGTTGAAATCCTTGAAATCACATCATTAAAACTTCATAGTAGGCCCTTTTACCCACACACTAAGCTTCGTCGAGTCTTGTAAAGTCTAGGGGGTGGTGAGTATTTTAAAATACTCAGTAGGGTAGTTTATACGATTGAGCATGAATAAACACATGGTAGTTTCACAGCACACACACACACACACACACACACACACACACACACACACACACACACACACACACACATATATATATATATATATATATATATATATATATATATATATATTATTTTTCATGAAAATAGGGTGTGTCTCTCACCCAAAACCACCCCTAGTGCTTCTTCCTATGTATCGAAGATGCTTATAGGGTTTGCAAGCTCTCATGGCTCACTACAAATGTCCCATACATATATATTAATAATAGGAATTTTGCTGCGGGTACAAAGCAACAACCTCTTACTCCTCTACATATCATTTCAAAATAATTCATGCTTGTGGATAGAAGAGCCACCCGTTCTCATGGGGCACCGAGATATAGAGAGTAGAGAATCTTCTCATGATACTCTCTACCCTAGCGCGCGTAGCCTTGACTTCATTAGGGGCAAATCAGGGGTCTTGCCCTTCGTTAGGAGCTCACCAGTCTAAAATACATATCGTGCATCCGATTCCGAATTGGATTAATTGTGCCCTTAACTAGTCAACAGAGCTCTATCTGGGCGCCCAACAATAGCTCTAGACAACCAAAACACCCATGAGTCCCATACTCATAGTCTTGAGTCTCAAACTCAATCAAAATATCCTAGAGTTCCCAGACTCCAAAAATGGTTGTTTTCTTTTAAAATATTATATCCCAATATTTATCCTTTTTAAAACCCTAGCTTCGCCTCTACAAGTCATGGGAATGTCACTATCAACGACTACAAAAGTAAGGTTGGTTGCTCATTCCAATGAGACAGTTACCCTTTCTTTGTCTTGTCTCAGTGACTCGATCACCATGCTTATACTCCTTTTCAAAAAAAATCTTGAGAATCCTTCTTTCAACAAGGACGAGTCCTCTAAAACCGTATTTCAAATATATTGTATTCATTCACAATGAAAACAGTGGCGAAACTAGTTTGTCTCTATCTCACACGCTCCACCATGTATAATTTATATCAAAATCCACGGATAAATATTCTATCAAACCATTATATATGAGGCAATCATAATGCATGTAGTATAAAGCATATCCACTTCCAGTAGCAAATCATTTGACTAATCGAATATACATAATAGCATTATAAATATATGGTATATAAATTATATTCTATTCCAATGATTAACCATTCGACAGATCGAATATTTGTGTAGAAATCATAAATCATAACTTGAAAATAATTTCTAACGCATAACATGCGAGAGTCATATAATTAATAAATTAAAAACACAACCAAAGTTTATAATCATGCCATAAGAAATGATAAAGCCCCTACCTCATTCTCCACACGAGTTCGAGAACGATAAATTGGACACTACGAAATTGGATGTCCACTTCTGGGATTTTGGAGGTCTCCAACCAAGAAAATAACCCCTCCATGACGTCTGACACGCTCAATTTAGGTAAGAACGCTTCTCAAACGGAAGAAAACAAACTCATATCAACTCCATAAACTCTTTTTCCATGCCCATAGGCTACGGATAGAACCTCCCCTTAGATCGGGATACTTTTCTCACAACACGCTCGTAGGCGATGGACAAAATCTCCCTTTGCCCAAAGACATTTTACCCTAATGCACCCGTAGGCGGCGGACAGAACCTCCCCTTACTTCGGTATGTTTCCCCCATAAAAGGTCTCTAACTCGAGGAATATATGCTTCCATTGCGTAGAACACCCTTGATTTAGTTAAGAACGTTTTTTGAACGGAAGGAAACAGACACAAAATGACTCCAAAAAGTTATATGGAATAATGAACTAAATCTCTATTTATAGAAAAACCCCGCAAGCAGGCGACATGCATGTGACACATGTTGTGCTCCAACTGGCCAAAACGGCAGCACCGCCGCGCTTGGCACGCACACGGTGCTGCCGCACATTCATCGTGTGCGGCGTGGATTGGCTTCAACCACTGGCGTCAGCAGTGACGCTAGCTATTTTGTCTGTTTCTTAATATTTTATTATTATTTTAATCAAATGCAATTCCAATTTTAAAACGCGATAACTTCTTATCCCAAAGTCGGAGTTGCACATTCTTAGTACCAATGGACTCGTATCGACAAACCCTTCAAAAATAGACCCCACATGGGTGGGTTATTTCGTACTTTTAAAAGTGGGTCTCGCCCATGTGGCATATTTTCCGAGGTTGTAACTTTTGCTCCTGACCTCTGTTTTGTGCGCTCTTAGGTTCGTTACGCTCGTCTCACTGAGCTCTATCACACCCAATAAAAACTCTCTAAATATTAGCCTCTAAATAATTTAAAATAATTAAAATTAATAAATAGTTTTATTAGAGGCAAGAAATCATACTGATAATTCGTAGTTGTTATAAGATAAAATCTAATATGATCTGATGGCATCTGATATGATCCAATTTACCCTATCGGGTGTTCTACTCCGCTATATGATAGAGTGAGATGTATGATTCTGCTAATTTATTAGCTTCTGTTTGACTCGATGATTTATGAGATTTTCGTTCGACTCCGAATTATTTATTTGGATATAAAGATATACGTATTTTAACATATATGATTTTGTTTGATGAATGTAATAACCATTAGGTAGAACTACGTTCGGATCCAATTGTATTGGAATAATATCTTTAGATGTTATTTAATACATATGTAGGCAACTAATAGTACAACAGTGTTGACCCGATTCAAATTAATTATAAAATTAAGTTTTTCTAGCCTACACAAAACGAAGCACTAAGGCTTCGTAGTACGTAGAGGAATGTTACGGTTCTCGCACACAGAATCTGCCACTCCTTGTTGGTCTCTTTTTAATTTTTTATTAATTTTAATAAACTTCTATTTTATTTTCTGAACAATCCCAAGTCTAGGTCGATTTTTCAAGTTGGGGCATTACACTTGCGGCAACAATGGCTAGAAAAAAAGTTGCAACCATTCTAGCCGTGCTATAACAAGGAAAGAAAAAAATACAAAGGAAATAAAAAATAATTTAATAATAAAAAATAATTTTTTTTAATAAATGTTATTTAAGATCAAGGAGATTGGGTGAACATATACACGTTCTATCTCTTTGTCATCCTATTAACGAGCAATGTTACAATTCGTACAGCCGATCCTTGTCCTCCCAGCCACTAGTCAGGTCAGGCCACTCGGCCGCGATGGCCGGGTCCCGTCGGGGCACGAGCCTGGCAGGCAATGCGCGCATGTGCCACGCAGGCACCGCCTGCAACTTATCAGCATCACTAGATTTTTCTCTCTATCCTCCCGAGCTCAAACACCAGCCGCAGGTTCTCCACCTTCCTATCGTCTTCTCCACCTCAGACCCCCCAGCAGATCATTCTCTCCACGTGGGCCAATCGAAGCAGGGCAAGAGGATGAATCCTACCAATGAAAACCAGCATTCGGATTCGCCTATCGTCACCACCTTCCTCCCTCTTTATACTCGCGCTCTCTTCTACTTCTATCCACTCACCCTGTAGTACATCCATCCAATCCTTCTGAGTTCCCACTACCAGTTCTCCCAGGCTCAGAAGAAGAGGAGGAGCGATGGTGTCGACTGCTCTGAGAAGCTGCGGGGTGGCCGCCGTCTTCCCCTCCGTGCTCTCCTCCTCCAAGTCCTCCTTCGCCGCCGCCATTGCTCTCCCCAACGCCTGCTCCAATGCCTCCTCCCGCTTTACCATGACCGCCGACTGGATGCCCGGACAGCCTCGCCCTCCCTACCTGGATGGCTCAGCCCCCGGGTACGTAACACAACACTCACCTTCTTCCATCTGTCTCTCACCCGGGCTTTTGGCCTCAGCTTATCTAACGCCTCTGTTTTACATGCCTCAGTGACTTTGGATTCGACCCACTTCGGCTAGGTGAGGTGCCTGAGAATCTAGAGAGATACAAGGAGTCTGAACTCATTCACTGCAGATGGGCAATGCTCGCCGTTGTAAGTAATCTTCATCTAGCTTTTCTTTTTAGTATCAATGGCAGTATAGCTAATTAGCTAGGAGAATCTCTAGCCCTGCTCATGGTTTGAACATACGATGAATGTTGCAGCCTGGGATCTTGGTGCCAGAGGCATTGGGGCTGGGCAACTGGGTGAAAGCCCAAGAGTGGGCCGCCGTACCAGGAGGCCAAGCGACCTACCTGGGTAACCCAGTCCCATGGGGCACCCTCCCAACCATTCTAGTGATCGAGTTCCTTGCCATCGCTTTCGTCGAGCACCAGCGCAGCATGGAGAAAGACCCCGAGAAGAAGAAGTACCCTGGCGGTGCCTTCGATCCCTTGGGCTACTCCAAGGACCCCGTCAAGTTCGAGGAATACAAGGTCAAAGAAATAAAAAATGGTATTCATGAGTATCCTCTCTCTTCAGTCATTTATAATTGTGAAAGCTCTTCTTGCCAGCTATATAATGCTAATGGCGAATTTATAATTCTACTTTGTTCTAGGTCGGCTTGCCTTATTGGCCTTCGTGGGCTTCTGCGTTCAGCAATCAGCTTATCCAGGGACAGGGCCACTGGAGAACCTGGCAACCCATTTGGCTGATCCCTGGCACAACAACATTGGCGATATCATCATCCCGAGATCCATTTTGCCTTGAGCAAAATTTGAGATTTGATCAAACAGCACTGTACAAGTCCATGTAATCACCTGTACGGATTATCATCGTCTTCTATTAATCTGTATAAGTCAGTACTGGATTTCCTACAATGCCTTTTTTTCAGTCCTGTCCCAATGTACTGTGGATAAACATTTAATACATTACTGCTATGGTGAGAATTTTTGGATGTTGTTTTACAACTGGTAAGAAACCAAGAAGTTCAAATTACAGAAACCCAAGTAAAACCGAGGAACAGGAGATGATCCATGGATGCCAAGTATGCGACCGTGTAGCAGATGCAAAGCCTGAGAAAACAGGAAGCCAGTCATTATTTAAATGGATCAATGTCATATGCTTTGATGAATGCTAATTTTCTGTACTCGTTGCCCCTTACTAACTTCAAATGATAAAAAGGAAATGAATATGAACTCTGAAGAAGTAACTTTGATATACCTGGAATCAGATTATCAGTAGATTGGTTTACACCAATGTTGTTTCCTCTTAAAGCTTTTATCTTTTCTGATATAACGCCTGATTTCCCTAAGTATGACCTCGTGAGCTGCTTCACTGCAGATAATCCTTGTGTGCTGCACCGAAATCACATGTATTTTGCTTTTCAACACTTGCTAAACAATTTATATGTGTATTTATTTTTGCAGGAGAGCCGAAGAAGATCAATTTTACTGTCTGCAGACAATTATGCAAATAATGGATTGCGAAACATGTTGACATTTTATTTGATAATATTCCACATGAAGAAAAAATTCAGGTGACATAACGATAAGTTGATATGGGGAATTTGATAGCGAGTGTGATCGTGGTCATTACTAATTGTATTATTTGTATTAGGAAGTAATCGAACTCATCACTGACATAGTAGCCCCCCAGTACATGCAGTTTAGCTCTTTGATGGGTCATATTCACGATTAGTGAGTTTAGAAGTACCTGGCTCAAGGAACATGTTCACATAGTTTTTGATCGTATTCACTGAATGAAATCTTAATAATCAGAGAAAAGAAAACTATCAAAACTGATTTGTGCAACAAATTGGTCTTCCCTAATGGCTATACTTAATCCTTTTTCAACTTGTACTGTTGCGTCATCTATAAACGTAAGCTGAATAAAACTTCGCTTTTTCCTCATCAGCACAATGAAATTACCTGGAGCTAAGTAAGTGATTGTTACTACTTTTCGCATTGATGAAAGAACCTGTCCAGCTTGCATTAAGCAGTGCCTGAAGTACTTCTGCCCTTTTTTGTCTTGAAATAGAGTTCTGCGACATTATTACATTTGCCGGAATAGCTCCCAATCTGGTAGAGAATGAAAGACATTGTGATTGCACTAAAGTGGAAGAAATACACAATGCTCATCCATAAGGGTAGGTATAAAGCTAAACAAATTGGGGCATTGAATTCTCGGAAGCATATATCCAAAAATTGAAGATAAGTATCAGTAGAATAAATCGACGCTTTTTTATATAAATAGAATAAATCGAAGTTACTGTCACAAGAATCCCGGCCAAATTTGTAACATGTAAAAGAAAAATCTTTGAACATCGATTGAATCTTGAACTAGATTTTCAAGCTAAAGACTCTGCTTTTATGCCATGAGAGAACTTAAATACTTACTTGCAATCTCCAGGGTATCCGTTTATTTCTCGGCAGCCACCCTGTGGGCATAGATACCTGAAGACAAAAATGGTACTCAACTTAGAAATACACTACACTCTAGCACAAAAATAAAATTTTGAGCATATGCATTCATACATGAATTCTCTTATGGACTTTGTAGACCATGTTTTACTGAGTGGGCCTTCCATGGAGTAGAGCAAAGGTGTATCATCCTTCACAAATGCTATATCCCCCAGGCCTTCCATCAGACATCTAAAAGCACCGGGATGACCCTGGTAGGAACTGCCAATTGGGCATGTGCCGTTTTCATTTGCACACCCATTGCATTCTCCTGTTCCTTGGAATTCCGACGGTGCACATACTGAAGAAAAAAAAGTTTTCACAGTGACATGATCACTTGGTTGCCCTGCATCTACAAACTTTCTGAGATAATTAACAGGGTAATTCCATCCTGCTGCTGTTGAATAGCCCCCATGGCAAGATCTCATCCCCTTAAGATCATTTATGCTGATTGCTTGCTTTCCTTCGCAAGTTTCTCGACGTACTACTGCAACGGCACTGTAGCTCTCAGCATGATTACAGTAGACCTCGTTAGCAATAGCTTTCATGGAATAGTTGAGAAATGCAATGTAAGCAAGCCCAGCTTCCAAATTTATCAAATCTGCTTCACCATTTTTTATTGAGAGAAGACACTCTTGGGCCGTTTCTTTTTTGACACTAGACAATACAAGACATAAACAGAAAAATGAGAATTCAGATACAAATGTCAGCTACGATCAACTATACATCCAATATACACGATCTTAACATGGTAATTATGTTAGTGAGATCCAAATCCAATTGAATTTATATGCCAGATTGATTAAGTTAGAGATTCTGACAAACGAATGTACTCATTTAGATTTTATTAGGTGGTAGGAATTTAATGGTTTGTTTGTTGGTGCACATACCACTTCCAGTTGTAGCCATTAGTCTGCTTGAGTAAACTGATGAAGTATTGGCAATCGACAAACTCGTCCCTCACCGCGCACCACTTCACGATCTCTTCATCATCCATCGCTCCTGATGATTGTGGACTCTCTTCAACATTAGGCGATGAACTGTCAGGGGCCTGACCGACGGCCGTCGGTGCTGCAAACTCGATCTCTTCTTGTCGTTCCCGCTCCGGAGCTGGCATGGGCGAGTTCGATTTAACCACCGGATGAGGCGCCGGGACTAGTTCCTGGTGTGAATTTGCACCATAGTCGGATTCTTCAGGCTGTTCCAAAGGCGGCGACATTTCAGAGGGATGCCACAAAGGTGGCAATGCAGGAGGAGATGAAACCGGAACCGGCTCAACATCAGCTGCAGACTCCGGCGCCAAGGCTGGTTCAACGCCTAAAGAATCACAAATTCCGGGTTGAGAACTTCCAAAATGGTCAGTTTTTCAATCTGGGCAAGCATTTTTTACGTTTCCTTGATTGAAGATTGAAATCTTCGTTTTACTCACCTTGAACTGCTGTTGATCGGAGGGAAGAGAGGTAAAAGGCGACGAAGCAAACAGTTAGCATCCGCATCTCAAATTATAAAGAGTTGAGCTGAAGAGCCAGTTTCTGTCGCGTTCGTTATAACCAACGTCCTACCTCAGCTGAAGGACATACATGGAGGCTCATCCAAAATGCATGCATGGGACAGAGCTTTGGGCATGTATTCAGGGAACCCAGTAGATGCAGACTCTGTTCCTGACTTCAAATTAGTGCAAAGCGGGTTCTGAGCTGACGTTTTCATCGGGAAGGAATATATTTAGAAGATAGCAGACGACGAGACGCTCCTTGTCTGCATTGACTAGATCGAGACTCGCTTACCTAGGTTACTCAATACTACTATATGTATTAGGGTGGGAGAAAAATTGATTTTTAAAGAGACTTGATGATTACTTGCTTCATGAAGTTGCTACTACATGTGATTCTGTAAGGAAAATTTAGTGAAACTGAAACCTTCACTTGAAAGTTGAAACTACGGCATCTTTGTTTGTACCAAAAAATAAAAATAAAAAGAAACTACCGCATCTTGTCTGACTGATTCAAGAGTGTCCTGCGTCTTAAGGAGGGCAACATATTAATTGGATCGGACAGTCAGGAGCTCGAGCTCACTAAATCTACAACTTGGCTAGGTTTTGAAGGAATTTATGTTGTTTCTCTTTGTATACCACGACTGCCTTGTGTAATCTTTTATCGTGTACCTTTATTTGTAGAGGAGATCGAGTATAGCAAGACTATCTCTCTGAGACATATTTATCCTACGAATATTTATCTCCTCATATAAAAAGATATGATGTTGCTGAAAGAAGTACTCCAATAATAACCCACGGTAAAATACTCTGTTTCTACTCTTTAGACTCTGGGCTATGGAAGTAAATTTCTATATTGAGTGCATCCGAAAGGCATGTTTAAATAAGTTGTGAAAGGGTGCATTCAATCACAAATATCGAAAAAAATACAAACAGAGCCCAATGATATGCAAAAACAATGAAAAGACGTCTTAGGACCTTTGGATATGATCCTTTGACATATTAATGTTCATCTTAATCCAATTCTGTAAAAAGACATGAATGACATTAGTTAATTTAATTAAAGCTCAAAAGAAATTTGTCCCCAAAAGAAGGTTTTTTTTTTAACCCCACCTAGCCCGATTGGTTGTGCATATGGGTTAGCCCACATAGGCGCATAGGTCTGAAATATATATCGCCCACAAAAGTGAGGTAACCTAAGGGCCTAACATTATATACTAAACTTGGGTTTTATATACTCACTATATAAAAATCTCCTTTCGTATGTAAAAATATTCCAAATAACATTCTTTCACTACACCTAAACTTAATTCACTATTTTATGGCTTTGAGTTTAAGTAGGCAAAACTTACTTAACCCGTCATTGTTTATGATGTAGATATGACCTCAAAACTATATTATCCAATAATCATCCATAATCAATAGTCGCGTTGATTCACATTATCTAACTAACTTCTATTTATATGATAAATATATCTATCGTGCGTGTTATCAAACATACACAAAGAGGAACTCTCATACACGATATTATAATGGTTGAACATCATGTTTCTAATGTCTTATCGAACACACGATATATGACTACTCGTCTTTCTGACCCAACAATAGTCTGCTTCGACTGCCTATGTCGTGTGCTCTCATACATGCCAAATCAAAAAGTATGCATACAAATATCCAAAAGGCCTTACCACGAAACTGCCGCTCATGTTCTCCAAGCCGGATTAACCACTCGTTCGGCCACTATTTTTCTACAAAGTTTACTCCTTTACCGGGATCGCCGTAAACAGAACCTTGCTACAGAGAAGAACCAGCTTTGTGGCATCCAGTTTCAAACTCAACTTGTAAAAAAAAACTCGTTCGAGAACTAACGCAAGAGTATTTTTCGCAAACTCTTTCTAGAACAAAAAGAAATCCTAATCTTCAATGTTTGGTCAGATAGGTCGCAAAATCTTCTCTCATGCTGCGTTAACGCTACTCAATCAGAAGACTTTCCAATCGGAACTGAGTTTTCAATCGGAAAGGACTTTTTAATCGAAAGAATCGCCAGTGTTTGAAGTCATATGCCGATGAATGCGACTTCGTGAGGGTTTTACATGATATAAAACCTTATCTCTGGTCAGGGGTATTTTAGTCTAAAATTTTTCTTATATCGTGTTATTTCAGGTTTTATGGCATTTTTGTTTAAAATATAGGGAATATGAAATTTTCCAATCTTCAGCCAGACAATATGGAAAAAAACTCTAATTTTTATTTATGTTGGTCTTATGATATGCATGTATTCATCATATTCTTCTAAAATATGTCTATTAAACTATCAATTTTGTTTCCTTTGTGTTTTTAAGTTAGTTTTTATTACTTAGCATAGATTCATTATATTCTAATCCACGATAAATTTGATGTCTAATATGGGTTGTAGCCTAATCTATCAAATATAGCCTACAACCCAGATTTATATCTAAAAATAATTAACCTTCACCAAATTTATATCTAGGTTGTAGGCTACTTTGTCTCCAATTTTTTTTGTTTGTATTAATACCTACTATATCAATCAATCATTAGTTCCATTATCAAGCTGAACTAAATCTAATTATTTGATAAATATGTTATGTCTATCGTAATACCTATCCAAATATTAAATTTGTTCTATTTTTCTTGACACATCCAAATATAAAGTCTGTCATTTGTTCTATCTAATTAGGTGATAAAATCAGTTTTGTCTATCTGTCCACGAGAAAATCTGTTATCTGATTTTTTTGGTTTTCTTCTTTGTAATATGGTTTTCCCTCAAGGAACGTGTCAACAATCTTGTAATTTTAAGGATTTGCAGATTAAACATTTTGCCTAGATTCGTGTTTTTTGCTTGATATATACTAATTACTTCTTTATTTTAGTATTCCCTTAACTGGACTAAGTCAATTTAATTATGTTTGTGATATTGAAAAGGGTAAACTTTTTCGGCGTCTTAGTCATGCTAGAATAGAAGGATGGAGATAAAAAAAATTGGTGGAAATGTCCCATTTTCTGGATGTGTATGGTTTAACATGTAAGAAATAACACTTTTATGTTTTCTTGAGTATATTCCATCTATGCATTTCTTGTAAGGACCCTCATCTCTAAACAGGTTTTGATTTTTATTTAATTATTGGTTATCATGAGATTAACGTGTTTTCTGATCTTATTCGGTGATTTCGTGAATAAATAGTATTTGTGATGGTTTTAACCAAAATCAACTATTATATTAGTGGTTTTAAGTGATTTTAAACCAGATGTAAATTTTTGGGATTTTTTAAAATTTTCACTATTTTCCCAAAAATTAGGGTTTTGGCGGGACCCTTGTGGGCCCCACTGTCAAAAATTTTACTTTTATGTCAAATAAACTTAGACATATACCTAAGGTTATAAAAAAAAATTTAGAATTTTATTAGGCTTAATTAGTGCTTAAATTTGCAAAATAACCATTTTTAGCCTACTTTTCCTATTTACACCCCAAAACTTACCTATGCATACCCCAACCCTTACTGTAAAAGGGCAAACCAGAGCCATTTCTATTTTTGGGAATAGGCTAAGGAAGGAGGCTGGCCTAATCTCCATTTAGGCCCAAATTAGAAGCCGATTAAGGTAAGCTTACTCTAATTAAGCACTAATCTATGACTTTCTTCTTAATCTCTTCTAAATCTACCCCTTTCCCCCTTGATTCAATTCGTTTTTGGGCATCAAAAGCTACTGATTTGTGTTTTACTACAAACCCTAACATTCAAAAATCGATTTTTACTACCAACAAGCCCTAGATCTAAGATTTAATTAAGGATTTCTTGGGTAAATCGATTTCTATTAGAGTTTAATTCAAACTCATTGTGTTTTCAAGGATTTCAAGAAGGGTGACTCTTCAATCCGAGCTTAATCAAGTGCTAAGGTAATGGGTCTTCAAAATCTCTGTTTATCCATGGTAAAATTCTTTATTTTTGGCTTATTTCGAAATGGGTTGCTTGATTTGGTGTGTTAATGGTAAGATTAGAAAATGAAATTATTTAATCCCGATTTCTTAGGGTTTTGCATTATTATGATATGGTTTGATGTTCTGGAAGTCAAGGAGGACTTTTGATGATGATTAGGGTGTTAGATGTGGATTTGAAGTGCTATCAATGGTGTTTCGGTTTGGATTTGCGAAAGGAAGAAGATGACCAGTTCTGCCTTGTTGGCATTCGAATAGCCCCTCTGGGCATTCGAACGGCAACACTGTCGGATTGGTAATTTTCCAGTTCAGCCGATCAAACGGCCTGCTAGGCGTTCGAACGGCAAAATTGTAAATTTCAAATTTTTGCGTTTAACCGATCGAACGGCCTGAAGGGCGTTCGAACGGCTACACAGCAAATTGGTTTTCTAATGCATGATGTTTATTTTGATGATTCCATTTTAGCTTGCCAATTTCATATGAATGTGGTGTGTTTTAAGCTATGTTATGCTACTGGAAAGACATGCTATTGAGGTTATAGAATTGAGATATATGCTTAAAAATTTGTGGAATGACTAATATTTTGTGGCATGATGTTGGAATTGTTATCTTGAAATTATGAATGGTTGATTCCCTTTGGTTAAACATATTTTCAGTAGGACTACAACCTATTATTGGACTGATTTGTCATGATAGAATGTGGTTAGTTGATGTGTGCATGTTGGTGAATGCCATGACTCAATGATGAAATGAGTGATGTTATATGTGTTTAGCCTTGTGGTTGAGTTTTGAATTGGGATACTATTTCAATGACTCTTCTTCTATGATTTCCGCTGGAATTCATGTTTAGATGGAAATTCACATGTGTAGTGTAGTAGTAAGTTAATTTCAAGCATGTTGAAATGCATTGAGTGAAGTACTTCTACTAGTTACATACACACACATGTGGGGGTTAAACGATGATGTTGAAGCTTGATATTGTGATTATGAATGATGCATTAGGGGCTGATGAGAGTACTTATCATGGATTAGGATTCATGTATGCTTTGCCCATGTATGTACCATGTTGTATGCATCATGAAAATAGATTTTCAATTGAGGCTTCATTGTGGTTAATCGAATTTGACCGATTGGATGCAATGTGATGAAATTGTGTGCCGGATTGATCGGTCGTGGATTAATCACAAGTTGATTGGTCCGAAATGACATATTTTGATTTGAGTTCCTGTGTGGAACAAGTGCACTCCCCGGGTTGAGTCTAATTAAATGGGATTATGTGGGGATGAGTTGTGTACTTGTCTTGCGGATTGTGAGAATGTTATTATGAGTGTCATCTGGACCCTAAGAATCCAGTGTGGTATGCCGTGTGCACCCCGCTACCACGTGTTCTAGGGTTCTCTGTGTGAGAACTCGGGCTCTTCCCTTCGCTGGAGATGTCTCTGGGCGAACACCCCTGCTCTAGATTTTCTGTGTGAGAATGGGACATCCTTGGCCAGGATCGTCCATGGCGAGCAGCATTAGGGATTAACAACCCCGATCTTTATTTAATTCTTGTGTAGAATTTTGGATCGTGACACACCTTCGTGGCCTTGTCTATGCTCCCGTCTGTGTGACATTAAGGTGTGATTACTCCTTGATGGAGGTTGTGATGATATAATGTATGATGGAATATGTATGTTAGAGATACATTCATGCAGGTTGGTTATAATATAATGCATGATGGAATATGTATGTTAGAGATACATCCATGCAGGTTGATTTCGATATGATGCATGATGGAATATGTATGTTAGAGATACATCCATGCAGGTTGATTTCGATATGATGCATGATGGAATATGTATGTTAGAGATACATCCATGCAGGTTGATTATGATATAATGCATGTGGGAATATGTATGTTAGAGATACATCCATGCAGGTTGATTTTGATATAATACATGTGGGAATATGTATGTTAGAGATACATCCATGTAGGTTGAATTATGCACTATGATGCTGTGCTAGGTGATATGTATATATGATCAGAAAATGATGCACCATGTAAATCTTTGATTTGAATGATCTTATTACTATGCTATCGTGCTTTCAATGTTGATAGTGATATTAAAACCATTGCTGAGTTTGTTAAACTCACCCCTCTTTTTGTGTTTTGATTTGGGGCTGCGTGGTGTGACACACAGACGGACAGGATCTCCTCTTTGAGGAAAGGTTGGAGATGGCTTAGATGTGATCTTGGAGATAGTTGTGTGACTTATCTTCTTTTGTTTCATGCTTATGTTTAGAACCTTTGTGTAGGGTTCTTGTTTTTGGATTTATGTCATACTTTACAGTTGTGATGCTTATGACTTATTTTGAGCCGGTGTAGGCTTTACTTAAACTAAGCTTGTGGGTTTGAGATTGTTGTTTACTTTGTGATAAACAACTCTTTTCTTTCCCTTTTATTTACTCTTGCTCAAAGATTGTGCGTACTCCGTAATTTTGTTAATCGCCCGTGGTTAGGGTTAAGTCTTCTGTTAGATCGTTTCTCAATTTCACTTCGTCGCCCCCGCGCGCTTAACTGGCCCCTGGACCGGGTTCGGCTCGGGTCGGGCATCGCGGGGGCGTGACATTTCTGACCTTCAAAGGTCTAGAAACATTGGTCTTGTGGCTCCCACTCATCCTTCGAAAATATGATCTTCACAGTGTCATTGATTTGCTCCAGCAGTGTTCTTATTTTTTGCCTTTCTACCGCCATTTCCTTTGAATAATGACTTCCATTTTTTGCTGATTTCTTTTGTTGTTGTCCATATTTATGGCTATAGTTCTACCATTGCCCATGCAATAGCTCTCTCTTTCTCACACACACGTAATTCTGTCGTGCTTCTCCCACTTCTCTACTATATGAGCTTCTCTAGTCTCTATTCCCGATACACTCACGCTCACATCTCTCTCTCTCTCTATACTAGCTTCTACTAATCACAACTCTCTTTGATTCAGCATCTCCTTTCTTTGTACAATCTCCTCTCTCTTCTTCTTTCGTGGCTGGTTGTTCCTACCCCAATTCATGGACATGCTCTGTTAATAGTTGAAAATTGTCAGATGCTGGGGTGGAAGACACAGGCTGATGGCAGTGTGATCTACTACTAGAACAACGGTTACTAATGAGGCAAGCAAAAAAGGGGGTGCAACGGATTATATAGGAGCAAATAGAGCAGCATAGGCGGTCAGCAGAAACGAGGAAGTCGGAATCTACTGGGAGGTGCCATCACTAGCCAGTGGGATCTGGCTATCCAGCGGCAGAGCAACAAGGGGAGGCAACTAGACAACTAAGGCAGAAGACAAAGGGGAAGGGCTAGACGTGGGCAGTAGGCAAAAACTCCCAGAGCCAACCACGACCGGTAGAGCACTTTGTGGGGAATAAAACTACATGCCTAACCAAACAAAGTATAAGTTTATTGTACTTTGGTTCTGGCTGAACAGAGTATATATTTACTGTTCTGGAGCTTTGGGTGAACAGAGTATAATTTTACTGTTCCCTGCTTGTATTGTGGAAATATGGATTTAGGAATGCCAATACGAAAGTAAAGTACACAAGAGAATTTAACGTGGTTCGGCCTTGCTGCCTACATACACGAGATCACACAATTCCACTAGATAGAGAATTAGAGTACAAGAGAATTACAAGATCTTTCAGTAAAGCTCCTCAAGCAAAACCCAAGAAGAAAACTTCAACTTCTTCCTCCCAAAAATTCCTATTTTCCTTCTCTCTGCGTAAACCTCTCGGTTTCGGGTCGTGGCAGCTCTATTCTCTTCTCTGGTTCAGAATTCTTCTCTTGTTAGAATCCACTCACACATCAATCACGTAACCCTTTTTGATGAAACCTATTTATAACTTAGGTCTTCCAAAGTAAAGGACAAGACTAATTGGTTTCACCGTCAATAATCTCCCACTTGAAACCAAATTACTCGAAAACTTCAACAACAATTCTCCCACTCAAATTGATTCCTTTCGAATCAATTTCATATACAAAGCCAATTACAAGCAAGACAATTGCTCTACTCATATCTAATGTAACTGTGTGATCACCACCATTCTTCTAATTCTTCTAGTGTAGAAGACTAATGGTGGTTGAGCAAACACTCAATTTCTCCATTGTCACCACTTTAGTAAATATATCCGCTGGATTCTCCTTAGTATGAATCTTCTCCAAGAAGACCTTCTCTTCAACAAGTTCTCTTGCAAAATGATACTTGATCTCATTATGTTTTGTTCTAGCATGAAACACATTATTCTTTGCCATATCAATTGCATTCTTGTTATCACAATAGAGTACACACCTCTCTTGAGGTTTGTCTAACTCCTTTAAGAATGCTTTTAACTACATCATCATCTTGCAAGCTTCAATGGCTGCAATATACTCTGCCTCAGTAGATGAATTTGTCACAATTTTATGCAATTGTGACTGCCAAGAAACTGCACCACTACCTAATGTGAAGACAAAATCTGAAGTGCTTCTTCTGCTATCAAGATTACCTCCATAATTTGAATCAACAAAGCCAACTAAGTTAATCCTGGAACTCCCACCAAAGTGTAAAGATATACCTGAGGAACCCTTCATATATCTAAGAATCCATTTCACTGCATTCTAGTGCTCTTCTTCTGGATTTGCCATAAACCTTGCAACTTGACTCACAACATGAGCTATATCTGGTCTAGTGCAAGTGGCTGCATACATTAATGAACCTACATCAGATGCATAAGGAACCTTGTTCATGTGAGTTATATCTTCCTGTCTAGTAGGAGACTTCTAATTTGAAAGCTTGAAGTGAGTTGTCAAGGGAGTACCAACTGGTTTGACACCCAACATGTTGAACTTCATCAAGACCTTCTCAACATATTCCTCTTGGGATAATTTTAGCACTTTCTGCTCTCTATCTCTTGTGATTTACATGCCAAGGATCTGCTTAGCTGGTCCAAGATCATTCATTACAAAATTAGAAGATAACTGTCTCTTAAGCATCTCAATCTCACCATAATCTGCTCCTGCAATTAACATGTCATCCACATATAACAACAAAAGCAAATAGCAGGTTCTCAACCTTTTGTAGTAGCAACAATGATCTAAATAGCAACGATAAAATCCAATAGATAACATGAATCCATCAAATTTTCTGTACCACTGTCTTGGAGCTTGCTTGAGACCATACAAGCTCTTAGACAACCTACACACCAAATTCTCTTTTCCTCTTACCACATAACCTTTGGATTGATGCATATAGATCTCCTCTTCCAAGTCACCATGTAGGAAGGTTGTTTTAACATCTAACTGCTCTAAGTGAAAATCCTCGATTGCAACAATGGATAACACCATTCTAATGGTAGCAATTCTGACAACAGGAGCAAATATCTATGTATAATCTACTCTATACTTCTACTCAAAGCCTTTGACAACTAGTCTAGCTTTGTACTTTTTGCTTCCATCAGCTTCATGTTTCAGCCTATAAACCCACTTGTTATGTAATGCCTTTTTACCTGAAGGTAGAAGAACTAATTCCTAAGTGTGATTAGATAACAATGAATCCATCTCATCCTCTATAGCATGCTCCCATTGAACTGAAGGGTCTATCCTGCAAGCTTCCTCAAAGCTTTCTGGTTCACCACTATCAGTCAAAAGCAAATAATTCAGACTAAGATCAAATATGGAATTCATACCAGATGTGCTCTCAGGGTCAGAGTTATCAAATATCCTCTTCTTCTTAATTTACCTGGAGCTTGTCCAACCAAGTGGTGTCTGCAATGGAATTGCATCTGGACCTGTCTCTGAAGAAGTCTCAACTACCTATTCATGACTAGATGGACCGGCCCCACTGTGTGTTTCAGCATCAAGTTCTACAAACTTAGTTTTAACTTGTTTCATCTTCCTCTTTTGTAGATCTTGATGGTGCTCATACAACTCTGTCTCATGAAACACAACATTAATTCTCCGAATAACCTTCTTATGGACTGGATCCCACATTTTGTAACCATAAGCATCTCCACCATAGCCAACAAAGTAGCACTTGTTGGATTTGGAATCCAACTTGCCCCTATGCTCTGCATCAATATGCACATAAGCAGCACAACCAAAGACTTTTAAGTGATCAATCTTTACCTCCTTGTTTCACCATGCCTCTTCAGGAATGCCTCCATCTAGGGGGTAGCATGGAGGCCTATTGATCAAATATGTTGTAGTATCAACAGCATAACTCAAGAATGAGAACGGAAGCCACAATGTAGCCTCATATTGCGTGCCTTCTCCATGATGGTCCTGTTCATCCACTCTGCAACACCATTCTATCTGGGCTGTCTAGGAGTAGTAAGCAACTTTCGAATGCCATGCTTATTACAGTAGGATTAGAATTCCCTACTGCAATACTCATCTCCATTGTCTGACTTCAAACACTTCAACTTTAACCCTGTCTCATTCTCAACAAGTGTTTTCCATTGCACAAAGATGGAAAATACATCTGATTTATTCTTGGCAAAGTAAACCCATAACTTGCGAGAAGCATCATCAATAAAAGTAATGAAGTAAGACACACCTTCAAGGGATGGAACCTGTGCTGGTCCCCAAACATCTGTGTGTACAAGCTCAAGACGCTCAGACTTGCGCTACGGGGTAGCTCTGGAAAATGAAACTTTTTGTTGCTTGCCTATGACACAATGATCATAAAATTCCAAATCTGCACACCTCAAACTAGGTAACTTCCCCTTAGCCTGTAACACCTTCATTCCCTTCTTTGACATATGTCTAAGGCGACAATGCCATAAACTGACATCAACAGCATTAGAGGCCACTCCAATAGATTGCTTAGAACAACTGGATGTCATATACAATGTTCCAATTTTCTTCCCCTTAGCCACTACCATGATACCTTTGCTCATCTTCCAACTATCATTCATAAAGTGAGTAGTAATACCACAAGCAGCCAATTGACCAACAAAAATAATGTTCTTTGTCAAATGAGGCACAAGACAAACACTTTTCAACACAAACACAATATTATCATCAATCAACAAACGAATGTCACCCTTGCCTATGATTTCACAAGCTTGATCATTGCCCAAGTAGACATTGCCTAAGTCATTAGCCACAAAATTTTGCATCAAGTCTTTTCTAGAAGTAGCATGAAGTGAGGCACCACTATCAATAATCCAAGCATTGCATTTACTTTCCATAGACAATAACATACAATCAGCTTCAGCAACATTAACATTATTTTTAGCATGATTTTGTGTTCCATCATGAGGGGGGTTTGGGCAATCCTTCTTCAAGTGACCTTTCTGCCCACACTGCCAACATGCCCCATCACCCTTACGGTGTTTAGACTTGGATCGCCCCCTCCTAGACTTCCCTCTCCATCCGGGTTTGCCTCTTTGAGGTCACTGCCCTCTTTCTTCCATAGTCAGGGCTGAACCAGATGAAGAAGAACCACCCATATGGCGTGTTTCTTCAGCCAATATCATTCCACACACATTATTCAACTTAAATTTTTCTGTATTATGGGAACTATGGACAACAACTTTAAATGATTCCCAATCAGATGGCAAAGACTTAAGCAAAGCAATAGACTATATATCTTCAGTAAAATTAACATCTACTGCCTCAAGTTGATTAACCAAAGCATGAAACGAATTCAAGTGATTGGCTACATTCTCATCATCAGACATTTTTAAATCAAAAAAACCGGTCACAAGATGTACCTTGTTTGTAGAAGGACTCACATATAACCGCTCAAGCAGATCAAAACATTCCTTCGTGGTCTTGGCCTTCATGATGTTCGAAGCCATCGATGAAGAAATAGATAATCTGACCGCTCCTAGAGCATTGCGATCATGCAACTCCCACCTTGCAATCTCTTCCATCTTGTCTTCACCAATAGGCTTAGTTGTAAACAATGGCTGGTAGAGGTCCTTCTGGTACAAGTAATCTTCAATCTGCATGCGCCAAAATCTGTAATTTTGGCCATTGAATTTCTCTATCTTGAACTTGCTATCGTCGGCTATCTCCTCCCGAAGCTCCGATACCAATTGTGGGGAATAAAACTACAGGCCTCACCAAATAGAGTATAAGTTTATTGTACTCTGGTTTTTGCCGAATAGAGTATATATTTACTGTTCTGGAGTTCTAGGTGAACAGTGTATAATTTTATTGTTCCCCTGCTTGTACCATAGAAATATGGATCTAGGAACACCAATACGAAAACAAAGTACACAAGGAAATTTAACGTGGCTCAGCCTTGCTGCCTACATCCACGGGATTACATAATTCCACTTAATAGAGAATCAGAGTACAAGAGAATTACAAGATCTCTCAGCAACGCTCCTCACACAATACACAAGAAGAAAACTTCAACTTCTTCCTCCCAAAAATTCTTGTTTTCCTTCTCTCTACGTAGACCTCTTGGTTCCGGGTCGTGGCCATTCTATTCTCTTCTCTAGCCCAAAATTCTTCTCTCGTCAGAATCCACTCACGCATCAATCACGTAACCCTCTTTGATGAAACCTATTTATAACTTAGGTCTTCCAAAGTAAAGGACAAGACTACCCTTCACTTAATGACAACCAGTAATTGGTTTCACCATCAACACACTCTTACTCCTGATGGCTCAAGGCACCGGAGGCCGAGAAGAGCTGGCCTAGGACAAAACGGTTGGCAGATCAAAAGGTGCCACCGGCAAGGGCAGAGCAGTAGGCGAGAGGGGGGACACTGTGGAGGCAATAGGAGCCGACGAAGTAATGCCGAATGAATCAAAAGATTGCAATGCGCCATAGAGGCCAAGGAGGGCATAATCTCATTGAAACGATGGCTTATTTTGTCTATGTTTCGTTAAGGCGACAAACGTTGCTTAATTGACACCAAGGGCGGTCATCAATTTCATAAGCTCTGAAAGTGTAGCTTGCATCCAATTTTCTAAGTGTTGCGTGTCGGTGTGAAGGCAATCGGGGAAAGAATCTGAGACAGGTTTGTCGCGGAGGGGAGGGATCGTATTCTGTGGGGAAAGACTTGGAGGCGGGCAGCGGACTTTTCCAAGGAAGCCCATTTATGGCAACACTAGGGAGGGTAGTGGGCGGAGAAGGGAGAAAAGAGCAAAATTAGCTAAACTAATTTTTTAATCTCATTAATTGGTTAGTAATAGAGTTGTGTTATACTACAATTTATAAGAAAATGAACGAGTAATCCTACTAAAATAAGGAAGCTATTCCTAAGTTGATTTGAATTAAAGAACACTAAATCCTAATTAATCTAGGAAGGAAGACTAATCTAAGAAAGCTAATTAGAGTGGGTCATAACATTGTATCCGCAGGGACAAGGAAAAACTGCCCGTTTTACACCCTTAGCTTTGAGTGGATGTCATTGATGGAAGGTAGCTAGAACAAGAAGAGATAAAGAATACGTTCTTGGAACCTATCAAAAAAAAAGAAATAATTAGAGGCTAGGATGAATTTACGTAGTTTGATTTTGTTTCATGGAGCAGGGTTTTTAAGCGAGCAATTCGGGTTTTGTATTCATATTAGGTTTGTGACCCTACCTCTTACAAAAACTATAAGGTCTAAGAAGTCTTTGAGTTCATTAATATATTCTTGTTAGGCTAATTCTTGGACAAAACAAAGGGGACGAGTTAGATCAAGTTTGAGGCACTAAGTGCAGTAAATAGACTTCACCTCTTAGAATTTAACACAAATGTATGCAACTTTTGTCTATTGACACAAATATGCTTATATACAAAATGATCTAACTACCCCTGCTTTATATTTTTTCTACATCATCTTTGTAATCCACTTAATCAATCATGTCTAACCTCCACCTCTCACCACCATTATGCCTCTAGCTATGTAGCTGTTGTCTATCTTATCTTCACCTCTAGCTCCCTAACTCCTCCTTTAGGTTTGCCACCACCTTCTTTCTCTCTTTTTCATCCTTATTTTCAACATTCATTGGGATTAAACATGATCCCAATTGTTAATTACATTTTGTATTGTGTTTAAATTGAGAAAGTTATAAAAAAAATATATTTGTATGTAGGGTAGCTTATCTTAGCATATTTGGATAGTCCCCTGCTTGAATAATGAAGGGGCTATTTGAAAAGTATTAGGGTTTGAAGAAATGACATTCCCCTCTAACTCACTTCCTCAAGAAAGGAAAGAGAGTTCCCCTCAGTATGCAAAGAGTTTTTTTATATGCCCTTGACAATGAACTAAGTGTAAAAAATATATAAAAACCCTTAAAATTTAAAATTGGCTATACACATACTTAAAAGTAAATAGCACTTAGGTCCACGGGCACAAATATGTGCTAGTATATACACCACACTTTTTTCATACGCTCATTGTTACAGTAGCCCATTAAAAATGTTTTCTTTTATGTTCATTAACGCTCATTGTCACATTAGCCCATTAAATTTTTTTATGCGATAAAAAATAAAATATTAGATATAGATAAGGTATCAACGTTACCGTGCTGATAAAAAATTTATAGCGAAAAAACGACTTTAACGTCCACCGTTATGCGAAATAACCAACAGAAAATCTACGCCTTTCGTTAACAAAAGATGGGCCTAGTACAATGGCACTCTCGTAAGATTGTTTCGGAATTTCAAATCATTTGTCATTTCGACGTTGACAGTGAGGTATGGATTTCCCGCGGCGCCCACTCGCGTAGGCCTACCTGTCTCCTCCCGGGAAATCGCCGGAACCGAAACCCACCTCTTCGCGTCTCTCTTCTTCCCTCCTTCGCTCCTGCCGATTTCCTGCAGACGAAAGCTTCCTCCTTTTATCCGTCGATTGCGAAATTTGTGGAAGGGAATTTGGTTGTCTTTTGTCTCAGCGAATACTCCTCATTAATTGTCGGTGATTCGCTTTTCCCCCTTATTTTTCTCGTCCGAATTCGATCGTCTGAGGTTCCGTTTCAGCGGTGGAAGCGTTTTTCGAAATTTCTTCAATTTTTGTGTATTCCTATTCTGGTTCTTACTTTCACGATCGTTTCAGCTGCTGCAAAGTTTGACAAACGGGCTTGCTAAGTTTTCCTCTTTTCTTTTTGTCGGGTCTCCAAGTTTCGTTGTTTTGTCCTATTTGTCTGCACTTTAGATTTTCTAAGTTTTGCATTTGTTTATCTCAATTTCATATTTATATTCATATCTTCATTTTTTTTTATTATACAGTTGTTAGGAAGGGGTGGACTGCATTGCTTGTTAATTATTACAAGTTGAGGTTTCAGCATGATTGGGATGGACGTCTTTTGGTTGCTTTGTTCATGTTGGGATGTTTTATAGGAAATCCCTTATGTCTAACTCGTATTTCAATAAAATATATCACCAAATAAACCAAACAAAGTAGACAAAGAGACACAAAATTTTAACGTGGAAAAACCCCTCAAATCAAGGGTAAAAAACCACAGGGCGAATCAGCCCAATCAAGCAATCCACTATAATAAGGTTTAATACAACCAATTCCTCTTACAGATCAATTTCTTTATCATAAAGATAAACTAAAAACATAGAGTATGGAAAACCTGAGAAGTCGCTGAGTCTTCTCTTTTTTCTCCCTTGTACAAAAAACTGCACCCTTGAACTCTGAAGAACTGATCTGAATAATTAGTATAAAGATGATGAGAATCTCCCGATCCGGTGTCGCTCGTAGGCATAAATTCTCTTTCACTGTAGCCCTCTTCAATTCTATTCATGCACACAAGAAGGAAGAAATTTTCCCACTCTGTTTTATGCACAAAACAGAAAACTGGACTGCCTCGGTTTTGTTTTGACGTTCACCAGAAAAAAAACTGTTCGTGCGTCCAAAAACTCACCTCGGCTTCGTTGTTTATATAGTCTTCAATTTTTCCACAGTGTCAATCATAAACACGGAACCGGAAAAACAAAATGCGTTTTTTACTATACACGTTTTCACATCCTGCTGCGTTTGGAATTTGGATTGGGCATTCAATTCGTGGGTGGGGCCCACTCATGGGGTGGACCCCAAACCACAGCAATCTCCCCCTCCAGCCCATGAGGGAGACTCACCCCGACACGGAGACTCAGTGTGAGTCCATGCCGGCCATCTCAATGCAAAGATCATGCTTGTCTCTTGAAACTGTCTTCGTCATCATGTCTGACGAATTCCTGTCTGTGTGAACTTTTTCAAGAGACATATCACCATTCTCCAACACATCTCTGATCCAATGATATCTTAGATCAATGTGTTTTGTCCTACTGTGGTAAGTAGCATTCTTGCTTAGGTCAAGTGCACTCTGATTATCACAAAGAAGCACATACCTCTTCTGAGTCAGCCCCAACTCACTTAGGAACCTCTTCAACCACAACAGCTCCTTGCTAGCCTCTGTCGCTGCAATATACTCTGCCTCTGTTGAAGATAGAGCAACACACTTTTGCAGTCTTGATTGCCATGAGATAGCTCCCCCTGCAAAAGTAAATAGGTAGCCTGAAGTAGACTTCCTTCCATCAAGTTCTCCTGCCCAATCTACATCTGTAAAGCCTTCCAATATTGGTTTTGAACCACCAAAACATAAACATAGCTTAGTAGATCCTCTCAAGTACCTTAGAATCCACTTTACTGTTACCCAATGTTCTTTACCTGGATTGGCAAGAAACCTGCTCACAACACCAATTGCATAAGCAATATCTGGCTTAGTACACACCATAACATACATAAGACTGCCCACTGCAGATGCATAAGGAACCTTTTTCATTTCCTCAATCTCCATTCCACTTAAGTCACTCTTCTTTAGTTTGAATTGACTCCCAAGTGGAACACTAACTGGCTTAGCATCCTTCATGTTGAACTTTGCAAGTACCTTCTCAATATACTTTTCTTGTGACACCCATAGCTTCCTAGCTTTCCTGTCACGCTGAATAGACATACCTAAGATTTGCTTTGTTGGACCCAAATCCTTCATAGCAAAAGATTTGTTCAAACTCTTCTTCAGATTTGCAATCTTGGCACTGTCCTTCCCTACAATCAACATGTCATCAACATAAAGTAATAAAATTATGAAATCATTCTCACCAAACTGTTTGATGAAGACACAATGATCAGAAACAGATTTCTTGTAGCCAATTCTTTCCATGAAAGACTCAAATTTCTTGTACCATTGTCTAGGAGCTTGCTTAAGGCCATACAAGCTCTTCTTTAATTTGCACACCATCTGTTTCTTTCCCTTTACTACAAACCCTTCAGGCTGCTCCATGTAGATTGTTTCATCTAAATCACCATGAAGAAATGCAGTCTTCACATCTAATTGTTCAACCTCCAAGTCCATACTTGCAGCTAATGCCAAAGCAACTCTAATTGAAGACATTTTCACTACCGGAGTAAAGATTTCATCAAAATCAATGCCTTTCTTCTGGCCAAAGCCCTTCACTACCAACCTTGCCTTATACCTTGGTTGTGAATTGTTCTCTTCATGCTTAATCCGGTAGACCCACTTATTCTTCAATGCTCTCCTCCCCTTGGGAAGATTAACCAACTCATAGGTGTGGTTGTCATGCAGAGACTTCATCTCTTCTTCCATGGCTTTCATCCACTTCTCCTTCTCACTATGAGCTTTTGCTTCACTGAAATTTTCTGGTTCACCACTTTCAGTGATTGTCACATATTCTGATGATGGGTATTTGGTAGAGGGAACTCTTTCTCGAGTGGACCTTCTCATATTTGTTGGCTCCCCCTGCTCAGAAACCTCTTGTTCCTGCTCAACACTATCATCATCAAAATAATCATCATTAGTCTCATGAATAATATCATCCTCACCTCCATTGTCACTAGGCAAAGATGTTGGTTCTTCAATCTCTGACTCTTCATCCTTAGTCACCTCATTTCCCTGAATTGAGGTTGATGGTTCATTTACTCTTGCAAGGCCTTGCTGAGTTTTCTTCTGAATGACTTCATCTTTTTCAAGATCTTCAACTGTTTGATCCTCTCTGAAAATAACATCTCTGTTGCGAATCACTTTTCTATTCTTCAGATCCCACAGTTTGTATCCAAACTTGTCATTTCCATAACCCAGAAATATACACTCTATAGACTTCTGATCTAACTTAGCCCTCTGTTCTTTAGGTACATGTGCAAATGCCTTGCACCCAAATACTCTCAAGTAAGAGTAATTCACATCTTTTCCACTCCAGACTCTCTCTGGTATGTCACTTTCCAAAGCATATGTGGGAGACCTGTTAATCAAGTAGCAAGCTGTATCCATTGCCTCACCCCAGAAGCTCTTAGGCAACTTTGCTGAAGATAACATACTTCTGATTCTCTCTGAGATTGTTCTGTTCATCCTCTCAGCCACTCCATTGTGTTGGGGAGTATAAGGAACTGTCTTCTCATGTCTAATCCCATGCTTACTACAATACTCATCAAATTTTGTAGAATAATATTTACCACCATTGTCACTTCTAAGGCACTTTAGTTGCTTACCAGTTTCTCTCTCAACCATGACATGAAAGTTCTTGAAGATGCCAAATACCTCACTCTTATTCTTCATACCATAAGCCCATACCTTTCTAGAAGCATCATCAATGAAAGTAACATAATAACTAGAACCACCAAGAGATCTTACCTCCATAGGACCACACACATCTGAATGCACCAACTCAAGAACTTCAGATTTTCTTGTACTTGTACTAGCAAAAGATGTCCTGTGTTGCTTGCCCATCAAACAACGATCACAAGGGCTGATTGAAGTACCCTTGACCTTGGAAAGCAGATTTTGCTTCTTTAGAACCTCTAGCCCCTTCTCACTCATGTGACCCAATCGACGATGCCACAAGTCAATAGTGAACTCATCTGAGGAGACATTAACCTCCCCTTGAACTAGACTAGTTTCAATCTTGTATAGGCTGCAACACTTCTTTCCCTTAGCCACAATTAGAGAACCTTTTACTAATTTACACACTCCCTGAGAGAAGTGTGACCCAAAGCCTTCATCATCAAGTACACCTGTAGACAACAAATTCATTCTGAGATCTGGAATATGCCTAATATTCTTCAGCCATAACCTGTAACCTGTGTTAGTCACAATATGCACATCACCCTGACCAATAATCTTCGAGGTACCACTATTACCCATCTTCACTAACCCCAAATCTGCTGATTGGTAGGTAGAAAAGAGATCCTGGTTAGGAGTAGCATGGAATAATGCACCTGAGTCAACTACCCAACTAGCATCACAACTGGCTGCTAAGCATTCCTTCTCACAATCAACCATAATTACCAAGTCATCCTGAATAACATTAGTATCTTGTCCACCCTTTTCATTGTTGTCTTTCTTTTTCTGATCTTTCTTGAGTTTCCAACAGTCCTTCTTAATATGACCTGTCTTGTCACAATAGTAGCACTTCAAGTTCTTCCTAGACTTGGATTTGCTTCTATTATTGTCTATTTTAAAACTGTCCTTGGTTTTTGATCTGCCCCTATTTTTCTCTGATACTAAGGCTTCAGACCCATAAGCTGGCTTCAAAGACTTTCTTCTCAGTTCTTCATTTAACAGACTGCTTGTCACTATAGCCATTGTCAACTTCCCATCTGGAGCTGAATTGTTTAAGGAAATAACCAGTGTCTCCCAACTGTCTGGCAAGGAACTAAGAAGTAGAATAGTTTGCCACTCATCATCTAAAGTCATCTTCATTCTAGCAAGTTGGCTAATTATACTCTTCATTTCATTCAAGTGTTCCCCAATACTGCCTCCATCCTTAAACTTCAAATTGACTAATTTCTTTATCATAAAAGTTTTGTTACCTGCAGTCTTTCTTTCATACACTTCAGCAAGCTTATCCCAAATTGCCTTTGCAGACAATTCATCAGCAACATGGTGGTACACAACTTCATCCACCCACTGTCTCAAACAAGCCATAGCCTTTCGATCTAGTTTGGTCCAATCTTTCTCAGTTATCTCTGTAGGTTTTACACCTGTAATAGGGTCATACAAATCCTTGGAATAAAGGAGATCTATCATTTTCCCCTTCCAATAATTCCAATTGTTTCCATCAAGAGAAACCATCTTTATATATTTATCTTCTACCATTGTTGAAATACAAAATGACCTTGCTCCGATACCACTTGTTGGGATGTTCTATAGGAAATCCCTTATGTCCAACTCGTATTTCAACAAAATATATATGCAGTAAATATATCACCAAATAAACCAAACAAAGTAGACAAAGAGACACATAATTTTAACGTGGAAAAACCCCTCAAATCAAGGGTAAAAAACCACAGGGCGAATCAGCCCAATCAAGCAATCCACTATAATAAGGTTTAATACAACCAATTTCTCTTACAGATCAATTTCTTTATCATAAAGATAAACTAAAAATATAGAGTATGGAAAACCTGAGAAGTCGCTGAGTCTTTTTTTTTTTCTCCCTTGTACAAAAAACTGCACCCTTGAACTCTGAAAAATTGATCTGAATAATTAGTATAAAGATGATGAGAATCTCCCAATCCGGTGTTGCTCATAAGCACAAATTTTTTTTCACCGTAGCCTTCTTCAATTCTATTCATGCACACAAGAAGGAAGAAATTTTCTCACTCTATTTTATGCACAAAATAGAAAACTGGACTGCCTCAGTTTCATTTTGACGTTCACCAGAAAAAAAAACTGTTCGTGCGTCCAAAAACTCGCCTCGGCTTCGTTTTATGTAGTCTTTACACAATCATAAACACGGATCCGGAAAAACAAAACGCGTTTTTTATTTATACACGTTTTCACATCCTGCTGCGTCTGGATTTTGGATTGGGCATTTAATTCGTGGGTGGGGCCCACTCATAGGGTGGACCCCAAACCACAGCAGTTCAGTTGTGCGGTTGGCATCCATTGGGATAGAATCTCGGGTGATGCTGGTAGTAAGTCTTTATTGCTAGGTATGCAAGTCCTGCCCTCTTCCTCGCATTCATACAACGGTCGGTTTTCTGTTACAATTGATTGGGCGTATGGTTGGTACTAAAATTTAGTGTTACTCAGCTTCCTACTGGAGAAAATGGCGATAGTAGTGTTTTTTTCGGAAATTAATGAGAGTACACTCGAGACTAAATGACTCTTGGAACGAATTTTCTTGGGCTATCGTCAATTGGCTTAAAATTCGACATTTTTTTATATTCTGTCGCTGCATCTGATATAGGCCTCACTTTTTCCTCATCTCCATCTTAACAAAAATACTTCAAAAGTGAAATGTTCTTCAGTTTCAATCATGCTCATAGATGTTTTTTTAAAATCCACATTAATCGTTATTCTAATTTCTAGGAGTGCTGCTTTGAGAATCTTGTGAATAGTAATTTTATGACTTAATTGCGATTCTTTCTTTTTCTGTATCTTGTGCAGTTATTCTGCTTTCCTGTGTTTTTTTAGTCATACAGCTATATCTTGGTGCAGAAATCAAAGCCCTCAACTAGGCAGTAGTTTTAGGGAGACACTTAATGTGTTCTCGTTGTTTCAGGTCTATTATATATAGTAAAGTTATTGAAATGCTTATGGTTGGCAGAATTTTTTCTGTGTCAAGCCTGACAGAAATGGGCTGCTGCAGCTGCTTTGGGTTCTTAAGGAAGCAGCATAGATCTTTGAGGGCCATTCATGCACCCGTTACCCAATTATCCCAAGAATTCTTGTTAACAGACAGAATGGAAGATTTGGATGGGATTTTTTATCATGGTGAAGCAGGTATTCTTCATGGATGTGTTGGTGAATTGCAACGAAAAAGAAAAGCTGCTGAGGAGCTCCTCCTACTTAGAGCTCAAAATGGGATGATATGTAGGGAAGTTTCTGTAAAGGAGACCAGACATGTCACACGATCAGAGGTGAGTCAAGAATTTTATTTAGAGTTGGATTCAGATTACAATCATTTTTGAAGTGCTATGACTTGGGTAATGTTAGTGAGATGTGTAATTTAATTCTTAGTAGGTAAACATATTCCCCATTGGTGAAAGTATTTCACTGTCTTAAGCGTGAGTTGAATTCACTGGCTTAGTGAGTTGAGTGAGAATTCAGTGGGAATGCGATTTCTAATTCTTAATTCAACTCAGACCTCGTGGGGGTGAATTGAATTCATCATTTTTCTCTTCAATGGGCCTTGTAGAGGCTTGCTGTGAATACAACTCTTTAAGTGAAAACATGCTTCACTGACCTGCAAATTGAATTCCCAGGAGATGTGCATCCCCTGTGAATCAGATTACTTCTCTCACAAGCCCTGTAGTATTTTATAATATAGAAGAAGAAATTATCTTTTTTTAGATTATCAGGGAATAAGAGATAAAGTGCACAATGGTCATTTGTATAACATCTAGTATGAACTGTCAATTTGGGAATTTTGGGCAGGATAAGAATGGAAACAAAATGGTCAATGAATATGTGCGTGAGCACAAGATCGGTTCTGGCAGTTACGGTAAAGTGGTGAGTATCTTCTCTTGACAGCTAGTTGTTATTTTTAATGCTTTTGTTTTGAGATTCAAATCTTTTTCATTCTTGTCATGACTAGGTTTTGTATAGAAGTACTATAGATGGAAAAAGCTATGCAATTAAGGTATGACTTTTAATTACATTGCTGATGATTGGAGATTGTTGTTGATGATCTAATCCTTTGTTTGTTCTCTAAATTCACTAGTTGCTTAGTTTGTTTACTATTATATTTGTTGAATATACATGAGTGACTGTTTGTGTTTGTTTACTTCCTTTTCTTATTTCTGATTTTTAATTCAAGTAATTTTTTTTTCTGTAATTTGTGTTGTTCTCAATTAAATGTGCAGTGTCAAAAAATTGACAAATATTCGGTTATGTATGTAATACAATTCTTATGTTTAGTTCCCTTGCCACAGGCTTTCCACAAGTCACATTTATCGAAGTTGCGAGTAGCACTGTTTGAAACTGCCATGACAGATGTTCTTAGGGAGGTGAGTGCTATTTTCTTCGTTTTTTTATTTTTAAGGTTGTTCTTGCGCTTCTATCAGGTACCTATGATAGCTTTTAATATCCATATCTTGTGTTTGAATAAAGGGAACATCTGAAACCCCAAAAACTATAGGGTATAAAACTTATGAGTCATATTATGAAGTTATGGGAGAGAGTAGTTGAATGACGCTTGCAGAAAGTAACTAAAGTATCTAAGAACCAGTTTGGTTTCATGCCACAAAGGTCAACAATTGAGGCTATCTTCTTATTACGACAATTAGTTGAGCAGTATAAGGATATGACCTTTATTTATTTGAAAAAAGCTTATAATAGAGTGCTTCAAGAGCTCATTTAGAGTGTCTTGAAGAAGAAAGGTGTTATAAGACGTTACATCAATATTATTAACGATATGTATAATGCGGTAGTGACTAGTGTACGAATAATTGGGAGAGAGACCAAGGAGTTCTTGGTCATAGTTTGTCTACATCATGGGTTAGCCTTAAGCCATAATATTTTTTCTCTAGTTATAATGAACTAACTGTACATATACAAGATAGGATACTTTGGTGTTTGCTTTTTGCGGATGATGTAGTTTTAGTTGACGAGACTAGTAGGGTTAAATGCCAAATTATAATTGTGGAAGGATGCTCTAGAATCAAAAGGTTTTAAAATCAACCGGATGAAGACGGAGTATTTGGAATTTAACTTTAAGGATAGTAGAACTACAGGCAGTACTTTAGTCGAAATAGATAGGCAAAAAGTGCCAAAAAGTGAATAATTTTGATATTTGGGCTCCATTATCCACAAAGAGGGAGATATTACTAGTAATATGGTACATAGGATTAATGCGGGGTGTAGCTTAAATGAGGATATTAAGGTGGATGTGTCGAATTAAAAATGTGTATATGCGTGAGAACTTAGGGGTAACACATTTAGGGAGAAGTTAAGAGAGTGTAGGTTGCATTGGCATGAGCATGTATAAAGAATATAAATAGATGCCCTGATAAGAAAGTTGGAAGGGTTTTATGTAAATAGTGCCAAAAGAGGGAGAAGGAGACCTAAACCCTAACCCATAATTGAGATATAGTGTTTATAACAACTATTTAGGATGAGAAAGGTATAAATCCAAACTGGTTCTCAGTTACTATAGTTTTTTCTGTAAGCGTCCTTCAACCACTCTCTCCCATAACATGAGCCTTGATTGTTGAACTTGTAGTTTTAAATGTTATTAGAAAATTGTGACATCTCGAAGTGGCCAGTTACGTTGTTGCACTTATTGGTATTATGCCTTGCTCATCCTAAATAGTTGTTATCAACACTATAGCTCAATTATATGGGGTCAGTGATGTGTACTCTGCTCCATCATGTGGTAATTATAGGCCATTGCCACTTCTAACTCATGCATCTCCAAATCCTTTTACTAGCTCCTTCTCAATTCCTTCTTATTATCCTCGTTTTGTCAACCTCTTTCTTTCCTATTAAAATCAGTAAATTATCTGCAACCATTCCAAGCATTTTTACTAAATCAATAACTTACTATTTCAAGGACTCCCAGCAAGTTGTCACTCAAAGCTTTTTACAGTTTATCATTTTTAGATATCAACACTTATCCATAATGGCTTCCTTCACTGCTGAGCTAAATTGGCTATTGCGAACTGTCTTGGTTGTGACCTTTTTATATGTCTAGACTTCTCACTCTTCGTTGTTTTCTTCTTCCACCTACATTTATTTCATTTTGCTCTTTAGTGCAAGACACCCATCCTCCTTAGATTTTGGATTATTCTGCTGTCATTTTTTTTCCTTGTTTAAATGGGATTACCTGACCTGAGAACATCTACCAGTATTGAATTTCATTTATACCTGGCGGCTCTATTCCTATGGGAATGCTCTTATATTTCTTTTTGGTTACATCTACAGTCTACTAAGGCCATGTCAACACTCTTCCTGGGGATAGAATTGTTATTGTCTTATTTTATTGTTGCATCAAAGAGGGTTATCAAATAGTAGCACTTGGAATCTGGGTTTTTAAACATCTTTTTCTTTACAGGTATTAATTATGAAAATGCTGAATCATCCTAATATTGTCAATCTGATTGAGGTGATTGATGACCCAAACACAGACCACTTCTACATGGGTACTTCTTTGTCTGTAGGTTTTGTAAGTTAATGGTTACTTTCTTGTCTGTAGGTTTTGTAAGCTAATGGTTAGATACAAATTGATATTAAGATGTATTTTAAAGGAATAATTTTTTATGAACTATCTGCTTCTTTTTGTGAATACCTCTGCACAGTCATGGAGTATGTGGAGGGAAAATGGGTATGTGGTGGTTCTGGTTCACCAGGTGGGATAGGTGAAACCACTGCTAGAAGATACTTACGTGACATAGTGGCAGGCCTCATGTATCTCCATTCTCATGTAAGGATTTTGTGCTTTATGAAAATCTTACTTGCATCTTCATGCATGTTGCTAGGATTTTTAAAAAACTTACCTTTGAGTGGTTTCTAATGGGTTATTTTATCGTGTTTACTATGTATTAAAAGATTGGTACTTGTATTGTGGTTGTTCTCATGGCTGATCCACTTTGAAAGTTCGATCACATGTACCACACTCAGATTTTTGAGTTACTAGTGCTTTTCTTGAGTATCAGTAGCAACTATATTTGTTAGATAGAGCAGTCTAATTGTTACAAGTATCAGTGCTATTTTTTTCATTTCTTGGATTGCCAATTTTTTTATTTTTTATATTAACAGAATATTGTGCATGGGGACATCAAACCTGATAATCTTCTTGTCACAAGCAGTGGTGTGATTAAGATTGGCGATTTTAGTGTAAGTTAGGTCTTTGAGGTAAGCGTGTTAACCCCCCGCCCCTCCCTCTCTCTCTCTCATGTGCATGCTTTTATGGGCTGTTTGGGTGTGGGATTGTGTAAGATTTTATCGATTCTACCCCAATTTCGTTTGGAATAATTAGAATTGTGGTTGGGTGTAGAAGTTGGGCAAAATTAAAAATTCTGCCTGAAAGTTTATTCTAGGCCATTTCCAACCGTAATCACTGAATCACCTTGTTAGGTGATTCCGGCTCCCTGCCCACCATTTTGGAATATAAATTTTTGTTGTTTTTTAATTATTACCCTTTATATCGATTTGAGCCTCAAGAAGCGTGTTATATAGGTGGGGCCCACTTTAAAAGTTTATAATTACCTACCTATATAGGATCTTTTTGATAGGGCTTGAATTTAAGGAGCATCGCAATACCAAGAACATGCATATTTGAGTTCGGGAGAGAGTTATATTAATTTAAAATTTTAAAAATGGGTTTGACGTGACATTCAAATTTATTTTAAACAATTCCATTAATCTCATTCAGTGGTGAATTATTGGAATTAATTCCAAAAAATTATACTTCTGTTTTTTTTAACTTCTTCACCCAAACAGCCCCTATATCTCTTTTTTGTTTGTTATTTTGTGAAATTAGCATTTTATTTTGTGTTCAGGATGATGATGATGAGCTGAGAAGATCTCCTGGTACACCTGTCTTCACTGCACCTGAATGCTGTTCAGGTAGGTCATCACTATAGACAAATATATTTCCATGAGATAGGGGAATGCAGGAAGTCTGACCGGGCATCGTGTTTTGTATATCTGCAATAGAAATTACCTATTATGGAAGAGCAGCGGACACATGGGCTGTTGGGGTTACCTTGTACTGTATGATTTATGGCCAATACCCATTTCTTGGAGAAACACTTCAAGACACTTATGACAAGGTGCGATTTCTGTGACTTTGTGGGTTTTTATTCTTTTTTCCTATTATGTTTGTTGTTTGTAATGGTGGTGGTCTTCATTTCCAGATTGTTAATAATCCCTTACATATCCCGGAGGGCCTTAACCCAGAGTTGAAAAATTTATTAGAAGGGCTTCTTTGCAAAGGTTAAAAGAATTATGAAAGGAGGGTCGTTTTTGTTTTATTTAAATAGATTATATGTACCACGTCCTTGAATCTTTTTTACAAAATGATATTTGTCCTGCAGATCCAAAGCAGCGAATTACACTGACAAATGTTGCTACTCACCCATGGGTTGAGGGGTAGATGGACCTGTCGCTGAGTATTTGTGTCGTTGCAAGCACAGCTCCCAAAGGGAGGAATTTTTGCAGGTTATAAAGGACTCTTAACTGCACTAATGGTGCTGACTTTACGTCCATTGTAGATTAGTGTAGACAGTCGTTCTGAAAAGTTGGAAGGGGGGGGGGGGGGGGGGGGTGAATGTGTTTTGTGGAATTTGAGCATGAGTGGAGGCCGTAGCTGAGTGAGATACTGAAAAGGGTTGCGATTGGGATTTGTGTTTTGTGTGAAAAGTGAATCCTTGTTTTCAGATTTACGGAAACTCCATTTATAGAGTTGAGATACAACAATATAGGGATTTGGTCTCCCTTGTATCCTGGAAATTAACGGCATATGGTTTTTAGTCAATGAGAAAATTAAGGAGAATCATGACCGTGGTAGCGAACCGAAGAGACTCTCGCACAGCCCCCCTCAAGATCATGCTGGTACATCACAAAGCATGAGCTTGTGACGTAATTGAGTAAACTGCGAATTGGAAAGAGACTTGGTAAAGATATCAGCAACCTAGTGGAGTCCAGAAATATGGGCAACTTGAACCTTAACCCTAAAGAATATGTTCCTGAATAAAATGAACATCAATATCAATATGCTTTGTGCGGTTGTGAAAAACTGGGTTGCGAGTCATATGTAGAGCATTGAGATGATCACACAAAATAGTAGGTGGTGAAGATAGAGATATTCACAGTTGACGAAGTAAGTGAAGAAACCATAAGACTTCCGCGGTGGTGGATGTAAGAGCTCTATACTCAGCTTCAGAGCTAGAGCGACACACTGTAAGTTGTTTCTTAGCACCCCAAGAGAGAAGATTGAGGCCAAGAAAGAGGGCATACCCTGTGGTGGACCGCCAACTATCGGGGCATCTAGCCCAATCAGCATCAGAATATGCACGCAAAATAAGATTATTGAAAATAGAAACTAAGAGAGAGTGTCCCCTTGATATAATGGAAGATGCATTTGACGGCCTCCAGATGAACCTCACAAGGCTTGTGCATGAACTAACAAATATAGTTGACTGCAAAGGCTAAGTCAGGCCTACTCATAGTAAGGTATTGAAGACTACCAACAATTTAACGATATAATGAGGGGTCTGGCAAGGGAGGAGAGCCATGAGATGATAAATGGATGCCAGCTTGAAGAAGACTCTTGGCAGGTTTAACACCAAAGAGATGAAAGTGGTCCAAGAGCTAAAGGGCGAAGTGGGCTTGTGATAAGCAAAGAGTGGATCCAGGTCGGTGCACCTGCATACCAAGGAACAAGCTAAGTGGGCCCAAATCCTTCATGAAAAACGCCTTTGACAAGCATCCAATTAGCCGTTGAAGAAGAGTTGTAGAAGAGCTTGTCAATATAATGTCATCAACATATATGAGAAGAAAAATGATGTGTGACTCATGTTGCCAAATAAATAAGGATGTGTCAAAAGGACACCTAGTGAAGCCCACCTGTTGGAGAAAGGAGGTGAACTTCGTGTACCAGCTTAAACCAGGTGGTTGTTGAAGATAAACTACTTCATGAAGATCGCCGTGCAAAAAGGCATTCTTGACATCAAGTTGGTGAAGGGGCAAGTTCATGGAAGTAGTTAGAGCCAAAACAAGTTGAATTATAGTAGCTTTTACAACTGGGTTGAAAGTTTCATCAAAATTGAAACCTGGGCATTGATTGTACCCTTTAGCCACTAGGTGTGCCTTATATCGATCAATAGAACCATCAGCTCAAAGCTTCAGTTTGTACACTCATTTCCATCCAATGGCATTCATGGATGGTTTATACGGAACCAGAGACCATGTCACAATTTTCTGCAAAGCACAAAACTCATCTTCCATGGCTCGAACCCAACAAGCATGTTTAGCAGTCTTGCGATGTGTGTGGTTCATATGGCATATGTGCAGTGGAGGCAACCAAAGCCTGAGGAAGAGGGTGGTGGGTTGCAAGAAGAACTTTGGCCCAACAAGTTCCATCCCGAGACGTGTAACCATTAAATGAACACTAGAAATAGGAGTGGGTGGGGGGACTTACGGACAGCGGCAGGGGAGTAGACCCAGAGTCCATGGGATTGGTGTCAACACGAGTGGTGGACGATGAAGAGAGGCTTGCTGGTGGGTGCGGTTTCAACTGCGTAGAAGAGACAGAAGGCAACAAGGTGCACCCGTTAGCGGTTCCAGTAGAAGAGGAATGGCGGACAGGCATGAAGCCAACAATGGGTGCAAGCAGTGGTGAGGTTGGGCCGCTGACGCCGCCGCGAGGAGAGGATCTGTGCTAAACAAGATTGTGAGGAAGCATGTTGACTAAAAATTTAGGCACTTTAAACTTGAGCGGTGGGACCATAGTCTTGGAAGTGGATGAAGTGGTGAGCGGGAAGACCTGTTCATCAAAAGAAACATGATAGGATAGGTATACTTTGCTTGTGATTGGATCCAGGCACCGATATCCCTTATATTGCCTGAAGTATCCAACAAAGATACATCAAAGTGTTTTAAAATCCAATTTAGTTCTACCAAACGGCTGTAAGCACGGAAAGCATGCACACCCAAAAGTGCAGAGGTGAGAGTAATTAGGTGCCTCTTGAAACAAAGCTTTAGAGGGACTTTTACCTAAGAGCGTTTTGGAGGGTAATCTATTTATCAAGTAGCATGTTGTTGCAAATGCATATTGCCAAAAGTCCTTTGGGAGGTGACTATGAGCAAAAAGAGTAAGTCCCATCTCAACAAGATGACAATGCTTACGCTTGGCTAGTCCATTTTATTGAGGCGTGCTCGACATGATAAAAGATGAATAATACCGAGTTGTCGAAAATGTTGTTGAAGGCTTGCATTCAAATATTCACCACCTCCTTCTGTCTGTATCACCTTGACAGTGGTCATAAACTAGCGCTGAACATAGGCAAAAAATGCAATAAAAATGCCAGACACTTCATATTCTCGATGAAGAGGAAAATACCAAGTGTAGCGGGAACATTCATCAATAATCACCAAATAATACCGAAAACCATCTATGGAGGAAACAGGTGCAAGGCCCATACATCACTGTGGAGTGTGTGAAAACAAATTGAAGAATAAGTATGTCTATGCTCAAAAGGCAATATAGACATTTTGCCCATTTTAGAACTTGAATACACATGCTTATTTAAAATTCTAGGAAGCTACAGAGAAGAAGATAATGACTCCATGATTCGAGAAGAAGGATGCCCGAGGCGATTATGCCAAAGATCAGTGCTTTATTTATTGCAAACGAGTCCTACATAGTCCTTGGATGTCGTCGGCCCACCACCAAGTTGATAGAGACCCCCAGCCTTAGGTCCTTTCAGTAAAAGTTTTCCTGTTTGCAAATCCTTCATTGTAAAGCCCCATGGATAAAAAGAAAAATAACAATGATGCCCTCTTGTAAATTGAGAGACACTTGACCAATTTTTTAGTGAGGGAAGGTACAACCAATACTTTCTCAAGAAGAGGTAGAAAGGGAGTGAAAGATTTCTGACTAATATGTGATATGGGAAGATCCATCCCATTGCCTACATAAACACGATCAACACCATGATAGGGGACCATGCCTTCGAGCCGAGTAGCATCCGGAGTCATGTGACTTGTCGCACCGGTATCAGGGTACCACTCTCCATCAGGTGAGTCATGAAGATACATGGCATTAAAGTTCTGCACAGGTTTAGTGTCGGTGATGGCCGCAGCTTGACAGACATTGGCTTTATGATTTGGAAACTTGCATCGGTAGCAATAGACAGACGAGTAATCTTCCGTTATTGGTTTTGCTCGCACTCGACCACATCGAGAACCCTATCCACGACCTCGTGAGGCATTATTGGTCGGCCCCCTCCCATCAGAATGACCCAAGGCTGGCGAGGAGATAGGAGCAGACCCACGACACCCCCCTCCATTGGATGATCCTCCATGGTGGCTGCGAGAAGAAGTTTTGGAAGAGAAGAAAACCATTGGTGAAGAAGAGGAATTACCCGTAAGGCATAATTCAAAATCAAGAAAAAGAGCTGCGACTTCATCCACATACAAAAATTCTTTGGCCAGTTGAATCACAACACATGCTGGATCAAATTCAGGACCTAGCCCTTTCATAAGTAAAATAATGAAGTCATCATCATCCACCTGGCCATGGCTAAGGTGTGGCCATCGGCGACTGAAAGAGAGCCTTTAGAAAGCGAATGAAGTTCGCTTTTCACACCTTGGATGCATGTGCGCATCAACTTGCCATAAAGAGTTTCCATAGTGCTCCAAAAACCGAAGGCAGAGTCACAGAGCATGACTTGAGGAATCACATCTTTAGAAATGAAGGCCACAAGTCATGCTAACACCATCTGATCGAGGTGTAGCCAGGCGCGGACATTCAGATCAGTGTCATCGCCAACAGGACGCGACATGTCACCTTGAATAAGACCAAGCAATCCATGGCAATGAAGGACATGCAATACTTGCATCTTCCAAACCATGTAGTTCAACGGAGCAAGCTTGAAAGAGATCTCTTGGGCAATGGCCTTGACGGTGGGAAAGGGGGAGGATGCAACCTCATCATAAGAGAAGGGAAGTGAGTTGGTGGTGGTGGAGGCCATTCATGTTGGAAAAAATTTCCAAGATCTATGTTTGGCTCGATACATGTGAAAAGTGAATCCTTGTTGCTTTCAGATTTACATAAACTCTATTTATAGAGTTGAGATACAACAATATAGGGATTTGGTCTCCCTTGTATCAAGGAAATTAACAACATATGGTTTTTAGTCAATGAGAAAATTAAGGAGAGTCGTAACCATGGTATTTGTCACAAGGTCCAAAATTTGCTATGATTTCACATGCCTTGTGCAGCCTGAATTCCCCCGACAATCAGCAACCTTCTCACTCTCTTAGCGCACATAAGATCACAAAGAAACACACGCATGTTATAAAAAATAACGAAAGTGAAGTAAAAAAGGCTAAGCCTGAAATAACCCTTTCGCACTTGATGTTACACAAGCACTTGGTTTGAATCTTAGTGCCAAAACCCAAACCCAATTGCTCTCTTCTCATCTCTCTCTTCATTCCCCTCTAGATTACAATGATTTTCCCCACCCTTTTATACCCACTGGTCATAGCTAAGCTGTTACAACATGACCCTCATGACTCAGCCCAACCGCATATAATCGTCTTGCAATTATGCACGAGAGTGTGTAGCAACCACTTAGGTAGTGGGCAGCAATCGTCAGCCACTACTCCCATGTTCTTCGTCATGATGCACTTGGGTCTTAGTGGGGAACGTGTTTGTCGGTTATGCAATCATCAGCCTTGGCACGTTGCCCATATGCCAATGAGAAAGAAAAGACAGGGCCACGTCCCTAGCATGCCCTCCACGTGCCCTCCATACCTTTGCATGTGTGCTAGGCTGCTTCTATCGTCCACGTATGAGCTCCTCTCGTATACCATGAACCAAGAGTATTACAGTAGTCAACTGAAGAGACTCTTGCACATTTTGCACTGAGATTGGTTTGAATTTGTCTTTCACATTGGTATTTTCTTGGAAGGAGTTGATTAGGGTGGAGACTTGTTTGAGGTTATGAAACATGCATCAGCAAGAGTTGTGGCAGCTACTGAAAGTTTTCTTCAAAATCCCTACCATATAGAACACACCAAAGGCTGATGTCTACAATGGAAAAAAAAGACCACTGTAAAAGGAGAGAGGCTTATTTATAATGTAAAAAAGCAATTCATATGTTTTGTGTAAAGTTTTTGTTGGAGCAGCCATGCTACATCAGTGTAATCAAATTGTCAAAACAATATGTAAGATGGGTACCTGTTAATGGGTTCATTTGCACATGCTAGAATGATGGAGCTACGGCAGGGTAACTGATTGCCTGTGCGCACCATTATCGGCTGCTTCTGGCCTTGTTGTTGCATAATCTGCCCCATGCCTACTGAGCATTACATTTTTAACTACGAGTTAGGGGTGTAAACGGACGGATGCGGATGTGGACAAGGCATGTCCGCAAGCATCCATTTTTATGTGGACCATGTACTTGTCTGTCCGCATTTGTCCATATGACGGACATAGATAAAAACAGACAGAATAAATGTGAAAGTTTAACACATACCACTTTGTTCTCAAATTAACGGTGATTAGAAAAAAAATTAATTAAAAAATAAGATAATAATAGTAAGATAGTATAATTTAAAAAATAAATAAATAATAATATTATAAAAGACATGTGAGAGTATAATATGTATTTTTTATAATCTTTTTATGAATATTAACTATGTGACAAAAGTTAGTAATTTAGTATAAAGTAAAAATAATAATAATAAAATATATAATTGACGGACATGGACGGTTGCAAACATGGCCAACCTTTGTCCATGTCCATCCGTATTAGGGACAAATAAAAAATAATATTGTCCATTTAAGTGCGAATGGACACGGACATGAATGAACACCAAATAAACGAATGCCATTTACACCCTTACTGTGAGCAGAAACCTAACTTATCCTTGCCTACTCTTCTAAATTAAGTTTTTTATTTTGAAAAAGTCATATATTTAAGTCATCTTATATCATTCATTTTTTTAGAATTATCTTTTTTTTATAAACTCATTGAAAAAGTTGATAGAAGACATTTAATAAAAATATCATAAAAATAGCATAAAAGAGGAGAACGTGGTTATAGACCAGCTAAGCAAATGAAACACTTATTTGAGGACAAACTGATTTTCGAAATGGGATACTTATTTCAAGAAGAAAACAATAAGAGTCTTGTTTGTGGTCAGTAATAATAACATTCAAGCCCTTCCTAATAGTAACATGCGAGGAAATGTCTTTTTTAGGTAAGAGTGGTTTGCATTCGGGTGCTTCTGACATAAGATTAAGGAGTATTGTATCCTTAAGGGCAATAAATCTATTCAACAAACCTTTCTAACTAGTTTTAGTTGGGCAAAACGTATGAACTTATGAACTTCACACAAAGTTGGGAGGGTTTATTGAATAATTATCATTTTCTATCCCTAAATATGACAAGTAGTGCGCAATGCACAACACAATGAAAATGCTACATATAACACGATGATGGGCCTCACATCTACACCCATGATGGCGTCTGAACATGCCCGGTCTGGAGCCTAGATAAAGTGATGAACATGGAAAGTCCCCCTTACACAAGTAACTGTAATGACCCGGTTTTTTTTTTTCCGCGGTTTCTACTTGTTTTGTAGAAAATAAATCAAGTTGCCCCTTATATTTAATTTGCATTTGTTCCGTATATGTATGTGTACATGTGTTACGTTTGGAGCTTGAGTAAGTGGAGAGGTTTGCGTGTAAATTAAACCTTTGGCGTGAAGAGAAGGTTTTGACGCGCAAAAAGGGGTTTTGCACCTAAAATACGTTTTGGCACGTAAGTCGAGGCTTTGGTGCATAAAATAAAGCTTCGCCGTGCGAAGGGAAGCTTCGGTGTGAAAAGGGTGGGCCCGAGGTGTATTAGCTTTTGGGCGCGTTAGAGGCGGCGTGGCACGTATACGGGAGCGGCAACGTGTAAAACAGGGAGGCTGTTGTGAAAAATATTGAAAAGCTTATATGGATTAAATTAAAACCTTATAAAGGAATAGTGGATCGTGGCTTTCCAGCCATGACCACTATTCATTCCAGAACTCCAGTAAGATTTTCAGTCCGGGAAGAAAAAACGAGGGCTTTCCCGGACCCTTCATCGCGCCTCCTCCTTGGTCGGAATCCGCTGTTTCTTGCCGGATCTCACTTCACCCGGCCGCCACGAGTCCGGTGGTACCGACTAGAGCTTCCGCCGTCACCTCCTTGCTCCTCCTCGCGCTACCGGATTTTGGCTCGGTTTTCACTCTTTTGGCCGTTGGAGCGTTGGGGCTTCGTTTGGTGACCGTCGTGCGCCGTTTCTGGCCGGCCACCACCTCTCCACCCCTCCTCCGGTCAGAGGCTTCCTCCCCACGCCCTTCTTTCTCCTCTCCGACCTTCCTCCCATCCACCGTCCCCTGTTTTTCACCCAAAAGCTCACACCGGGAAGCAAGAACCTTGCTGTCCAGCAGTCGTGTGGCCTTGCCGGCGGCCGTGGCTGGCCACCCTCGCCTTGTTTCTCCTCCTCCTCACCTCTCTACCTTAGATCACGCCCCTCCAGCCCTTGTATGTGGGTTTTGGCCTCCGGAACCACGATTGTCGACCTCTACCCGGTACGATTTGGGCTTCCAGCGATTCGCCACGACGCCCGGTGATTGACGGTGGAGCTAGACACCACACAGAATTTGGATTTGCATATCAGCCCTTTTGGGCGCAGTGTCCACCCCCGACCACCTCTTGTACACGTCAACGGGAGGCACGGAGATCGACGGGTGTTGAATCGGGACCGGACCAGTTCATCGTGTAAACCCCGGCAAGCTTGCGGCACTTTCGCACCCAGGGGCAGCTTGTTTTATAGAAAGCGACGCTTGGGTTCCCGCCGAGTTGCCATCGACGCCGCTTGGCGCTTGTGCGCCCCGACAACACCGTACGCCCAGAAAGCGAGGTAGGGGGCTTTGAATTTGTAATTCTATCGTAGCGTGCTTAGTATGTTAGAATGCATGCTAGGGCCAATTTAATTACATGCTTCATAACGCGTAATGCTATGGATATTGCGTGTAATGGTGTGATATTAGCCTATGCTAATGCTAATTAAATGACATGTTATTGGCTTGACAAATGATGGATGTATAGGTTTATGGGGTAATTATTTGCATGCTAGTAGGATAATTTATCTGCACACGTATGCAATGGTTTATGCATATAATGGATGTGCTATAATCGTAAGTAGGGTTTGGTTAGATGTGTGTGGATGGACATATACATATGGAATGATGAATGTTTATATCGATGGTATCGATATGTATACGCTTGATGGGCTGAGATTAGTTTGGATTGGATCAGGCTTTGATGCCATGAGCGGAAAGCTTCAGGGTTCTCGGGGAAAACAGACGTAGTTTTGAGTTCATCGAGAGACTTTATGATAGTATGATTTCAGAGGAAAATTACTCGAGCATAACGTATTTAATTCAAACTGGAATGTTAAGTAAAAACTAAAATGTTAACCTTATGAGTTTGAGACTTTAGTAGTTTGACGGATTAAGTTCCGTGGTTGAGCTAGCCGGTGATTAATCGGCTAAGCATTTCTCCTGTCTAGCCATGGTGTGTATCCTGCGGGAGTTGGTCTGTGTGCTGTAATTAAGCCCAGACGGTTGATGCTCTATTGAGAGCACCGTATGATTCTGCCCAAGAGTGGCATTGGCACTATAAGACCCTAAAGTATGGGCAATTGTATGACCCTAATGTGTGGCCGTTTATGTTTGCGCGCTCAGGTAAGTAGTATCATGGAACTACTCTTACCTGTTTGATCCTGTGCCCCATGAGCATAGGTGTACCTTACCTTCGGAAAAGTCCATGGCGTCTAGTACTCTCCAGAGGTTAAGGTGACGCCCCAGTGGCATTCCTTTCCATCGACATTGGAGCTTATTAGTTTGATAATGAGCTCTAGGTGTCGATCGTAAGTGTATGTGTTGAGTATGACTGTAAGATCAAGACTGTAAGTGTAAGAGTTAAGTAAGACAGTAAGTGTAGGTATATGCGTAGGATTGTGTGGAAAGATGGAACGAACATGAGTTCGTGATATGTGTGTGGTTGTGAGCATCATATTTTGAGAGACTTTGATTGCCATGTTTTGTTGCTTCATGTTATGCTTCATGAAGGCAACTACGTTTAGGCTTACAAGTTCATTGTTAGAAATCCCCTACTGGGTATTTTCTACTGAGTATGAAAATACTCACTTTTCCTCTACTGAATTTCAGATCCTCTAGTGACTTCTGCGGGTCCCAGCACGAGAGCTTCGTAGGCGGGACTTAGTTTTGGAGGAGAGGACAGACTTGCGGACTTCAGGTCGATTTTTGACTGTTCAGTTTCTTTTGTTTAGTTATGCCACGATCTGATGCAAATTTTGAGTATACATGTATTGGGCGAGTTGAGAGCTTATGCATGTATTATTTTGGACTTGTATATGGACTGTTTATATTGGGACTGTTATCGGACTTGTACTCAGCTATGCCTGGGAGATGTGTATTTAAGCCCATGGCCATGGCACTCGTGTTTTTATGTGTGTTTGTTTGATCTCACACCCGGGTGTTTAGTCGGTATGTTTTGATGATTTAAAAGAAAGTTTAAGGTTGTGTGATTTTAAATTGATGATGTGAGAAATATAAAATGTTTTCACAAGTTTCGATTTTTGTCAATTTTCACAAAATATAGCCGTTATATTGCAAAAATTTTTCATGAAATTTACTGGAAAATGGTTTGAAAAACCCGGGCTGTGACAGTAACACAATGCTACCATCCTGGGGTCTAATTTTGAGAAGAAGACCTTTAAGGTGAAGAGACATAAAAGGCCCATACATTAGAGACATATAGATTAGGTGAGAAGAGGGTTGCATCTTGGGTCAGGTTAAGTTGGGATTTTTACATAACCTGGACCAAATTTCTTAGACCCAACCTAATCTGACTTAAGATAAGAACTAAATTTTTTCAACTTTATCAGGCTTAAAATAGGAACCAAAAAACCTAAGAAGGGTCAAGTTAAGTTGGGTTTCTTACATGACCTGAACCAAATTTCTTAGATCCAACTTAACCTGACTTAAGATAAGGATTAAAGTTTTTCGACTTTATCATGCTTAAAATAGGAACAAAAAAACCGAAGAATTGAAATAGAAACGGAGATTTTATCTTAAGTCACACTATATTGGGTCCTCCTATTTAAAAAAAATATAAAAAAATTATATTATCCGAGTTAGATATAGTTTTATAAGTCAATTAAAAACTCGAGTATAATTGGGTCTCTTTTTAAGTTTTTTTAGATCTAACTTGTAAATTATTAGGGTATCTTTTTTAAACCTAGCTCGACTCAATGTAGGACCCGACCCTAACGCAACTCGGGTCAATTTCGAGCCAGATCGGGTTAGGTCCGATTTTGAACCCAGTTCCGGGTTTTGAACGCAGCCCAGAAAAACCCTAGAAATGGCGTAGCGTGTACATATAAATAGCGGCATCTCAGTCGCTTCGCCTTTGGCAGCCTTCCTCGCATTTCAAAACCCTAAACGAGGAGGCGAAGAGAGAGCGGAGAGGAGGCGAAGATGGTGAAGTTTCTGAAGCCGAACAAGGCGGTGATCGTCCTGCAGGGGCGCTACGCTGGCCGTAAAGCTGTCATCATCCGTGCCTTCGACGACGGCACTCGCGACCGCGCCTATGGTCATTGCCTCGTCGCCGGGATCGCCAAGTACCCGAAGAAGGTTATCCGCAAGGACTCTGCGAAGAAGACTGCGAAGAAGTCTAGGGTCAAGGCCTTCATCAAGCTGGTGAACTACAACCACATCATGCCCACCCGCTACACGCTGGATGTGGATCTCAAGGACGCCGTTTCACTCGAGTCGCTGCAGTCCAAGGATAAGAAGGTGGCGGCCGCCAAGGAGATCAAGGCGAGGCTTGAGGAGCGATTCAAGACGGGGAAAAATCGCTGGTTCTTCACCAAGCTCAGATTTTGAAGACGGTTGTGGTGATTATCATTTCGGCATATCAATTAAATTTAGTTTGTTTTTCTGTCGTTCTACTGTTTTAACTGTATCTGGATCTTATTATACCCAATGTTGGATTGAACTGAAGAATTGAGTAAAGCGTAGCGTTTGCTAAGCTTTAATTTTGCTTGTGGTAGGCTCATTATCTTTTTTATCACTCTGTTCTGTTTAAGGTGTGGTTGGAGCTTATTTCTCCAATATTTGATTCGATTACTTTGATTAGTTTGGAAATGATTTAAACGGATGGGATAGAAATGAGTAAAATCCCGTATGACATTTTAGCTACATTTTGTATCTTCATGTTTTTTTGCCATGGCTTTGAGATGGACCGTTTTATGCTGAATGCTGTGTGAGCATTAATTTGGTGATAAATAGGTTTTTCTATGTATGATCGAAGGTCCCATAGAAAATATGCATTTTTTAAATGGTTTAAAGTTGTGGAGCTTGCGGTTCCAGTCTAAGTTATAGAGGCCTGATTTTTTTATTTGGCTGACATATGGAGTTCTGATATGTGTGTACTTTGTCATGCTGGGTAAGAGCAATATTTAGGAGCAGATGCTATGGGTTCGTGAGTGATATTGGTAGGATAATATAATCGGTCTATACTTTCTGAATTTTGGTTTGCATAGTAATCCGTATAGTTCCATTTTGTAAATGATGTGTGATATAACTGTTTACTTTCTATGAAAAATCACTGATTCAAAGGGCGGGTTTTTGTTTGATAAAGATTCTATGTTTGGGAGAGTCTTGGAAGAAACTGCTTCTTGAACAGACTGATGATAAGTTGATATATAATTGAAGTTTATACCTTAAATGTCGCTATTGAATTAATAAGCTTGAAGGAGAACTTTAATTTATTAAAACTTCTGCGAATGTATACTATTGAAATAGGGCTTCAGCAGTTGAGATGGGATTTCTTAGGGTGTGATCTAAAACAAGTCAACTTTGATTGGAGTTTTTAGATAAGATGTGGAAGAAATTGCTCCTATGTGTTTTACATTGGCGCTTTTTCCCATTTATGTAGGAATTTAAATCTTTCCTTTTATATAGATTGTTATTTCGATGGCTTGGAGAGTATGTTTGGTTAATGGCTCTGTTAATGCGAATGGCTTGGAGGGTATTATTAGTTAGTGGCTTTGTCCCGTAAGAGCATGTATATGCTTGTATAATCTGGGTTATGATTTAGCGATTCATTCGTGTCTTGTTTACATTTAGGGCCAGTTCGGGTACTGCTTTGTAGTGGAAGAAAATTGCGTTTTCCTTGAATGCCTTCGTGAAAGAAAATTAAAATCCAATAACGTTTGGATGGATAGTGAAGAAAAACCTTTTATGTACAGCATGGTCAATGGGAAAAGTGATCTGCATAATTTGAATTGACTGTTATAACCCTAATAAAACGGGCTTCTCTAATTCTAGCCTTCCAATCTCGTGTAGCTCCAACAAGAGTCTCTTAGCGGCAATGGATTGCGAATATCTCTTGGCAACTTGCCATGGCAGAGATGGCCATTAGCTCCCGTGATCCATTGATGGCGGTGATGATGTATGTCCAACAATGCGCTCTACTGACCGACTGCCCAGATGCGTTGCCCGCATATGAGCTCTATTCCATGTTTGCTACGATCTTGTATTTTTCATATTGTTGCAAATAGAGGATAATATTGTCTTCAGTGAGGAGTTCTTCGTGCTTTAGGGAGTTGTTTGAGATGACGCAGAGACAAGGGGGCGGGCGAGAGATGGGGGAAAGAAGATAGTAGGGGGTAGTTTGGTCATAATTATGGTCATAATAATTTTTGCCTCTTGTATAAAGCAATTTGTACGAGAATTCTCCTCTAGTAGAATGGAAAAATAGCCTTTCTTGAGGTGGGAAATGACTTCTTATAAGATTTTTATTTTATCTTCAAACAGTCATTTCATACGGTTTTTGTCTAGGAAAGTAATTTTCGCCCTAAATAAATCACTTTTTCAGGGTGAAAATTACCTCCCAAATGGGCCCTTAAGCGTGTGACAGAGAAATTGCTAAACTTTTTATGTGCTTTATAATATCCAGGTAGAGCTATTTTTATGGACAATACATCATATTAGTCTCCCACTTACCTATGTTAGCCAGCCTACCCACCAATGTTTTAAAACCCAGCCCGAGCCAGTTCAATTGGGTTTAATCACGGGTCAACCTGGTTATATAAATAGTTAAATATTTGCCCCCTTTCCCTCTTTTCTAAACCGTAGACAAGGGTGGGAAGGGAGATGCGGCACCGGCGGGGGCTAGCTCTACCTTCCCTTTTGCTTTCCCCCTTCTCCCCTTTTTATGACGTCTCCTAGCCTTTTCCCCCTTCCCCTCTCTCTCGTCCCCTATGCCCCAACCACAATGGTAGTTGGTAAATGGCAAGTCTTTGAGTATGTGATGACAACCATAATTTCTCCTCATCGATGGCTTCGCCAAGAACCCTAGACAATGTGGAAAGATTCGACGACTATGGTGATCTGACGATTCCAACAAATAGTTTATGCTAGAGCAGGAAGATCTGGCGACTATAGGATTGCTGGAAAGGTCCTATTTTTTGGATTCAGGTCGGCCCCCGCCATATCCCACACGACACCCCCCGCCCCTGCTGCCGTATCTCCCTTCCCACCCTTGTCTACGGTTTAGAAAAGAGGGAAAGGGGGCCAGCTCTACCTTCCCTTTTGCTTTCCCCCTTATCCCCTTTCTATGACGTCTCCTAGCCTTTCCCCCCTTCCCCTCCCTCTTGTCCCCTGTGCCCCAACCACAATGGTAGTTGGTAAATGGCATGTCTTTGAGTATGTGATGACGACTATAATTTCTCCTCATCGATGGCTTCGCCAAGAACCCTAGACAATGTGAAAAGATTCGGTGACTATGGTGATCTGACGATTCCAAAAAATAGTTTATACTAGAGTAGGAAGATCTGGCGACTATAGGATTGCTGGAAAGGCCTTATTTTTTAGATTCAGGTCGGCCCCCGCCATATCCCACACGACACCCCCCCTCCCCTTTTTTTGTGTGTAAAACTCGAACATGCTCAGTTGTTTGGGTTGCTGGTTTAACCGACCAGGCTGAATTAACTTGCCTGGGTTACCGTCGCCCAATAACCTGAATGACTCAGTTTGGATTTTAAAACCTGATTGAACCGACCGGGCCGATTTGAGTTTTAAAACCCACAACTACACGTACGGTAGATATCCACGGCCGTCCTAATTTGGGGGGTACTTCTCATCCTTTTTTTCGAGTCATTCGTTTGTGGAGCTATGATAATTTATTTTGCGTGCGTTTATGTTGCTAGACTTTTTATATGCCTTTTGATATCCAGAGCTATTTATATGGACAAGACATCAAATATCATTTTTGATCGTGATTCATTAGTGGAGCTGAGTAAGACAATTTATTTTGCGTGCGTTTACATCCAGTGTGTGACACACGTTTACATTCTAAGTGTGTGACACTGATTGCTGGACTTTTTATATGCTTTGATATCCACGCTGAGCCTTTTATATGAATAAGATATTAAATCTCATTTTTAGCCAAATCACGAAGGTAGAATTGTCCTGACAAGGCAGAAATAAATGGCTTGATGCCGAAGCTTTTATGAAGGCTCCGGTCGATGGATCTCTTGGTAGGGATTCTAGTTTAGGATTGGTGAAGCCAAGGAGTGTGGGCGGCTTACTTGTTTGTTACTCATTTATAATTTTGCGCCATTGACGAGATCTGTTTGACACGGCTAGCTCGCTATTGACATTGTCTAATTTGGTCGATGTTAATGGGTTTTATAGATTACTAGCAAGAATGCATATTTATTAAGCATATAAATATTTAATAAAAAGTAAAATAAAATAACATGTATTGAATAAATTTTTTTTTAGGATCATAATTATTATAAATTATTTACACATGATATAAGGATTATATTAAGTCAAATACATAGTAGGTTATTAAAGGATAATAATGTCAAATGACTTTATGTTATGGTGTATTTTTTTAATATTCATGACCAGTTGATAGAGTTCATTGGGATTTTTTAACGATATGGTAAATGTGTGAACTAGAGCATGTGTAATATAAGTAAAAATATAAAATATTATAAATAAAAAACATATTGTATGCATGGGACCTATAAAATATTTTAAAAAATTTATTCATGTAGAATTTTATATAGTATAACTCATTAAGAGTTTTTCAGTGGTACTATGAACGTGCAAATTTAAATTTATGATGTAAGAAGTAAAACTCATGTCATGTTAATGACATGTGACAGTCATCTAAAAGAATTGAGTACAGATTTTACTATAATATACTTGAACTACTAACCTATTGATTGAAATTAAACTTGTAGTAAAAGGTATTAGGGTAATATTAGAAATTTGGTAAATTTTTTTTATCCCCTTAGACGCTTTATATAGGAGTATAATATTTTTTTTAGAGTGAGATTTAATTTTTTTTCATTCAATTTTATTTTTATTTCATTGGTGAAGAGATTGAGTTTTCCATAAATTATTATCCCATATTTTTAACCCAGTTCTTCTGAGTTTAAATTTTAATCAAAATTGATTTTTTACAATTTGAGATGAGTAAGAATATTTTTTTAACTCCTTGTTTAGGAATGTCACTCGGGTCAAATATATAGTAAAACCGAGTCGAATTTAGGTTTTTAAATTCAGCCCAAACAATTATTCGGGTTAGATTTAGGTTTACAATTTGTTAAAAGGTATAAGGTTCGGGTTCAAGAAAACCCAACCCAAATAAAGTTATAAATATAAATTTTTATAATTTTTTATATTTAAGTAAAACCCAACTAAACTTTAATAGGCTAGGTTTAAATTTTTAAATTCAACTTAAATAGTTATTCGGGTTGAATTTAAATTTTTTATTTATTAAATAATATTAAGTTTTTGACAAAATCCGACCCAAACCCCACCCGATCCCTAAGTATCTTGCGTTCCTATCCCAAGTATCTCATCCTTCTTGATTCTGATTGATTGATATTTTGATCATTTCATAACCCAGTCACTAGTGTAGAGTGTTAGCTCGAAATTAGCTTCACATTCGAGGCACATTTGTTGGGCATTTATGAAAATTGTGAGATTTTACGGAGCAGTTGTAGGCCAAACTAAAACCATTCGTGTCATCATTTATAAAGATATTAGATGAGACAGCCCAATTGGGCCTGAAATGGTGTTCTCATATGGGGCGTTTAGATGCAATCACATTTTATGCATTATCTATCTTTAATAAATAGTTAATTCGTTATTGCTATGCTAAATATGTCAACTGATGTCTCTTGCCATGGGGGTTCAACCTTTGATGTGGGCTTACGCCCTTTTAGAGCTGAAATCAAGCCGGGTTGGAGCTGGGCCCTGACTCTAACCCGTCAACTTACTTTCAAGCCCCGACTTTAGGCGGGCTTTTAAAGGCGCATGATCATATATTTTTTGGCTTTTAAGTGGTTCTTTTACAATTAACCATGATGGTAACTTGCACGCTCATAATCTCTTATATATTTTTTAAATATACAACCTCATCTATTTTTCCTTTTTTTTTGCCTTGTGAGACTCTATTATAAAAGATGAAGATAATATTTTTTATAATTGGGACAACTCGAACAAGCGGGCTTTTTTCCTAACCTTAGCCTAACCTTATTCAAGGTGTACTTGAAATTTTGAGCTCGGCCTTGAAGCCACGTCCAAAAATTTGCACTCCTAATCCACTTATGGGCCAAGTAGGTCCTAGCAGTGGGTCGGAAAAAAGTTTCATCCCTGCACCGCTTCACCCCTTGTTCATCCTTTGAGGCACTCATTTTTAAGATCCTAAATGCAATATTCTCTGTTCTGGCAGTATCAATTACGAGTTCTTGTCCAGCCAATGAATGTTTGATCTTGCTAAAGTTATTTCTTCTAGCAAATTTAATTATATTTAAAAAAAAATAATGCAGTCTTATTGTTAACAAAATGCTAACAATCTATCACCACTCCAGGACAAATACGTACTTTTTTTGTTTATTAAGTACAGAGTGCGAATACAAACTTGCTAATAGGGAAAAGGAAGTAAAATGTCAAAATTTACAGTGTCGGAAAGCAAGATAAGCACACATCTATACCTTTACTACACTCACCCTTTTTTTTGTGGAAATTTGCATCCATAAAGGATGTACACATCTCCTGAATCCAGTCTTTAGAAGCACATATCTAACAGGCAACAACAGCACATACCAGCACAGCTGCAAGACGCATAGATATATCAGCACCCGACCTAACATCCCACAGTATGCCATGCAAGTGGCAACAAGGTGAAAATTCAACTCCAAATTGCTTACCATCCCCTCCAGAACCCATCACCTTTATCCTTGGTCTCTACCGGTTGTTGAGGATACGCTGGGCCATTTTTTGGTGGGTAGACATCAACTGGAGCTGGTGCCCCAGTAGAAGCTGGAGGAGGTGGATAAGCTTTCCCTGGTGGTGGATGTAATGTTGGTGGAGGCTGATATGCTATTTCACGCACAAGAAACCACAAAACGCATCAACTACTTATGACTATGAAAGTTTTTCTCACTTAATTAGTGAGATGGTTATCATAAGGCATCACTCTATTACCTGGATGCTGATCAAACTGGCTCATAGTTTAGGATGAGGCCGCGAGGGAACTGAATTGGTTGGTGGAGTGATAAATGAGATGCGATGCCAATGGTGGCCATACTTGAAAGACTAGAAATAGAGACAAAAGAGAGAAGGTGGAGAGGTTAGTGTTAGGTTTGTGATGTTCATCAATGGATTTGTTGAGGCTTCATGATGCCATCAGTCTGAAAATAGCCAAATAGACAGAGACAAAAAGCAGAGAGTAGTTATGGCAAAGATCACACTGATTTGGTATTAAACAAAACTGAGGGCCATCACCTTGACCATAATAGATCAAGAACAGTCTTGTCTTCTTGCTAATCAAAGAAGTTATGACCTACAAGGGGTGACTTTTGGGGCATGCAAGATGTGGCTGTAAGTGAACATTATCCATTTAGGCCACTCATAATATTTGAGTATATATTTGGTTTCCAGAGAAAATGAACAAATAATTGAGTGGGGACGCTGGGCTGAAAAAATTGAGTGGGGACTCTCTTGCTTGTAGACTGACTATGAAACAGGAGCCAAACACAAATGGCTTGGGCTTCATGTGGGCTATGTTAGATGAATGATTTCACAGGATCATCTCTCAGAGAGAACCTTCGGTTTGGATTAAAAATTTCTTCCTTTGGACAACTTTACACTTTTCTTTTATGCTGTCCAATCCACCCTCATCCACGGCCATTTGGATCATTGGTTAGGCCTAGTTATTCGTATCCTTGAGCTCAATTAGTATCACTCTTTCTAGGTCTGATCCTTTTCAATCTGGGTTTTGCTTAGATCAGCAGTCTCGATTGTTCCCAATTTTCCATTTGGGCTCTTCCTCGTAGAAAATTCTACAACTTTTTTCCACTTAATATGTTTTTGTTCAAGAGCCTTCTCTTCCTTTAAATCACATGACTTGTTTCTCCTTTACTTTGTCATCTAGGTCCTCCTGGGTAGGTTGCCAATGGTACCCATTATACTGTTTACCGTATGTATTATATAAATTAGAAGTTAAATAGTATGGTTAAGATAATTTTATCCGACCATTTTTAAAATAAAATCGTTATAGAAAAAGTTCTTCTATATCTGTTTATCCACTACTTTTGTTATATTTATAAATATATTATACCCATTAAGTTTATATATAATATGAATATATTTTTTTGTATGCATTCTATATATAATATATATTTCACTATAAATTTCCATTTTCCTTTCTGCACCGTCCAAAACACGATCGGGAGAGGGAGATCAATATCTCCATCAGTGATGGACTTTGGAGCCACTCAGCCCTCCTCCCCACCTCACCTCAGCTTTCACCTTTATCCTCTTTTTATTTCCCCCCCATTTAGAATCAGCTTTAGGGGGAAAGTGGGTGAGACTTATCATCACACTGTACTTAAATCACTTGCTTCCCTTTTTACTCTTAACTTTTATCAAATAAAGTAAGAGTATAATATATTGTTTGTTGGCATTGGACTGTAAATGTCTAAATCTAATATATACAAAAATGTCCTAGCTAATTTTCATTTCATGTTTGATCCTATATTTACAATAACTATAAATAATAGTAGTAATGCTATTACTTTTTAACCTTAGCAATATTTGATTCAATGATTCAATTTGTGAAAGGTGTTTATTGTGGCATTATGTACTAAAGAAGGTGAATTACTTCAAGTGATTTTCCACATATAATAATATGTTGGTTGAATGTACCTAGAATATATTATTTTGAAACATTTAAATTCTAAGTAACATGTATCCAACTTTTACAAATACTTTTTAATATTTAAGCTACATGTAGGATAAAGAATTGAGTTAGACATGTCTATCTAGTCAGCATTCACCATGCAAATGGTGTGGACTGCTTCACGAGATTAAGAAAATTTGAGGAGTCTATTTATTTTTCTAATTAGACTATTTTTTTAACGATCAACTTTGTTTATTACATTGAATTGTAAATCATTGTGAAAGGGGTAATCAATAATGGTTAACCAATTACCCGGTCAATTATTAATGGGTGAAACAAATATGGAAGAACGTATACCATTTACTTAACGGAATGATTATGGATAAAGATTTGTAAAATAATTATGGTAATAGAATAATCTATATTGTAACCATATCATTCCATTGGTATCCCTACTCCTGAGCTAGGGGTGAAACTTTTAAGGCATGACCCTACCTGACCCGTAAAATGCTGGTTAAGGTCTTAAATTTTTGGTTCGCTTTAAATAAGGCAAGGACACTACTTGGGGGCAAAAAGCCTAAAGGTCCATCCCCAAATATAAAAACTATTATTTTTAAGCATATAAGAGACAAAGAAATGGTGGAAATTGTATATTTTAAGGAAGTCTAAGATATTTTTAGCTTGAAAAGTTATAATCTATAATTATGAAAGATCCCACTGAAAGACCAAATGTCTATGAATTGATGCACTATGGGGTCAACTAGTGGGAGCTACTTAAAGGTCATAAACTTTTTTAAATAAAAATAAAAATAATAAAAGCATGGCCCTTAGCATTAGCCTGCTTAGGGCTGGGCGAGGGCTAAACTTTTTGAAGGCTACCTAGGTTAGGCAGGGCAAGGGCCCAACTTTGGCCCACCATGGCCAGACCCGATTTCAACACTATCCCTAGCTATCTTCTTATTATTCCTTTATCATCCCCTCTTCTTATCTTCTTATTACCAATAATATCTATTGAGTTTGGGGATGGGAAAATTAAATAGTTTAAATGACATTTAGACCCTTCCGGTTAAGTTTCAAAAACCCTTTAAAACTGACATGACATTTTACAAAATTGATATGGCTCAAAAACATTTATATTTAAAACCTAAAACCCAAACATGCCCTAATCTTTGAGTTCCCTTTGTTTTTCGGGGTCTTTGTATGACTTTTCCTGCTCTCAAACTCTTGCTTCTATGTTCCCCATTCCTTCCTCCTCTTCCATTCAAGCTTTTACAACCTTAAAATGTTTATCAAGTACTTTTTTTAGCTATTAAGGATTTATATGGATGGGTAGAAATCGGGAGAAAAAGAAAAAAGAAAGACAAAGTGAATTTGGGTGAAAGAATAACTAGGAAAATCTTAATTTTTTTTTCACTATTTGGTTGTACCAATGGTGCTATAAAAAATTAAAACTTGTCCAAACCGAACTCGGGGGGTCCAAAAATATCATACTAAAAACTTTTCTTCTTCTTCCTTCCAAGAGCATCCTCTATGTACGAGAGCTATAACATTCCTTTAGCACTATAGAGTTTTAGTGTTTCATTGTGCACTAACTAAAATAAATCTATAATTTATTATTTATTAGATCTGGTCAACATTGTCATAACGTTGATTGCCTACATACTTATTGGATAAAATATATGATATTCTTCCAATAAGATCGAATCCCATTGAAGTTCTTCCAAATTTTGCGCTCGCCAGAGCCAATTGTGGTAGGTATCCTTATTTAAATATATGATACCTAATAGTCTACTCCTTCACTCATGGGGCCACAGAACCCAAAAAAATAGAAATTGCCCATGATACTCTAATCATTTATAATTAAACCCTTTGCAAGTGTACAAGGTAATTGTACTAGGATAAATATTTAAGGGTTGTCGAACCTTAGGGACGGATGAATTATTACTAAATCTAAAGAGGAATTTGCTGATTAAAATTAGAAAGAACTTAAACTTAAATTAAGCAAAAGAAATGAATCAACTAGTTTAAAACCAAGAGATTAATATGATAGAATTTACTTAGAAAATTGAATCCACTATAGAACTATAACAATTTCTTAACTTTTAATCTAAATCTAGTGTGAATATGAACAAATATTCTCAGCTACAAACTAGAATTACTTCAGAAAGAATCATTAATTAAATTCTACAGCATGAACTATCTTCGACAATAGCACAAATCATCTACACTAAACTAGCTATAGGCATGACCCGTCTAATCTTAGTATAACTCATCTAAGTCATTAATTATCTGAACATTAAAACTATTATATGACCATCTCATCTAAATCATAGAAATTAGAATCGATGAAAATATCAAAACCACATCAATCTATCATCTACAAGACAATAAATGAACATAGATTTGAATAAACATGAAAAGCTCTTCCATTAAAAAGGAAATCCTTAGTATACAATTATCATCATTCATAACTGAGATCTAAATTAAAATAAAAAGAAACTATCATCATTCATAACTGAGATCTAAATTAAAATAAAAAGAAACTGAAACTTATCTATAGCTTCATCAACTCCTAAGTAAAAGAAAAGTTTAGCCTTTCATTGTAGAAGAAAGCACTTGAATCTCCATTGAAAGCTTTGAGTTCTTTTCCATCTTCTTCTTCCTTTTTTTCTTCATAAAATCTACTGGAATCCCCTGGTTTCAAGCCAAATATGTCTTTTTATAGGCAAAAAATCCATAGGAAGAAGTTCAATATGAAAAGGATTGAAAATTGGCTAAAACTAGGAAACTGCACATTATGCCGTTCAAACACCCTGCATGCCCGTTTGAACGCTTGAACTGAGTTTTACTTCAAAATCACGTTATCCCGATCGAACGGTAAGTGACCCCGTTCGAACGGATACAATGTTTCTGCAATCTGGACAGTCCATATTCTGTTCATTAAGTTTTTCTTCATGTCCATATTAATTTCCAACTTGTTTATAACTCTGAAAAGTTATCCAAATCACTTTAAAGTATGTCAAGACTATTTTGAATTATTCCAAACATCGTCCAAGTACCTCAATAAGCGCACTTTGCCTACAAAATATAAAATATCATACTTTAGACATGTAGAAAGTAACTAAAATTCCAACTTGATTTAAATACATGTCTAAACTACTAATAACTACAAAATTATTAATAATTAAACTAAAATACTAATAACTATTTTAATCTAAATAAACTATAACTAACTCTTAATTAACCTAATCTATATTAGCAAATAAGGTAAAAAGGCATATAAAATAGACTCCACGTCTTGTGAGCACCAAAGCCAAATATGACAAGTATCTAGAGAATCTAAAGACCCAAAACATTAGAAATCCATAAATCATTCTGAATATCATCAGATAAATCATTCTTTCATCGAACAAATTGTCTTTTCAAAGTAATATATAATATGTCTCATAAACTGTGCATTAGGGATCCTCCTAATGACACTGCTTTTAAAGACATGTTTGTGGGGTTAGCCCCAAAAGAATTCTTTGAAAATAGAACAATACGATCACTTAGTCCAAAATCAAAACTTCTTACCCTCATTCCTTAGAGTCTTGGTCATGGTGGTTAGAGCTATTCATTATCCAAGATCTAATCATGAAGAGCCTTTCCTTGTCCAAGGTCCAATCAAGCAGAACCTCTCCTCATCCAGAGTCCAGTCAAGTGGAGTCTACCCTCGTCTAGGGTTCAGTCAAGCAAAGCCTCTCCTCACCTAGGCTCTAATCAATTAGAGTCTTCTCTCGTCCAGGTCCAATCTAGTGGAGTCTCTCCTCATCCAGAGTCGAAGTAATCAGAGCCTCTCTGCGTTATGGATATTCTCTTTGGAGTTTTCTCTCTTCCCTTTGGAGTTTTCTCTCTTTCCCCAAGGTTTTTTGCTCTCTAGGGTGCTCAACTCATAAAACAAACCTTCTATTGTGTAGAACATAGTTGAATTAGCTAGAAACACCTTTTGAACGGATAAAAGTTAACTTAAAATGGATCTGAAACTGGAAAAACTCATTTGAGAACTGTCCCCTCCTTTTAAATAGGGAGGGCCGCAGGCCGTCTATGCGCCATGTGGCATGTAGACTGGCTGCGTGTCATGTGGCTCACACTACGTGTTTGTGCGGTCTTGCTACGCTAGCCTTTGCGTCATCATGCATAAGAATTTGCCTTTTTATTTTATTATTTTAATCAAATCAAATTCCAAACTTTAAAACACGATAACTATCTATCTCCTTTACATCATCATGCATAATATTTTCCCTTTTATTTTATTATTTTAATCAAATCAAATTCCAAACTTTAAAACACGATAACTATCTATCTCGAAGTCGGATTTGTGCGTTCTTAGTACCATTGCTCTTATTGATGAGCCTTACGAAACAAGACCCTACATTGGTAGGTTATCCCACACTTTTTAAATGGGTCCCACTAATGGAGGCTCATGTCAGTTAGACGTAAATTTAATTAGTTCAGACATTTGTCCAAAAAGGTTCAAACAAATGGATTGTGTGGCAATTTCATTAATAAATAAACTTCTAAGTCTAATGATAGAAAGGGACAAGCCAACTAAATAGGGGCTCACGAGTTGGTTATGATGTGTAATCTAATTGAAGGGGTAATGATATAAATATCTTAAGTAACAGGATAATGAATAGTTTTGTTGACTTTATCTCGAAAAATAGTGCATTTTGCTATGGTTCTTTAGGGAAGTTCTAATTTGTTTGTCTTATGGATTCGAGATTGGTTTGTGGATTCAAACTATTTTTTTTTTTTATCATTGTGATCATTGAAACAAAATTTAGTTTTTCCTTCTATTTTTCTCCTCTTCCAAGTTCTGTCAAAGATATGTTATTTTCCATACGCACTACATCACCCGCTCTTGTAGCACACTTCTTGAAGTCGTAACTTTTACTCCATACCTTTGTTTATCGCATTCTTTGACTCATTGTGCTCGTTCTTTGAACTCTATCTACATAAGAGAATTTCACCCCTCCATTCCAACTAATGTTCCTCCAAAAATTAATAATTAATACTAACCCCTATTGCTAAATGTAATCACAAAAAATGTGGGTGTTACAATATATATGACAATGATGGTGGAGGTGGCTACGACGATGGTGGTAGTGATAGTGGAGGTAGCTACGATGATGGTGATAGTAGCGGAAGTGGTAGTAGTGGCAATGATAGTAGTGGTGGTAACAATAGTGGTGGTGGTAGCAGCGGTGGTGGTAGTGGCAATGGTGGTGTTGGCGGTAGCGACAATGGCAGTGGTGGTAGTAGTAGCAACGATAGTGGTGGTGGTAGAAACGGCTGTACTGGCACTTGAGCGTAATGAATAGTTTTGTTGAATTTCTCTTGGAAAATAGTGCATTTTGCTATAGTTATTTAGCGAAGCTCTTATTTGTTTGCCTCGTGGATTTGAGGCTGGTTGGTGGATTCGAACTGATTTTCATTTTTTTTCATTGTGATCATTGAAAAAAATTCGAGTTCTTCCTTTTATTTTTCTCATCTTCGAAATTCCGTAAAAGATCTGCTATTTGCCATATGAGCTCATCACCCACTCATGTGGCACACTTCCTGAAGTCATAATTTTTTACTCCATACCTTTGTTTCTCACATTCTTTGACTTATAACGCTCGTTTCTTCGAGCTCTATTTATATAGGAGAATTTCACCCCTCCATTCCAACTAATGTTCATAAAAAAATTAATAAATAATACTAACCCCTAAGGATAAATGTAATCACAAAAAATGGGGGTGTTACAATATATATGACAATGATGGTGGAGGTGGCGCGACGATGGTGGTAGTGATGGTGGAGGTGGGTGCGATGATGGTGATAGCAGCGACAGTGGTAGTAGTGGCGATGACAGTAGTTGCGGCAACAATAGTAGTGGTGGTGGCGGCAGTAGTGGTGGTAGTGACAATGGTGGTGTTGGCGATGGCGACAACGACAATGGTAGTAGCAAGGGTTATAATTTTTTTGTTAGAACAAGTCTATCCCCCCCGCCCCCACCAAAAAAAAAAGAATACTCAAGCCCCCCATTGCTTGTACAACCATTCAAATATTAAAAGAGTTCTCATGTATACCCCTCTCTACTCCCAAAGTGTTTTTTTTATTCCCCTTCTCCAACTCTTGTGGCAATGGTAGCCTGACTTCCCTTCTTTTTATACCCATTGCAAGTTGCATCTGTTTCATACTGCTGGGCTCCCACCTCCATAAAACTAATAGAAAGTTTGATCAAAAAAGATTTTGGTTGCACTCTAATATTGCACACTTCATCAGTTTATCGCACCACAACCAACAATTTTTAGGAACCCACAATTGCAAAACATCCAAATGCATGCAAAAATGAAAATGCAACAACAGAAACAATTACAAAAAGGATGAGGAGTCTACTACCCCCTACTTTATTCAGCCCACCCCCTTAACAGAGTCTATAGATATCTACCGTATGTATATATCGGGCCGGTAAATATCTACTGATGGTATAAAAGTGGGGTGGGTTGGATAAAGTAGGGGTGGAAGACTTCTCATCCTTACAAAAAGGACGGTTCTTTAAAATAGAGACCTCCCATTGCAAATCATCACATACCCACATTCACTAAACAACAAAACCACAATTTTTTCTGGTTGTTTCTTCACCTTATGCATATTTCCTTACCAAAACTCCTCCTTGAGTGAGAAAATGACCTTTGTGAGGTATGAAGTCTTGAGGCGATGCACCTTCTCGACCTTCATCTTCTCCACTAGTTTGGTTGTAGATAATGCATGCACTAAAAACACGTACTCACTTGGCCCACTTTTTTTCCCACGCTCCAACATGGGACAAAGACAAGGATGACCAATAGTGGGCTTCCAAGCAATGGCAGACACAGAGCCTTCAGTTATAGTCTAAGGCCCCCAACCTGTCATGCCCTGGCACAGCCTGACTAGAGCTGAACCCAGTCCAAGGGCCAGTTAAGTGCCGGGGGCGACATAAATTGACGGATTAACATATTGTGGAAGTCTTAGCCTCTCAAACGGGCGATTCACCTAACGGAGTAGCACACCTAATGTCCTTTGAGCAAGAGAAATAAAGATAATAAAGAGGATAATAAAACTGTCATAGTCCTCACACCAACCCACATAATAATCTCCAGAGCCTACACATGACTTGAAAATCAGAGGAATTTAGACAAGTCTAAGAATAACAGATAAACACGGGCATAATATATAGTCCACCATATAATGTTCTCTAATGCCAACCACGAGAAAATAATAAAATAAAATATCATCTAAATGCCACCAAGGCTAATCCCACGCAAAACCATATCGTTCCTCAAATTTAGAGTCTTGCTCGTATGCACGTTGCACTGTGCAGCCCCAAAACAAATCACAGAAAGATGGGTGAGTATAAAACTCAATAATAGTTTAAAAACAATAACTTGAATCAAAAAATTATCACGGCTCAACATAGGGAGAAATTATTGTGCTAAACTCTTGGTGTCCTGAGTCTAGAAACGAGGATGGAACCTTGGGTTGGAAGGTACTTGACATCAAGGAGCACGTTGGAGTTTTTGTCTACAACTGTGCAGTGATGGGTTGTTAAGTTGATTGGTTCAAGTTTTTGATCCGTTCTGATACAAGAATAGCTATCTCAATTAGCATGGCCGGCCTCAGAACTGTTTACACTTTTCTAGAATGTTCTCCAAGTTGTTGCACGACTTGATTTATTGTTCTCGTAAGCATTGTGAATCTCATTTAAAGATCTTCTTTCCCAATAAAGAATTGTGCTAGGAGTATGCTGTAAATTTTTCACTTGCAAGAGACTGTTACGTATGGATTACTCTTCTTCACAAGGTATCACATGAGACATAACAAAATTATTTACAAGCATGCATTATTTTCCGTTTGGCATGATACCTAAAATCCTTTCTATGTTCTGTTTTTTCTGTATGCTTTTCTTTAGCTATTTTTTAGTTACTGTTCTTAGAGATGTGGCTTATTGTTTTTTTTTCTTTCCTGTTTTTAATGTCTTACTCTTCAACAGTATTCTCTTTCCCGACTTCCACACTTTTGTGAATCTTTTGAGGAAATTGACCAGATACAATTATCATTCACGAAGCTCCGTGAGGTAACTGTTATCACCTCCATTTTTGGTCTCTAATTCTGTGTTCTGCTTATGTTTCTTTCCATCTAAATTCTACGTAAAAGTATCAGGTATATAGAAGCTAATCCGTGTTGTCCTTAATATAACAGTGTTTTCTGCTAAGCATGGCCTTTTCTATTCGATAAACAAATTTAGTACGTAAGGCATGTGCTGTCGCCAGCGCTCACCACTTTGGCATCTGAGAGTTAGGAACTGAACCTAATAGCTGTCTTTTTGTTGTAATTGCAGTAGTCACTGAACTCAATAACAATTGGTTTCCCTGTTTTTTTTTAAGTTGCTTTCGAGAAAACCACTGGCGAAACTAACAGAACTCTTCACTAAATAGCATTTCTGCTGTTATTGGCGTGAGAATAGTATTGTAGGACATAATTTTCTGTTAGGCAAACTGGCAGATCACGGCTTCTCAGTCTATATGTTCCCATGATTATGACATCGATTTTTATTGGACTTCCGAGTTTCAAGCTTTTGATTGTCTCGAGTTTATTCCGAAACTAGCTGTAAACTATTTGACTTTATTGGGAAGCATGGGTTCATAACTTCGTATTAGGGGGCGTAAATGATATCTTCGTTAAGGTCATATGATCCTGTGTAGTTCCAATCGCGGCTGTGAATTGAGATGTCTCCAGTCCTGCAATTGGATGTTGATGGATTGTAGTTAGACACCTTCTCATAACTTTTTAAGAGTTGGTACGCCATTAATTGAAGGGTTTTGGTGATATAAGATATTGATTGCTGAACTTCCAAATTGTATGGTAATATTCATAGTATTATATTAATATAAATAAATTACATCATGGTTGATGTCACGGGGACAATCTCTTAGATGCAAGTTTACCCTGTGGGGCATGAAGGCCTAGTCGCACTGTGCAATCAATAGCATGTCCGCTTTGCTTCACATAGCTTTCATCCAACTCTTCGCACACCAACGCGTAGGAAAGAGAAAAGAAAAAGAGTCTGCCCTAAAACATTTTATTTTAGTAACCAATGTTTGAAACTATAAAGAATAAGGCCATCTACCTTGCCCTTAAACCCAATAGACTAGTTTACACTCGCATAGGATAGCAACCTTGCGAACTTGACACCTGGCCAACTCGTTGCTTAGCCCTCTCTTGTTGATTTTTTATTACAATACTTTGTCCTCTCTTTTAGCCTATATGCCCCTTATATAGAGGGAAGGGTCTAAACTTCCTTAGTACTACTAGAACTCTGTTGTCTAATTATAAATTTGTCATACAAGTGACTTATCCCAATATAACTAGGAAACTTGTGAGACATTTATCCGGAGTCCCAACCTAGCTAGGAATCAGCTTGCGCCCTCCTTTAAGAGTTCGCTCATCCAATAGCTTTCGAGTTTCTTACTCCAACTTGAAGTCTTCAGCTCGCATGTCTATTGCCTTTGCAAAGTCAGTCATGCATCTACCTCTTGTTTGGAGTCCCATTAGGATTTAACGGTCTTGAGTAGTCTAATTGCATGCAATCACTACCACCGGGTTTCCCACTTGCACTAGGCCTTCACACACACTCCTAATTGTGTTAGGGCACTTTTCAATGATCTAACAATCAACTAAGCATTTATCAATGTGTACTCAACCATCCATCTTTTGCGAGGCCTGTTACTGCAGGTCCAGGGGTGGCTGCCAGCATGAGCTCACAAATCCAGCCTTGCATCCAATTCCTACGCTTAAGTAGGAGTCTTCCAACATCCATCTTAATGCATCGGACTCCCTCCATATTAATGGCACCCCACACCCATCCCCTCATTGCGTCCCACTATGAGTAGGACTTCCGCAAGTCAATCCACCAATGCTCCAACACTACCAATGAACACACTTGGCCCAAAGTGTGCATGCCTTGGTTGTTCGCTTGCCAAAGCTGAAGGGGTTGCCCAACCCCTTTGCATATCAAGTGCCTAAGGTCCAACAGTTAATCATTTGAAAATGCTAATGCTGCTCACAGACATGACATTTATAGGTTGTGTGCATTAATGTCGCGGGCCCATGTGGGTCCCATGTCAAGACTCGAGCTGTGAGTATAGTCCAACAACCATTAACACCATCGGAGTGTATCTAAATTCGAGCTATGACAAGACAATAAAATATTCTGCAAGGGATAAAGAATTAAAGCTAAAATGTGAATAACCTTCCTACTAAGCCTTTTATCGAATCAAAATAAATTGAGTTTCACCCAAGGGGTGTTCATCTACAACTACAATTTAACTGCTTATTCTCCTCATAAGAAAAATAATCAACTACTCTTAATTCCCTGATCATTCGTGAGAACAGAAACTCTATCTTTTCTTGATGTTCCTATACATCCAAATTAGCAAATAAACTTATACGCAAAAATACGCCTAGTAAAATGGACATTTCACCCATGAGCTAAAAGCTCCGTGATTGTGCCTCAAATAGAACATGCATTGTAATCTAGCAATCACCGATCATACAATGACAAAGATTCAATATTTAAGCTCAACATGATATATCTAAACATAGACATCATATATGTGTGCCAATTTAACTTAACATTCACATAATCATTCATCATGTCATACTTTTATATAATCACCATATGCATCATGTTTCATAGTACACACACAGTCCATTCCCTATATCATCTAGAGAATTAGCTATATGATTCGTGAGTTGCGTAGGTGTGAAAGTGTCATGGGTGGTTATCCGCCTACACTCAGTATGACTCGTGAAAACTAGGAGGGAAATGCCAAAAGCTGGGGTCCACCCTCATCCCTACATGGCACCTGGGTAAAATTATTATCTTGATCATGAAGTTAAGGAACTACACCCTAACCTTAACTCCCCTTGTCAACCTCTCACTCTTAGGTTAGTTCTTAATCCCTAATCTGTCATTTATGCAATATAATACTTACACATATCCATAAAAAGAGAAAACAAATTCTATACAATTCAACTCAAGAACAAAAACTCTTATGATTCACCTATATTATTTATTTAATTCATCAACTTGTCATAACATAAAAATGCATTATCTATCCATAATTGGTATTAGACCCAATTTATCACAACTTGCATAGAGTGACAAATATACCTACACATATCTATATCAAAACATCAAAATTTGCATTTCCCTCTTGAGTATAACCTATAGCATCTCATAGTTAAATCACAGCTTTGCAAAAGTCACACAATTTCCCATCATACATCACCCAACATTATCCTATATAAATCACTCTATCAACACAGGAGGACATTCATCATTTCAGTTTGAACATGTAAAAAACAAATTCTGAGTGCATACTAACTATTTAGAGCAGAACCTATATTGACATTTTAGAATAAAACATGCTTCAAGCAATTTAGTACAAAACATCTATCAGACTATTAATCAAACTTACTTTAAATCACACATTTATTCGGTGTTAGGGCAAGGCTTGTTTTAAACCAAAATGCATGCCCAATGTTGGAGAAAAATACATATTCAATCACAACTTATGCATATAACTGCCGCTGCACAGGATACATATTTAACTCAGATCATATCTCAGATGTTGGCATAATTTATATATATATGAATCAAATTATATGATCAATGGTAGAACAATGCATATATTCACTTATTTTATATGTCAGATATTAGATAGTGAACAGGATACCTCAAATACATATTCCGGACGTTGGACAAGGCCTTATAATCAATTCAACATATGTCTCAAATATTAACAATGCTTGTATTTAATGCAGAACATATCACAGACAGAAAAATAATGCATGAGATCGGATCCATAAATACATCACCCATATAATTAAGAAAATTTCACAACAAACCTAGCATTAGGAATTTCTCTCTCTCTCTCTCTCTCTCTCTCACACACACACACACACACACACACACTGTCACGCCCCGACACTGCCCGACCCAACCCGAACCCGGTCCAAGGGCCGGTCCAGTGCACGGGGGCGACGGTATTGAAAACGGTTAAAGAAATAGTGAAAGACTTATGCCCTTACCATGGGCAGTCTAATTAACGGAGTTACGCGCTACTTTGAATAAAAGTAAATAGGTAGAAACAAAAAAGTTACTTAATCTCTAAATTAAACCACAAATCTCAAACCCACATACTAATAATCCATAGCCAATACACTTGGCTCAAAACAAGGTCTCAAACAAAACTAAAGATGTCATATATCACAAATCTGAAACAAGAAGCATTCTACGAGGGTTCTAACATCATAACAAAATAATCATAGAGAGATGTAAAATCTAGTAGCCCCCACTCCTACTCCCAAGCTCTCCCTGCCTCATAAAGAGGATCCTGTCCGACTACATGTCACGCTATGCAGCCCCAAAATAAAATAAGGAAAGTGGGGTGAGTATAAAAACTCAATAATGGTTCAAATACAACTATAATAATCAAAAAACACGACGACATGACAATGTAGTAATTTAGATCTAAACTTAACATGTTATACCACTTTCTGATCATTTACTAGTTAAAACCCCTATTTAACCGTAAACATAAGAAGTAGCTTGCATGAGGCATACCTATCAAGTCAAGTCATAAATATTCAAGTTATAACCTAATATGCATCCCACATAGGTATTTATTCATATCTACTCAAATCAAGCATGATAATCACATAAATCACATAAGAAGTGTCTTTGAAGAAGTCCCCCGATCCCTCCTAGAACATATAACCAGTCCGGGTCTGAGTTGAATTCAGAATAAAAAAATAAATGATTACAATCCATCCACCTTAAAATGAACTTCGTCCTCGAAGTTCAACTTGTATTATCAAAGAGTTGTGGGTGCTTCTCCTTGATGACATCTTCACGCTCCCACGTACTTTCCTCAGTTCCATAATTCTTCCAAAGAACCTTAACTAGGGTGATATTCTTTCTTTGCAGTCGGTGCTCTTTCCTTTCCACAATTTGAATAGGTTCTTCAACATAAGACATATCTTCTTGTACTTCAAGCGGTTCATAGCTAACAACATGAGCAGGATCTCTATTATAGTTCCTTAACAACGACACATGAAACACATTGTGGATGTTAGAAAGCTTAAGAGGTAATGTGTTGCTGCTCTAATACGCTCTAAGATCTCAAATGGACCAATGAAACGATGAGACAACTTCCCCTTCATTCCAAAATGCATCACACTTTTTGCTAGAGATATTTTTAGAAAAACTGAATCCCCAACCTCAAACTTCAACTCTCTACGTCAATTGTCTGCATACTTTTCCTGTCGATTTTGAACTATTTGCAACCACTTGCAAATAGTTTGAATGATCTCCAATGACTGTTGCACTAACTCTGGGCTAGTTAGTTGTCGTTCTCCAACCTCTGCCCAACATAGTTGTGATCGACATGGTCTACCATATAAAGTTTTGAAGGGTGCCATCTCTATACTAGCTTGATACCTGTTATTATATGCAAACTCAACTAATGACAAATGATTATCCCAATCACCTCCCCAATCAAGGACACATGCTGTCACGCCCCGGCGATGCCCGACCCGAGCCGAACCCGGTCCAAGGGCCGGTCAAGCGCGCGGGGGCGACGAAGTGAAATTGAGAAACGATTCTAGCGGAAGACTTAATCCCTAACCACGGGCGATTAACAGCAACACAGAGTGCGCACAATCCTTTGAACAAGAGTAAATAAAAGGGAAGAAAAAGGTGTTGCTTATCACAAAGTAAACAACAATCTCAAACCCACAAACTTAGTTAAGTAAAGCCCACACCGGCTCAAAATAAGTCATAAGCAAACATAACTGTAACATGTGACATAAAACCACAACAAGAACCCTACACAAAGGTTCGAACATAAAGCATGAAAGAAACGATGATAAGTCACGCAACGATCTCCATCATCACACCCAAGCTACCTCTGACCTTTCCTCAAAAAGGCAATCCTGTCCGTCTGCGTGTCGCACCACGCAGCCCCAAATCAAAACACAAAAGAGGGGTGAGTTTTAACACTCAGCAATGGTTTTAATATCACTGTCAACGTAGAAAATACGATAGCTTAGAAATGAGATCGTTTCAGATCAAAGATTTACATGGTGCATCACTTTCTGATCACACATTCATATCACTTAACACTGGATAAAAATGCATAATTCAACCTGCATGGATGTATCTCTAGCATACATATTCCCACATGCATTCACATCATAACCAATCCCGCATGGACGTATCTCTAACATACATATTCCACATGCATAACATCAAAATCAGCATGCATGGATGTATCTCTAACATACATATTCCACATGCATAACATCAATATCAACATGCATGGATGTATCTCTAACATACATATTCCCACATGCATAACATCAACATCAACATGCATGGATGTATCTCTAACATACATATTCCACATGCATAACATCAACATCAACATGCATGGATGTATCTCTAACATACATATTCCACATGCATAACATCAAAATCAAAATGCATGGATGTATCTCTAACATACATATTCCCACATGCATAATGTTATCACAATCAACCTCCATCAAGGAGTAATCACACATTGACGTCACACAGACGGGAGCATAGACAAGGCCACAAAGGCGTGTCATGGTGCAAAATTCTACACAAGAATTCAAGAAAGATCGGGGTTGTCAATCCCTAATACTGCTCGCCACAGACGATCCTGGCCAAGGATGTCCCATTCTCACACAGAGAATCTAGAGCATGGGTGTTCGCCCAGGGACATCTCCTGCGGAGGGAAGAGCCCGAGTTCTCACACAGAGAACCCTAAAACACGTGGTAGCGGGGTGCACACGGCATACCACACTGGATTCTCAGGGTCCAGATGACACACATAAAAATATTCTCACGTATCCGCAAGACAAGTACACAACTCGTCCCCACATTATTCCATTAAACAAGACTCAACCCAGGGAGTGCACTCGTTCCACACAGGAACTCCAAATCGTTCCACACAGGAACTTCAAATCAAAATATGTCCTTTCGGACCAATCAACTTGCGATTAATCCACGACCGATAAACCCGGCACACAATTCCATCACATTGCATCCAATCGGTCAAATTCGATTAATCACGATGAAGCCTCAATTGGAAATCCATTTTCATGATGCGTGCAACATGGTACATGCGTGGGCAAAGCATACATGAACCCTAATCATGATAAGTGCTCTCACCAGCCCCTAATGCATCATTCATAATCACGATATTAAGCTTCAACATCATCATTTAACCCCCACATGTGTGTGTGTAACTAGTAGAAGCCTTTCACATGATGCATATTAACATGCTTGAAAATCAACTCACCACCACACTACACATGTGAATTTCTACCTAAACATGAATTCCAGCGGAAATCATAGTAGAAGAATCGTTGAAATCATAGTTAAATTCAAAACTCAACCACAAAGGCTAAACACCTATAACATCACTCATTTCACCATTGAGTCATGGCATTCACCAACATTCACACACCATTAATCACAATTTATCATGACAAATCTGTCCAACAATGATTGTAGTCCCTCTTGAAATATGCTTAACCAAAGGGAAACAACTATTCATAATTTCAAAATAACGATTCCAACATCATGCCACAAAACATAAGTCATTCCACCATCACTAAGCATATATCTCAACTCCATAAACTCAATAGCATGCATTTCCAGTAGCCTAACATAGCTTAAAACACTCCACATTCATATAAAATTGACAAGCTAAAGTGGAATCATCAAAATAGGCATCATACACACAACATACAATTTCCTGTGTAGCCGATCGATCGCCCTTCATGCCGTTCGATCGGTTACACGCAAAATTTTGAAGTTTTCAGTTCAGCCGATCGATCGCCCTGCAAGGCCGATCGATCGCCAACACGGCAGAACAGTCATCTTCTTCCTTTCGCAAAATCAAACCGAGACACCATAGATAACACTTCAAATCCACATCTAGCACCCTAATCATCATCAAAAGTCCTCCTTGACTTCCAGAATATCAAACCAAACCATAATAATGCAAAACCCTAAGAAATCGGGATTAAATAATTCCATTTTCTAATCTTACCATTAACACACTAAATCAAGCAAACCATTTCGAAATAAGCCAAAAATGAAGAGTTTTACCATGGATAAACAGAGATTTCGAAGACCCATTACCTCAGCACTTGATTAAGCTCGGATTGAAGAGTCACCCTTCTTGAAATCCTTAAAAATACAATGAGTTTGAATTAAACACCAATGGAAATCGATTTACTTAAGAAATCCCTAATTAAATCTTAGATCTAGGGCTTGTTGGTAGTAAAAATCAAATTTTGAATGTTAGGGTTTGTAGTAAAACACAAATCAGTAGCTTTTGATGGTCAAAAACGAATTGAATCAAGGGGAAAATGGTAGATTTAGAAGAAATTAAGAGAAAAGCCATGGATTAGTGCTTAATTAGAGCAAGCTTACCTTAATCGGCTTCTAATTCGGGCCTAAGTGGGGATTAGGCCAGACCTCCTTCCTTAGCCTATTCCCAAAAATGGAAATGGCTCAGGTTTGCCCTTTTATAGTAAGGGTTGGGGTAGGCAAAGGTAAGTTTTGGGGTGTAAATATGAAAAGTAGGCTAAAAGTGTTTATTTTGCAAATTTAAGCACGAATTAAGCCTAATAAAATTCTGAAAATTTTTGTGTGACCTTAAGTATATGTCTAGGTTCATTTGACACAAAAATAAAATTTTCGACCGTGGGGCCCACAGGGGTCCCGCCAAAACCCTAATTTTTGGGAAAATAGTGAAAAATCTGAAAAATCTCAAAAATTCACATTTGGTTTAAAATCACTTAAAACCACTAATATTGAAGTTAATTTTGGTTAAAACCATCACAAACTCTATTTATTTACAAAATCATTGAAATAAGATCAGAAAACACGTAAATTGCACGATAACCCATAATTAAATAAAAATCAAAACCGGTTTTAAAGATGAGGGTCCTTACATCCTCCCCCTCTTAGGAATTTTGGTCCCCCAAAATTCGCTAGAGGTCAGCGACAAAAAGATGAGGATACTTCTTTCTGATCTCGTCCTCCGTTTCCCACGTGGCTTCCTCGACTCCATGATTCCTCCACAACACCTTCACGAGTGGGATTGCCTTTTGCCGAAGTACCTTCTCCTTACGATCAAGAATCTGAATAGGTACCTCCTCGTAGGAAAGATTCTCCTGGAGCTCCAACGGCTCAAAATCCAAGACATGAGTGGGATCCGGCTCATACTTTCGAAGAAGTGAGACGTGGAATACATTATGGATATCGGCCAGTCGGGGTGGAAGTGCAACCCGATAAGCTGTGGCGCCAATCCGCTCCAAGATCTCGAATGGACCAATAAAATGAGGTGACAACTTCCCCCGTTGTCCAAATTGAACAACACCACGAGTCGGAGAGATCTTAAGGAAAACATGATCACCAACACCAAACTCCAACTCCCGCCGTCGCCTATCGGCATAACTCTTCTGACGGCTCTGAGCTGCCTGCAACCTCTCCCGGATAAGGCGTATCTTCTCCACTGACTGCTGAATAAGGTCTGGGCCAGTGAGAAGGTGATCTCCAACCTCATTCCAACACAACGGTGATCGGCAAGGACGCCCATAAAGCGCCTCGAAAGGTGCCATCCGGATGCTCGCTTGGTAGCTATTATTATAAGAAAACTCAATCAGCGGCAAATGTTGCTCCCAACTTCCTTTCCACTCAAGGATACAAGCCCGAAGCATGTCCTCAAGCGTCTGAATGGTCCTTTCGGACTGTCCGTCCGTCTGAGGATGGTAAGCGGAGCTAAGATGCAAAGATGTGCCCAAAGCACCCTGAAAGCTCTGCCAAAACCTCGAAGTGAACCGCGGGTCACGATCAGAGACAATAGATACTGGAATCCCATGTAACCGCACGATCTCCCTCAAATATAGAGCAGCCAAGACATCCAAAGGAGTAGTCATTCTAATCGCGAGGAAATGGTTCTTTTTGATTGACCGTCAGTCTAAGGGTGGAAGGTAGTGCTAAAGTGAGTAGAAGAGCCCATTGCCTTTTAAAAACTTTGCCAAAACCCTAATGTAAATCTAGAGTCTCGATCTGATACAATCGACACTGGTACTCCATGTAGTCGAACAATTTCCTTGACATAAAGAGTAGCCTATGAATCTAGAGAGGCATTTGTCTTAATAGCTAAGAAATTGGCCGACTTTGCAAGTCTATCAACAATTACCCAAACTGCATCATTTTCCTTCAGTGTCTTTGGCAACCCCATGGCAAAATCTATAGCAATGTTTTTCCACTTTCACTCTGGTGTTAGTAATGGTTGTGGTATTCATCCTGGTCTTCTATGTTCTACTTTGACTTGTTGGGACAAAGGAGGCAATATCTCATTTTATGTCATTCCACCAAAAGCCACGCTTTAGGTCTTGGTACATCTTTGTGCTCCCTCGATGAATAGAATATATGGAATTATGAGCTTCAGACAATATCTCCTTCAATTCTTCATTGTTGGGCACGCATAACCTTCCCTCAAATAGCAGAAGTTGTTTGCATGATGTGAGAGGATAAATTATGCTATGTTGAAATACATATGACATACATGTGAGCTATAAGTATGTTTGATGTATGTGGAATGTGTGTGCTAGTGATGGCTAGCAAGTATGTTGGGTAGTTACGTATGTGAATTATGTGTGCTAGTGATGGCTAGCGATTATGTTGGTAAGTTATGTATGAAAGTATGTATATGTAATACATATATGTCATGAACATACGTATGTATGATGACTATATGCCTATGTGATAGATATGTGTATGTGTATGGGCATATGTATGGGCGATGGACGTGAGAGGTGACAGAGGGTTTAGTATGGAGTTGGATGTGGATGTGTAAGTGTACGACAGAAAACAAATGTAAGTTGAACTTACTGAGTTTACTATTTAGAACTCATCTACTAGGAATATTCCTATTGAGTATAAAAATACTAATTTACCCCTTTTTAGCCCCGTTAGTTGGAAAGCTTTTGTAGATTTGTGATAGAGAGCTTCTAAAGACGGACAATTGTTTCCTTGAGTGGATTGATTCCCTTTAACTCAGGTATATCCTTGACTCACTCTGAGTATTATTTTGTGTCATGATCTGATGTATTGGGTGGGATGAGAAATAAGGTGTTTATGTTTTCTAAACTTGTAATTTGGATTAGACTGTGGGCTGCTATGGGACTTGTACTCAGGGATATCTGGGAGAGATTTGTATTTAAAGTTTATGATCATATCAATTTATTTTGTACTTTTATTTTTAAGTAATGCATGAGGATGTTTGGTTGAGCCGTATGATTTTTGATTGAATGAACAAAATTTGTATGGGGAAATTGACATGTGACGTTTTAAATTATAAAATTATTTTCACATGTTTTGAAGCCCTTACCTGATAACTTCAACCTGTTCGCACAGTGCCGAACAATTCACATTTGAACTTCTATAGCTCACTTACTTTGGTCCAACATGTCGGTGAACCAGAATGTCCTTTCATGACCCCCAAGATTTATCCAACCTGAGCAACATACTTATTCTTCAAAGTCGCTCAATTAAACACACGAAGTCGATGCATAAATGTAGGGATACAACCTACTTCTTCACCAACAAATTCAATGCACCCCCAAGATCATACTCTTGGTCAAATAATCCTCTTAATCATAAGTTGTGCCAACTCGTCCTTGAGTTCGTTCTACTCTAGTAGGCCATCCTGCATGATGCCCTAGAGGTAGAGTGCACTATGCACTAACTCAATGAACTCCACCATTCTCTTAGGTGGAAATCCAAAAAGATATCAGGGAACATGTCCGAAAAATCACAGACAATGTCTAGCTCTTTTAGACAAAATCCTTAAGACAACTTCTCAAACAACCCACCAAAAGGCTCTGCAACCTTTAGTCGTGCATCGCCTGGCCTTAACGGTTCACCAAAAATATAGGGCTGACCATTTTCAAACACCCTGGATACAACATTCAAACCTTCAGGGCACACAAACATCACTTGTTTCTTATGACAGTTTACAACTACTCTCTGAGCGGTCAACCAATCATCAAAACCACACTAAAATCACACCCTCCTTCCTCAAAATCGTAACCATCACACTCACTAGTGTCGATGTAGTTACCTCAAAGGCCGTCCACAATCTTGGAGGCTCAAAATTTCATCCTTTTAACCCCTCTTAACCACGAATCTCTGGAAGGAGGTGCAAAGAGTCTCAACTCCACCACTCACAAACTCTCTTGCCTCTAGCAAAAAGGGATTTCAAAACCTTCCGACAACGAAGGTCACATAACTGTACTCCATCTAGGCCACAAGCTGACCAAAAAGGAATGATGCGTTTTAACATATTTTCACTAGTCAGAACGTAAGTGGCCATAACCACTCTCCGGTCATTCGGAGCTTACAAAACCTCAATGAGGTGCTTCGTAATCTCAATTCAACACGAGCAGCATCTGGCTCTTTTAACATTCCTTAAGGTTCTAGCCAACCTTTCCAAAACTAAACACACTCAAAAGCAGCCAATGGCTCTCCTTAGCCAATAAACGTGCGATCTAACCGACCAAATCTCTTGGCGGCGGAGGCAATTTAGCTCAACTCTGCCCAACTGCAGAAACAAATGGAATCAAGGGAAAACATTTACCTTGACCCATTCCAAACCAAATCTCAACTTACTCTTACATGCCACGATTCTAGACTTGCGATTATTATGAACTTGTAGTCAGATTGCCTAGGCTTTGATACCAATTGCAATGCCTGCGATTTTTCATATATTTTCCTCAAAATTTACGGAAAATTTTTGTAATATAATTCCTATAAATCGGGAAATATGAAACCTATGACAACAGTTTTATAATTTAAAACATAACACATCGATTTTCCCATACAAACTTTTACTCATTTGATCAAACATCGTATGGCCAAACCAAACATCCACAGGCACTACTCGAAAAACAACCATACGAATAAATTACTATGATCATACACTTTAAATACAAATCTCTCCCAGGCATCCCTGAGTGCAAGTCCCATGACAGTCCACAGTCTAATCTAAATGAAAGTTCAGAATATATAAACACTTGTTTTCTCATCTCACCCAATACATCGGATCGTGGCACAAAGATACGCAGTAAGTCAAGTGTATACCTGAGTCCAAGGGAATCAATCCTCCAAGGAAACGAGCATCCATCTCCAGGAGCTCTCCGCACAAATTTGCAAAAACCTCCCGTACGACAGGGCTAAAAAGTAGGGTAATGAGTACTTTCATACTCAGTAGGAAAATACTCAGCAGGGGAGTTCTAAACAGTGAACTCAGTAAATCCATATATAGATGCATCCATGCAACTCAAACATGAACAAACAAGCGTATCATAATCATGCTCATATGCATACAGTCATACCTAATGCACATTCGTACCAAAATCATACCAAATGCACCATCGTGCCAAAATCATACCAAATGCACCATCATGCCAAAATCATACCATCAATTAAACTTACACAAACACCCTATCCAGGGTCTTACAAACTTACTTGTACCATCATATGCATACTCATATAACTTACACATACTTGTACGACCTTACTCATATAATCATATACTTACTCGTACAGTCTTACACTTACAATCTTACTCAGAATCATACGCTTATAATCTTACTCATACTCATACTTATACTCTTACGGTCATACTCATACTCTTACAGTCGTACACATACTCATACTATCGACCACTGAAGCTCATTACAACTAATAAGCTCTAGCGTTGAAATAGAAGAGAATGTCACTGGGGCATCGCCTTAACCTCTGGGGAGTGACTAGATGTCATGGACTTTTTCGAAGGTAACACACACTAATGCTCATAGGGCACTAGATCAAATAGTTAAGAGCAGATCCATGATACTACTTACCTGAGCGCGCAAACATACACCCACACATAAGGGGTCATACAGTTGCCCACCATAATGGGTCTTATAGTGCCATAGAATTGCCCAACATAATAGGTCTTATAGTGCCATAGAATTGCCCAACATAATAGGTCTTATAGTGCCATAGAATTGCCCACCATAATGGGTCTTATAGTGCCATAGAATTGCCCAACATAATAGGTCTTATAGTGCCATAGAATTGCCCACCATAATGGGTCTTATAGTGCCAATACCACTCTTGGGCAGAAATCATACAGTGCCACACTTGAGCGGAATCATACAACGCTCTCAATAGAGCATCAACGTCTGGGCTTATACAACACACAGACCAAATCGAAAACATGCGTCGCTCTCAATAGAGCATCAAACATCTGGGCTTATACAGCACACAGACCAAATCAGAAACATACCTCGCTCTCAACAGAGCATCAGACATCTGGGCTTCATACAGCACACAAACAAGGTCATAAACATACATTGCTCTCAACAAAGCATCAGATGTCAAGTGCTCTAAATAACACACAGACAACATCCCGCTAGATAAACACCATGGCAAGACATGAGAAAATGCTCAGCCGACTCATTATTGGCTAGCTCAAACATGAAACTTAATCCGTCGAACCCTCAAGTCTCAAACTCACAACACTATCATTAGCTTTCTTCTAATTCAATCTTGAATTAACTACATTATACAGTATAATTATGCCAAATAAACTCACAGTCCTCGACAGATCAAACCAAAGCTGAGCTCAATCGAAACCCTAGTTCATCAGGGCAGTAGACTTCATGTAACCCATCCATCTTACAACATAACACACAGTACACCAAAATCCTTATGGTCTTACAATCTCCACCATACACCTTATGGCCAAAACATCTTACTCGTAAGTCCTCAGACTAAGCTCCTCAGAATCAAACCCAGTTATACCCTCTTACTAACACCTCACTTATTATGCTTACTTTTCACTTCATAATATGTGTGTTATGCTTGTACAATTATGAACACTCTTACTGTCTAACAATCCTCGCCCGTCATAGTTATATCCTCTGTTATCTGTCATACGCTTACACATCCATATACAAATCCATACCAAACACTGACACTTCTTACCATCCATAGCTCATACCTCTACCCACATACACATACACATATCCATAGCATAGGCAAATAGCCATCATACATATGTATGTCTATCACACATATGTATAACATACACATACTATCATACATATGTAGCTTACAAACATGCTCACTAGCCATCACTAGCGCATACATACACATTTATCCATACTTCAAACATACACGCTAGCCATCACTAGCACATACATACACATCTATACATATTTCAAACATGCACGCTAGCCATCACTAGAACATGCATAATCCATACATACTTCAAACATGCACGCTAGCCATAACTAGCACATGCATAATTCATACATACTTTAAACATGCACGCTAGCCATCACTAGCACATGCATAATTCATACATACTTTAAACATGCACGCTAGCCATCACTAGCACATGCATAATTCATACATACTTTAAACATACATGCTAGTCATCACGAGCACATACATACACATTCATACATACTTCAAACAAGCACGCTAGCCATCACTAGCACATGCATAATCCATCCATACTTCAAACATACACGCTAGCCATCACTATCACATACACACACATACGAAGCTTACCAACAAACACACTAGCCATCACTAGCACATAATCAACATGCGAAGCTTACCTACAAACACACTAATCGTCACTAGCACGTACTCAATCAACATACGAAGCTTACCAACAAACACGCTAGCCATCACTAGCACATATATGCATCCAACATACTTACAGCCAACATGCATGTCATATGCATTTCAACATGGCATAATTCATCCTCTTACATCATGCAAATGGATCATAAGCTAACATCCATAGCATTCAATCATATAGTCCTAGCATGCTGCTACTCATTCAAAGCATGCTATCAGGAAATTACGAGTTCAAAACTCCCCTACCTTGTAATCATGACGTTTAATGGCGAGCACATGATGGTGGCGGCGTTGGCGGCACAATTGGCGGTTAAAACCGTTGCCTGGCTGAGAGAGCTACTGTCCTGGGAATTTTAGGAAGCACCGGAACTACTCACGGCCAAAGGGGTGTCAGAAATCAATACGGCAAAATCCGTGATCCACGATGGCACACTAGGGAGGCTAGGAGAAATGTCATGCCAACATAAGTGGAGGTGCTACCAGATGTCGAGGGTGTACTCACTGAAGATCAGCCAGTGACTAAGATGTACTCAGCCGGCCACAAGACATCAAAATCAGCCGTGGACAGCACCCAACGGCGATGATTTCGCATCAACAAGGGCCCACATACAGGCAGAGAGCGTGGGGCAATGCTTGAGGACAAAGGAGAGGTGGTGGATGCTCTAATGGTCAACTCAAATGCTGACAAAGCCATATGACGGTCAGGCAGCACAAATATGGCGCCTAAACCCAAGAACGCATGCATGGCCACATGCACATGCGGACAACAAGGACCACTCTAGGGGGAGATGGGTCGGATAGCGGCCCAAGGCCCACAAAAGGGCAACTGAGCTATGGCCAGGAGGTGGTGACCGATCAAAGCGGCGACATCGCCGATCGTCACCCACAACCAATACACTTGGTGTGGGCAGCTATGCATCTCACCCAGTATAGGGCAAATGGCCCATTTCGAGCCAAGGTGCAATTGGCCAAGTGGGACTGACCCTCACTGTCACCAAGCCGGGGCAGAGCCCACGATGGCCAAATGGCACACTGCTCGCCGATGGCAATGACCCGAGACGCACCCAAAGCGTCTAATCGGGAGGAGCAAGTCAATAGGGTGAAGTGGGGTTGGAAACGGCAACCCCCTACCGACACTAGGTCGAGGTAGGTTCGATGGAGTCCATCCGGTGGTTGGACGATGACCGGAAACACACCGGCGTCTAAAAAAACCACGGACAATCATAGGAAAATTTGACCAAAACCCGACCAAAGTACCGGTAGCTCACAGTGGAGCGAAGAAAGCATGGCGGTGGCTCTAGCCAGCGCCTATGGGTTCTTAGTGGCCAACCAAACATAAGTCTAGTTGAGGGCGGCCACAAACGACATCAAAATCACACCCCCATGGCTCAAAAACGGGATTTGAAGGAGAGAAAAACCGAAGAAAAGTTCAGTAACCTCGTGGAGGAGCGAAGAGGCCATGGCGGTGGTCATAGCCAGTACCTACAGACTCATGGCGGTGAGGCGAAGAAGATCCTGATAAGAATCAGCAGAATCAGACAATGAAGGAGGGAGAACGGAGCGAACGAAAATAGGCTCGGGTTTTCACTCCATCTCTCTAGATGTCAAAATTTTCTTCAGTAAGTTTCTGGAACGAAACTTACTGGATCGGCTTTTACGCCGATTTTAGTATTCACTCTTTTTTATTTTTACATTTATGTCCCTAATATGCGTTAACCTCCTGGTTACGCATTGTACCTCCAAAATTCATGCCGTAAACGCGCAGTGCGACCTACAGCCCACAACTAAGCCCCACACCCAGCTCTATGGGTAAAAATATGAGGTATATATACAAATACACCGAAGCGTCACATTTTATTGCTGAAAATGACCAAAAAATAGCTAAAAATTACAGAAAATCGTAGAAAAATCAGGGACCTTACAAATTATGTTATGAAAACCTTTAGTTTTATAGTCTTATAGTGACCAACCCAAAGTTGAACCTATTCCAAAACTCAAGTTCATTAGGGCAACATACTTCTCTTAACCCATCTATCTCCTAACCATAACTTACCATACAACATATCCTTAGATAATTTTATATTTCACGACATCCCCCCATATGATTTAACTCTAGTCACCAAACTCTTTCTAAAACCTTACTTATTATTCTTATGTTCGAATTCATAATATAAACATTATGCTTGTATAACTATGATGTCAAATCTTACTATCTTACAATCCCCTAAAACACTCCAAACCCTAAGTTTGTTCGCTTAATAAACCCTTACATATGATCTCAACCAAACCAATCTAATCCAATCTTTGCTCACCAAACTCACAGTCATCGACATCCGACATACTGATACCGATCCACTACGAAATCCATATAAAACCCTCTGTCACCACTTACATTCAATTGTACAAACACATGTCCATCACCCATACTTATGTCCATCACACATACATTTGTCCAACACATATACACATCCATCATTCATATGCATCACATACCGATAATTCATCATAAAGCTCATCCTCATACTCCTTAGTTACAATACTAGCATATACATGGTCCTCAAACATAAAACGTACTTAAAGCTTACATGTATGTCATTTGCATAATCAAACATATTGTATTTCAATACTTTTCCCTCTTACATCATACAATAGATCATTATTTAACATACAAGGCCTTAAATCATCATAAACCTAGTATGTTGCTAATAATTTAAAGTATACTATCATGAAATTATGAATTTAAAGTCTCCTACCTCATAATCCATGTAAGATTGCTGGTGAGTTCATGATGATGGTGGTGTCAGCGGCAGGATTGGCAGCCAAAACCATTGCCTAGTTAAGATAAATCTATTAAAAGTTGTAGGGACAAGATGAAGTATTGACCCATCAACATCACTAGAAGAATCCAATACCATATTGAGTATGTACTTCAATCTAAAACCCCCACCAGCTTCTGATGATTGACATCTATCTCAATCCAACAAAGTTGTAACGACCTTGAATTTCCAATACGCTTTTTAATACATTAATTTTGGAGTTTGTAGCATTATTTTAATTAGTTATAGTTTGTTACATATTTAATCTTATGAGATTATGGTAAAGTTCAAAAAAATGAGTGTAACGGCTTTCGAAGCGCTTGATTCGGACATCGGGGCCGAAAGTTACAACCTCGGGAAATGTGCCACATGGGCGGGCCCACCTTAGAAGTGTGGGACAACCTACCCATGTGGGGTCTAGTTTGGTAGGGATAGTCAATACAAGCCCAACGGTGTCAAGAACGCGTGCATTGGAGTCCGGGTAATAAAGATACGAGCGTTTAAAATTTTTATTTTTTTTAAAATAAAAAAAATAGTATAAAATAATGGTTGACGCACGCGGCTGGCATCAGCCGGCGCCGCGTGGACCCGGGCCCATGGGACCACAGGCCAAGCACGCGATGCGCCATGGACCCACATGGCAGGTCCACGTCAGGCAAGGCCGAGCCCGCGACAACGCGTGTCGCCATGCATCATCGCTCCGAATGGCGCGATGGGGCCTGGGCGCGTGGGAGATGCGGGCGCGATGCGAGTTGTGCGCGTGTTACGATACAAGAAGTGCGCATGATGTGGCACGCATGGGCCCCACATATGCGCGGCTATAAATAATGACCCTCGGGCTTTATTTTCGAGCTGTTTTCAGTTTTTCCACTTCTGAACTTATTTTCCTCCGTTCTCAACCATTTTAAGTCCGAATCAAGTGATTCAAAAGGCATTTCCTACTGAATTCAATGTTTTGGATGCTGTGGTGGGGTCGGTTTCTTTGTTTAAGGCTTCTACGGTTACAAAATTGTAACCAAGTGTTAAGGTAGGGGATTTTAAACTCTAAACGTGTGCTTAATATAACTTCTTTATGCATGATTTAACATGATTAAGCTTATGTGATTGATTTATTGAGACATGTTATGTGATGAACTATTTTTGCATGAATATTGCTATGTTTTGAACGATTTGATGATTAATTCATGGGCTTAAGAACCCGGAATAATTACAGAGTGTTGATGCCCGCTAAGAAAAATAAATCGGCAAGTGGTGCGCACAGGGTAGAGTATCGTGGGAAAGCTGTCCCGAAGTGGCCATCGTTTGCCCCATGAACACCGAGGGTAGGCCGTAGGGTATCGCGGCTTGTGGTTTTGTTGTGATTTAGAACCAGTTGTTTTACGCATAATTTATCGTGATAAAAGTTTCTAAAGAAAATGTTGTAGGGTTTTCAAAGGGATTTTTGCTTAGTACCTCTATTAGATTTTAAATCAACCTACTGAGTATTTTAAAATACATAGAAAATGATCCTACAGGTAATGCAACGAGTGCGAAGGTGAAGGAAGTGTAGTGTCCCAGATATTTTATCTGTTCTTTGATTTTGAAAAATATGTAATATTTATATAACTGCAGATTAAGGGCATGATATGTCCAAAGACTTGTATGGCTTGTAAAACTTCAGCTCTACGAACCTAAGTCCATGGTTGTGTGAAATATATTTTTAAGCATATGAATGATATTTTACTGTGCTATGACTCCATGCTATGCTCATTATTAATATAAAGCATATCTAACTGTGATCTGCATTGATGGCTGTCGTGTTCAGACGCACATGTGTTGGCAGAGTGCGTCGAACAGTATGATGATAAATAAAAAAAATGATCGCCACAAAAGTCAACTTCAGTAATATTCTCGAACGAAGATTTTTTACAAATAACAATTCAAACTGATTGATATGCATTCAAGTTATTTCTATGAACATTTCCAACAAAGTCAACTTTCCCCATATTGAATTGCATACTAAGATCACTCATTTCACATTGGGTCGGATAATTCTTTCGACTACCCAAGTTAATCAATCGAATTGAACCCAATCTAACACTTGCATCGCTCTTAAGCAAGACCATCTTCGACAAATCACAATCAGGAAGATGCAGCCTGTTTGTTCATGCTCCCTGAATTTTTATCAATGATGGTTGTGACAATGGTTCTTCTAAGAGTCATTGTCCTCATTTCAAAAGTCCGCAGCCCCCAACTTCATGAACTAGTCTGCAAGTCTAATGCCCTCTCCTCCGGATATACTCATCAGAATCACGCTCCACAGCGATGGCCGTCTCAAGTACCTCAGCAAGGGTCTTATGCCTGAATGGCACGACTCGGCCTTTGATAAAAGGCTTAAGACCATCCTCAAACTTACGTGCTCGCTCATACTCATCGCTGAAGAAGCGAGGAGCAAAGCGCTCAAGCTCCACGAAACGAGTCTCATAAGCTAAGACCATCATAGAACCCTACTGCAGACTGAGAAACTGCTTCTTCTTCTCCTCTCGGACATGAAGAGGGAAGTACTTGTCATTAAAGGCTGACAAGAACTCCTCCCATGGAATGTCCTCTCGGCCATGGAACCTCTGACGCTCCATTGATAACCACCACCTCTGAGCTTCGCCCTCGAACGTGAAGACTGCAAGTCTAGTCTTCTCCTCGTCCAAGCAACGTCGTGCACTAAAAATCTTCTCCATATGAAGCCTCCAATTATCCGCCACAGAGGTATCCAATCCACCCTTGAAGCTAGGGGGATTAAGCTTCTTGAATCCCTCAAGTGAAAGAGACTCAGAACTGCTACCACTCACGTACTTAGCCTGGAACACCTGTGTCAACCCTTCAATGGCGGTCAACACATCGTCCACCCTTGGGTCACGAGCACCGCCATGGTTATTAGCGCCTGCATGATTAGGACCAGCCATCTACACAACGACTAGACGTTAATCGTACAGCCTAACAACCCGAAAGCACACAGCCAAACAAGCAGAAAGCACACAAACAAGCAAGCAAGCAATCAAGCAAGACTTGTCACACAAACCCTATTTACTCTTGGACAAAGATGTGCTCCGATACCAAAAACTCTGTCACGCCCCGGCAATGCCCGACCCGAGCCAAACCCGGTCCAGGGGCCGGTCAAGCACGCGGGGGTGACGAAGTGAAAATTGAGAAATGATCTAGCGGAAGACTTAACCCTAACCACGGGCGATTAACAGCAACACGGAGTGCGCACAATCCTTTGAGCAAGAGTAAATAAAAGGGAAGAAAAAGGTGTTGCTTATCACAAAGTAAACAACAATTTCAAACCCACAAACTTAGTTAAGTAAAGCCCACACCGGCTCAAAATAAGTCATAATCATCACAACTGTAGTATATGACATAAATCCAAAAACAAGAACCCTACATAAAGGTTCGAACATAAAACATGAAATAAACGATGATAAGTCATGCAACGATCTCCATCATCACACCCAAGCTACCTCTGACCTTTCCTCAAAGAGGCAATCCTGTCCGTCTGCGTGTCGCACCACACAGCCCCAAATCAAAACACAAAAGAGGGGTGAGTTTTAACACTCAGCAATGGTTTTAATATCACTGTCAACGTAGAAAATACGATAGCTTAGAAATGAGATCGTTCAGATCAAAGATTTACATGGTGCATCACTTTCTGATCACACATTCATATCACCTAACACTGCATCATAATGCATAATTCAACCTGCATGGATGTATCTCTAGCATACATATTCCCACATGCATTCACATGACGTACCAATTCCGCATGGATGTATCTCTAACATACATATTCCACATGCATAACATCAAAATCAACATGCATGGATGTATCTCTAACATACATATTCCCACATGCATAATATCATCACAACCTGCATGGATGTATCTCTAACATACATATTCCCACATGCATAATAGCATCACAACCTGCATGGATGTATCTCTAACATACATATTCCACATGCAAAATATCATCACAACCTGCATGGATGTATCTCTAACATATATATTTCCACATGCATTTTATCACAACCAATCCCGCATGGATGTATCTCTAACATACATATTCCACATGCATAACATCAAAATCAACATGCATGGATGTATCTCTAACATACATATTCCCACATGCATAATGTCATCACAATCCACCTCCATCAAGGAGTAATCACACGTTAACGTCACACAGACGGGAGCATAGACAAGGCCACGAAGGCGTGTCATGGTACAAAATTCTACACAAGAATTCAAGAAAGATCGGGGTTGTCAATCCCTAATACTGCTCGCCTTATACGATCCTGGCCAAGGACGTCCCATTCTCACACAGAGAATCTAGAGCAGGGGTGTTCGCCCAGGGACATCTCCTGCGGAGGGAAGAGCCCGAGTTCTCACACAAAGAACCCTAGAACACGTGGTAGCGGGGTGCACACGGCATACCACACTGGATTCTCAGGGTCCAGATGACACACATAATAATATTCTCACATATCCGCAAGACAAGTACACAACTCGTCCCCACATCCTTCCATTTAACAAGACTCAACCCGGGGAGTGCACTCGTTCCACACAAGAACTCCAAATCGTTCCACACAGGAACTTCAAATCGTTCCACACAAGAACTTCAAATCGTTCCACACAGGAACTTCAAACCAAAATATGTCATTTCGGACCAATCAACTTGCGATTAATCCACGACCGATAAACCCGGCACACAATTCCATCACATTGCATCCAATCGGTCAAATTCGATTAATCACAATGAAGCCTCAATTGGAAATCCATTTTCATGATGCGTGCAGCATGGTACATGCGTGGGCAAAGCATACATGAATCCTAATCATGATAAGTGCTCTCACCAGCCCCTAATGCATCATTCATAATCACGATATTAAGCTTCAACATCATCATTTAACCCCCACATGTGTGTGTGTAACTAGTTGAAGCCTTTCACATAATGCATATCAACATGCTTCAAAATCAACTCACTACCACACTACACATGTGAATTTCTATATAAACATGAATTCCAGCGGAAATCATAGTAGAAGAATCGTTGAAATCATAGTTAAATTCAAAACTCAACCACAAAGGCTAAACGCATATAACATCACTTATTTCATCATTGAGTCATGGCATTCACCAACATTCACACACCATTAATCACAATTTATCATGACAAATCAGTCCAACAATGATTGTAGTCCTACTGAAAATATATGCTTAACCAAAGGGAAACAACCATTCATAATTTCAAGATAACGATTCCAACATCATGCCACAAAGCATGTCATTCCACCATCTCTAAGCATATATCTCAACTCCATAAACTCAATAGCATGCATTTCCAGTAGCCTAACATAGCTTAAAATACTCCACATTCATATAAAATTGGCAAGCTAAAGTGGAATCATCAAAATAGACATCATACACACAACACACAATTTCCTGTGTAGCCGATCGATCGCCCATCAAGCCGTTCGATCGGTTACACGCAAAAATTTGAAATTTTTAGTTCAGCCGATCGATCGCCCTGCAAGGCCGATCGATCGCCCTGCAAGGCCGATCGATCGCCAACACGGCAGAACAGTCATCTTCTTCCTTTCGCAAATCTAATCCGAAACACCATAGATAACACTTCAAATCCACATCTAACACCCTAATCATCATCAAAAGTCCTCCTTGACTTCCAGAATATCAAACCAAACCATAATAATGCAAAACCCTAAGAAATCCGGATTAAATAATTCCATTTTCTAATCTTACCATTAACACACTAAATCAAGCAAACCATTTCGAAATAAGCCAAAAATGAAGAGTTTTACCATGGATAAACAGAGATTTCGAAGACCCATTACCTCAGCACTTGATTAAGCTCGGATTGAAGAGTCACCCTTCTTGAAATCCTTGAAAACACAATGAGTTTGAATTAAACTCTAATAGAAATTGATTTACCCAAGAAATCCCTAATTAAACCTTAGATCTAGGGCTTGTTGGTAGTAAAAATCGAATTTTGAATGTTAGGGTTTGTAGTAAAACACAAATCAGTAGCTTTTGATGGTCAAAAACGAATTGAATCAAAGGGAAAATGGTAGATTTGGAAGAAATTAAGAGAAAAGCCATGGATTAGTGCTTAATTAGAGTAAGCTTACCTTAATCGGCTTCTAATTCGGGCCTAAGTGGGGATTAGGCCAGCCCTCCTTCCTTAGCCTATTCCCAAAAATGGAAATGGCTCAGGTTTGCCCTTTTATAGTAAGGGTTGGGGTAGGCATAGGTAAGTTTTGGGGTGTAAATATGAAAAGTAGGCTAAAAGTGGGTATTTTACAAATTTAAGCACAATTTAAGCCTAATAAAATTCTGAAAATTTTTGTGGGACCTTAAGTATATGTCTAGGTTCATTTGACAGAAAAATAAAATTTTCGACGGTGGGGCCCACAGGGGTCCCGCCAAAACCCTAATTTTTGGGAAAATAGTAAAAATTCTGAAAAATCTCAAAAATTCACATTTGGTTTAAAATCACTTAAAACCACTAATATTGAAGTTAATTTTGATTAAAACTATCACAAACACTATTTATTTACGAAATCACCGAATAAGATCAGAAAACGCGTAAATCTCACGATAATCCATAATTAAAGAAAACCAAAACCGGTTTAAAGATGAGGGTCCTTACGCCATACCTCCTTCCCCTTCATCTCCCTTTCCATCCACAGCAACTCTGACACCTCCTCTACCGCTTGCCCTCCTCCACCGCGCCTTCCTCCATTTCTTTTTCTTCTTTTGCCCAAATCGCTTCTTCCTCCATCCAAATTGCTACTCCCTTTCTTCTTCAGCATCTTTGCCATATGCTTCATGTCTCCTTCTCCTCTATCTCCCTTTCCGTCCACAACATCTTTAGCGCCTCCCTCCTAATAAAGATAACAAATATTTACTTTTTTTGTATATAATAAAGAGAGTAAATTACTCTATTTGTATATAACAAACTGAGTAAATATTTATAGTTTCCAACCGGTAGACCATAACTAGAACAACAAATAAAATACATTATATTTGAAAGAAATAAAGAAGGGTTGGAAGACAAATAATATCACAAGCTTAAATGTATATTGAAACCCGAGAGCGCAAACATGTTGGCTAAGGTCTTAAGCCAGAACAATGGTAGACTTGTAAGAATAAAAAAAGGTACAAATTGGCATCAAAGGAGGTTTTTTTCTTGACCTCTCACATACGTCAAAGCCTTATCTCATGCATCCAACCCTCTTTTACGCGTCAAAGCCCTCTCTACACACTAAGGCCCATTATTATGCTAAATTTTCTTTCTCTCTTTTCTTTCTACCATTCCTTTTTGTTATTCTTTCTTTTTCGAGCGTCTGCTGAGGTCTACAACCCACAATTAGGCCTTGCACATGGCTTTATGGGTATGAATATCAGAATAAAATATAAAAAATCAATTATGCCAAAGCATCAAATTTCCCTAACAAAAATATGAAAAAATAATAGTAAAAAAGTTACAAAAAATTATAGAAAAATGAAGAACATTACATTTTTTTTGTATTAAAGAAAAATAATTCAATCTCAATGACAAGATCAACTTGTCTCTAGCAAAGCAAAAAAACATTTTAACTTCTCAGGTTAAACAATTCTACATTTCTGGCACAAAGTTCACTCATCTCTCCTTTGAGCAACTACCTACAATAAGATATGGGAACTTGGTTGACTCTTTCCTAATTTCAAGATTGAGCATCTTAAAAGGAAGAGATGAAGTGCAATTTCAAACTATGCATAGAAATAATAATCATAGGTAGTTGCATGGACACATTTTTCCATTATTAATTGGCATATAGCCGACCCCTTGTAGATAGCTCCAGGGTTCCAGCCACCTACCCACATAGGGCTATGAACATGGAACACATAGGCCAACTTACTATCTATATACACTGGTTCTCTTATATACCATGTTTGGAGGCCTATGCACGCTAGTCCGAGGTAAGCACATCATTATTTTTGAAGCTCCTACTTGTTTATATTATTGTTTAGTGTGGTTGTTTTATGCTATGTTTAGTGCATTGCTCTAAGCAATGTGCTATATTTTGTGGCTTCATGCTTTTTGTTCTCTCTCTATTTTTTTTTTGTTGGCATTACTTCTTCCTTTGTTAGTATTAGCATTTTACAGCCCCTTTTGGGAGATTGAATTAAAAAATAAATGTGGCCATTTGCACCCCTTTAAATTCCTTTGTTCCTCAATTCCTACTTACCCCAACCAGACTCATTAAAATCTCTCACTATCCCCCACACTTTCAAAAAAATATTCACATTTCCTTACCCCATTTCTTTCCCTCTTCATCTTCTCTAGCACTAGAGGAATTCAAAAATGAATGTGACTATTTACACCCCGTAAAACTCCTATGTCTCTCATTTCCTACTTACCCCAATCAAACTCATTAAAATCTCTCACTAATATCCCCCACATTTTTAAAAAATATTCACATATCCTTACCCCATTTCTTCTCCTCTCCATCTTCTCCATTATCGGCACCACCTTCGTTGGCGGCCTAGTCAAGCCCCTACCTCCTCCCTTCTCATTTTTAGTTGTGGTGGTGCTTGGTTGCAAAGCCCACCCCTCCTCCCACCTCCTTCAAGTTGACAAGTAGTGACTAGCCACGACAGTAAGCACGTTCCTAGCCGCAACTATAGACCTTGTGGCCATCCTCGATCAAAGCTAGTTGAGGCCAACTGTTAGCCCCTTCACTTTTTGCATAGAGAAGGGGGCAGCTACCCCCTATACTTGGCAATGGACAGCCAAGTTAGCCTTGGCGACGGACAACCTAGGCAGCCCCTTGGGCACGGATGGATGCTTAGAGCAATTCTGGTTGCGCACTCGCCTTGCGAAGCAGGCTGAGGCAGAGTCCCTGCGTGGGCAGGACTCTAGGTGGCATGTTGGGCACTACAACCCCTTTGGGATGGATTCCTTAGGCCGCTAGGATACAGTCATGCAGCATAGCCAGACTCCTAACATGGGTAGGAGGCGATACACAAGTTTCCTTGGATGGATGCTGGACTCCTAGCCAAAGATGGACTCTTACTTAGTTTCCTGATTTGTGTTGGGACACCCCTATTGGGCTAGGAGAGTTGGGACAGGGAGGGACTCTTGTATACATGGGTTGGGCTATTGTATTCCTAGCGCGATATGGGCCAGCTAAGGCTGAGTCTATATAAGGGGAGAAGATGGTGCAGCCATGGCTGATAGAGACTTGGTGAGGACGACCAGAGAAAGCTCTGAGAGATTGAGCAGTGATCTGGTGGATCAGCCCCTGCTATTGTAACCGACAGACTGAGTTTACATAGCACTGGGCGGAGCCCTTTGCACCAGAGACAGTTGTGTTGGCTGATTGCTTGTTTCCCTTGCGCATACAAGAGGGAAGGTCGCAAGAGTAGGCTGCTGGCTGCACGCTGCAATCAGGACATCATAGGTGTGGATGCTAGGCAAAGCTATGCGCCTGTGACACCAACCAATGTGGGCCAATAGCCACAATTGTGACCAAAGGCGTTGTGGCTCATAGCACCTGGTAATGACTAAGCATTGTAGGGTAGAGGAACTGTTGGCCTACAACACTTGGTTGCTGCCTGACGCTATGGGTTAGCAACATTGTCGGCTGACCACAACCAAGCACTGTTTCACTATGGGCCGACAACACCACAACCGAGCACTATGGGCCAACAACTTTGCGCCCTTTCCATGGCCAAGCATTATTGGCCAGCAACATTGTGGCCGCAACAATTTGCTATGGGTCAGGAGTGTTGTGGCCTTATCGCAACCAAGCGCTACAACCAGAGGCACTGCTAACTTGCAATGCGTAGCTGCAGCCAAGTGATATGGGATGGCAATGTTGTAGCTGGTGATTTGGCTGGCCACTAGCCGCGGTTGTAGTCAGATCCGTTGGCACCGGCCTAGCTGCTAGATGTGCAAAGAAGAGAAAAAGAGAGAGGAGAGGGGGAGAGAGAGAGAGAGGGAGAGGTGCCTTTGTCGTGGTCATCATCGCTTTTAGTGCCACCATTGCCGGAGTTGGAAAAGAAAGACTTTTTGGAGGGGGTAGTTTTGGGGGAAATAGAGAAAACATGTGGGGGTAGGATGGGGTAATGGAATAAAGAAAAGATGGAATATTATATTTTCTCTTATATTTGGGGGATATAGGAGTTTAGTGGTGTGCATGTAGCCACATTCTTGGTTGCTCACTTTAGTATGGCATATACTTGCTTTTAGTGTGAGAGTTGTAGAGGAGGGAAAAAGCTTTTAGCCTAGGAGCCTTGGAGTTGTAAAACATTTGGTCCACCACCAGGATATCCTCCACCAAGATCCATCAATCATAACATATATACCAATAATCTACCTAATGATGTTGGTGGATTTCGGTAGTTTTCTATGCACAAGTCAAAATAAAGGATTAGATGATCATTCCTTGTAAGCGATAGAGAATAACCCTTTTTTTATGTATGGGACAACCTTCTCTTGATTAAATAAGACTTTTCTTTAAATTTTGAAAGAGTAGTGCTGATCAATCAATTTTAAAAATCATTCAATTATATAGGATAATGAAAAAGACAACTTAGAATTTATAAAAAAAAATTGTCAAGAGAAGTAGCTACAATTTTCAAGTAAACAAAAAAAAGAAACTCCTTCTGAAATATAAGAACTCTCTTGTATGACTTCCTCTTCCTTCACATGATGCAGCACTTATGTTTGCCTTCTAATACCTCAAACTTCTTCAACTTTCAAAAGGTAAAGGTTTTTAGAATTTCTAAACGTCTTTTGGTGGGTGATAAGCATTGAAATTTCTTCTTGAAGGTTCCTAAGACTTGAAAGCCAAAAATCTCTCTTTTTTAAAATAAAGAGGTATTTATAGCATTGGGGTTATATGGTTGGGTAAGGTAGTGGGTGATGAGTCAATTGGGTAGTTTGTGGGAAGTGAAGGGTGAGGTAGTTTGTGAGAATTGAGTTTGTAGGGTAGTTTGTAGGAAGTGGGGAGACCAGTTTTGAAAGGAGTAGTAAAAGTTTCGTCATAAGGTATTTGACTTGGTCTTTCCCACTCTCTCACTCTCGTTACGCATTCCTCTATCTTTTTTTCCTTTTCTTTTTTTATTTTATCATGTTCATGTTCATCTTCTTATTCATTATTCATTTTTTTATATTAAGTACGAAATCACTAGCCTCAAGGTTTTAACTTGGTATTCCCACTCTCTATGTGGGGCCCATAGAGTCTCCTACAAAGTCTCTTTGTATTATTTATTTATCTATTTTTATTTTTATTATTTTTTTAAACTTTGAGTTCTTTAAAAATTAATTTTTCACATTTTAGCCATTTTAATTTTTGCAGCTAAATATTCTAATATTTGAAGGCTAAATTTAATGTGGGACTTACAAGTCTCACTTAGCCTTTTGATTTTTTTAAGCTAATTTTAATGTGTGGTTTATGAGACCTCACTAAATTAATTTAACTTTTGTGACTAATTTTAAGTGTAGGGGAGTTCATGAGGTCTTTACCTAATTTTTTTGTTAAAAACCTCAGCTTATTCCTACTTGTGTAGGCATGAATTTGAATTTTTTTTCTACTTTGGACTTTGTCTCCCTCGGAGACTTTGTCCGTTTTGGAAATTTGGTTTACTTCTTTGGAGCTAGTTAAATTCTGGACTATTGACTTTTAAATTTTGACACTTTTTTAGAGCTAGTCAAACTCAGAAATATTAGCTTTTAAATTTTAATTTTTTCTTATATAAACAATAAATGGCTTTGGAGTATCTCTTGGTGTACAATAGGGTGGATAGAGTGTTAATAATCAATGTGGTGGGAATTAAGGTGCAAACTGCAACTATATGGCCATGATGGGTATGGGGTGTTTACACTCTGCACTGGACTCTAAAGCATATCAAAGTCGATCAAACATACAAACTCAAAAGTATGAAATAAACAAATTTAAAACTTAAAAGTTAGGGTTGCAAATGGACCAGGCCTTGGTAGGCCACAGCCCAGGATTGGGCCTGACCCTAAAAATATATTTCAAGTAAAAAATTGACCAAGCACGGGCCCAAGCCTTACCACTTTCGGGCTTTTTTAATATTGTATATTTTTTTAAATATATATTTAGTCTTTGAGTGAGGTTTAACTAATAAACCTTTAGGGGATGTTTAGTTTCACTAATATGTGAATTACATTTGGTAATAGAATTTGTTAGAATAAATTTAGATGTCGCATCAAACCTAATTTTAAAACTTTAAACTAATATAAGTCTCTCTTTCGAACTCAGATATAAATATTCTTGGTACCATTACACTTCTAAATTCGAACTTTATCAAATAAGACCTCATAAGGGTAGGTAATTTTGAACTTTCAAAGTAGGCCCTACCTATATGGTACATTTTTTAAAATTCAAATTGATATAAGAGATAACCGTTGAAAAATAAAACAATCTGTAATATTTAAACCACGGAGTAGGAGATTGGTGATTAAGTGATTCAGGCCGATTCAGACTTGAAATAGTCTAAATCAACTTCAAGGCTAAATTTTTAACTCTACGAAGTTTTTACATACAAATAAGATTCTAATAATTTAAGCCTAAATTGAGACTGTATTAATTGAATCTTCTAAAATTTTAATATCTAAATAACCCCTTAATTTTTTTAGTTCAAACTATAGTAACAAAAAAATATAAATTTAAATATTTTAACTTTTTGAACTAAATAACATATATAAAAAAAATTCATTTTAAGTTGGGCTAAGGGGTCTTAGCAGGGTTGGCCTAACCCTCCCTATTTACGAAAAGTAATGCTATGGCGACGTGAATATTCAAGTCACGTCGTTAATGTATTTTTCATTTACGAAAGGCTCGAACTATTTAAGCCTGAGCGGCTGAGCCCACTGTTTTAGAGGCCCAACCCGCGAATAGCCCTACTAAAAGTTCTAAAAAGAGTAAAGGGCTCTCTTAATCGGGTTAAGTCATCGCTATCCTGCCATTGGTCTGCAGCTGAGAGTCACCTAAAAATCAGGAATGTTGGCGAGCGAGGTGGGGAAGGAGCATGAAGCAAGAAGAGAGAGGAGCACGCGGAGAGGAGTGAATGGAAAGAGAGAGGGAGGGAATCTGATGGGTACAAGTCTCGTCCAAACGCCGTCAGACTCTGTCTTCCTCTCTGTCCCTGACACACTCCGATTCCCGCACATATTCCTTCCCATTCAAATAACGATAAAAGAGTTGCCATTCTCGAGCATTCCCACTTCATCCCCTCCAAGAAATCCATGACTCGCAATTTGCAAAGCCATTGCACTCACGAGCAGCTTTATTCTTCTTACCAAGTCTACACCCTCGACCTTTTTCCTCTTGCGTTCCATGAGGCACATCACTCCACCTAGAGAGAGACAAGAGAGAGAAATGGTTCTTGCTGTTGACTGGCCTCTCTCACCCACCAACATCTTTCCACTCCCTTAATTAAGCAGAAGTCATCCCATTTATATTTGTTAATTCTAAAAACTCATTCCTTTTCATTTGTTCTATTTTCTTGTTATCTTGTTCCTACCTGCTCCGCCTCTTACTTAAGCAAGGTCAGATCTCTCTCTATGTCTCTCTCACGTTGTACGTGTATGAACAAGTGTAATAGTTATATATACAATGCAACTAGAGTATTCTTATCAGGTAAAATAAAAATCAATGTGATTTACAAGGCGGGCATTCTGGTCTGTCCTACTGTTATCACGTAACGACAATTCGATAAAACAACAGTGGTTAGACTGCAAAAGAAGTATTACGGACAGTTTACCCTCCTTCCATTGATCTGACTGATCAACAATCACCAGCATGTGCCATGTACATAATCTGGCGACACTCGTGTATCTGCCTCAGATCCCTAAAGTTTTGAACTCTCTGGGCAGATCTAATCACTTTAGCCACGGCAGAGCTACCTAACTTTCTCTCCTCTCATAGATGTCCATTTGTTCCTTCATTCGTAAAAGGACAATACTCTGATCATTTCAGAAGTGAACGAATTTAAAAGTAGGAAAGGTGACCTAAGACTTGCAACTTGAAAGTGCCATGCACCAAGCATCTCGTTTCCTCATGCACCCAATCTCTCCTTTTCAATTAATAAATACGTATTTAGCCAAAAGAAGAATGCCCAGAGAAAAAAGATAAGTTTTTCTTTTCTTCGCTCATATGAAGAGAAGGATGAGGAATCCCTGTCCGCCAAACGCTCCAGACAAATTCGTCTCAGAGCGGAAAGCAGCTTTGCTTTTATACTCCGAAAGAGTGAGATTTGAATGCCCACAAGGCTTTTGTGAGAATCTGGTAGAAAAATGGCTTTCTGAGAAATAGCCCGCCCTGCCCATCATCTCTCCTCTTTGCCTCTCTATTTAGCCCCGTCTGAGTGCAACTCCAACCCCAACTCTTCTTGCTTTCATCCTCTCCACCTCTCTATCTCCAAACACATGACAAATATTATAGACGATTACCCCCAATTTTAGGTGCCCACTCAGCCCCAAAGCAAGAAAAGAGAAAGAAGCAAGGCCAAGCCAAAGAAGTAAAAGGTTGCCGTTGAAATGGAGTGGTTCTCCGGCCCCCATCTTATTTGTTTTTTGCCAAAGCAAAAGTCAGTAGGTTTGAGCTGAGAAATGGCTGTCGGGCACAAAGTCCATCTGATCTTCAGACCATTTATTTAAGCTGATCGGGTTGCCGATCACTTTGTATCTCGTGCTCAACAAATCCATTTCCCTTCTCTTTGAAACCCTCATCCTTCGGCTATATATAATTATCACCTGCTCGTAGATGGGCCTGGTTGTCGGTTCCCGGCGGTCCTGGCAGCGGAAGATGGCTCAGATGCTCACCTGAGAACTTTGCTTTGATGTAGGTATATATTGCAGATAGCTATGTATGTTATGTATGCTTACAATAGAGAGATGTGCCTGGCTCCCTGTATGCCATCCGCAGAGTCCATCGGCAACGTCGATCGGCTTCGTGTATGGCGTGCGAGGAGCCATGCATACTTATCTCAAATGCTGCATATATCTGCATATATGCGCTGTATCATATGTTACAACTTTCTGGTTAGGTAAAGCTTGGATGAGATGCTAAGCTAGAAGGATTTGAATGCTTCGTTTATTTTTCATGGTGCAATGTGTTGAAGGCCATCATCAGGCCTTACAACTCTCAGGAGAATTATTTCAGTTAATCCATGCTTATATATGATATGTGCTTACGAATAATTTGCCTTCAGCTCCTCTTCAAATGGACGATGGTTCTCACCTAACGTTCGCATATTTTGATTGATTGGCTTGTGTCCAGTTCGCTATGTAGCTTCTTGCAACTTGATTGTAGTTACAATCTACTTGTATGGTAATGTAACTAGATTTAATACTGTATTATCCAATTCTTTCATTAGTGGCTAATAATTATGATTTTTATTCTCTTTTTGAATTGATGGAGGAGAACCGGATCATGCCGGGAAGAAATTGCTGCAGCCGTCTGCTTGCAGCTAACTTTGTCGTTCTCGTTTTGGTAATGCATAATAGATTATTAGTCCTGGAGCACAACACATGAAAATCTATCTTTTAAGTGTGGAGATAGAGCCATAATGGACACAGGTGAGACTGTATCATCCAATGGCTCCTCGCTTTCAAGTAGAGACATACTTGCAGAGAAGGGATCGATCAGGAAATCACGTCATGTGGCCTGTGCAGTTTATGCGACATACAAGAGTGTTGTCGTTCTCAAATCTCAGAGGAGAATCCTTTCTCTCTCAAAACTGAACCGGACACCACGTGTGTCTGGAACTCTCATGCTATGTGACTGTCAAGAAACAAGGCCTAGATGCCCCTGCGCTGGCCAAGTTTTGGGATATATGCATTGTCTTGGTTGAGTTTCAGGCTTTCCGCCTTTATTCGGACTCAAATTATTGGTCCTAGGAACTAGGGAACGCACTCTCTCATCTTTCTTTTTCTGTCTCCAGTACAGGCCAAGGCACCTCTTTCCGAAAAATCTCAATGACAAGTCTCTTCCAACTTCTGTTCTAATGGGTCGACGTTGCCTGTGAGCGCTGTGCATGGTTCTATCAAAATCATGAATTTTACAGGTAAGTTTTGCTAGACCAGTAGTCCTTTCTACATCTCTCTTTGTTGGCCACGAACTATTTTGAGATAAAAGTTGTTCATGTCTATGTTGGCCGTGTATATTCACTACTCACCAAATTACCCATTAGCATGTTACCTGGTGTTACACTATGATGATAGGTCGTGTGGTGAAATACATGTCAATATGGTGTGCGCACACAGAAAATTTTCTCCACTGGGGGATTCCCTTAACCACATGAAGAATCGGTCCATTTTTATGTAAGCTAACAAGTTTAACTGCAAAGGTCCTCGTCTTTATCCCTTCTGTTACAAACTGCTAACAAACTGCAAATCTCCATGAGCTGAGAGGATCAGTTTCCCCGAAAATGGGCTGACGCCAAGATTTGCTTCTGACGTACAGACACATGATTATTGAGATTGGGTTCTCCGCCTTTGTCACGCCAACGCCCACATGCATTCCTCGCATGCTGAAGCTTTCGGAAAATCGAACCGCCTGCTATATGAGAAGCTTAATTATATGGATGATCTTCTGTTGGTGTTCGACTCATTCCCAGGCCGCCATTGACGTGTTTTAGTACTTGTTGAGTTCAATTCAATTCGACCTGCTGTTCTAATTATTTTTTAATCAATGTTAAACGTTTGGTCTTACCGATTCAAAAAAACATGTGTTTAATGTTTGGCCTTGATGGATAATGACATGTATGGACATAATCTATTGGCTCCTATGATTTCCATTGGATTATATATGGACTGTGATCCAAAATTCAAAAGAACCAAACGGAAATATATCACAGTTCTACGCAACTGATGTTAAAGATATCGAATTCCCTTGATACGACTGTACATGTTCCTTCACCTCCATTCATGAGCCATGATTATAGTTCTATATGAACTATCGGAGCAAATAATTACCTCACAAATTTTATAAACCAACATATTTATGGGTACTTCAAAGCCAAAATTGAACCTGGTTAATGTAATACTTCCTCCGTCCCAAATTAATAGCTTCATTTAGTCACTCCATATTAATAGCTTTATTTGTTCAATCTAAGTGATGGGGTACATGAAAAAAATATTATAAGCTCATTTTCCCTTCACATATGGCGGATCTAAATGACCACCTTAGCTTTTGGTTTGATTTTAAGGACTCCTCACAATTACCTTTCAGTTTGGGGAGGAGAAAACCTTGAATGCGTTTATTGACCCTGCCCATAAAAATTCCTGACCACCCCCTCTCTCTTCCTAGTTAAATCTACCCAACTTAAGTAAAGAACCAAGCTTTAAAAGTTGGTTTATTCTAAACCTAAAGCCATCTGACCCAATTTAACCGGTTCACACCCACACTACCACTTTAAAAATGGTTAAGATCAAACATATCAAGACAAAGAACTTCATGACACATTGACCTTTTTTTGTAAGCTTTCTTCACACTTAGGTTCTCCCTAGAGAGACCTCCTCCTTGAATAGAAACCCTATTCAACTACAAATCGGACTTTGAGACCTCTTCTAACTTCCATGTTCACTAGAGAATGTAGGCTAGAAAGGACCCTTCACTCTCACCTTCAATTTACCCTCTTCCTTGAAACCTAGAATATGGCCATAAGGGGCCTCTACCACTATGTTCAGTATGGCTGTTGGCTGCCTACAATTTAGATTTTTTACAATGCCCTTAAATTACATATAACTTCAATTGTATGAATTTTTATTTTGGGCATGTTTTTTTTTTTGCTGAATTTCAGCTAAATTATTAGAATTTCACTTTGTGCTTACCAATTTGCAGTTTTTGTGCAATTGTAGCATAAATACTTCTATTGCCAAAAACAAAAAAATTAATCTTCTTCTTTCAAAAAACTTGTGTTAATCTAGTCATGGTTATACTCACATCTAGAAAATAAATTATTTTATAATTATTTATTTTACTACCCTATCAAAAAATCCTAGATCCTCCATTGTATGTGGATTTCATCATTCAATAAAAATTACTCTCTATCTTATATTAATAGTTATATTTAAAAAAATAATATTTTTTATTGAACGGTGAAACCTACATTTATGATAAGGGAAAATAAGCTTATGATATTTTATTTTAAGTACCCAATCACTTAAATTGAACAAAATGAAGCTATTAGTATGGGATAATTTTTTTGCTAAATGGAGCTATTCATTTGGGACGGATGGAGTATTATTTTTTCAAATGTTACTATAATATAAGACGGATGGAGTAACATAATTATGGATAAAGTTAAGAAATTAGTCATCAAGGAATTGGGGACAATACTAGTGACATTACTAAATACTCCCTAAGTCTTATATTGATAACTCCATTTAGCAAAAAAAATTATTTTATATTAATAGCTTTATTTTATTTAATTTAAGTAGTTAGGTACTTAAAAAAACGTATCATAAAGTTATTTTCCCTTCTCTTAAACATGGTTTCAACATTCAATAAAATTTATTATTTTTTCAAATATAACTATTAATATTAAAAGGGAAAAGAAAAAGTACTGCTACCGAAGCAGGATAATATTTTGTCAAATGTATATAACATTCAAATATCCTTAGGTAGAACTGAAAGTCGGGAAAGTCAAGAGCATCACAGTCGTTTGATAATGCTGTTTTGGCTATTACATATCAGTGGGATTCTTCTGAACGAAACGAAAGCTTATGCTCCCGCCAAAATGTTCCGTTTGGTGAAATATTGTGGATTATAAATACCTCGGCTCAAGAGGGAAAGGAGGGGAAATATCAAGTACTGTGTTAACATCCTTCACCATGTTTATTCACAACGTACTAAGGACGCACCAATGGCGAACTTCAATTGGCCTGGGTCAATTGGGGCCTTGGGGGCGACAAGACAAGAAGAATAGCTAGTTCTACACGAACTTCCCACTTGAAGTCTTGGACTACTGTTTTTTCACGACTCCATGGCTATCTGATCGATCACTAGGTCGGAGACGTTTCGCTGGTTTCATGGGTTCCAACTTGAGCAAAGAAGCCCCTAGAAAGTCCAGATTACAGTCAGGAATGTGCTTGTTTGTTCATTGTTTCTTTAATGGTCAGCAAAATGTTTCTACACAAAATAATCGTAATGCTTTACACATTAGATAAACTCCAGATCACTCTCAATAATCTTTATTTTTTTCATACTTCATTAACTGCATTAATTGCAGTCCACACATGGTTTTTAGGCAATGAATTTGCGAGCTAAAGTTTAACCTAAACTAAAGACATCATCATGTAAGGTGTTACGGGCACAAAGTTTTGCCTAGTGTTCGCACTTGTGATGGCCTGACTACACTGCGCAGCTAGCAGCCACTCTCTTCCCTTCCCACTCGTATGCGCAAGGAAAAACAAGCAAAACAACCAACCTGCAATACAGTCTAACCTGGTGCAAGGGTCTCCGCCCAAGTTATGTAAATCAGTCCGTCGAAATACACAAGTAGGGAGAGGGCAGGGTTGAACTACCAAGGCTGAGAGCTCTCCTCTCTTTCTCCTTGGTTCGCTATGCAGGAAAAATCACCAATCTCTCTTCTCTTGGTCGCCCCAACCATTCCCTTAAATAGACTCAGCCATAGGCTGGCCATCCTAGAGCAACTAGAAGTATAAAACCCACCCAATACAAGAGTCCTCACCCTGTCTAACTCTCAGCCCAAAGCCAATCCGGGATTGCATAGATAAGGAAGCCTTCGCGAGTCTGTCTTCCACTAGAAATCCTTCACCATGCTTCCACCAAGAGTCATGTCATCCAAGGGAACCAGCCAACCAACTCCCATCTGTCCTAGGAGTGTAGCCAGCCTGCTTGTATGAGTCATGTCCGTCCTAGGAGTCTGCTGCCTGGTCTCCTACTCCAACTAGGAGTGTAGCCAGCCAGCATATGCTGAATCCTATCAGCCTTAGGAGTCCTCTCCTAAGTCCAAGCAGCGCCCAGCTTCGCCGCAAGAGTCCCGCCTGCGCAAGGACTCCTACCCAGCCTGCTCCGCAAGGCGAGTAGCTCATTCGGAACATCTCCCGCGCTGTCCCAGCATCCGTCCATGCCCAAGGGGTTGCCTAGGCTATCCGCTGCCTAGAAAAACTTGGCTGTCCGCTGCCAAGTATGGGGGTAGCTGCCCCCTTTCCTCATCCGACAAGTTAAGGGGCTAACACAAGGTCACTAAGGATAAAAAAATATCGGCTCATACACCAACAAACTTTACGTCTCTCACTCCATAATAATCTTACTATCCTAGAAGGTTATCATCCATACGGCTGCATTCGCCAATTGGAAGATACTAACCTCTGTATGAAGGATCATTTCATTATTTTCCCCCTTGTTACCTCATGAAAAGTTTTAGTCAAAAGTTTGTAAAGTGGTCGACCAAGAACGGAAGCAATAGTGGGAGAGGTGGTGCACTACAAAAGTTAAAACTTTACAATAGATCTACAAGATGCATGCATTAAACTAATACTAATTAGCAAAAACAACATGTAAATGATCAAATCAAGCATGTGAATATAATATATTGGATTGATACATACTTATCTGGGCTTGATCTAGCCCTAGCACGCCCTCCAATTCAATTCCTATACGCCAAACACTAGATCAAGAGGAGGAGAATAAGATTTACCTATCTTATGTGCAAATCCCTTAATACCGTGCTTGGATTGATGAAGAAACTCAGCAAGATCAGCCCTTCACTTCAGCCTACACAACCCAGCCTAGGAAGATATCCCTCTTCCTCTTTCAGCCCGCCAAACACACCTTGAAGGAGGGAGAACCCGGGCAGCTAGCAACTTTTCTTCAAGAAAATGTAGGCCGCACCAATGGAGGATCCAAGGGAGAGAAAAGAGAGAGTGAGAGAGGTGAGATAGATCTCACAATTAGGAAGATGGTCCAATTCAAGGGGGTGGGGAGCCCCAAGCACATATGGCATGAAAATAAAATCCATTTGATTCTCTTTAATTCACTCTCTTTATAACCCCCCCTTCCTTATTTAGACGGTGTTTGAAATTGGCTCTCAAATGGGCTTTTGAGTGGGTTGAACCAAATGGGCCAACCTACTTTAATTCTTCTCGATTTAACTAGAGGGTCTAACACAACGGGAGCGGGCTCTGTCACACAGAGCCCGCAGAGGCCTGGACCCCCTGCGCACGGCTAAGCACGTGACAAGGTCGACCCCGCTAAACACGCGGGTTCCACCTTCATCATACAATTCGCGCGTCTGGGCCCCACAATGTGTAAATGCACACCTAGATGTATGTCTAGTGTACATGTGTGACATGTGTGAGTCCCACTCGAATTATATATAACAAAGGTACATGTGGGGTCAGTGTAACTGCCCCCACCACCCTTGGACCCCGTGGCCCGTACCGACTCACCTGGACTGTGACACCATTGGGCCAAACCGGGCCCAAGCCCATACCATAGTCCAACAAAGTTTACCTTAATCGACCTATGTTCAACGTTTCTTCCAATAATTTTTCTTCAATAACTAGAACAAAAACTAGTAAGAGAAATGGTCAATTTATAGTTCAGGCATGCATTTTCACAGCAAATTGCATTTTAGACAAATAGAAACTTTTTTCAACATATCCTAACCTAGATGAAAATACCTTTGCCTCTTTGTCTTCCCGCCTTTCTCACATTTTCCTACCATTCACAAAAGTCGTTTTTCAAAAGATGAAGAGGAGTATTATGTGGTATAATTTGAATAAGCTAAAAAATTGGCAAATCAAGGGAAAATGGTGATAGCTGAAAAACAATGACGAAGCAGCCAAATATATAAAGGATGACTTTTTTTAAAATGTTGGTGAAACAGCTAAAAACCAGAAAATCCTAAATGAAATAGCAAATGTAGTTTAATTTGTGAAAGCTAAATAAATTAGCTATAAATCTAACTATTCTAAACATTTCTAATGGTTCAAAAATCATTGAAATTAGTGTTAATTCACTTAACATCAAAATTATGGGTTTTGTTTGTACCTTTGCTACGGATGAATGATTAAAATCAGTGAGGAAAATTGATGCAAATTCATGCAAATCTCACCAAAGATGCCTCACAACTTCTCTTTGCACTCTTTTGCATGTTTTGATTGAAACAGAGATGTTATGGGCATCGACCATTTTTAAAATAATTGTTCATGCACAATAAACTTGACCAATGATTGATTGCTTCAATAGATCAATTGATCAATCAAGAAGCAATTTGAATTTTATTTTCTAAAAAATTAATAAAATAATAAATTTTTTAAATAAATTCCATAAATTATTTCAAGACATTTTTTGTGGAAGTTATATTTTTAGACCATTAGAACTCAAAACAAAAAATAAAATATTAAAACTAGTATTATTGATCTCTTTTTGATAAATTTTTAATTCATTATTCATGATAAAAGATCTCTGAACTAAAATAGACCATAGATGAATCTAAAATAAAATCCGCTGGTGAAATTTTAACAGCCGTTGATAATCCCAAATCAATTAATGGCGCATACAAAAGCGTTTTGCATATAAGTAATGTGCTTTCATATGCGTCATGGATTTGGTGCCATCAACAGCCGTTGAAGCGATTTAGATTCAATAAATGTGAGGGTTTTGAAATTTTTTAGGGTTTCATGGTTTTTTCACTACAGAATGTTGGAGACAATGACACCACGGTAAGAAGCAAAAAATGTGCTGGAAATATGAGAGAATAGGCATTTTCATCTCACCAAATCACTTAAAGACGCATATGAGGTGCCTTAGACAACTTGCCTAAGTATAATCTATGAAAAATGTCTATGTTAAGTTATCCTCTTTCTTCCCCTTATGCATTTCCCCCTAAAACATTAGAACCATTCATCATTCTCATGGGTTGGGGGCATAGTAGACACCTTCCAATGCTTACATGGGCTGGGAAGCATTTTTAATGTTTTACTTTAAAAATGGGCCCAACCTAAGGAATACATGGGAACCTTTTATCCATATGATCAACGGTGCACACACTATACATTAGTGTAAAGTGTGTGCACCATCGATCTCAAATATCAAGGGCTCACATATATTCTTTAAGTTGGGCTCTTTATTATAGCATAAAAAACGTTTCCCATGACCTAACACTTACATTTGCAGGCACATATGCCCCCTCAAAAAGAGTGGTTTCAACTTTAATGCTACTTAATAAACTCAACATTTGGATAGGAATAAGATATGAGGGTCATGCTGCTTTTGGAGTGTCATCACAAGTGGTTCAAGTATAACCAAAAGTTTGCAACAATAAAAAAAAGGCAAAAGAATAACGGAGCACTTTGTCTCTTCCAGTTTTCTCCCTAACCTCCCTTCCTTCTCCCCTTGTTTTCTTTAATAATGGAGCCGAGCATGCCATGATGAGAATTGAGAGGAGCCCTCCTTAGCCAAACTAAGGTATTATTTTTGGACAACCGCTCCTTTGGCCACTTATCTTCTATTGTACTCCCTTCGTCTTATATTAATAGCTCTATTTTACAAAAATATTTGTTCTATATTAATAGCTCTATTTAATTTGTTGTTTTAAGTGATTGAATACTTAAAAAAGAGTATTATGAGCTTATTTTCCTTCTCTTAAAAGTGTGTTTTACCATTCAATAAAAATTACTATATGTTTAAATGTAAATATTAATTTATGATAGATAGAGTATCTTAATATGTAGCCAAAGGAATTGGCAACTGGCTAGATACAATATTCTAAGAGGCTGGCTAGTTACCATGCCTCTTTTAGTTTGGGGACTCTAAACACCGCTCGTTATCATTAAAAAAATAGTTGTTGATTATAATATGAAGATACCTGGACACTTGATACATTATTAGTATTTGGAGGCATCTTAAAGAGGGCCACCACGGTTCCTATATCCGCTTGTTTAACCTTTAATGTTACCCTATCCATAATGCATGTAGTAAAAAAATCGTACAAAGCTAATGTGTGTAATTTAGCTTATAGGAAATTAGAAGGGAGATTCTTCCTCTTCGCTTTTATTTTTGTCTTTTATAAACAGTCCATGGCTAATATAAACATTAAGAATAGCCCACCTGTATTAATGAGTCCAAAATGGCCTCCTATGTGCAAGAGTGAAAATTGGCCTCACACCCGCAATAGAAAACTCATTTTGAGCTCATTGGAAGTAGGGGCATCCAAGAATAGACCCACGTTATTAGGTTGGGAGCGAGTCAAATGAGCCCTTGATTTTTTAGTTTTATTAGTTATATATTTCTTTTAGTTTGGACCATAAAAAGAAATAGGTCATCTTAAAGACCACTCTCACAATAATTTGACCTCATAATTATAAACTTACAGTGAACTATTAGAAAACAACCTTGATCGACTCAATTTTATGTGATATATTTTGTTTTTGGTTTAGGTTATTTTATTTTTAAGAGACCAAAAACCTAAAATAGAATCTGTCAAGCCCAAGTTACTTAACTCATCTCCAATTACCTATTTTCCATTGAGATCGACTTTTGTCTTTTATTCATTTCTTTCTTTTCAAAGGCCAAATTGAACCCTAGCTCCTCCCTCATCCTGCGTGGTAACGGTGTGGCCAACCTGCCTCCTCGGCCAGTTGCAACACCCTTCCCTCTTGGCCAACTAGCGGTGTTGTGGCGGCACTCTTCTCTTATGAGTCCCGACCAGTGTACACCCTTGCTCAATGGCTTGAGCCTAATTTATCCTTTAGTCGCACAACACTGACAATCTTCCCTCCCAACCAACCAATAGTGTTTCAGCATTGCAAACAATTCTCCTTCTTGACTAGTATCTGCTATACTCTTGGCCTCTATCCTTTGGTCGGGTGAGTCAAATAAGTAGAAGCAAAAATCAGCCAACAATGGTAACCGACAAAGTATGACTGACACACCTCCCCCAGCCAATGGCGAAGCTCTTCCCTCTAGCTAGCTAGTGGCACTGCAACGACACTCTTGCCTTCTAACTAGCATTTGCCCTTGCTCTCGGCCCATGTCATCAATTCTCTAGTCGCATAATGCCAACGAACCTCCCTCCAGGCTAAACATTGTCATTGCAGTGACACTCCTCCCCGACTAGAGTTTGCCTCCACTCCTAGTTTCTGTCCTTCAATTGTGCTGAGTCAAGCTAGTGAGCAAATGTGCTGATCAGCTGCCCTCCCTCTTGACTCGCATCTATCTGATTTGCCATCTAAGAGCGATGATGCTCCTCCCTCATGGCCATATTAAAGTTTTTTTTTGTTGTTAATAATTATTATAATTGCCTAAAGTTTTTCAATTTATATATATATAGATATATATATATATATATATATATATATATATATATATATATATATATATAGATATACTTTAATATATCTTAATTATTAACCTAGTTATTTTAATATAAATAATTAAAATCTCTTTATTACATGGCCCTCTTAAAAAAAATCATATCCTCCCTTAGACGCATTTAAATATCTTCCCAAATGGCCCTTGTAACCAGTTAAGACCACAATGAGACATTTACAAGAGGCAAAGCATATAAAATACCTATGTAAGTGTTCTTTATCCAGGATAATAAAATTTAATTAAAGTAAAATAATAAAAGGTGGTATTGATATGGGTCCGTATCGGTTGTCACCGACACCATATATAAAAGTGGCACGCATGCCCCCTAAATTTTCAATATTCTCATCAATGCGTTTCGATAAGTCAAATATGGCTTCCTCAGTTCCTCCCCCTGGTCCACCCAGGGATTCTACCGCGGTTACTCTTCCCTGCCACCGAGCAAAGATGCCAGCCAACTTCAAATTCCGATGGCGAATTGAAAAAGCTCCAAACATCGAGTTGCTAGAAAATGTCAGAAACTAATAAGCCCACTTCAAGCTTTATTCCTTGTAAAATACGGGGTACTATTTAGAACTTGTTCGGCCTGACCTGGATTTCGGAAACGAATTTGATCAGAGAAGAGAAACCTCCCAGGAAGTTGTGATCAATCACGGCCTCCCCCTCCTGCACATGCGTAAACTCCATAGAAGAAGTGGTCATTGCCGTTGTGTGCTCGTCTGCGTCACTGCGTGCTATGCTTTGAACCTTGCTTGAGAACGCGGCTCAGGCGACAATTTTTCCCCTAGCACAACAGCAGGAGGAAAAGGCGATGCAAGCACCGGTGGTCTCATTGTTGCGTCGACCAGAACATACGGGTCCAACGCTCATGGTCCCAGACCACAAAACCCTCTGGGTCCAAAAAGCAAAATTTGGATTTCTCTTCACATGGTCTGTTCTTTCCTTTCCTGTAACTCTGCCATTGAGCTGAATTCATCGAAGACTCTTTTTCTTTTGAAAACAAGTAGAGAGACACGGGACCAGAAAAACCACAATCCAGCCGATGAGATGCATTGCCACATTCATTAGTTAATGTCGTCGGCTCTTCCATGAGTAGACTGCATAGCACTCAGTTCTTATAGCCAGGGCCGGCTTGATATAATTGGGGCCTAAGGCGAGCCTTTAATGAATTATTTGTGTACTCTCTTCTTCTTATATTTATAATTTTATTAAAAAAAATAGTGATATTTATTGTTTATTGGAACCTACCTGAGGATAAAAGATAAACTTATAAATGGCTATTAATATGCGATTTTTTTTTCAAATAGAGCTATTAATATAGGATAGATGGAGTATATATTTAACAAAATATAGCATATTAATTGAGTAATTATATTTAGATTTTGTATTTTTCTAATATGCATATTTATATTCTCTATTCATTATTTTTGTGATTGAATCAATTTATCTACTTTTTTATGCTTTTCATATCCAAACTCATTTGTTTTGGAAGACATATTTACTGTTAAAATATTTTAGAACAAAATAAAGTCCTTAAAAATTAATTGTCTACTAAAGGTAAAAATAATATAAATTAAATTAAAAACCATTAATGCCCTGTAGAATTGAGCGAGGGAGAGAGATAGGAGAGCTGGTCATCTTGGATAAAGAAATAGAGAATGTTCTCTTAATTCTTAGAATTGAAAGAAAAATGAGAAATTTGTGTAGGAGGAGATTGGTAAGAGACATTTTGTGTAATATATTGTATTTAAGGGCCATTTTGGCACATTCCTCATTCTACCACATTTGCACTGCTCCAAAGGTAACCCTGTGCTTTATAAATTGTGCACTATATGTGTACAGATTCAAGAGCCGTTAGATCAAGAAATTCTAAGACAAAAAATGTTGGTGCACATGCTTGCATGAATTCTTTCTCTCTATATGGTAAAATTTTGGGACCCAACCAGATGAATCACTGATAATAGGAACCAACACTTTTTTTTTCAAGTGTCTACTGCTCCATATAGTAGTCTAAACTCAATAGGTAAAGCACAGTTAAACTGAATAGTAGTCTAAACTTAATAGGTAAGTATCTGATTAAGCAAATGTCACAAATAGAATTGCAATCTCATCAAATCAAGTATAAGCTAATCATTTCAGGAGATTATCAACGAGGTAACTAGCTTTTTGTGTGGCAATTGTATCTTGAGAAATAAGAAAGGGAAGATATATATATATATATATATATATATATATATATATATATATATATATATATATATATATATATATATGGATTGCATTAGATTCAAACTTGTCATTAAATGAATCAAATTTTTATAGTAACTTTACCCGGACAACAAGAAAAAAAGGTGATTTGACATTTAGAACTATGAGAATTTGGCTAAATTCTTCAAGGAACTCCTTTTTTGTATGTTCAACACAACCATTTTCAAAAAATTTGATGCTTTACACCTCATTTGCGAGTTATTAAAAAGCTAAAAGAAGTAGAAGCCAAACCTGTGTAAGAAAATCCATACCCCAGTTGAAGTTTGTCATTGAAACCAAATCCTATCCAATCAGGAGCAAAATGAAATCCAGCATCTGCTATCTCTTTGAAATGAACAGAGCATCATTAGCACTCATCGGAATGCAATCTATTCTCTTTTATTCATTTGAATGCATAGCGAATCTTACCTAGGCCATAAGCACTCAGTAACTAAATGACTACGTTGGGGCTCCATGAAGGAAAATGATGGTGCCAAGCCTACTATCAAAGGATCTTGCAATGTAGAAGTCGTACTATCAGAAAATAAAGGAAGCAATTCATATTCATATGTAACATTCATTTTGATTACTCCCTGCCATAAAAAATTAACCCACAAAATCAACCAAAAAAATTTAGGAAAAAAAATTGCTTATAAGGAAGGAATTGAAGGAAATTGAATCGTAACATTAATCCAAATACAAGGGAGGATCTAAATGGGAGATATTATTATAAGACATCAACTTTTTTTCCTATATAAAAGAATGATGCAAGAACTTGCAACTTTCCTAAAGGGGAAAGAAGATACCTATTTCTATGACGAACCATCTAAGCTTTCCAGATTTGATATACTAGTCATACTTTCTACCCATGTCTTCTATCCTCTAGCAAATAGTACTCAATAAGAGATGACAATGGCGTGAATATAGAAAACATAGAAATGTGTTTTTACAGCAATATCAGTCATCTACAACCAATTATTTATTTGCTTTATGGATATCACCAAATGATAAACATATTGCTTCAAAAATTCACAGTTTTCACTAAGAGCAAATATATTGCTTCATTCTATGTAGGATAAAGCATGTTATCTGAAATAATGATCATCTATACCATTTAATTACATGCCTTCACCAAGTGGTAACAATCCAGTTATCTATGGGAACTATAATCATTAGGAACACTTTCCACCCTTTACTAAAAATGGTAAAATACCACTCATATGTTCTTTGTTTGAACAAAATAAATAAGCAACACAAATTGACAACAAAGTCCAATTATCATAATCAACTCTAGATCACATATTATCATCCAACCATGCTTGTATCTTTCCATCGAATGCTATTAAAAAAGAAATTGCAATAAAGAAGCATATATATGAGCATTGCAGAGCAGCCACAACCAAGGAGCGTGAAATTTACAGCATAATCATGTTGCCCTTTAAAATCCACTAGAAATTGTAAGACAATATGATCATGCTGCCCTTTAAAATCTAGTGGAAAATGCAGGGCAACATAATCATGTTGCACCTATTATATACCTATATTTAGGATAAATCTCAAATTCCATAAACAATAGCTAGCACAAAACTTAAACGCAAACAAACTAGCAAATCTACAAAAGAATCAAGGCAAAAGAGAAACAACATGGGCATATATTAAAATTCCCCTAAAGCAAAACAGCAAGACCTCTACATTGTAATAGAGTAATGGAAGAAAATTGAAAAAAATCTATGTGACATACTTGGAAGAAAAGTGTGGAGAAGAAATACACCGGAGGACTGAAGAGAGAATTGTCAGAGGACGGAGGAGCAAATCACCAGAGAACCGACGATTCAATCGCCAGATGATGGAAGAAAGAGTCGACGAAGGATGGAGGACTAAATCGCCGGAGGATGGATGAGAGAATCGCCGAAGGATGGAAGAGAGAATCACCAAAGGATGGTGGACCAAATTGCCGAAAGACGAAGGAGAAAATCGCAGGAGGACGGATGACCAAATCGCCATATGAAGGGAAATTTTCAGAGATCTAATTTGAAATCGACAGAGGAATAGAGCAAATAGGATTTACAAGGGTGGGTATTTTTGTCCATTTATATAGCCACCACCATTAATAATGTTTTATGATAGGTAAATTTGTTATTGTAGCTTTTGGTAATTACTGAATTTTTTTTTACTTTATATGTTATTGCCCCTAAAAATTAAATATTTTAGATAATTTAAGTCACATATATAAAGTTACACATAAGGAATTATTTTGTGTATTACTTAAAAATAAAAATAATTTTCTATAACAATATATCCACGGGCCATTTTGCCACGTTCTCTAATTAGTCCAGGTGGACAGGCATCCGCCTACCAAGTGCATGTTACGTGTACCGCATTAAAGAAAAAGATTCGCATGCTTATGCGAGGCTTTGACATGAAGATAGTGACACTAAAACAATCACAAACAACGAGGGGCGGGGAGTGGGGGCCAACGGATCATTTATACTGCATTTTGCTTGAGGGCCAATTTTGTCTCACTAATTCAGTGCCATGGACTCCAAACTTGTGTGTATCAACATCATGCACAAACTTCATGCCTTTTCAACACAGCAAGACGGAGGAAAGGACCCCGCCATACCCGTTTCCCCATTTATTACTGCTCTATATCCTTCTTCCCCAAGATCAAGTGTATATCCAGCTTCTCCAATTCTTACTCATTGGATCGGGTCGTTGATCACTTAAAAAACTTATAAATCACAAAATCCTAAAAGAAAGAATCCAACTTATAAATGGTAGAACAAAAAAGTTAATTGTTTCACAAGGTTACTTGCTTTTGAAATTTTGTTTCACCCAATAACATATCTTAGAAAGGAAAAATTTTACATGAGTTCGGGCTTAAATGTGATTGTATGAGTCGAGGCATTGTGAGCAGTGGTGGATCCTATGTTGGTGGTTGAGAAATTGTTATTCATAAAAAAAATTTGTTCATGAGTATACTTAGAACTTAATTTTTGTTGACGAAAGTAGCAGGTGGATTCAATATGACATTTTTTTGGAAAGTAGCAAATCAATTTTTTATTTTATTTTTGGCAATAGAAGTAAATATGATACAATTTAATGATAATGAGCTCTCTCTCACTCATCCAAAGAGCAAAAAACCTACTAAATTGCAAACAAGAGATAAAACTTTAACAATTTAGCTAAAGTTCAACAAAAATAAACCATATCCAAAAGTTAAATCCACAAAGTTGTATGCAATTAGAGGGCAAGAAACAAGAAGGCTGATCATAGACAGAAGAAATTTTAATTTTCTGATGATGTTATATTTTGATTTTTCTATTTTTTCCTATTTAATTTCATCTTTCTTTTAGGGTTTTCAAATATTGTTCCTCCCTTTCTTAGGTTTTTAGCTTTGGTTTATGGGAAGACTTTTTCTTCAATTGTCATATCTTTTACACTTCCTTTTTGAGTTAATACATACTTTGATTACCTAATAAAAAAAATTGATAGCATGCATTACTTAGGGGTTGTTGCCCCTTAAGATAGATATATATATATATATATATATATATATATATATATATATATATATATATATATATATATATATATATATATATATATATATATATATATATATATATATATATATATATATATATATATATATATATATATATAAAGGTTAAGCTCAAATCAACTTGATAAAAGAGTATATCAAGTTTATTTTAAAAATATAGATCTTATAAATATTTGTTGAGGGTGGGACCAAGAGAAATAGAAAGAGCATTGTAAAAAATGAGGGGCTATAAATTTTGAACTATTTAAAAATATGGGCTCCATTTATCATGGCATTTCCATCTCACAATTCAATCAACGGTTGAGATTATATTTTTGAATTTTAGTGCTTAGAGTTGTAAGATAAGTGTATAACCAACTACGATTTAAATACCTCCTTTAAATATAGAGGTATACCAATTTTGGGGTCATTCCAATATGTAGCGCTTATTACGTAGATAAAAAATTTCCTACACACACGCTCATGTTGACCACTCGATGATCATCTAGTGGTCCATGAAAATGATGGACAGGCAGGGGCGGGATTTCAATCCATGAGAGATGACATGACTCCTAAGGGTGTGCACAGAGGTGCTAGCTAGTTGCACATACACTCATGTTCGATGGCTGGATGTTGAAAATGAAGATCAAGAGGTATTGAAATATTCCACCCGTGGCTGATCCCTGGGAGATCGAGCGGCTCCCAAGTGTGCGCATAAGGGTTCATGTGCAACATGTGCCCCAACTATGTGTGCCATTTGATTTCAATTCAACAATGCTCAAATCCTGGCCTCACCCTCAAATTTTGCCAAAATCTCCAAAAATACTAGAATGGACCTTGGGTGAATTCTTACTAATTTTTTTTTATCATTATTCCAAGTTTGCACCAACTCTTTTCTTTTTGTTTTTTTAAACCAGTATAAGTATGTTTTCTATATAAGTTTTTCATTAATGGGTTACTTTTTGGGCCCTGTAGTGTCAATTTCAGCTCTTTGCAAGTTCCCCCGACCCCCTTGAAAATTCAATCACTCAGGCAAACCCTTCAACTATTATTTTCTTAATTTTTCTCCAAATTTTTTTGAATCCAACCAAAATAACCTTTGGCCGAATCGAAGTGGAATGTCAAACTTGTCACTATGATGGTTAGGCAACCAAGAGTCTCCTTTTTCATTTCCAAATACTCCACTTACTACTTGCTCTTACCAAAAAAATGTTAAGGTCCTAGAAAGGTGGCAACTTTCAACCATGAAGATGGCTAAGAACTCTAAATTGTTGCATTGCTAATAAGAATGATAAATAACACTCTTGTATGCCCACAGTTAAATATATGGAACGAAGACAAACCAACAGCGGGAATGAAGACTTCACACTATTGCCACGGCCTTCTCGGTTCGTCTAAGTAAACTATTCTACTTGGAGAAACGTGCACCACAAAGGATGCTAAGTATACATATATCATTATGACCTAAAATTTTAAATTACATTTTATTAAAACACGTGCAATAAATCATGAAGAATTTTTTCCCTTAAATACAAAATAAATTATTTAATTAAATATTTAAATCATAATAACTAGGTTTCACAAAATACAAATATCAAATCACATGAAATTACTACACATTAAAAATCTATAAATAATAGGTTAACCCTCTAAGTACAAGTCTGTCATCCGTTTAAAAATAAATAACTAAGTAAAGTTAGCTCTCATGCCAGTAAATTAAATTACTTACAAAATTGTAGGAGTAAGAAACCAAATCCTACTAGTGTAACAATATCCTCAATCCCCCACTAACTATCTTGGTCTATCTAGCCTTCAAATAGAGGTGACAAATGATTGACCCATCCTCAACCCTTTGGGTGCAAGCTGGGCCCGAGATTGGGCCCTTTGGAGGTCTGCATGAGGATCTCTAAAGTTATATTTATGTGTTTTTAGTACTATTCAACTCATATCGATAAGTCATATGAAACTAAAGCTCAAATGATTAGGTTATCCCATACTTTTTAAGTGAACCATGAAGTACACTTCTTAAAGTTATAACTTAAGCACCCGATATTCGGTTTTCACAATCTAAAATCTGTTACACTTGTTTCTTAGAGCTCATCACATCTCTAAGAAACACTGAATAATAAACTATAAATAATTAAAATTCGCTAAAAATTTCTAATTTAACTTTATTAGAAGAGAGAAATAGTACCCGAAATTCAAGTCGTTACAACTAATATACTAGACTACCACAAACACAAGTCTCTCTATAAAGCCTGCCTCGCCCCATCCACGTCATGAAGGAATTGCTCACTAGTCTCATGGACCTTAGTAGTCAAAATCTCAACTTCAATGATCATAAAAAATCTCTGATAATGCATTGTGTTAGACCAATCATTTGTTAGTGGTTTAATATATTCAAACTAATTTATATGCTATGAGAGCGATTTTATATACAACTCCTAATTTTAAAGAGCAAAAATACCATAATTAGTGGTAGACAAAATGCAAGCCGCCTATGGGTGTCTGGTAGCATATGCCTAGTACTTTTTCAATCAATCGGCCCCCACCTTATGGCTCTCGTTAGACCGGGCCTTCTTAGGGCTATGGGCTTCATTCATAGAAATATTTTTTATGTTTTATTCTGACAATAAATTAAAAACACAAAATATCTATAAAATATTATTTTTTAATTTAATAATATATATTAATATATATATTACTTATACAAATATACACTAACATATATGCTATTAATTTTTAAAATAAATATTTATTAGATATTTCTTACGTTCGGCTCACGATGAGTAATGGGCCGCGTAATTAGTTACCTCTCAAAAGGTAGTGAAAAATTAACTGGATTAATCGTTTGGGCCGGCGAAGAAGATTACCGCAATTACCATGGAAAAATCTCTTCGTCTTTTTAGTGGCCTCTTGACCCACCTGGCCACCTCGACACTGCAGCAGGTGGTGCTTTACGCAATCCCATTGTCGAAAAAATCTGAAAGACAACCAGAAATAAAGGCACAAACCACACCGAAGTAACCATCGCTAGAGAAGACAGGAGAAGAAGAGATTGTTCAGCTTTATCGATTTTTCTTTTCCTGTGTCACCCTGTAGAATTTCGGCCACATTCGGCTCCTCCTCAGGATTATGGCCATGTCCGCCATGCGGATTGTGGTTGTGGGTACACCTCTCTCGAGCGATGCGGGGGAACTCTCTTCTGACCAATCGTTTTCTGCTGCTTCTCTGGGCACTTTCTGAGGTTTCTGTTTGCCAGCTTTGATTGAAGAGAAATTACCATAAATCAAATTCTGGTCTTTGCATGACTATTTGATTCGTTTGTGTGTTCATCTTTGGAATTTCCTACGCTGAATTGGATAAAGGGGGAATTTTTTGGTTAAATCTGCACTCCTGGTTTTCCCCTCTGTTTTCTGGGCTGATTCTTGATCTCTAATCATCTCCATCCGATTGCCGTGTCTGCTTAAGAGAAATATGTAAAGCCCATTTCTTCCACTCCGATTGCTGTAGAATTCTGTAGAGCTATTTGTTTCCAACAGAAAACAATAGACTTTTTTTGTGTATGAAACTGGAGTTTTTTTGCTCCGAAACGTGCCTTGAAAGCTTTTCATCGCCTTCTTCTGAAATTCCCAAAGAAACGCTTGCTTTTTCCATCCTTCATTTGTTTTCACAAAAAATCCTGATTTTTTTGTGTTAATTTAACGCAATTTTTGTTTCTTTCTTCTTATTCAAAGAAGGAAAACAGTGTCGGAAGAATATAATTCAAAAGCCAAATGGGCAACGCTGGTAGCAGCGCACATGCAAGCCACAGGCGGCGTCACGGCAGCCACCCACCTGCGCCGCCTCCTCCACCGCAGTTCCCTCAATCCCAAACCGGCGGCAATCACTACGTCTTCGCCGCTGCCACCGCTTATCCGGGTCAGTACCCCAATCCGAACCCTCCGCATTACTACCCGTATACGGGCTACTACCCACCGCCGCCCGTCCCGCTGCCTGCCCCCTTTGATCATCACCACCGCGGCGGCATGGAGCCTACTGCCCACCCCAACTGGAACGGGTCGCGGTACCCTTGCCCGCCCCCCCACCCACCGCAGATGGCGTATGTCGAGCACCAGAAGGCCGTGACGATTCGAAACGACGTTAATTTGAAAAAGGAGACGCTTCGGATTGAGCCTGACGAGGAGAACCCTGGCCACTACCTTGTTGCTTTCACCTTCGATGCCGCAGTTGCAGGAAGGTATCAAGTCCCTGGTCTATGCTTTATAGTGGTCCATAGCGTGAATAATATATTACCCATCAGATGTGATAGGAATTTTGCGGATGTACTGAATTACGTTTTGAGTAAATGCTTATCATCTTATCTGTGGTTGAGTTTGATTGACTCTTCTATCCTTTGGTCTTGACTGTGACTTGGTCTATACTCTTACCTTGACTTGAATGTTTAAACGCTTTTAAGACTGCTTGTAGAAGGTTGCTTGCTATTTGTGATGAAGGAGAAATTAGGATATGTTTAGATTGCTCTCTGCTTAGGCAATCGTATTATTGCTGGGTTGTTGAATTTTTAGACTTTTGACCTACATTGCACATCATTAGTAGTAGTATTTGATGAATTTCTGTTGATAAGTCAGTATGGAATGCTCCTATTGGATTTGTATGCCATAGTTTTGACTTTAATTAACGGAGACATGGTCAGTGAAATATTTTTGTTATACTACTGTTTGCTTATGTGATAAAATTCTGGAAGTTTCTGTGGTCTGTAAATCAAATCAGTTAAGGGAAAAACCTGCCACTACTGGTTTGTCATATGAGGCTTTCTTCTTTCAAGTGGAGATATCAGTAGGAGAGAAAAGATAACTGAACACTGAGATTGTGCTGCAGTTGTTCATTGTTACCTTGTTCTCAGTTTTAATTGACAACGGAAATTTTAGACGCAGTTCCTTGTGTGAGATTGTAAGCTATGAATCATAGTGATGACTGGGTTTGCTAGAGTACGATTTAATTCGAACGGTATTTTTTTTTTGTTGCTTAGGCTAAATTTCACACGCATTACATGGACAAAGTTTTTTACTTGTGCAATATCCTATTTAAAGAATTTATATCAAAGGAATGTCGTTTTAATTATTTGGTCCTGTAATCAGGTAGAGCTGACCTTGTCTGGGGAAAGCATACTGTACTTTTATTTTTAGGGGCTGTTTGGGAGGCATTAGAGTTTGGGGAAATCGCTTTCCCCTCCAAGTCTCCTCCACAGGAGATCTGGAAGAGAAATCATTTTTCTCCCCTTAATGCGACATATTGCATTCAAGGAGGGAAATCGATTTCTCCTCCAAAGCACTTCCCAAACAGCCCTATAGGTTCATTCCTGATTTTATGAATGAAATAACCAGCAGTACATATTTTATTTGATAATATCATGAAATTGCTGTATTTCTTGGCAGAACAGTATAATGGATGATGCCAATGGTATGATTGTGTCACATTGTATATGTGATTCTGCATGAAGCATTTGTTGCAAGAAGAGGCTATAAGTTGTCTTTTTAGTTTAGTCAAAACATGTTGACTGTTCTGATGTAAATCCTAGGATTTACAGTAGGATATAGGTAAAGAAATTGGATGAAGGGAGAGGAAGGAACCCTGCTGGTTTGTTGAGAACCAATAGAGCGAGTGAAAGGAGGGAATTTGGGATCGACAGAGGAGAAGGAAGAGAACTAGAACTTGATTAATTGCCTAACCTCCATTAGGGCGGAGAAACCCTTACATAATATTGCCCTTAATGGGCTTGGGCTTTATTAACTAAGCTACTTAAGGCCTAATTACATAATAAAACCTATTGTCTAATGGCCCAAAGGCTTACTAATGAAATCAAAACATACTAAGCAAATAAATCCTACGATCCATAACGTGTTCCTCATCAATGCTTGTTGTAGACTTATAGTTGAAGAGGATCGGAAAATTTGGTAAATTGATACTAGGCGGGCAAGCGGAGGTAAGCTAGACTGCTCTGTAGTGGTGCAGGAGTGGTCGGGTGTTAGTTATGCATTCTTGTTTCCTGGATTAATTGTTCAGTTCTTTCATCTAAGAAGAACAACCTTCTGATTCGGGGTTCCTACATTAGAGTGGCCAACTGTTATAAAACCTCTTTTAGCATCTTCACATGTAAATGACTTGGTAGAAGAAGTATTCTGTGTTCTGTTTGATGATATTCTGACAATTAATAGAATCTTCCACCATTTTTAGATGTGATTTGGTGGGGGTTGGTAGGTACACTGATGAGTAAACCTTTAGTGCCGGTAGGTCAGGGCCGTGGTCCATCCTTCTGCCTGATTATGGCCTTCTTTCAGATCAACAAGATTTTTGTTTTTATGTAATTTTAAGTTGGGGATTTACTGCCTGATTATGGCCTTCTTGCATATAATAGATTTATTTTGTTGTTTATCTAATTTCAATTGGGTGAATTTTCTGAAAATATAAATCCTGTGGTCTCCATTTTCAGTATCACTGTTATCTTCTTTGCAAAAGAGGGTGCTGACTGTAAATTGGCATCAACTAAAGAAAACTTGGAGCCTGTCACTTTAACCTTTGATAAGGGGCTGGGCCAAAAATTCAGGCAACCTTCAGGAAGAGGGATCAACTTCTCATTGTTTGAAGAAGCAGAACTGACAAATATTGGAGATGCAGGGGAAGTTTATCCTCTTGCAGTGAAGGCAGAAGCCTGTCCCACGGTTCATGGTGGGCTAGAGGGGGAAAATACGATCCCAGGATCAGGATCAATAAATTCTCAAATTACACAGGTAGTGTTTGAGAAAAAGGATCAGGGAGAGTATCAGGTTAGGGTTGCGAAACAGATCTTATGGGTGGACAACATGAGGTATGAATTGCAGGAAATTTATGGGATTGGTAATTCAGTTGAGAGCGAATTTGATGGAAATGATCCTGGCAAGGAATGTGTTATCTGCTTATCAGAACCCCGGGACACTACTGTTCTCCCTTGCCGGCATATGGTAAAAATATTACTTGCTATCAGCGAAGTCTGTTCCTCGTGTGTGTGTGTGTGTGTGTGTACCCTCTCAATTAATGAATTGAGTGTTCCGTGTTTTGTTCCGTTTCCCTTATCTTTATGAGCTTCTCGTTTTTTGTAGTGCCTGTGTAGTGGATGTGCGGATGTGCTGAGGTTTCAAACAAGCAGATGCCCAATATGCAGACAGCCTGTGGATCGATTTTTGGAGATCAAGGTTAGCAACACACCTGATAATGGTAAGTCCGAGGAATTTGCAGACCTAGAGAAAGCGGGGCTGGACTCGGGGAGTGAAAACCAGGAAAACAAGTCCACAAGCGAGTCCAAGATTGCTACCGTGTAAAATCTTATGTTAACTCCCCCTTTACGGCTTGGAATAATCCCATGGCAAACCTTGGATTCAGTTCACCTGTGACTCCCCCCTTAGACGTTTGGGTCATGAAGATGTTGCTCACTTTAGTATTTGATTTGCATTAATGTGAAATGCGTGAGAGTGGAAGTATGACGATTCGGAGACGAATAGCCATTAAAACACACTGTATGTAATATGAGACAGGTTCCTACCTTTTTTTTTTGTTTAATACAGGTTCCAACGTGATCTTTGATATCGTAGCAAATCGAGGTACTTACAATTGATATTTACCAGATAGGGCATCTAACGGTTGGCTTGAGGCTTGTTTTGTCAGTCTTATTGGATTATAAGTAACAAAAAAAAAGACACATTTTAAGTGACCATGAACTTAAATATGGAAAAAAACCGATGGGGAATGATTTAATTTTTCCTGCTTTAGTTTTGGTACTATGTTGTCAAATAACAAGACATCGTGTATGATCGGTAGCATTGCTCGCAATTTATTTGCATTGCTACCTGAGTACGATATAAATAGGTAAGCAGTTATGAAGATTTTCTACGCGACAAAGGAGGTTAGGAAAAAAAAAACAATGTAGTATGCTCAAATTTTAGTTCCTTGCCCACGCCTGTTAACCTTTCCACTGTGAAAGCTAGTAAGAGTAACACCATGGCCATGAGAGTATTAGTGGGATATGATGGAGATCTTGCTACAAATATTTCTGAGTGATGCATCATTGCTTCATCAGGTATATCCTCCTTATCTCTCTTTAACCTCCCCTCCCCCTGCCCAAAAATGAAACAAAAAATGTCTATCCAACTAGTATCTCTTTGCTATAAGAGAGCCGCTAAGGGTCAAATCCATTGGCGTATGGGGGGCAAGAGTGTATGAATCTTAAGGGAAACATTTTTAATACTCAACTCTAAAAATTCGCCCATGGTGCGGAATCCATAGGTTAACTCTCAATTTTAAAAATTAATGGCTCACAATCCAGAAACATTTTTTAATGTTCAAACTTGAAACACTTTGCACATGGTGAGGAAACATGAGTGAACTCTCAATTTTAAAAATCAAGAGCACATATACTAATGTCATTCACATTGCATCAAAAAAGAAAAAATGTCATTCACATTGCATCAAAAAAGAAAAAATGTCATTCACATCAAGCACCCTAGCACTAATATGTGCTACTGTGTACCATCGATTTTCGGCATCAATGGTTCCTAAGTGCTCTAGCACATTATCACAGTAGAGCATTGAAATTGTTTTCCCATAATTTACCGATCCTTTTGTTTATACATTAGTTCCTTTCCTTCGTTTTGGGGCAACCGGAAGGTACTATAAAAGGGGGTTCATCGATCCTCATAACCAAGCGCTCCTACCTGGTAGAGGATATTTTGGCGGCTATCATGTTGGACAAAAAAATCTTCCCGAGCGGAAAGATCATTTACCCAATATGCTGCCAGCCATATGATGGTAGATAGGATTCCATTGGGAAATGAAGCTATAGTAACTCATATTTAGGTTTTGAATGACTTAACCCCGCCTGCCAAATAAAACCAAGAGGCAAGCCAATCATAAAGGATTAAGAAAAGAATAACAGAGGTCATACCATCACACAAGAGATTCGCCATAAACTTCAGCAGAATAAGTCAAAAGAAATGGAAAATTAACAGATGGAAATTTTAAAAGGCTAATCTTTATTGCCAACCTTTATTTTCACAAGCCAAACTTAAAAGTTCTAGAGGAAAACACGACACAAGGCGATGATGCCTTAACGATAGTCTACGAGAAACAGAACATACAGTACCAATCGACTTTCAAACAAAGAACTCGGTTGGCATCCCTACTGCAGCAACAACTGATCAGCCTACCATTGGTGGACAAAGACGCCCCTAGCTCGCAGAGCTTTGAATAACTGCAAGCAATCTCCACCAGTAGCATCTTGGGCGTCCGCACTGTTTTGGCACTGAAGGAAGAGCTCATCAACCAAGCACACAGCACCAGTCTCAAACAGCTCGTGTAGTAGCTTGACTCCAACTCCCCCAGCATTCATATTCATAACCACGAAATCACCATTTTCAACTGTTTCCTTGAACCAGTCAAGAAAACTAAACAATTCTGATTCTTCATCATCGAGCATAGAAGAAGCTGATTTTTCATGCAGGTCGTAGTCACTGGTAGTCCACTTCCCAGACAGAGACAGGGCAGGGTAATAAACAAATGTAACGTCATGTCTTCCGGCATACGATGTGAGGACAGAAGAGTCATGATCTACAGCATATATGTGAAAGAGTTGTGATTGCTTTGGATATGAGGGCAGGAACCACTTTGAGATGCTAGAGTTATCAAAAGTTCCTGAGCCAATTTCAAAATATATGAAATGTCTACTTCCAGTAATGTTCACAAACTTCGTTAAGTAGGCAAATTTCTCTTCAGATCTACTTGGATTTTCTTCTGCAAGTGGTTCCAAATATTTTATTAAAGGTTTGTTGTTTTTAACTGAAGGGCAATCGTCTGGAAGGTGATAATACTCAAAAGAACTGAAACCGGAGGCCTTTTTCCTGAAAACGACCAAAGTAAAAGCATCCACCGCACAGACATGAACAATAGCAGAGCCCTTTAGAAAGGATGAAACAGGCGTTGCAGCCTTAATCAAGCCACCCGGGTTAGAAGTGGCCGCATCCACAAGCACAGCACCAATTCCACCGGGCTTTAGGACACGCTCAATCTCAAGAACAAGGAGAGCAGGGACAGGAACCCGATCAAGTCCCCTTGAGAGAATGAAGTCAAATGATTCATCATCAAATGATAATTTATCGACCACGCTTCGGCGCAGCAGAGGGTAAAGTGGCCCATGTTTAACCTTGACGGCATTAGAGAAACCCAATTCCTGCAGAGCGGAAACGGCAGACTCCGACCCCTCCCCAATGCATAGAGCTCGTGCTTCAGAGTTTAACAGTTTCATTTCCATCAGCTCCTTAACCACAACAGACGTCAAATTCAAATCCGCCTGGGATGATGGGGGATTATAGGGGGCCTCCAAAAGCGGCAGAGCAAACAGACTCAGAGGTTTCAAGTATCGCCCAGGAAATTGGTGCTGATTGGAAAGGCAGCCACTGGTGTTTGTTAAAAAGTATTCCATGGGGTCAATTTTGGAGACGAGCTGCAGGAATGGGAACATAGCCATGGCCGAAATTAACATGAAGATCCGAAGGACAAGCCGGCGCGCCAGTAACCCATGAAACACGGGCACATTAGTGACTTGGAGCGCAATCATGCTTGACTCAAGCGCAAAATTTCAACAGGTTTCAGGTGTTTCCCAGAAATCAGATCACACGGCATAAAGTTCAAATCTTTTTCAATTCTCACCGGGAAAATGCAGATTCACAGGGTGCTTCGTCGCCGCAGGGCGTGGATGGGAAACTTGTGACAGATCACCCACCAAATGTAAAGGATGGAAGAATCGAGATCGCAGTAAAATTAGAGATGAAAAGAGATCAAGCCGCACAGAGTGGGGAAGAGGGAAGAATTAGCGAGTGCAGAACCTGGAGGAAGTGTGATTCCCACCCACGAGGAGACCGTGCGATTTCTGGAAGCCAAGCCATACACTCCTAGATGCCTTCCCTCCCGGCGCCGGCTCAAACCACGGCCAGATCCGCCCCATCATTCGCCGCATCCCTGCACTCCTCTCTACATCCCTCGATTCGGATTAGCGCAAGGGAGGTGGAGAAGACGCTTCGCAATACGGGGAAGATGGAGCTAGGGTTTGTGACCAGTGAAGCCAAGCAAGAGTGTGACTGTGAAAAAGAGGAGGGGCGGGTGAGGTGAAGCTTCGATTGCGACGTGGCGAGAATCACGCGGCGGGTTTGTCGTCACGTGTCCGGAACTAGCTGGCTGGGCCCCGCGCTAGCTGCTTAGTGTTATTGAGGTTTTTTAGACTGCTGACGTCATCCAACGGGGGAGCGCTGGGAGTTCAATGTTCCTGGGCCACTTGGAGGAAAAATGGTGCTACCCGCTGCACCGACGCCGTAATACGTTACATTAGAATAGAGCTTTTTCGACCTCTAGAAGTGGGTCCCTCGTTGACTCAAGGCTTCAGGGCCCATGGGGGCTCTCTCCAATTTTGGCAGCACTCTGGAGCGGACGTTCGATACGGCGTCGGTGCAGCAATCATTTAAGGCACAACAACAAAAGCGGTTTTCTCCGTACAGACTACAAAATTGCGGGCATGTGGGGTGGGCCTCTCTTTTTTTCTTTTTTTGCCTATTTCCAGATAATAATGTACTGGGCTTGGGCTTACATCCGAATATTGCTGTAAAAGATGCAAAGCCTACAGTGGACCGTCACCCCATTTACTCTTTTTAAAGCCCAAATAGAAAGGATCCATCATAACACAGGCGAGGCCCGGCCGTGAGTTCTTTTTTGTTATTTATTATGAGTATATTTTATAATAATATACCTTTGGTTTTTAGGTAGCCTTTCAAAATTAAATATGATGACTTTTAAGCTTAAAATTCTTATATTTTTTAAAAATATACGACTTCTTATTTTTTTCTTCTTTATGGCCCAAATGAGACTATTAAAAAAATAAAAAATATTTTTTTATCCTTGGAGACCGGCCGAATAAGCTTTAAAGCCTTTTTCCTCTAATTATAGCCACGGGCCTGAAATTTTGAGGCCCCGCCATAAAACCGTGTCCAACCCTAATTGGTAAAAAACACCAAGTAGGGCCAGATTTGATTTAGCATATGCTAAATTCCAAACTCCAACAGCTTGTAATAAAATAGTAACAGACGTAGTAGTTTGGAGCCTAGCCATGGGGCGACAGTCAACTGTATGCTAAATCATAATCATCAATAAAAAAGAACTCACAAAGACAAGCTTATTAGAGGAACTTATAAATAAAGAGAGTTCTTGTCGAATGGTAGAGCTAGTCTCCATATGAAAGGATTCGTGGCAGGTAAGTTGTCATTGCAAGTTATAAAACAATATCTTATCCAAAAAACCATGTGTTTGAAATAACGATAATGATAATTTTGCCCTGATGGGTGGACATGAGCAATTGAATTATTGGTGCCACTCAATTATGTTTGCCACTTGAGTGTCTCGAAATTTATAAATTAGTGGTGATTCTCATCTGTCATGAAGGCAAAGGTGAGCACTAAGCTTGTATTTGTATCTTTTTATACAAGGCTTTACGAGCTTTGGTCATTCTAAAACATGCTGCCTTGTAAAAGATGAATGTAGGCTATCTAGCCAAATAGGACTTCCCCCGAGAGAGGAAGAGAGAGGTCCCATTGTCTGAGTCAAGCTTGTGGCACCTTTGGGGAGAGGAACTACTGCAATTTGTTTAGGGGAGGGATCTTTTGATGTGAATAAAAGAACATGGATGTAGGGTAAGTAATAATTTCTGGCAGAACTTTGATATTGCAAGAAGCCCAAAAACATGCATTGCTTTGACTCTTCAATTCCTACTTCACGAGGAGCTTTCCTGAATTTCTTACTTTATGCACCCCTTTAATTAAAAGGGAAATTTCTTTTTAATAACAGAAAGGGGAAATTTTGCCAAGATAGGCTATTATGTGTAAAATAATCCCAAAACTAGCCCCGGGTGCTATTGGGAAATTTTATTTTAAAATGGCACCCACCCACTTCAAACTGCACGTGAGAAAATTTGATGTGCTCTTCCTATTTCACCCTGTAGAGTGGATTTGATGCTAATGATGCTAAACCACCCGCTCTGTCCCATAGCACGCCAAAAACCATTGCACTCTGCCCCCAACAGTAAGAGGAAGAGACGAAGAAGAAGACAACAATGACTGGAAGAGACAAAGAGGAAGACAACATGAAGAGGAAGAGACACTCCATCACCCCTAATAGGAAGAGGAAGAGATATGTTTCAAAAGTGAAGAGACACAATAGTTAAAGATGCACTAGATGTGTTTTAGAAATAAAGAGACACACTAGTCACAACCCATTCTAGTCTTCTTCCACTTTCCTTCATCAACAACCATCGATAGTTGAAGACAATCTCATTCTAGGCAGAGAAAAGGAAATTTTGCCCTTCTCCAATATCTCTGTAAGCATGAATAGAAAAATAAAATTTGTCCTTGAAGGCACAATCCCATTCCACTCTCCTTCTTCAATCTATCTGTAAGCAAGTAGAGAAAAGGATGGTTAGCCTCTTGGTGAATCTAGCCAAACCTCAAGCAGCCCTTTGTGATTCCACATAGTTCTATGAGGGAGCAAGGGAGACGCATTTAGAAGTTCAACAGGGGAGACCTCATCTCATGTAAAAAAGTCAAGAGTTAGTAAAGTAAGGCCACTAAACCCTTTTAAATGTTTTTACGATTTTGTATGTTATCGTTTTGTGGTATGTAATATATTTGCAGTTATGTATGTTGTAAATATAGTGTATGAACTATTTGCGATGATGGGGTATGATGGGCTTACGACGATGGTGGGTTTGTGCTAGCATTGAAATGAGCATCGTAAATAATTGCATTTGCCATCTCAATTGTGATGGCCAGCATAATTACATTACATTTGCATCGCAATTGCAGTTCAATGTGCATCATAATGACATCATAACTATCATCTCAATGTGCATTACAACCTAATCAATACAGCATAACAACATATGTAATTATGTATTTATTAATAAAATGAAATGATAAGGTTGAATTCGTACTTTTTGGACATAATGGAAAAGTTGATTGTTGATGCACTACATCTAAGTTGAAAGACTTGGATACATTCTTGACTAGGGATGTGAGAGATATGTTTTAAAGGATAGTATTGATATGCCGGAAATGATGATGTACCACAAACTAATTGTCAACATGTTGTCAGTCAGATGAGTATGGCCTAACATTCTTATTTTGTGGTAAGTTGGCCACCCTAAGGCTAATGGATGTCAGTCTCATATTGGGATTTCTATTAGTATCTAAAGGGGAGGGGATATACCTAAAATGACCACAAGCAAGTTCAAGGCCAAGATATTTCCTAACTATCACGCAATCCATGATGTGGAGATATGGAATGTTATGGCCTTCAAGAAAATAAAGCCAAAGATAAGCTTGGGCTCGCTTTAATGTATGTGCTTGTTGTATTCATAATGTCACGGCCAGGGGGTATAGAGGAGAACAAGTTATGGGTTATGATAGATGACCCAAAACTTAGAGCATTCCATAATATACCTTGGGGCAAGTTGGTGTACACTCAACTCAGACACAATGTGAGGAATGCGGTTGAAAGCATATACAAGAAGAGATCAATATGTTTAGTTGTGTGGCAGTGTTATAGGTATAGGCTCAATGACTATCTTGTTTATCATGCTATGGTATTTTGATGGTATATTTGTATGTTGGGATAGATATGGCTATGCATATTTTCAATGAAAATTGTTAATGTTAGTTGCAATGGTATTGAGATAGTTTTATGAGATGGCTTAGTGGAGGTAGCAATGGCATTGCAATGGCAATGTAGGAAACCACACAATAGGCATCGCAACTAACTACAAACCATCTCAATTTCATCGTAACTATCTACAAACCATTCCAATATGCATTGGAATACCATCGCAACATATCACATAAAACATGTGTTATTTATTTGACTAACTTTAAATTGTATAGCTTGTTTTACAATACTTGTATTTTAGTCTGGTGCATTCTTTGGGATGGCTTGAGAGGATTTCTAATAAAATACCTCAAATTCAACAGTGGTCGGTCCATTATGCCCCATCGATTGGGAGGGTGAGGCCTTCATCAAGAACCAGCAAACTGAAGAGGTTGAAATGATAAATGAAGAGGCTGCAATTGAAGCTGTAAGGATTAGCATCTAAATTCAGAAAGAGACTGAGGTAATATGAAAAATGGCTGAGAAAGAGGAGGATGCAACATCCCAATCCCCTCTTAAAGTACCTTCTGGTAAGAGGCAGTGCACCATGAAGTCCGACAATAAGGGGGAGACCTCCCAAGCCCCTTCCTAATCTGATGAGGATATGTTATGAGGAGCACCATGCAAGATGAGGGAGTTGAGCTCATAAAGAAAATGTTTGAGAATTTCTAGTACATGTACAACATCAATATGAAAATCGAAGAGGAGAACAATGTTCTAAATTATAGGATATAAAGAGAAATTGTATCTCTCAGAGGTGTAGGGTGATTGAGAAGAGAGTTAGACTATCATAATATGGTGTAAAAGGCATCCCTCCACAACCATCTCTAGCTCCAGCTCCTAGACCTACCTAAGAGAAAGAGTTGTTCTCTCTAAACCTTTCCAAGACAAAGGTATCCACATAAATGAGGGGAAGAAGGTTGTTTGATAGCTTGGATGAGAGTGCCTCTTCATATGAACATAATGAAGCATCTCTCTTTAAGGAGCACATCATGCATTTCCCAAAAAACATGAAACATTTCCCCTACAACATACATCATAATTTAGACATAGTACATGGGAAAGACAAGTATCATCTTCAGTAGAAGGAGGTGCACGCAGTGCCATAGGCTCTCTAAATCACTCATCATAGTCGTTGAGACCCTAATTAGGGCTAAAGAAGTTGTCCCACCGAGAATAGTAGTGTCAGCCACAATCCCAACCATCATCCTGACTTAGGGGTGGGCACAAGCTAAGTCGGCTCGTGGCCCATTTTGGGCGGGATGGGCCGGCCTGAGCCCTTCAGAGCCAGGAAAGTGGACGGGCCAAGCGGGGCCCAACCCGAAGGGGGAGGAGGGGGGCCTGACCCACGTCCCACTTATTAAGGGTTGTGGGCCTGGCCAGCCCACTCCCTCCGACCTCCTTTTAATTTGTTCAAACAAAATAAAAATACGTAAAAAATTCTTTATAAATATTTATTAAATAATTCATAAAAATTACACTATAATTATAACTTACAAAGTGATGGTTAGAATTGTATCATTATATAATAAGTTCATTCCAACTAGGTTAACACCGACTCACCTATCTATTATTTGTAATTATAATCTAAAACCTTAAATACAAAAATAAATAAAGAAGTAAATTATTTATTAATTATATATTAATTATCTCTTCTCTTATTTCCTCTTAAAAATTAGAAACTTGTACTATTTCTTCTGCGTCTAACTAATCCTTGAAGCAAATGTATATTTCTATAGCATCAGGTGTTAGTCGACCTCATCTTTTGTCTAACACTCTACCTTTTGTACTAAAAGCTTAAATCTTAATTATTGAGAGTGTAAAAACTTAATTTTAATTAAAAATAAAATAATTAAGAACTTGAGACTTTAGAGTATGAGAGGAGAAGATAAAAATAGACTTAAATAGTAAAAGGAATAGTGAAGAGAAGGTTAAACACTCTCCTCTATTTATATATTTTAAAATCTGATAATTATCTATTTTACCCTTAAATATAATAGTTATTTGATTATTATTAAAGTTAAAATTATCTTCATGTAAAAAATGTGATAATTTTGTAAACATAATGTTATTTTTTAAAATAAAAAAAATAATTCTATAAAAAAATGAGGCATTGCATAGGCTAAGCATATATACATACATATACATATATATATATATATATATATATATATATATATATATATATATATATATATATATATATATATATATATATATATATATATATATATATATATATATATATATATATATACACATATAGACAGCTGTATCACAAACAAGTACGTAGATTTTCTTGTGATGGGCTAGCTTATCCTAATCTTTGTTTCCCAGTCATCTCACGCCTGTTGCTTATCTAACTTGAAGGGACATGAGCTTGATCAAGAGCAGTTCAATTACTCATTCCGACGAGTCGATAGCGTGGACAAGTTCATAATTGAAGGGCATGCGCGACATTAACAATTAAACAGCTGCTTAAAGGTCACACGGCTCGACCAGCAACATCCAGTGTCATTGTCGTATCATTAGACGAGCAGCATCAGTCACTAACATTGCATTATTTTGTGCAATTTGCATTATATTTTGTGATGACTAATAATCAAATTCAAATGTTAGATTAAAACCTGATGAGTCCATTAATGGATATTTTGACTTCCTAGCTTGTCCTAAGGATATTATCTTCTTGCGGTTTAGTTTTAGTTTGTTTCCGCTTTAAGTGTGTTTTTTTTTAGCTTCTGGGGAAGGGTTTCTTTGATTTTGTTTTATCTTTTTGTATCCTTCTTTTGAGCATAATAAAGGCAATGCTTACCGAACAAAAACTAAAAGCTCTAAATGGTTTTTTAAAATAAATTGATTTTAATTAATTTTAAAAAATCAAACAATGCTATTAATATGGGACGGAGGCAGTAAATAAGAAGTAATTATAATGGGCACTTTTGGTAGAATAAATATGGCTTAGTTACATTAAAAATTAATGTAAAAATATTGATAAGTAGTTTAGATATTATTACTTGCAATCAAGACATTAGTAGTAGCTTTGATGATTCAATACGTGCACGTATTGGAATACTCTTTATCAGATGTCATCTTTCTCCCTCCCACGTCCATGAGATGAGCATATGAGAACTTGGAAGAAGTACTTGATGTGAACCGGTAGAAGAGTAGGTAAGCTTGGTAGAATCCATGACTGCAATATTCTGAAGCTTCCACATAATTCCCAACTGCTTTAAGGGGATTAATATACCAAATTAACTTGATAGGAGGGTCATGATAAGCTTAAGAAACATTCCTTGCATTGCATTATTGAATGCAACCACCATTATAATAACGATTAGATGCTAGCATCGACCAAAGCAAGAGTCATCAGTAACAGACATAGAGCCCTTTTGAAAAGACGTGTTGCTTGAGTCATCTTCACCGCCCATTCTCACCACACTGATAGAATAATGTGGGCAAGCTACGTTCTAATCAATAACAACAATTTCATATCCAAAAAGGTAAGCCATTGAAGCTAAAGAAGATTCCCCTAAAATGATTTTTAATAAGAAGAATAAACTTAACTATGGCTTCATGCACACGAAGTAAACATCAAAATTAAAGGAATAGAGACTCTGTCCATCATTGCTTTGGAAAGTGCCGAAGCTGACGCCAGGCCTTCCACACTTGTGCATGTAATGCTTAAACACTTTTGTTTTGTTGTGCTTAACATGTTTGGTGATGCAAAGAGCTGGTTTGAACCGTCACTTGTCTTTTTCAAGGAGTTCATTACATGGTAAGATGAGGTAGAGCCTAGCAGAATTTAGTGAAAAGTCTAATCATCAAATATTCTGAAGCAAAATGAAAGTTGAATAAGAAAAGAATGTCATATGAAGCATATAAAAAAAAAGAAGAGATAACATAATGATACCTCGCTCAAAATGCTGTGGCGTGCATATAAAAATTGGGGAAATGGTATATGTTAGGGCTCGGTGCCATTTGCAAACCCTTTCATGTGGGGACCCATAGGAGTCACACCGAGATGGGACCATTTGGGATTGAAAAGGGGCCCTAAGCATAAACTAATAGAATACTTACTATGAGGTGAAGGTTAATAGTATAATCAATGGCTAAAATGTGTTTGGAGTTTATAAGAATATGCCACCTCCACCATTAACTTTGTCATTGTTGTGTCACGGACTTGGTCCGAACACCTTTGTAAATACATTGTAAATATTTTTAAATATCTTTTTTTATATTTTTATGTATTTTTTTTATTTTTATGTAGCCATGCCCGTAGAGCCACTTTGGCTACCACTCTAGCAATATCTAAAAAATCTCTAATGATATATAGAGGGAGAGTAGTGTTTGTGTGGTTGGCTCATGTGTTTTACAATTATTGCTTTGTAAACATGTTGATAGTAAATGTAATCCATTTTCATGTTTGTATTTATTTGTTTCTTTGCAATGTGTCACTCTCTTTCCCCTTACCTCTTGCTTTACAAAGCCCTTCGCACGTAATCCGCTTAGCGCCTTGCCAAGCTATAACTCTTATCCCATTTGATAGGCTTACTTGCCGGCGAAAAGCCTTACAAGTGTCGCACGGTAACCTTTCCATCGAGTAGGGCCATGACAGTTGACACTAACTTTGTCATATTTGACGCTTCGTTTTATCCAATTTTGTCTTCTCCTCCTCTTTTACCGTCGACTTCTCCTCCACTTCCTCCCTCCTCCTCCTCCTCCTCCTCTCTATCCTCCTCCATGTTCCTCATTGGCCGCCTCCTCTTCCTTCCTCCTTAAATTTAACAATATAAGTCACAAAACTAGTTGACAAAGTTATTAAGAATTTTTTTTACAAACTTAAATCTCAAAAATGAACTCATAAACATGTTAAACTATGTGAAATCAAGAGTGCATTTTATATTTACTTAATTAGTTTTTTTCTAATACTAATCCAAACCTCATATTAATAGTTAGTAATCAAATGTATTGCAATGAAGGAAATATAAGACAACATTATGATTGATAATATCTCTATAAGTATTTATAATGAACTATCTTAACAAACAAAATAGATATAATAAAAAATTAAATAAATTTTAAATGTGCGACTCTCAACCATTGGCTGTCGAATGTCCCAACTATCAACTGTTATAATGTTCTGTGTCAGAGACTGCCTTCTTCTCCGATGCCGGTAGTGATAATATTCTTCTCCAGCATTGACAACCTTTTACTTATGTGTGATAGTAAATAACCAAGACATTCGACAGTTGAGATAACTGATAGTTGACAATCGCATGTTCAAAATTTATTTTATTTATTATTTTATCTATTACAAATATATAGAGAGATATTATCATTCATAATGAAGTCTTATTTCCCTTTTATTACAATAAATTTGATTGTTGATGGTCGACTGCCAGTTTTGAGTAAGTTCATAATCAAGTAAAAAAAACATATTCTTAGTTTTGAGTAGATTAATATGTTTATGGATTCATTTTTTTTAAATTTGAGCTTGGAGAAAAAAATTCTTAATAGCTTTGTCAGTTAGTTTGTGACTAGTCTTGTCAAATTTTAAGAGGGCAGAGAGGAGGCGACTGAGGAAGAAAATGGGAGGAGGGTAAAAGAGAGAGAGAAGGAGAGGAGTAAGGGAGGATGAAGAGGAGGTGGCAAATAAGGGGAGGCAATTGTGGAAGAGGAGGTGAAGATGAAGTCGGATGAAATGAAGCCGGTAGTTAAGACGACAAAATTGGTGATGGAGGTGGCAGAGTCAAAGACGAAGCTCCCGAAAATGAGAAGAAATTAGTGAAGTTATAAGGAAGAAAATAAGAATGAGTATTTTAAACAATTCATACCATAGTGGTGGAGGTTTACATGTGTGTAAGGTCATTTTTTGTTTTACGTGAAATATGAGACATTTTGTGTAATACGTTATATCCTAAGGCTATTTTAGTAACTTCTTCTTAGTTTACATTCCCAAAGGGAGGGGCGTATATACCCTAATGGGGCCAACATTGGTGCCTCCCTACTTGAGAACCCCTCTTTCAATTCCAATTGTTTTGAACTCGCAAGGCCAGCCATTAAAGAGTTCCTCAAATAACTACGTGCAAGCAATTGCAAGGGTTCATGTTTTATCAATATTAGGGCAATTGTTATTTCAGAGAAGAGGAGAATTTTTATTTTGTGCAAGAGAAAGAATATTTATATTTTAGTGCATTTTGATTTGATAAAATTTTTAAGCAAATTAAATTACCTCAAGATTACCCCTTATTACCCCCTTTTCCTCCCCAATTTTACCCATATAATTATTTATTTAATATTAATTAAATAATACAAAAAAAGAAGTTATTGTAAACATCATATTTATATGCACACAAATGCTTTCAACCGTGCACCTGTGTTGCTTATGTAGGCGAGTTTTGATTTGCCCGCTGCCCCCAAATACAAGTGCGACATCAAATATCGATTTGACAAATACGATGTGCTAGGCGAATGCGACCCGACGCATATTAATTTTACGGACACGTCTCTCTTTCTACAGTAGTTGCTCTCCAAGAAGTTAAACACTGGTTAAAGTAAAAACACTTGCTTTCTTGATGGAGCATATAATGATGCTAACTAATCATATCTTCAAGCACTTCTTTAAACAAAAGCAGATTCCGCCAATGGAAAAGGACAAACATCTAAGAATTTGCATAGGCATGAGCACTGCGTTCAGGAATTAAAATATTCTCAAATATTTTAATAGTCCCACTTTAATTAGTCTAAATTGGAAAACCAAATAAAATTAATTTTGATTTGCTAATTCAGATTAATAAAGTGGTAGGGAGGGAATAGTACTTTTATTCGACTAATATATTACACACCACTGCTCTTTAAGTTCTCTTTTAATTCCCTCTTATTTATTTACAACATCAAACCATTAATCTTTGAGCTCAGATAATGAGTTGCTATCATTTGCGTACAAAGTGTAGCCTCTATAATAATAAACCAAGTATATAGTCCCAAATCATGCTGAAACCCGTGGTGAGATAGAATTAGCAAACACTTGGACGGACAAAGGAAAACCAACATCACACAGTACCGCCACCGTGCGATCATTGGTCTCCATTCAGTAAATGCAGCCATGGCAGTACAAAGCCACCGCATGACTGACATGTGACAGACAATGGAATACCGTATGAGGCCGATACACACACCTTGGTCCCCATTTAAGTTATGGGACAGCCATGGTAGCCCTGCTCGCATACGAACGTACAAACATTTTCTCAGGGTCGGTGTGAGGGCATCCATGCCACAACAACGTAGGGCACGGCCAAATATTGGGAGGAAGATGAGCAAATAAATTGAGAAGAAGATGACAATAGAAATCAAAGGAAATAAAGGTAGACGATGGATGGTGGGGGTCCCTTCTCCTCTCTCAATCCCTGTCAACCTCACAATACTCCAAATACATCATCAGAGGCCCCATCCATCACCAATCTCTTCTAAAAGATATGGTCGGCTAATAAAAGATCCCAACATTCCTCACTCCAGTCAGCACCACTAAAATGAAAGAGATGAAGATTTTAATAAAAAAGGAAACTCCACCATGGCTAACTTTTTTACTTTGTGGGGGGAGTCTCTGCCTGTTGCTGTTCTTGCGTTCAGACTGTCCCACAACACTTCCGAGTCTTTCATAAATCATAGCATGCTGCGACACAAAACGAGAGCCGAAATGTTTCGGAAAGAAGACCGCATGGTAAAACTCCCTCCGTATGAAGCCACAGCTGGTTTCATATTGACCTGAAACAAGAAAGAAAAAGGCCACCTGTCTACGGTCTCCAGTGTACCAGAGAACTGCCGGTTGAAGGGCGAGCAAAAGAATCCCCAGAAGATTTCCCATTGGCCTTTCAAGCAGACGGGTGCTTTTGTTCCTCTTCCTCATATAATCATATTGATCACTGGTTTCTAAAAAGTGAAAGTGCCATCCTTGCCATTCAATACTCGTTCATCTTTCTTTCATCCTTCTTTCCTCTTTACCTGCATACACAGTCAGGCACAACACAACTTACCATCACATCGATGTAAAGTAAAATTACTGCCCACATGGTACAAGAAGAAGGACTCAAATTGGTCGTAAAAAAATGCCGAGGAAATAAAAGTTCAGAAAACATAGCATTGGATGGTCGACATTGGATAAATCTTTTACTTTTAGATGACAAATGAATGGAGGGGGAGCATAACACAGCCCCGTAAAACTACTTCTTCACTGACTGTAGAGTACATAGAGAAAAGAACATTCTCTATGAATTTGTTGTAAATTACACAGCCAATGCCCTTCCTCCTGTCGGTCGCCCGACAAAAGAGACCCAGCGAGGATTTTTTTTCTATTTGTTTATGCTCTCTTTGCCCTTCACAAGCTCTACAGCGACTGGTGACTGAACATGACTGAAAAAACGACAAATATGCCTCCTGTTGCCCCCCAATAAGGACAAAGCAACTAAATTGGTTCTTCTTTGATTGGGTTCAGGGATTAAATTGCCTATCTTGGTCGTTTAGAATATCACAAACAGATTTAAGGTGAACCTTGCCGCCAACTTCCACTACAAAATCATTGAGCTCCTCCATTCCATTCGGAACCAAAATACAATTGCACCAAGCACAAATTCTCATTTGAACAGTATACAAATAACCTCGTTTTTTGTTGTTTGAACTCTGAAGTCAATTTGGGATTTGAGGCAGGCCCGAGGGCCCGACATTACAGAGTGAGAGGGTTTAAACACTTTCAGTGCCTGGACATAAATCAAAGAAATCAGATACTGGGGCGAAAGGGCTACTTACATTTTACAAAAAAACGTTGAATAGAAAAATGCTTTAGGTAACCCTGGAAACTGCCTGCTTGAAAGCAACAGTGGGAGCTATCCTGCAGCTCCTCCTCTGATGCTCCTGAACCAGCTCCCCAGCAAACCAGTCCAGCTTCTCCGCATTTGTCATTTCCCCAATCCTCTTCCCACCAAACAGCACCGACTCCACATTCTTCTGCTTCAGCATCTCCTCCGCCACCCCCACCAGCATTTTCACATTGTTTGGACTGGGGTCGGAATCAATGTTGGGTCCCCATCTACCCAAATTCGAGCCATTTGCCTAACAGAAAACACAACAACAAATAAATAACATGAAACAAAAGCTCATCCCAGGAACAAAATTCAAACACAGAAAAATCAAGCAAAAAGGACATAGTAATCAACAATTTCATCCCCCAGCATTAAAGAATGGCAGTAGAGAGCACATTTTCGAGTCTACTAATTATGTTTTGACAGCCCATTCACTTTCCATTAACAGTTCTGATAAAAGCTGCGTCTATCCCAGACATTCATTGCCATCCGGCCTCTCTGGTTATTTGTCCCCTTTTCTCAAGCTCTACCTACAAAGATCCAATGGTGCTGGACCTGCCGGTCCCACTAATTCTCCAAATAGCAATTCTGCCATCTTCTTCTTCTCCATCATTCCCAGGCAACTTCGCAGGGCAGCTTTTACCAGGCGCCCATCACCATGAGAACACTAATACTAAGCTTCTTCAGACGCAATTAGTAGCTTACACAGAACTACGACTTAATTAAAATTACTAATAGATAGATTGAGTGATAAATTAACCTCGTCTCAGAGACTTCTCACGGTAACACAGGCGGATGTTAGGGAGCAGAAATCTGACCCAAAAATTATTTCTGGAAAGGCTAAACTGACACGTTGTTCACCAACCATTACATGCAAAATAAGAGTAACAAACAAAGCCGAGCAGCGGCGGCACAGGGCAAGGCCGCACCCCTGGCGCACGTTAGCCGTGGCCAGGGGTATCTCTAATTTTTTCTTTACCTGAATCCGGACGTAGTTACTGCTCCGGCTCTGTCCAAAGGCCATGGCGACGGCGTGGTCAACGAGGTCGGCGGCGCCGTCCCCGGCGATACGGGCGACTGGCCGCGCCCACTCCCGGGCTCGCCAGCTCCTCACCCGGTCGTACTCGTAGCTGGGCTCCATTAGCTGACCGGCGCCGAGGGAGAGGACCAGCAGGTCCTCCACCCCGCGCACGTGCGGGAACTCCTGCTTGTTGTGCAGCACATGCGTGATGGCGGCCGCCGCCGGGTTGCTCATGGCCAGCCCCCCGTCCACCGCCACGCATCGCCTGTGGCCGTCCACCGATCGCATCGCCACCGGCTCGAACACCCCCGGCGCTGCCGCCGTCGCCCGGCACACCTCCCAGAGGTGGAAGTCGAAGCCGTCCGACTCCAGCGCATCGGCCCGGCTGAAAAGTAACGGCGCCGAGCTTGAAAGGTCGTAGCAAGGGATGAGCACCGGCTTCACCGTGTCTTTGAGTGTCATCGATGGCGGGAACATCCCCTTCACTGCCCTCTCCATAGCCGCCGTAGCGGCCGCAGACTCCGCGGCCTCCCGTTGTCTCCTTCCCCCCTTGAGCAGCCGCCGCAAAATGCCCCCTCCGCCGCCGCCCACGGTGTAGAGGCGCGGTCCCTGCTCGGCCAAGAACTTCCAGGTCTCCTCGGCGCGGAAGAGCGGGCGGGTGTCGCCGTCGCTGGGAGCTGCGGAGAAGAGCATGGCTGAGAAGATCCCCCCGACGCCGGTTCCGGCGACGACGTCGAAGTAGTCGGCTATGCGCGCGTCGGGGTCACCTGACTTGGCCTTGAGCGCCTGCTCCAGGTAGGCGAGGGCCTTCCCGGGGAGGATCCCGCGCATGCCCCCGCCGTCGATGCTGAGGATGCAGATTTTGCCCCGCTGGTTCTTGATTGACGATGCCACGTTACCCGACCCGTCGGTGACCGGAGCAGCCATCGGCATCGGCGCCGGCGCCTGGACGTCACCAATCTGCCTAGGCAGCCAAAGCTTCTGGTCGTCGTAACCAAACAAAAATTTGCTCTCGAGGATGGAGAAGATCTCGTAGCTGAGCTTGTCCGTGTCGATGCTCGGCTCCTGCATCTCCATTACCTCACCTCTCGTAACTATCAATTCGCGTTTCTGATTCCTCTGCTTATTCACATGCTTCTCCTCTGTGAAGAAGAAGCTTCAGCCGGAGGGAGACAGAAAAGGAAGAAAATCCTCTCTTTCTTTTCCCGGTCTTCCTGTCTCAAATGCGAATCGTCGCCGCTTTTCGTCGTCAGGCAAGAGCTTCTGCTCTCTCCGCCTTCACTCTATTCGGACAGGGCCAAACCGGCGGGAGGCTTTTCAAATGAAAGCTGGAAAAGAAAAATGGGTCGGGATTCAGAGCATCTCTCTGCACACCCTTTTGGCCTCGGGCTTCTTCTTCTTCTTCTTCTTCTTCTTCTTCAAGCTTTGCTCTCTCTCCCTTCACAGCCAGTTTATCCCCCTCTTATTCTTCATGATTCTTTGTCTCTGGTACGGGAGGGGCCCACGGGTGGGGGTTGGGCGGGCGGGTGCTAACCCGGGGTTACCGACGGTGGCGCGGCTCGGGGTTTGCTTGGGTCAATTCAATTGACGGGGTCGTGCGTGAGGTCTGATCGGACGGTGGCGATTGGCCCTTCGTGCGCGTCGGTCTCTCCGCGATGAGCGGCGGCAGTGCGAGCCTGTCATCGCGCTTTTGGTCGTCGCGGGAGGGAGGACTGCGTGTGGAGCCCACCTTGGGGCGTTTTCGCGCCAGGTGGGGCTTTCGTTATCGATGGGAGGGAGGAGTGCGGGGGGTTAAAGAGGTTAGAAGTACAAAGTGAATGATGATATCCCCTTAGCGGAGTTAACGCGAAAAAAGGGGCAAACAACCGAGCGCGCATTTTTTTTCTTAAAAGAGCACTCAGTCCGTAGTAAAATTGTGCAACTTTACATAGGAGAAAAAAGTCAATATGCCCGGTACCGTGAGGTTGGATATCCCAGGCTAACGGATTAATATTTAATAATATTTATTTCTCTCTTTGTCTTATATTAATACTTCTATTTTAAAAAATATATTATTTACTTTATTTTAAAATAAGTGTCTTATTTTTAAAAAAAATTAGTTTATTTTAAAAAATTAAATAAATTATTAATGTGGAATATAGAAAGTACTTTTTATTATATAAGAAAAAAGAAAATAAGTTTATAATAATTTTTTTAAATACCTAATGGTTTAAATTGGAATAAATTTTTTTATTAAATAGAGTAATTAATTTAAGAGAGAAGAAATACTAAATAAGATAAGTGGGTAATTATAACTTATATGCTGCTAGAGTAACGTGTGTTGTTAGATTAAAATTGATTGTCATTGATGTTCGGGCTCACGCTATACACTTATGCTATAAGGTCTACACATTATGTGACAAAGCAAATTTCTACAATATTACTTGACTTTATTGGCGTTTTTATAAATATTTTTAGTTTATTGATAATTACCAAAAAAAAATCCTCGTGATAGCGCATGCATAAACGTTCCAGGCGTGGGTTGATTTTTATCAAATTTTAGGTAGGAAGGTGAAAGGCCAAATGCAGAAAATTTGGACTGTGAGAGACCGCAAATAAAGGGGCCCAGCCATGTGGTCCCCAGTTCCTCACGTTTCCTAGGTACTTCTTTGCTTTTTAGGTAGGTTATGCAGGTAGTCTTGGACTTGGCCAATTGACATAGTTTGCACACGACTCCCTCCAACGTTGGGGCGTCAGCCCGCGAGTCACCTGGTTAACAAAAATAAGTCTAACTATAATATTAGGAATATTGGAAACAACGAAAGTTCGTGCACGATCTCACAACACATGGGGGCAGGTGGTATATTCAGAATGAAATCCATCCCAAAGCTCATTCGCGTGGCCACAGTAATAAGGGCAAAAAACCCACTTGTCCCCTACGCCAGCGGATCATGATCCGCCGGCTGAGAAATTGTGCACCTCAGGCTCAGGGCTTTTCAACTATTCCATAAATGTAATATATAAACTTTTAGTAAACACTTGGTTGAATCAGGTAGACCGAGCTCATTATTGCTATGCTGCGTCAAAGGGTAAGTGTCCAGGAAGAACGCCCCTCCCCCTTTTATGTTCCTTGCTCACCTTAGAGCTAAACGTAAAGAATGCATGTGACGCATCTATTTTCGACATTAACGGATATTAGTACAAATAAAACAGACTTTTTACGTGTGTTCTTTATGATGTTAAAGCTGAACATAAAAAACGCTTTCCAAAAAACACAGTAAAATTCCTTGTAGCTTGGCAAATTGGCCAACTACACTATTTTAGCGTGATCTTTGTATTTTTTTACCGTTCGCAAAATTGGTACTCTAACATTTATTATCACATGCTAAGTCTGTCTAAATGAACAAGTTAGTTATTCCCTCCATCCGGCTTTAGAATTCTGGATTAGAAAACCAAAATAAAGTAATTCTATTTTTAAATTTTTTTTTTATTAAACCTAATAATGGGGAACAATTTTTTTGTTTAAACTTTGTAGCATTTTTTTTTTTTGCAGGTAAAAAATGGACCAAAGAAACCATTACACTGGCAAGCTAGCTAGGTAAGCAGGTACCACGAAATGGTTACTACGATTTACAAGTAATTTCATATTGCAGCACATAACATCATTGGAATCTTGTTGAGGGAGATAAGACCGGCTGAGTGGTGTTTGTCATAGACTATGAATAGTCAGAGAGGGGGTTGCCAACATCCTAATTCCTAGCTAACTAGCTCAACACTGAACCAACTTCAATCCACATTCCACAAGCAATCCTCCATAATCAATCAACAAGTAAAGACCAACAAATTTGATGTGAAAACCTCTCACATTATGACGTTAGTTATGGGATTAGACCTACAATAACTAGGGCTCATTAGGGGGAAGATGAGATGAGAAGCGTAGGCGCACACTATCTACTTTAGGAAGATGAGCCAACAAACCCTACTAGACCTGAGGAAGAGGAGGAATGTCTCTTAAAGTAGGATGAAGAACACGTATTTACTTCGTCTTATCATTAAGTGTCGAATTTGAAAAATAAATTGTCCTGTATTGAGTGTTTAATAAAGGGCCCTCACGTGCTTTCAAAGTTCTATTAGGGAAAACATGTCTACTTTTTTGTGTCTAATGTGAGGAGAAATTATCCAGTGAAACCATATTGTTTAACACTTTCAATGTGTCTTAACATTTGTAATTTTAGGTATTGAGTTTAGTTTATATGTCAAATAATGAATGGACCCATGCACAGCCACATAGCAAAATCATTCCACTGGATACTTTCTCCAATGTGACGGAGTATGGTAGGTTTTTGGGACCCAAGGATATCCTACGTCCAACCAGCAAATCTGAATCCTGGCTCTTGACTTGGTACAAAGCAAGACTAGACTCTCACATGACTTAAATATTTCTAAATTGGATAATTAAAACGGGATGGAAAAGAAGAGAAAGATGACCTCGGAAGCTAAGCAAAACAATGATATTGTCAAAGCTCAATATATTTCTCTTAGCTGTCATCTTAATTCTTCAGTTGAAGATTTATTATGGGAGACTCATTTACCTTGTGGAAAAAAGTTTATGAATTAGGCCCCCTTAATTTTGCAGACTTGGCTCATAACAAGGCCCTTTTGCTTATGTGGGTCCCCATGCATTTTGTTGTGTCCATCACCGGCCTTGCCGGCAGAGCTCACCTTAGTCTAGACCGTCTTTCTCAATAGCCATGTCTTTTTCCCGTTGCCAAACGTTCAATTCTACACGTCTCTCTCAACACCCCATCAGCATCCCAGGTCTCATCACGACCGGCTCCGGTCAGCTCCGCTACGCTCCCTTCCTCCTCTTCTCGGACGAATTTCTTCCAGACGTGTATATGTGTTCTCGACTGATCAAACCAGTCCACAAAGAACTTGAAAGAGAGATGTATAATCAATACAGTAGTAGATAATGAGACACAAACCCTCGTGCACTCCACCCACTTGTGAGTTGAGATTTGCCTTCTTATTTTCTCATATAATTAAAGCCTCTCTCTCTCTCTCTCTCTGGCTTAATTAATGGCCCCACACTTGCAGCCTGCTTGCTCTTCCACTTGGAATCCGTCAATCGTTATGAACAAGTACAGGCCTCCAATCGGAAACAAAATTAGGAAATTGAACGTGCACTCCTCTTGACCAACGGGTGGTTCATTAACTCCTAATTTGTTAGGCGAACGCCCGCATTCTCTGGTCAAAATGGTTACACCAGCATTTTCTCGAGGTCCCAATCGCGTAAGCTATCGCCGTGAAAGGAACTTTTCGTGGTCGAAGATTGCCGAAGGCTGGGATCCATCGTGTGTTGCTCCAAGATGCGTCATTTGCTAAGTATACCCTAGCTAGTCTATCTGCACCTTATCATGTCTGTTAGTATAGAATTATCAAAGTAGCTATCAATGACAATTAAGCATTCATCTTTGAGAAAATGATTTGAGTAATAGTTACATAACAAGAGATCTGCATGGTTAATTAAGAATGAAAATTTACGCCATAAGACAGTCTTTGGTCCATATCTACACATTGTAAAAGTAAGTTGCTAACAATTAAGCATTCATCTTTGAGAAAATGATTTGAGTAATAGTTACAAAAGAAGAGGTATGCATGGTTAATTAAAAATGAAAATTTACACCATAAGAGTCTTTGGTCCATATCTACACATTGTAAAAGTAAGTTGCTATGTGAATAGATCCTATGAAGATTAATGCGTACAGTTATTCTAACTACGCCAATCTTGTTATTGGCTCTTCAAGCGAGTTTTAAGACGAATTAAGTCCAGTCAGGACATTTCTCCCAAAAGCTTATACTACTATTAAAAGGGGCCAACTATTTGATGTAGATCAGGGTGTCCACACATGGATAATTAAGAAAAAAGGGGAGCATAAGGATAATTGAGAGACAAATTCAAAATAATCTGACTTCTAAATATGATTTCTGAATGCCTAATCTTCTTTGATTTATGAAATATATGGAAAAAATATAAACTAATTGTAATAGGACAAGAAAATAATTTTTAATCCAATTCTAACTAAATAAGGAGTCTAACAAACAAGAATCTAAAATTAATTTAGTGTCATAATATTTCACTACTGCTTCTGTATCAACTTATCCTCAAGGTGACTACTTTTTCGATGCTTAAAACATTGGATAAATGTCATTGACTATTATGATTAGATCGACATCAAATTTGGCTACTAGTGTAGTTAGGGCATCATCGATGTATATATGAAGAAACTTGCATTAATGTCTATAAATATATATCTCGTCACAATTATAGCATAATATATTCTTTTTTTTTTTTGGGCATCCATTTAAGATTGCACAAGCTTCTTCATTGGAATAGCTAGAGGTGAGAAGTTAAGAACAAGTGATGAAGCAATGGAGTTAGAAGATGAACAAGAAGATGAAGTACACCCTTGTTGTGCTAATTTTTTGTCACATACACGAGTCATATACATCGCTTTTTTAGAAAGGTCCAGAAAAAAGTTTGCAATTCAGCATTAAAATTAAACTTAAGACCTACTACAAAGGCACCAATAAGGGTGTGCTCTAGTCAGCCTTGGACATGGTTCACTAAGTAATCAAACTCATTTGGGTAGTCCTAGACAATCCTTGTTGTTAAACCTAAGGCAATAAGATGTTAAAATTTTGATAAGGTGCTTGGCCAAAGCAAAGAAGAAGAGCATGCTGATAAGTAAAACATTGGTCGACCCAACACATAGCACAACCCTCCATATGGAAAGAGGTTAATTCATACTATTTATGAGCCGGAGTGCGATGGAAGTAGAAGAAACGTTTTACCCTAGAAACCCATTTGTCTCGGTTGTCACCTTTGAATAATAAGGTTCTAATCTTGGAGGGTGCCACCATAAGGGTAGTTGGCACAACCACGGCTGTGAGGACAACCTTCACGTTCTCGATAATCTATTTCATCAAAGAAGCCATTGTCATAGTTATAATAATTCTCCATATGAGGTTAACCTGGGGAAACTGGAGTGTGTTCATCCGGATAAGGCATGCGAGAGCGATTAAATAGAGGTAGATGTGGCCCTGAAAGGATTTGACGGGTCACATGAGGAACTTGGTGTGTTGGACGTGCCCTAAGTAGATGATGTGGGCCCGATAGATGCTAAACTCTACGAGAAGGGGCCTGATGCAAATTGGAATTGTGAGTGGATCACGAGTAAAAGGAGGCCCGCATGTGGCTCATGGGAATAAATCCCCAAAGTGGTGCGAGCAGGATGGGGGCTTGGGGAAGCCTCTGCCCCACATGTGACTGATCCACAGTCGGGGTGGTGATGACTGTCAAGGGTTGCGAGGTGGGTGGAGCGGTGAGAGCGGAACTGGGCTGAGCCAAAGGTGTAGCTGATGTCTGGGCTGCGGAGTGAGCCAAGGCATGAGCAGATGCACCGATCAAATTGGACAATACTAGGGGCAGTTGGAAAGGGGGCGGGGCGACCGATTGGAAGGCAGATGGAGCTGCATGGGCAATTGGCAGGAAGGAAGAAGTTAGGATATGCTGGGAGGCGACGCCATCACAAGTTGGTGGTATTTTGATGGCCGGCTGCAGAGCAGCAAAGGGGGGAGGCTTGACGACCAGTGCAGAAGAGGAGCGGGAAGTGATAGATGCAAGCAACAAGCGAAAACTATTAGAGATAACTGTCACACCCCCTAACCCAAAACCAACTAGAGGACACAATAATTCCTTGTAACACCCCGACCCGCACCACCCGACCCGGACTGGGGGTTAGATCGGAAGACACAATTGGAGTGTCGAAAATTAGCAAAAAAATTAAAACCGACTGACCAGGAGCTGCAGACTCTGAGTGCGAGAGTCATAACGTTCATCTGCGCACTGCGGAGCATTAACGTTCCATTGTGCGCAGATCAGAACAAACCTAATTTTATAACTAATTTGGATCGGGCCAACGTTATTTTATCGTTGGTTGCCTACGTACATATTGGATACCATCTCTGACGTTATTCCAATATGATCGGATCCAAACGTAGTTCTGCCTAATGGCTAATACATTTACCAAACATTAGAAAATCATATACGATAAAATACGTATACGTTATATCTGAATGATTCATTCGGAATACAACGGAAATTTTATTACTCATCAAAGTTAAATGAAAGCCAATAAATCAGAAAACACACAGCTCACGTAAATGAGAAGAATACTAACAAAACACACATCCCACTCTATCATAGAGCAGAGCAGAACACACTACAGAACCTGTTGGATCATATCAGATCATATCATATTTTATCCGACCATACTGGTCATATCAGATCAGAGTATGTCACGTCATAGCAGAGAGCATTTTAGATCACAATAGAATAAATCAAGATGTGCAGTCATATAAAGCATATTAAACTAGAAGGTCAAGAAAGCATACTCCCCTCCAATTCCGGAAGTGGCGATGTTCGGAGTTGCTCGTTTCCTTAGAGCGTCTGCTCTTTCTGATCCGGAGACTGCGGCCAGAACCTTCTATAACTTTGGAATACTTTATCTTCACAGCGCCCGTAGGCAGCGGACAGAACCTCCCCTTATCCGAAGACACTTTTCCCTTCCCGTGCCCGTAGGCAATGGGCAGAACCTCCCCTTACCCGGAGACACTTTACCCTTACAACGCCCGTAGGCAGCGAACAGAACCTCCCCTTGTCTGAAGACACTTTTCCCTTCCCGTGCCCGTAGGCAACGGGCAGAACCTCCCCTTACCCTTGGGATGTTTCTCTCACCTAACATTGATAATTCGAGGAGTGGATGCTTCCATTGCGTTGCCCACCCTCGAATTAGCCGGAGATATTTTACACTTGTCGCTCCCGTAGGCGGCGGACATAACCTCCCCTTAGCCCCGGATGTTTCTCCTATATAGAGTTGATAACTCGAAGAATTGACGCTTCCATTGCATAGAGCACCCTCGATTTAGCTAGGAACGCATTTTGAACGGAAGAAAACGGACGTATAATGACTCCCGAAAGTCCTCCGGAAAACTAAACAGAATGAACTATTTATAAGAGATTGGCGTGCGAGCGGACGGAAGAAATGGAATACGCGCGCACAGACGCGTGCCACATGTCACACAAAGAGTGGACCGAAAAGGAGGTTGGCGCACCGGATGCGCGCCTGATGCGTGCGTCATGGTGCTGCGCGCAACTCAAGCGGCAGCGCCGCGCGTTCACCGCGCGTCCCGCGCGCATCGCGCGGTCCACCGCGTGATCGCGCGGGACCCGCATCGCGCGGACGGCCACAATCGCGCGTCCGGCGGCGCGGCTCGGCTCTGATGATGTCATCTATTTGTCTTTTTTTGAATTATTTTATTATTATTTCATTCAAATACAATTCCAACTTCAAAATGCGATAATTTTTTATCCCAAAGTCGGAATTGCACGATCTTTGTACCGATGGACTCGTATCGACGAGCCCTTCGAAACTAGACCCCACATGGGTATCTTATCTTGCACTTTTAAAGTGGGTCCTGCCCATGTGGTACATTTCTCGAGGTCATAACTTTTGTTCCTAACCTCCGTTTTGTGTGTTCTTGGGTGCGTTGTGCTCGTTACTTTGAGCTCTACCCAGATACAGAGATTTCACCTAATGAAACCCCGTAACCCTGATATCAAATTACCAAATTACCCTTAACCCCCCCGGGTTAAGCATAACCGGAAGACGGGTTGTTACATTCCTAACCCAACTTGGATTAGATCGGAATCGTACAGTTGAACCATCACTTTGCTTAAAAACAACCTGGAAAATAATGTAAAAAGGAAATTTAACTACCTTTATTATAACTATGATTAAACATCCACCTACTAGAGTTGCAATGCAATGGTATAAATATATGCCTCAAACTAAAGAAAAGAAAATACTAACTACAAATAAAATACAATCAAGTAATATGAAGTTTTATAATGTCTCTTCATTTATTTTCTACTAATTATCCCTTAGTAAATTGTAATCCCTGCTCAGTTACTCCTCAATTATCGTTCTACATGCAAAACAAGATATCATGAGTACATGTGTGGCACCATCATATAGGAGATCCCGAAGAATTCCCAAAAATAAGAAAAAGTGAATATAAACTCAATAAGGTTTTAAAAACATCTTCATTTACACCATAACGTATGAGTCCATTCAAAGCAAAGTTTTTACATAAAAACATGTGCAAATAAATCTCAGCATTTCCGTCACAAGAATCTTACATGATAATCTAGTTTAAATAAATATCAAAAGTCATTATAAGATAATAAAACAATGCAACCAATCAAAATCTGTTACTTGTCGCATGTTGCCTGTTACGTGTCACCTGGTATCCCAAATACTAGAAAATTCTAGAAATCCCTAATCACGCTGGTACACAATGGCCATGACTAGCCAGTAGCAAACTCAAGAAGTCTCAATAAATAAATAATCTCAATTATCTCAACCCAGGGGAGGAATAAACCCGTCCTTTTGAACGTAAAACCTCATCCATTTGATGTAAAACCCCATTCTTTTGGACTTAAAACCAATTCGATAAACCTCTGATACGACTAATCGAACAACCATAGAAACCTCAACTAACCACGATTAATTTATAATTTATAAATTATTTTTCATGATGCATGAAATATAAGTATAGTTGTAGGTGCAATATTAAGTAATCATACTATTTTATGTAAAACATAATTTAGTAGATAAGATCATATGTACTAAGACATGTATGAAACATGGATTTCTTGAATTAACCTTAAATATATGCGTGCACATCCTTAACAAAGTTAAAATACTAAAATTACTAAAGTAGCACAATCAAGAACATAATATCTCATTTATTCTCATGCTACCTTAAGTAGATATATTAGCATAATCACAACATGTAATTTGTATATTTTAAGAAAAATATGAAATAAACTCTGATCAACCTGAAAATTTGTAGAAACCTACATCACAGTCTTAATTACAATATAAAATAAATATCATTTAAAAATAAGCACTAAAAATAATATTTTTTAATTAAGAATAAGACTAGTTATGTCATAACTGTCGACTTACAAATTTACGATTATGCCATGACTTATTGTGCTCCAAACAACTTGAAATTTTATAGTATGCTCATAACATGTATATCAACCCATCAGAAAAAGGAGGACCCAAAAACCATATGTTTTCGTCCCTAAACACACTTCTAAACACAAAAGCATAAAGTTGTTTTATTGTATAATATGTATTTTAAAAATATAGTAAATACATATTATTCTAAAAAATACAAAACAATTTGTAATACAATCTAGACATAATAATATACTCCCAGACAAATTTTGAGAGAAAAACTCAAAGTAAAAGTATATGAAACATAATCGTGATTCTAAAACAGAGACTAAAAATGCTTTAAGTCATATTCATTATTCAAGAACATCATTTCACCTACAAACATGGTATTAATATAAGTAAAACCCCATCAAACATAAACCTCTTACCTTTAGGATAGAGAAACTCCTCAATTCATCCTAAATAAAAATATCCATATTTAACAAAATTAGGGTTTTTCATTAGTTCTAGAGTTCACGAATTAAGAAAAATTTGGGGGTTTTGAAAGAAAAATATATAATAATTATAATTAAGCACAAAGAATCTTCAATTTTTCATTGAGTATCAAATATTAAGGAGAAAATCATTAGACTACTTACGTTGAGGGAGGTTGGGTGTAAGATCTCTTATCTTAAACCGGTCTATATTTAATTTTATTTATTAATTAACGATTATCTTGTGGTCTAAGCATTTTCTGATTAAATTCGGTGGTTTTCAAAAATAAATGGGATTTATAAATATTTTAATCAAAATCAATTTAATATTTATGAGTTTTCAGTGATTTTGGGTCAATTTTAAATTTTTGGATTTTTTTAAAATTTTTAAAAATTAGGGTTGACGGGACCTCCTGTGGGCCCTATCGGTGAATATAAGATATTTTGTCGAAAACATCCTAGACATCAAATTAAGTCATCACAAAAAATTTTAAATTTTTCGGGTGTTAACTAGAGCTTAAATTACTATAATACCTATTTAAAATTAGAAATTCTATTTATACCCCAAAAGTTAGTTAGGTTTACCCCATTCCTTTATATAAAAGGAATCGGCTGAGCAATTCACAAATTGGGAATAGTTGTGCAAGAGTGTTTAGAGCCTAATCCCTATTTAGGCTAAAAAAGGAATCAATTAGAGGTATGTTCTTCCCTAATCCATGCTTAATTATTAGGGTTTTTCCTAATCCTCTATTAATCTATCTTCCTTAATTGATTAAATCCGATTTCAAACCATTTAATCATTGTTTTACTCATCTTTTTCAAACCCTAACTTTAAAAAATTCGTTTTTATGCTTCCAAAGCTCCAGATCTAGGGTTCGCTTTATGATTTTCAAGGTTAAATCGAGTTTAGATATGTATTAACATAAAAATCATACTTTTAGAAGGTTTCGGAGGTAATTGAAGATTTAATCCAACTCAAATCAAGTGAAGAAGTAATGGGTTTTTAAAGCTTAGCCTTGTTGTGGTAAAAATCTCGATTTTTATGGCTTTACTTGAATGGGTTTATTTGATTAAGGGTTTAATTTTAGGTTTATAAAATGTTAATTTTTTGCTTTGATTTCGTAGGGTTTTACCTTGGAATGGGTTAAATTAGCCTGCTGGAATTTTTGATTGAGTTTTGATAGTGTATGAAGCTTGAGATGAAGATTTTGAGGTTCTTTAATGGTGTTTCGGTTTTGAATTTCGAAGGAAAGAAAAAGGCTCGAACTGTTCATTGGTGATCAATCGGGCCATTCAAATGGCCTACCAGGCTAATCGATCGGCTACACGACAGTCCTGCTATTTTTTATTTTTATGTTCATTTCGATGTTTTTACTTCAATTGATTATTCTAATGTTATGTGTGACAACCCGAATATTAGGTAAGTTATATTATTGGAATTTTTTTATATTGTTAGAACATTATTTTTGTTACGCCCCGGCGATGCCTGACCCGAGCCGAACCCAGTCCAAGGGTTGGTCAAGTGCGCAGGGGCAACGAAGGGAAAATTGAGAAACGATCTAGCGGAAGACTTAATCCTAACCACGGGCGATTAACAGAATTACAGAGTACGCACAATCCTTTGAGTAAGAGTAAATAAAAAGGGAAGAAAAAATGTTGTTTATCACAAAGTAAACAAATAATCTCAAACCCACATGCTTAGTTAACTAAAGCCCACACCGGCTCATAATAAGTTACAAGCATCACAACTGTAAAATGTGACATAAATCCAAATCAAAGAACCCTACACAAAGGTTCTAAACATAAGCATGAAACTAAAGAAGATAAGTCATACAACGATCTCCAAGATCATATCCAAGCCATCTCTGACCTTTCCTCAAAGAAGAGATCATGTCCATCTGTGTGTCGCACCACGCATCCCAAAAACAAAACACAAGAAAGAGGGGTGAGTTTAACAAACTTAGCAATGGTTTATAATATCACTAATAACATCGAAAATAGGATAGCATAACAATCTAATCATTCAGATCAAAGATTGGCAAAGTGCATCATTTTCTGATTACACATACATATCACCTAAAACTGCATCATAGTGTATAATCCACATAATGTCATTCATATCATAACAACCTGCATGAAAGTATCTCTAATCATACATATTCCATCATACATCACATCATAATAACCTGCATGAATGTATCTCTAACATACATACTCCCTCATGCATCACATCATAACAAACTGCATGAATATATCTCTAATCATACATATTCCATCATATATCACATCATAACAACCTGCATGAATGTATCTCTAACATACATACTCCCTCATGCATCACATCATAACAACCTGCATGAATGTATCTCTAACATACATATTCCCTCATGCATCACATCATAACAACCTGCATGAATGTATCTCTAACATACATATTCCATCATGCATTACATGATAATAATCTGCATGAATGTATTTCTAACATACATATTCCCTCATGCATCAACATTCCCATTCATCACGCATGTATAAGTGTCACACATGCACACTAGTCCAACATGCAAGTCCATACCTATAGAGAATAAACCTGCTCTTCAAGGCCGGAGCCCTCGAGCAATCTCCTTATCAAATAGACATGCCCCTCAAGGCCAACGCCTTGAGCAACCCCTTATCAAATAGACATGCTCTCCTGCTTATCAAGACACGAAGTCTCAAGCAACTCCTGCTCCTCAAGGCCAATGCCTTCGAGCAACTCGTGCTCCTCAAGGCCAATGCCTTCGAGCAACTCTTGCCCATCAAGTCTAAACTCCCGGGCAACCCTGCTTGTCAAGACTAAAGTCCCAAGCAACAACACCTAGTAAGCTGGATTCTCAGGGCCTAATGAATCATAAATAATCTCAATCTATAAGACAAGTACACAACTCATCCCTACTTAACTCTATTTAACTAGACTCAACCCGGGGAGTGCACTCGTTCCACACAGGAATACAAATCAAAACACGTCCTTTCGGACCAATCAACTTACGATTAATCCACGACTGATCAATCCAGCACACAATTTCACCACATTGAATCCAATCGGTCAAGTTCAATTAACCTTGATGAAGCCTCACTTTGAAATCCATTTTTCATGATGCATGCAGCATGGTACATACGTAGGCAAAGCATACATTAATCCTAATCCATGATAAGTGCTCTCATCAACCCCTAATGCATCATTCATAATCACAATATCAAACTTCAACATCATCATTTAACCCCACATGTGTGTGTAACTAGTAGAAGCATTTCGCCCAATGCATGTCAACGTGCTTGAAATTAAACTCACTACCACACTACACATGTAAATTTCCATCTAAACATGAATTCCAGTAGAAATAATGGAAGAAGAATCGTTGAAATCGTATCTCAATTCAAAACCCAACTACAAAGGCTAAACACATATAAGATCATTCATTTCATCCTTGAGTCATGGCATTCACCAACATCTACACACCAACTAACCACACTCAACCATGGCAAATCAGTCCAATAATAGGTCGTAGTCCTACTAAAAATATGCTTAACTATAGAAAATCAACCATTCACAATTTCAAGATAACAATTCCAACATCATGCCACAAAACATAAGTCATTCCACAATTCTCTAATCATATATCTCAACTTCACAACCTCAATAGCATGCTTTTCCAGTAGCATAATATAGCTTAAAACACTTCACATTTATATAAAATTGGCAAGCTAAAGTGAAATCATCGAAATAAACATCATGCATAAGAATAAAATCTTCTTGTGTAGCCGTTCGAACGCCCTTTAGTCCATTCAATCGGTTAAACGTAAAAATTTAAAATTCACAGTTTGGCCGTTCGAACGCTTATTAGGCCGTTTGATCGGCTGAACTGGAAAACTGGCGTTCCGACAGTGTTGCCGTTCGAATGCCCAGAAAGGCTATTCGAACGCCAACAAGGCAGAACAGTCTATCTTCTTCCTTTCGCAAATCCAAACTGAAATACCATTGATAACACTTCAAATCTACATCTAACACCCTAATCATCATCAAAAGTCCTTCTTGACTTCCAGAATGTCAAACCATATCATAATAATGCAAAGCCCTAAGAAAATTGAGATTAAATAACTCTATTTTCTAATCTTACCATTAACACACCAAATCAAGCAACCCATTTCGAAATAAGCCAAAAATGAAGAGTTTTACCATAGATAAACAGAAATTTTGAAGGCCCATTACCTCAGCACTTGATTAAGCTCGGATTGGAGAGTCACCCTTCTTAAAATCCTTAAAAACACATTGAGTTTGAATTAAATTCCAATAGGAATCGATTTGTCCAAGAAATCCCTAATTAAATCTTAGATCTAGGGCTTGTTGATAATAAAAATCGAATTTTGAAGGTTAGAGTTTGTAGTAAAACACAAATCAGTAGTTTTTGATGCCCAACAACGAATTGAAACAAGGGGAAATGGTAGATTTGAGAGAGATTAAGAAGAAAGCCATGTTTAGTGCTTAATTAGAGTAAGCTCACCTTAAACCGCTTCTAATTGGGGCCTAATTGAGCATTAAGCCAGACCTCCCTCCTTAGCCTATTCCTAAAAATGGAAATGGCTCAGGTCTGCCCTTTTATAGTAAGGGTTGGGGTATGCATTGGTAAGTTTTGGAGTGTAAATAAGAAAAGTAGGTTAAAAATAAGTATTTTACAAATTTAAGCACTAATTAAGCCTAATAAAATTCTAAAATTTTTTGTATGACCTTAAGTAGATATCTAGGCTCATTTGACCCAAAAACCGAAAATTCTGAAAAATCCCAAAAATTTACATTTGTTTTAAAATCACTTAAAACCACTAACATTAAAGTTGATTTTGGTTAAAACCATCACAAACACTATTTATTCATGAAATCACCGAATAAATCAGGAAACGTGTTAATCTCACGATAACCGACAATTAAAGAAAACCAAAAATAGGTTTAAGATCAGGGATCTTACAATTTTGACTATTGAACATAAATGAATATTGTAGAACTCTAAAAACCGAGCATAATGATTTTTGAAGCACTTGATTCGGAGGTAGTGGCCATATGTAGCGATCGTGGAAGCGCGCATCATAAGCGGGCCCATGATGAAACTATGGTAAAACCTATCCTTGAGTGGTCTTGTTTTGAAGGGCTCGTCGATACGAGTCCATCGGTAGAAGAACGTACAATTCCGATGTATAGGTAAAAAGTTAGAGCAATTTAAAATTTTGAAAAAAAGAAAAAAGACCGCGCGACGGGCCTGCAGGTCCGTGCCGCGCGGTTCTACATGGCCTACAGCGCGGGCTATGTGCGCGGACCATGGGTTCGTGCAACACGCATAACCCGCATGTCGGGTTCTATTGCACCATGCAGACCTGCGTGACACGCGCGGTTCCACGCGTTGGAACTATGCGGTGTGCCATTCCACTGTGTGATGCATGGCAAACACACGTCGCACGTCGATTCCGTCCCATCTTCTATTTATACCCTATGTTTTTCACTTTACTATTCACTTTCACCTCGAGTTAAAACTTATGACTCTTCGTTCTGAGCTGTTTTAAGTCCGATTCAACCAGTTTCAAAGGCATTCTTAACTAAATCAACTGTGTCGGACGCTGTGACGGGGCTGAATTTTCAGTATAAGCTCTCTGCGACCACAAACTTTCTACTCCAACCGTAAGGAGGGAGTCTTAAACTCTAAATTTATTCTTTGCTTGTATGCTTTATTTTTATGGACCGTTTTAATTCAATCGTACGTCTTTTCTAATATTTTCAAAAAGAAATGCTTTACATATATATTGTTTTATTTAATCAAAATTATGACATGATATGTGTGTTTTCTGGAAGGTTCTAGGGTTATACCTAGAACTATATTTTATGGATACCTACCAAAGAAATTATCGGTGTTTGGCGCTCGCATATAGGTATGGAGTATCATGGGAAAACTCCTGCCTTCTGAGCTTCTGGTTGCCCCATGAGCATCGGAGGAATGCCGTTCGGTATCACGGCTCTGGATTTATCGTCATCAGACGAACTGGTATTTTTTGAAATTGTTTCTGAATCGGTTATGTAAAAATTATTACTTTCTGTTACTTAGCATTAAATTAGATTTTAATTTCACCTACTGAGTATAAAAATACTCACCCACCCATAGACTCTGAAGGTAGTAAAACCAACCCGGAGGTGTCAACAGAAGAATTATCTATTTAGTTCTTTTAAATATTTTTTTCAATCTCTGTAATATTATGATGAAAGGCTTGGCCTGCATTTTGTGATATGACTACTCTACATACAGTGTATTCTGGACTAGGTCCTAATTTTCTACTACGTTATATGTAATATTTTAGCTGTGCGTCAACTTCAAAATTCTCATGTTTTAAGTCGACTTACTTTTCATAGATCCGTATGGCAGACCGTCACGTTCGAATTCACGTGCAATGTAACACGTGCCGAGTGGGATAATAATTACGCAAATTTTGATGTATATTATTTTCTAACGGTCACCACATTATGGGAAGTGTTTTATGTTAGAATTAAGCTACCTGAATGTTTTGGAATTGATGATGGAGATGTATGAAGTATGCTTAAGTATTTGTTATGTGGTATAATATGTTGATATTTATACATGTTAAAATTTTATTAACTTGAATCTATGAATGATGGAATTCTCATGACTAGAGCAAGTTTCCAGCAGGGACATTACAGGGTAAATGCTAAGATGTGTCATCTTATAATGAGAATGGATTATGATAAATGATGTTATCATGTTATGTTTCCAGTGTAGAATAATCATGCTAGTAGGAGTTGAGCATTTAATTTCACAGGAATGGATTTAAGGTTTATGGTAGATTTCACCTTGATTTCAGTTAGAAATCGTGATTTGGATGTGTTAAAGCATACGTGTATTACCTATGAGCTTATGTCAAAGCATTGGTCATGTACTTAGGATATGCATGAACACACACGTATGAGGAATCTACTACGAAATCGTAGTTAATTATGATTTGATTATGATGCATGAGGGGACTGATGGGAGCATGTTCTATGTGTTGGAACTCACATAGATCCTACTCATGAATGTATCATGATATCATGCATCATGGATCATACTTCATGAATGAGGTTTTACCGATGTTTAACTAGAAGTTATTGATTGTATGCAATGATGTGAGATTGTGTGTCAGATTAATCAATCATTAACAATTGGAACTTGGTTGGTCCAAAAGGATAGGATTTCAATTTCAGTTCATGTGTAGAACATGTATACTCTCTGGGTTGAGTCTAGTTAAATTGAGTTATGTGGGGATGGGTTGTGTACTTGTCTTGCAGGTGAGATTATTGAGATTGTCATCTGGACCCTAAGAATCTAGAGTGGCATGCTTCGTGCACTGGCTACTACGTGTTATAGGGTTCCCTGGTTGAGAATTCAGGCTCTCCCCCACCGCAGAAGATGTCCCAGGTGAACACACCTGCTCTGTGTGAAAATCAGACATCCTTGGCCAGGATCGTCCTGGGCGAGCAGATTTAGGGGCTGACCACCCCAACCATTTTTTTTCCTGTTTGGAAATCGGACAATGATACTCCTTCGTGGCCTTGACTATGTCCCGCCTGTGTGGCAATGTTTATAATTACTCCTTGATGGATACATTCACCATTTATATTGATGCATGTGTATTATAAATGTTATGCATGATTGTGTATCAAGTGTTTGACACATTTGTCGTGTAGGGTGAATGAGGATGTGATAAGAATGCATAATTTGAAATCATGTGAATGAGACACTATAATGCAGATTTATATGATATGAATGCATAATCTGAAATCATGTTAATGATACACTATTATGCAAGTTTATATGATATGAATGCATGATCTGAAATCATTTATGCAGGTTTATGTGATATGGTTGCATGAGTAGGAGGTGTGTGAAAGATACTTCTTATGCGTTTTATGGTGTTATCATGCTTGATTTGATTAGATGTGAACTATTACCTATGCAGGATGGATGTTAGGTGATAACTCGATCATGTATGTCTTGACTTTGATATGTTTGTTATATACATGCTAGCTCTTATGTTTATGGATAAATAAGGGTTTAGCTAAGGAATGATCAAAAAATAGTATATCATGTCAATTATGGATCTGAATTGTTATATTCTCATGTTGTTATGTTTTTCTGATTATTACCGCCGTGTTCAAGCCATTATTGAGTTTTATACTCACCCCACTTTCCTTGTTTTGTTTTGGGGCTGCGCTATATGACGCGTAGACTTACAGGATACATTATACGAGGAACGATATGACTACTCGTGGGATTAGTTTTTGTCATGTCCTCATTGTGTTTTATTCCTTAATTTCATCTTTTTACACCTTAAGAACTCTATTTGGTGGATCATGTTTATTACTAGAGCTTACTTCTTGTGGCTAGATGCCTCTAACCTTTTTAGACTTTAAGCCATGTATGAGCTTCTGAGATGTTTATATGGGTTTTGTGTGTGATGAGAATGATTATATCACTTATTTTATTCTTTTTATTTTCTCATAATTACTCTTGCTCAAAGGTTATGTGGTGTGTAACTCCGCTAGTTAAACACCCGTAGTAGAGGCTAAGTCTTCCGCTTTCCGTTAATCGATTTTAATGCTATCGCCCTTGTGCACTTGACCAGCCCTTGGACCGGGTTCAGCTCAAGTCGGGCGGTGCCGGGGTGTGACACTAGGGCACTACAAATTTTTAACCAAATCTAAAGAAACTTCAGAACTCTCTAATTAAGGCTCTTATGACCTATTTATAGAGGGTGGGGATTAGAGTTCCTAATCCACTTAGAGTTTGGGCTACTAAAGTAACCTTGAGCTACCCAAATTTATTTTAAAATTACTATTTCCATAACTCACTTTAAATGGACCCAAAAGGCTAAGTAAAATGCTCAATTTTTGGTCTAAATCAAATCATCAAGTACGGTAAATCTACTACAACTTTGATGAGTCATATCTTACTCATGTAATGTAAGGAACCTCATCTTTGAACCGGTTTTGGTTTTCTTTAATTATGGGTTATCGTGAGATTTATGCGTTTTCTGATCTTATTCGGTAATTTCGTAAATAAATAGTGTTTGTGATAGTTTTAACCAAAATTAACTTCAATATTAGTGGTTTTAAGTGATTTTAAACCAAATGTGAATTTTTGAAATTTTTCGGAATTTTTACTATTTTCCCAAAAATTAGGGTTTTGGCGGGACCCCTGTGGGCCCCACCGTCAAAATTTTTATTTTTCTGTTAAATGAACCTAGACATATACTTAAAGTCCCACAAAAATTTTCAGAATTTTATTAGGCTTAAAATGTGCTTAAATTTGCAAAATACCCACTTTTAGCCTGCTTTTCATATTTACACCCCAAAACTTACCTATGCCTACCCCAACCCTTACTATAAAAGGGCAAACCAGAGCCATTTCCATTTTTGGGAACAGGCTAAGGAAGGAGGGCTGGCCTAATCCCCACTTAGGCCCGAATTAGAAGCCGATTAAGGTAAGCTTGCTTTAATTAAGCACTAATCCATGGCTTTTCTCTTAATTTCTTCCAAATCTACCATTTTCCCCTTGATTCAATTCGTTTTTGACCATCAAAAGCTACTAATTTGTGTTTTACTACAAACCCTAACATTCAAAATTCGATTTTTACTACCAATAAGCCCTAGATCTAAGGTTTAATTAGGGATTTCTTGGGTAAATCGATTTCTATTAGAGTTTAATTCAAACTCATTGTGTTTTCAAGGATTTCAAGAAGGGTGACTCTTCAATCCAAGCTTAATCAAGTGCTGAGGTAATGGGTCTTCAAAATCTCTGTTTATCCATGGTAAAATTCTCCATTTTTGGCTTATTTCGAAATGGTTTGCTTGATTTAGTGTGTTAATGGTAAGATTAGAAAATGGAATTATTTAATCCCGATTTCTTAGGGTTTTGCATTATTATGGTTTGGTTTGATATTCTAGAAGTCAAGGAGGATTTTTGATGATGATTAGGGTGCTAGATGTGGATTTGAAGTGTTATCTATGGTGTTTCGGTTTGATTTTGCAAAAGGAAGAAGATGACTGTTCTGCCGTGTTGGCGATCGATCGGCCTTGCAGGGCTATCGATCGGCTAAACTGAAAATTTTAAATTTTTACGTGTAACCAATCGAACGGCCTGAAGGGCGATCGATCGGCTACACAGGAAATTGTGTGTTGTGTGTATGATGTCTATTTTGATGATTCCACTTTAGCTTGCCAATTTTATATGAATGTGGAGTGATTTAAGCTATGTTAGGCTACTGGAAATACATGCTATTGAGTTTATAGAGTTGAGACATATGCTTAGAAATGGTGAGATGACTTATGTTTTGTGGCATGATGTTGGAATCGTTATCTTGAAATTATGAACGGTTGTTTCCCTTTGGATAAGCATATACTTTCAGTAGGACTACAATCATGGTTAGACTGATTTGTCATGATAGATTGTAGTTAGTGGTGTGTGGATGTTGGTGATTGCCATGACTCAATGATGAAATGAGTGATGTTATAGGTGTTTAGCCTTTGTGGTTGAGTTTTGAATTTAACTATGATTTCAACGATTCTTCTACTAAGATTTCCGCCGGAATTTATGTTTAGATAGAAATTCACATGTGTAGTGTGGTAGTGAGTTGATTTTCAAGCATGTTGATATGCATTATGTGAAAGGCTTCTACTAGTTACACACACACATGTGGGGGTTAAATGATGATGTTGAAGCTTAATATCGTGATTATGAATGATGCATTAGGGGCTGGTGAGAGCACTTATCATGATTAGGATTCATGTATGCTTTGCCCACGCATGTACCATGCTGCACGCATCATGAAAATGGATTTCCAATTGAGGCTTCATCGTGATTAATCGAATTTGACCGATTGGATGCAATGTGATGGAATTGTGTGCCGGGTTTATCGGTCGTGGATTAATCGCAAGTTGATTTGTCCGAAAGGACATATTTTGATTTGAAGTTCCTGTGTGGAACGATTTGGAGTTCCTGTGTGGAACGAGTGCACTCCCCGGGTTGAGTCTTGTTTAATGGAATGATGTGGGGACGAGTTGTGTACTTGTCTTGCGGATATGTGAAATGTTATTATGTGTGTCATCTGGACCCTGAGAATCTAGTGTGGTATGCCGTGTGCACCCCGCTACCACGTGTTCTACGGTTCTTTGTGTGAGAACTCGGGCTCTTCCCTCCGCAGGAGATGTCCCTGGGCGAACACCCCTGCTCTAGATTCTCTGTGTGAGAATGGGACATCCTTGGCCAGGATCGTCTGTGGCTAAGCGGTATTAGGGATTGACAACCCCGATCTTTCTTGAATTCTTGTGTAGAATTTTGTACCATGACACGCCTTCGTGGCCTTGTCTATGCTCCCGTCTGTGTGACGTTAATGTGTGATTACTCCTTGATGGAGGTTGATTGTGATGACATTATGCATGTGGGAATATGTATGTTAGAGATACATCCATGCATGTTGATTTTGATGTTATGCATGTGGAATATGTATGTTAGAAATACATCCATGCATGTTGACTTTGATGATAAAATGCATGTGGAAATATGTATGTTAGAGATACATCCATGCAGGTTGTGATGATATTATGCATGTGGAATATGTATATTAGAGATACATCCATGCAGGTTGTGATGTTATTATGCATGTGGGAATATGTATGTTAAAGATACATCCATGCAGGTTGTGATGATATTATACATGTGGAATATGTATGTTAGAGATACATCCATGCAGGTTGTGATGCTATTATGCATGTGGGAATATGTATGTTAGAGATACATCCATGCAGGTTGTGATGATATTATGCATGTGGGAATATGTATGTTAGAGATACATCCATGCGGGATTGGTATGATGTGAATGCATGTGGGAATATGTATGCTAGAGATACATCCATGCAGGTTGAATTATGCATTATGATGCAGTGTTAGGTGATATGAATGTGTGATCAGAAAGTGATGCACCATGTAAATCTTTGATCTGAACGATCTCATTTCTAAGCTATCGTATTTTCTACGTTGACAGTGATATTAAAACCATTGCTGTGTGTTAAAACTCACCCCTCTTTTGTGTTTTGATTTGGGGCTGCGTGGTGCGACACGCAGACGGACAGGATTGCCTCTTTGAGGAAAGGTCAAAGGTAGCTTGGGTGTGATGATGGAGATCGTTGAGTGACTTACCCGCGTTTGTTTCATGCTTTATGTTCGAACCTTTGTGTAGGGTTCTTGTTTTGGATTTGTCATATACTACAGTTGTGATGATTATGACTATTTTGAGCCGGTGTGGGCTTTACTTAACTAAGTTGTGGGTTTGAGATTGTTGTTTACCTTGTGATAAGCAACACCTTTTTCTTCCCTTTTATTTACTCTTGCTCAAAGGATTGTGCGCACTCCGTGTTGCTGTTAATCGCCCGTGGTTAGGGTTAAGTCTTCCGCTAGATCATTTCTCAATGTTCCCTTCGTCACCCCCGTGCGCTTGACCGGCCCTTGGACCGGGTTCGGCTCGGGTCGGGCATCGCCGGGGCATGACATGTAAACTCTGATTTGTGCATTCTTAGTGACGTTTTGAAGCTCTTTTTATCTAGTTACGCTCGGGAAAAGACTTTGCATTGGGCGGTAGACTTTTTTGACATGCCCCGTCATGGTGGCAGTAGTGTAAGGACCCTCATCTCTAAACCGGTTTTGGTTTTATTTAATTATTGATTATCGTGAGATTTACGCGTTTTCTGATCTAGTCGATGATTTTTTGATTAAATAGTGTTTAAGATGATTTTAACCAAAATCAACTTTAAGATTAGTGGTTTTAAGTGATTTTAAATCAAATGTCATATTTCTGAATTTTCACTATTTTTTCGAACAATTAGGTTTTTTGGCGGGACCCCTGTGGGCCCCACCGTCGAAAATTTTATTTTTGGGTCAAATGAACCTAGATATCTACCTAAGGTTATACAAAAATTTTCAGAATTTTATTAGGCTTAATTAGAGCTTAAAATTGTAAAATACCCATGTTTAGCCTACTTTTCCTATTTACACCCCAAAACTTACCCATGCATATCCCAACCCTTACTATAAAAGGGCAAACCAGAGCCATTTCAATTTTTGGGAATAGGCTAAGGACAGAGGCAGGCCTAATCCTCAATTAGATCGAATTAGAAGCATTTTAAGGTAAGCTTACGTTAATTAAGCACTAATCCATGACTTTCTTCTTAATCTCTTCTAAATCTACCCTTTCCCCCTTGATTAAATTTGTTTTTGGGCAGCAAAAATTATTGATTTGTGTTTTACTACAAACCCTAACATTCAAAATTCGATTTTTACTACCAATAAGCCCTAGATCTAAGATTTAATTAGGGATTTCTTGGGTAAATCGATTTCTATTAGAGTTTAATTCAAAACTCATTGTGTTTTTCAAGGATTTCAAGAAGGGTGACTCTTCAATCCGAGCTTAATCAAGTGCTAAGGTAATGGGTCTCCAAAATCTCTGTTTATCCATGGTAAAACTCTTCATTTTTGGCTTATTTCGAAATGGGTTGTTTGATTTGGTGTGTTAATGGTAAGATTAGAAATTGGAATTATTTAATCCCGATTTCTTAGGGTTTTGCATTATTATGATATGGTTTGATATTCTGGAAGTCAAGAAGGACTTTTGATGATGATTAGGATGTTAGATGTGGATCTGAAGTGTTATCAATAGTGTTTCAGTTTGAATTTGCGAAAGGAAGAAGATGACCAGTTTTGCCTTGTTGGCATTCGAACGGCCCTTCTGGGAGTTCGAATGGCAACACTGTCGGATCGGTAATTTTCCAGTTCATCCGATCGAACGGCTTGCTAGGCGTTCGAATGGCCAAACTGTGAAATTCAAAATTTTGCATTTAACCGATCGAACGGCCTGAAGGGTGTTCGAACGGCTACACAGCAGATTGAGTTTCTAATGCATGATGTTTATTGTGATGATTCCACTTTAGCTTGCCAATTTCATATGAATGTGGTATGTTTTAAGCTATGTTATACTATTGGAAAGGCATGCTATTAAGGTTATGGAATTGAGATATATGCTTAGAAATTTATGGAATGACTTATGTTTTGTGGCATGATGTTGGAATTGTTATCTTCAGATTATGAATGGTTGATTCCCTTTGGTTAAGCATATTTTCGGTAGGACTACAACCTATTATTGGACTGATTTGTCATGATAGATTGTGGTTAGTTGTGTGTGGATGTTGGTGAATGCCATGACTCAATGATAAAATGAGTGATGTTATATGTGTTTAGCCTTTGTGGTTGAGTTTTGAATTGGGATACGATTTCAACGACTCTTCTTCTATGATTTCAGCTGGAATTCATGTTTAGATGGAAATTCACATGTGTAGTGTAGTAGTAAGTTAATTTCAAGCATGTTGAAATGCATTGAGTGAAGTACTTCTACTAGTTACACACACATGTAAGGGTTAAATGATGATGTTGAAGCTTAATATTGTGATTATGAATGATGCATTAGGGGCTAATGAGAGCACTTATCATGGATTAGGATTCATGTATGCCTTGCCCACGTATGTACCATGCTGCATGCATCATGAAAATGAATTTCCAATTGAGGCTTCATTGAGGTTAATCGAATTTGACCGATTGGATGCAATGTGGTGAAATTGTGTGCCGGATTGATCGATCGTGGATTAATCAAAAGTTGATTGGTCCGAAATGACATGTTTTTGATTTGAAGTTCCTGTGTGGAACAAGTGTACTCCCTGGGTTGAGTCTAATTAAATGAGATTATGTGGGGACGAGTTGTGTACTTGTCTTGCGGATTGTGAGAATGTTATTATGAGTGTCATCTGGACCCTAAGAATCCAGTGTGGTATGCCATGTGCACCCCGCTACCATGTGTTCTAGGGTTCTCTGTGTGAGAACTCGGGCTCTTCCCTCCGCAGGAGATGTCCCTGGGCAAACACCCTTACTCTAGATTCTCTGTGTGAGAATGGGACATCCTTGGTCAGGATCGTCCAGGGCGAGCAGCATTAGGGATTAACAACCCCGATCTTTCTTAAATTCTTGTGTATAATTTTGGACCATGATACGCCTTCGTGGCCTTGTCTATGTCCCGTCTGTGTGACACCAATGTGTGATTACTCCTTGATGGAGGTTGTTATGATATGATGCATGATGGAATATGTATGTTAGATATATACATTTTATGCAGGTTGATTATGTATAATGTATGTAGGAATATGTATGTTAGAGATACATCCATGCAGGTTGACTTTGATGTGAATGCATGTGGGAATATGTATGTTAGAGATACATCCATGCAGGTTGATTATGAGATGTTGCATGTGGGAATATATATATTAGAGATACATCCATGCAGGTTGACTTTGATGTGAATGCATGTGGGAATATGTACGTTAGAGATACATCCATGTAGGTTGATTATGAGATGTTGCATGTGGGAATATGTATGTTAGAGATATATCCATGCAGGTTGATTTTGATATGATGCTTGATGGAATATGTATGTTAGAGATACATTTCATGCAAGATGTTATGATGGGAATGAAATTATGTGGATTATGCAATATAATGCAGTTTTAGGTAATGTGTATGTGTGATCAGAAAATGATGCATCATGTAAATCTTTGATTTGAATGATTTTATCACTATGCTATCGTATTTTCGATGTTGTTAGTGATATTAAAAACCATTGCTGAGTTTGTTAAACGCACCCCTCTTTCTTGTATTTTAATTTGGGGTTGCGTGGTGCGACACGCAGATGGACAGGATCTCCTATTTGAAGAAAAGTCGGAGATGGCTTGGATGTGATCATGGAGATCTTTGTGTGGTTTATTTTCCTTAGTTATGCTGTTTTTTTGAACTTTTGTGTAGGGTTCTTGTTTTGGATTTATGTCACATTTTACAGTTGTGATGCTTATGACTTATTTTGAGCCGGTGTGGGCTTTACTTAAACTAAGCTTGTGGGTTTGAGATTGTTGTTTACTTTGTGATAAGCAACACTTTTTCTTTTCCTCTTTATTTACTCTTGCTCAAAGGATTGTGCGTACTCCGTAATTTCTGTTAATTGCCCGTGGTTAGGGTTAAGTCTTCTGCTAGATCATTTCTCAATTTCCCCTTCATCGCCCCCGCACGCTTGACCGGCCCCTGGACCGGGTTCGGCTCGGGTCGGGCATCGCCGGGGTGTGACATGTAGGGTGGGTGGGCCGGCAAAGGGAGCAAAATCTCCCTAAGCTACAAATAATGTAGACCATGGTGTCTACACATGGACAATTAAGGAGAAATGGGACAAGAAGGATAACTAAGAGACAAATTAAAAATAATTTAACTTTTGAAAAAGATTTCTAAATGCCTAATCTTCTTTGAATTACAAAATATATAAAAAAATTAACCTAATTATAAAATGACAAAGGAATAATCCTTAATCTAATTCTAATTAAATAAGAAATCTAACTATTAAGAATTAGACTAAAATACGAATCTAAATCTAATTTAGGGTCACAGTAATATTTACTTCAACTATAGTGATATTTTAAAGAAGGAAGACAAAAATGGTAGACTCCTTTTGGATTAAACAAGTTTACCTTTCTAGTCCTTACTTATGTTTTAAAAGGTTCAAATTCCACATAGCTTCACTTAAGGCTACTAACCAAGCGAGCCAGCTAACAGGCTCGACTCGGTTTAAGTCAAATTTGGCTCCACTTGAACTCAATCGAATCGACCAGACTCGACACCTAATTGATTCGACTCAAGATCGACTTGAAGCTCAACTCGATTTGTTATCACTTCTTACAAATTATACTCATATTATATAAATTTTTTAACTTTCACCATTCATGTACCCATAATATTCTATGTTATTATTATTATATATATATATACACTATATACTATATGGAAAAAGTTTATATGAGCCCGGGCTCATATAAATTTACGTGAGCCCAGACTTTATGGACTGTCGAATTTACATCCGGCGGCCCATAATATTCATAAGTTTAATAAAGAAGTATAACCTATGAATATTATGAGCCACCGGATGTAAATCTGATTGCCCATAGAGCCTGGGCTCATGTAGGTTTATATGAGCCTGGGCTCATATAAACGGGTCTCATACTATATATACATTAATATATAGTATATACTAAATGATAATAATATGGTATATAATACCCATATTATACTATTATATTTCAAACAAATATAATTCCTACTACTAATAGAATTGAGAATGTAGGTATGATAAATTATTTTATTCTTATTCTACTCTTATTTATTTAATATTATTTAATTTTTAAATACAACCTTTAATCTTTTTAATCCTAACAAATATAAATATGTAATTCTACTTACATAATAAACATTCTTAATTCAACCAATCATATTGGTTTAGAATTAGAGATCTAATAAAATATATATAAATTTTGCCAACAAATATATTCAATAAACAAAGTCTAAATTTTACTGTTAAGGTTCAATTATATTGATTTTTATTTTTGCAGGCAATGCACACACTCTAAAATATGTTACTGCTGAGGTCTAGATGTGCTCTCATCATGAACTTTTTTGTGGTCACTAGAGTAATCAAATCTTAAATTCTACTAATAGGAGTTATCATGGGTGTGGTAACTAATTCAATTTTTGGTAGTTTATTATATGAGAAATTTGAATCGCATTAGTTAAATTTTTGGTGACGAGTAAAAGTTTTTTTGTGGGGTGATTTATTGACTCTTATTTTAATCATAGATTTTGAAGTGATATTTAAAACTTTAATAGAATAGAATTGTGGGTAATAATTTTTTATTTTTGTAATGTTGATATTATTATCTAAATTAATATAATTTTTTATAGGGGAAAATAAGTTGGGCTATAAATAGGATTCGAGCTCAATTCAATTAAGGTTCGAACTACTATAATATATTTTTGAATTTAAACTTAAATTAAATTTTAAATTTTTTATTCAAACTGAACTCGAGTTAGGCATTTAGATATTTGATTGAGCTTAAACCGAGCTCGAGCCAAGTTTTTAAAAATCAAACTTAAGTCAAAAACCTCCAAACTTGGCTTGACTCGGCTAGTTAGCACCATTTGCTTTCACTCGTGGTACTTGAGGATGAGTACCAAACCGTTGATTTACTATGAATAAAAAAACAAAATTATATTTAAAACATGCATACAATGATGATTTTTTTTTTCATATAGAGAAATTGAACCAGTCCGGTGCTTGTGGAATGGTAGACCACGCCTCAACAACAAGTGGAGATCTTGAATTAGGCACTACCCACAGGATTATATCCTATTTAACTGTGGTACGGGTGATGTGTGGGCCTTGTACGTGCCCGAAGACATTGGTAATTGGTTACAGTACTTCAATAGGCCGGTTGCTATGCACTTTTTAGTTGGGTCGCAAGGACTCGGACGCCTCTCCCTAGGACCTGAGGATAAGGATAGTACCGTACCACTCCGAAAGAGAAAGTAAACATCCAGCTGTGGCCAAATTGGACCACCATCACTGATATAACAAAGCCAATTTCTCTCATAAGATAGAAGTCGAATGAAGCTTAATTACGTAGTCAAGCTGAGCTTTCATTTTCCAGGCCGGATGGCTGGTCCTATTTGGAGACTTTTTGACAACAAGTGAGGAAAGTTTTCCTCCATTCATTAACTTTCCAAGCATCAAATTCATCATATGTTCCTGCAACAGAAATTCCAACTAGACAAGCAAAAAGATGTGTTTTGCCCTCCTTAGGCATCGGAAGCTTCACCTCCCGAGCCTTGACATCAAAATGGGTCAGTAACTATTCGGTCAGACCAAGCCAAAAAACTGATAATCATGAGCATTGGCGGTCAGACCAAGCCAAAAAACTGACCATCATGAGCATTGGCGAAGAACAAGCAGGACTGTAGTTCCTGAATTGTCCGGTTGTCCGGATGTAGCTGCACTAGGTGTCTGGAACAATGGTGACCAATCACCTAACGTAACATTTGCATGTGGCAGTAAATTTGGATCAATAGATGTGACAAGACATTGGAATTGGGAAATTCATCTGTACAATTGCCCTGACTCACACCGTGACCAACCCCAACCGTGTGGCCAATTTTACACGCACGTGGAAGATGAGCTGCCCGGACTGACTTGGGCCAAGGACTGTGCGGTTCTGCCGGCCGTCAGATGTGCAACCTGTCATTGAACTACTTTCTGACCACGTTTAAACAATTGCCAGTTTACACTCATATCTTTCAAAGCTTGTCCAAATATACTCTGGACAACGTGAATCTAATCTTGATTGAAGGCACAGACAAAATTAGGTGGCCTGCTAGTCATATCAGGCACAATTGAGGACCGGAGTCATGCCGCCGAGGAGGACCACATCTTCCCTAAATGGACTGCTATGGTCGAGGAGGCAGCAAAAGCTTTTGTTGGTTGGGATATATTGACCAGTTCAGGGGCAGGATGAGTAGAGACGTATGTATCGTCTACATCGTTAGGAATCCTTCAAATCGGAAGAGATCTTTATTCAGGCCTACGAAGTTGCAAAACCGGCAAAATGGGTAAAAATTAGAGCAATACATGGTTGCCAACAATAGCGGTTTAACGATTCTACTGTCTAAACTATAATTAAAACATTTAATGGGTTCAGTTAAAACTGTTTGTTGAATAAGGAAACATGTAATTGTCCTAGACGGTTGTCTACACTGAAAAAATTAAAAAGAAAAGGTAAAAAAAAGAGATTAAGATTAAGGAAATTAAATTAAAATAATTAATATTTTATTATTTTTTTAAATACAGGGAATAAACCCTATAAATAAAAGACTCAAATAAAATTTTTAAGAGAAATTTACCTTTAAGCCCTAACTATTATGATTAATGAATATTAGATCCTAACCAAAGTTTAATTGTTCAGCACGTCCTTTCTATCTATTTATCATATCCTTTAAGTCCTCTTTTACTATAACAATGCCATTATTTTTTAAAAAAAACCCAAAATTAACCCTCACATGCATGAGCTTCCATTTCTTCTTCTTCTTTGTTCACTCTGCACTTCTGTCGTAGTCTGCTCTCCTCATTTCCTAGATCCTCTGCTCCATTCCCCTCCCTCTTGCCATCTCCTTCCTTGACCACCCCAAAGTGATGAACATCAATGAGTACCTTTTTAGCCCGTTCTCACCGTCATAAACTTTGTCTATCCAAATCTAGAGGTCCAAACTTAACCACTGGCTCATTCAATGGCCTGCCCCCAATAAGTATGAACCATAGTGGCTTGGGCAAATCGTTTAAAGCTTCCACGCCATCGCTAGGGCTCAGCAGAAGAAAGTGATAAGTGGTCTTCACTGCAGCTGACAAAGGGCTCCCGAAGACACCCTCACTGTCAAGGACGTAGATGAAGACATTCCAAGTGGGAGGGATGGGGTGGCAGAGGTGGACTTTCGGCTGGAGGGTGAAGTCCAAATACAAGGTGGGAATTCTTTTCCCTTCTATTCTTCGGTGGCTGAAATTTATTCTCCGCTAGCTACTCTCATCGATCATTTCCGTTCTCGATCCTAAACTGTCTTTAGGATCAAACTTTACATCTACAGTAGGCAATGTACCTGAGACAATAGAAGCTGCAACTAAACTGGAAGCGTCAACAGTTTGCTCACTCATTAATCCAGAATTTTCATTCCCTCCAACAACTTCAAAAAGTTTTGCCTTTGGAGAATATATGACACCCACTACCTCTACCTCGTTCTCCTCTTTATTGGATTTAGCATCCTTTACCCCATTAGGCAGAGCAACTTTCTTCTCCTCATTTGTCACAATAAATAGATACCCTGTGTTTTTTACATCCACCACAAGACAGAATAGTAAATATATACTCTGTGTTTTCTACATCCACAGAATAGAACAGTAAATATATACTGTGTTTTTTACATCCACCATAGAACAAAACAGTAAATATATGTTTTGTATTTTTTACATCCACAAAATAGAACAGTACATATATACTCTTTGTTTTTTACATCTACCACATAACATAACAGTAAATATATACTGTGTTATTTACATCCACAAAACAGAACAGTAAATATGTACTATGTGTTGTTTACATCCATGGAACATAACTGTAAATATATACTCTGTGTTGTTTACATCCACAAAATAGAATAGTAAATATATACTCTGTGTTTTTTACATCCACATAATAGAACAATAAATATGTACTCTGTGTTTTTTACATTCACAGAATAGTAAATATATACTCTATGTTTTTTACATCCACAGAATAAAATAGTAAATATATACTTTGTGTTTTTAATATTGTTCTATATTAATTGCTTTATTTGTTTAATTTAAGCAATTAGATATGTCTGATAAGCTTCTCACATAGCTTCTGGTTGTAGAGACCACCGAGTCGATGTCGCCGTTCTCTTGGACTACTAGTGGACGTACTGTCATTTTTAGTGGTCTGAACCTGCGGTGAATGAGCCAGAGGGAAGCGTAGGTGATAGGAATCGTAGTTCAACGATTCACAGGGCTAATCTGGACTCTCTGAGGAGTAGAAGCAGCAAAGGGGAGAGTCGGAGTAGAATCCGACGCTAGAAAGGAGCATCTAGAGAAAAAGCGGAGACAAAGGCGTCGGAGGAGATGATGGCACAGAATCCGGTGCTGGTCAAAGCAAACAATGGAAATGGAGAAGAAGATGTCTAGGGCATCGTTGCCTGGGGCGAGGGGGGTGACGATACCCATGGAGGGGGAGAGAGGCGGAGGTGGGCAGAGAGGGTCGTGACGAAAACAGAAAAGTGGGACTGGGTGGACCATTTCTCGTTTATTAGCTCTAAAGCTCTGAATCCCTGATAGGCAAATAGGATTCCAGACTAGTCTCTAATTATCAGAATTCAATTCGAAAAAATAGAAGGGTATTTTAGAATTTTTAAAAGTTACATATACCTCATTTACCTATTAGTTAATTTTGTAATGGTTGGGACTTAACGATAATTAATTATTAAACTTAGTCCTAATGGGTCATGCGCCCAATTTTTAATAACATTAGTCTAAGCCTAATAATATTAAAATCTTAATTATTTTATAATAATATTATTATTAATTAAATTTTAATTATAATAAACTCTGAAGCTTCGTCCTTAAAGTGATATTTGAGTATTAAATTGGAGGTGCAAGTACGCGTGACCTTTGAACATCTCTCTGACATATAGAAAGGCTAAGGGCTTAACAATACTCATCTATGTGAGACAGGCATGACTTTGCAAAATACCTAAGGATGTTTGGTAGGAGGATGGGGCCAAAAGCCCAAAAGAGACCAATGGAGAAAAATATTCATAAGGCCCAAGCAAATAAAACCCATCGTGAATGACTTGCATAACTGCAAACTAAAGGCCTGAAATAGTTTGATTGGTACTTGGATCAAAACTAAAAACCTACCTAGCACAGATCATCATGTAGAAAACCCAATATCCAAATGACACGAAGAGACTCGTCTGAAGAAGGAAGCGATGCCCTCCTACCAGACATCCTCATGTATTTTGCAAAGTCAAGCCGAATAGAGACCGGATAGTAATATTCCCACGATAAAAAATGCCCACAAAAACTCATATAATAGAAGTAGTCCCCATACAAAGTTTGTATGGGCTCACTTACTTAGACCAATCAAAACACGTATGAGTGAGTTATTGATATACATTTTTGACGTAAAAATATTATTTTCTATAGAGACCTAACGTGAAAAAAAATATAAGGCCCAAGATAAAAAAAATCATCGTGAAGGACTTTCATAACTGCAAACAAAAGGCCCAAACTAATATGATGGGTAGTTGGATCAAGACTAAAAGCCCACCCAACACATACCATCCCGTAGAAAACCTAATATCCAAATGATATAAAGAGATTCATCGAAGGGAATCACTTTTAATATTTTACTCTGATAATAAGTTGAATGCAAGGAACACATATGACCCCTGATTAACTGTACAAATGCTATTGTATATTAACGCATGTAGTACATGTGATAGTGTGCTAGTATGTGCACCACCAATCTCAAATATGAAAGATTCTCGTGCATTCTTTACGCTTGGCTTATTATTATAGAGGAATACAAAAAACTCTTCCAATTTAAAAAAATACATTAGCCAAAGCCCAATAATGTTAAACTCTTAATTATTCTAAAATATTATTATTAAAAATTAAATTTTAATTTTAATAAAATCTAAAGGCAAGGCACGATTTTTAGGGCGGGTCATAACAATCATAATTAGAACAATTATAAAAAAATATTTTCATAATCATTAAGATCTTAATCAAGTTGTAAAAAATAAAAATTTTTACTTTCTTTTGTACAACGTAAACCTCACTTTTTAACCTACTCAACCCCAAACATGTACTTACCTTTCAACCACAAATCCCTCCGGATCCCCAACTTTTTATGAGCCAGGTTTGCAAATTAAGCATCACTAACATAGAGATCATTCAAGAACCGTTTTGGGATTCTATCTCGTTTTTTAATCAATATACCTTTTTTAAAATAATTATTTTCCAGGTAGCTTTGGTTATTTTTAATTGCAAGGGAAGTAAATTGTGTAAGAAATGAGGCACAAGCACCAGAAAATTTTAATAAAAAATTACTATTTACCAATCAATTAGAGTTGTAAAGTCCAAGGTAAATCAAAGTCAAGACTATCAGTTGTTAGCAGAAGAATAAAAAGTTAGTATTAACAATTAACAGGTGATTAGATGGGCAACGGTTGGTCAGATGTGTCATGGCTAATGGAATGGTTATTGAATGAGTTGTATTGTTTTGTTACCGAAACGATTATGGATAAAAATATGAGAAATTGTGATGGAAAAATTCTTAAGCCCACCATAACATGACCATTGGCAACCCTATACCTGAGTGACTAGATTTAGCTATTACGGAAACATGTTCATATACCTACATAATACGGAGGGAGAATTACTGGATATGAACCAAATAAAATCATCAGGAATTTGGTAGAATGTTTACATGAAAATGTCTCAACGTATAATATTTATCTTCAGATATCTCTTTACGGGTTCTAGGCCATCAAGCTTGAATACATATCAAGGTAAATCGTTCCAAACTTTCAAATAACCATTTTAAACGGTCACCAAGATGGTGTTGACGGTTGAACTCATCAGAAATAGATTCATCAAAACAGAGTAACCAAAAAAACATAAAAATTAATAGCATCAGTTTTGATTGCATTAATAATTCAATAAATGACATCAATCAATCGCAAAAAAGATGAATGCCACCACCTGTTCAAGAGAAGAACAAATTTGCCTTCTTGGAAGTGCTGAAATTTAGCTGAGTTTTACTTTGACATGGTGCAACTCTCACATGGAGTTCTTTCTCATTTTCTCCTCCTTGCATCGCCTCTGATCACTGACCATCGACTCAAACACACCCAAAAGATCATCCAATCCATCACAATCTTCTCCCAATCCCTTCAGTGCACATACAATGCTCTCAACGGTGGACAAGCACCCAGCCTTTGGCTGATGCCTGACTTCACTATACAAACTCAACCCCTTTACTTCCAATCTCAAATGGGGTAAAAGCTTCAACCAAGGATTCTCATGGCACATCCTCTTGGCCTTTCCCCAAGTCCCATCCAAAACTATCAAGTGCTTCACCTGAAAATCAACAGCATCGATGCTCACCGATTTCTCACTTGGAAAGAGAACAACTGATCCTGGTGGGATCATCAGTTCATACTCTTCCAGCTCCTCGAATTTCACGTCAATATGCTTTCTGTGGATCTTTTTCACAATAAACCCATTAGAAATGATGGATTTAAAGAGTGGTGACGCCAAGAGCTGACTGAAACTGGGCTGCTCGTTGTGCTTCTGGAGGGTCCCAAGGCGAGTGACTGTGCTGGCGAAAATGAGGCTATCTTCAGCACCATCGGAAACTTCTTTATGATCAACTCCATTTTGTAGCTGAGCATCTAAAGCTGGAAGCTGATGAATATCAGACTTGTGCTGGCAGCCATGGAAATCAGAGGAACATGTTTCAAACCCGTTTTTCCACTTCGGTGAAAAAATACCCATGTGCCCAAATTTCACTGTCTCCCTGTCTTTTCCATTGGTGAAGTTGCAATAGCTTTCGCCATACATGGGATCATCTATATCTTTCAAGTTCATTCTTTTATCCTGATTTAGGACCTCACCATTGACATAATTATCGTCTTCATTTGATGATTCAAATACACCTTCCTCGCCCATTACAGGATCTATGTTTCGGCTTGAATCGGATACATCTCCTTTCCAACCAAGATCAGAACTTGTTTGCATTGATTGAATAACGTACTGGGCCTCGAGATGAATATCCGCGACGGTAACAACATTCACATTCTTCAGCCCAAGCTTCACGATTCTGGTGGAATTGAGCGGGTGATTCCTTTCCTGACTGTGCTGCAGAATTGTAAGTGCAATCGAATTATCGACGGGGGAATGCTTGAACCGGTAACAGAGGCAGACGGATACGGGCTTCAAGCAGGAGGCGCAAACGGGTCTCCTTCCCGGGGCCTTATTCATGGGCTCCGTGGAGCGGAGTTCTGCAGAGCAGCAACGAAAGCTTTGATTACGAAGGAGTGGGAGAGTTGGGACCTTGAAAAGAAGAAGCTTATGGAGGAAAGCCAGGTTTGGGGGATGGGTAACTTGCAGAGATTCCCGACGGGGGACTACCGGGCGATTACGAAACCCTAGCTCCGGTGGCGGCCGCAGGAGGACGACGATCGTGGATTGGACAATGAAAAAGCGGGCTGCTTGAGGCCATTTTCATCGTTCAAACATATGCCACCTTATGGGCTTTGCCTGAATAACTATAAAATCCCACTTCTCTTAGATACCACGGGCCCATATCGAACTGGGGGTCTGGGACTCTCTCCTAGGTGAGAGGCCCATCCAGCAAGCCATGCCCAGATAGGCCGTGGCTTGCTGGTATCGCCGGACGTTCTTCCCGCGATTACCTAACCAGCTAGGATAGGCCCATGGGCCTCATCATTTCTCATTTCTACATAGGCTAACTTTGGCGACTCTTATGTTCACCTTCTTTTTGCAGTTAAAAAGAGATTAAGCAGTTCATAAGTTAAGCTAGAAAGCAGGAAAATGACTAAAATCATTAATGACCTATTTGATAACTAACAACAAGATTACATCCAATAGGTTTAAGTTAATATAAAAAAGTAACTCCCTCCGTCCCGTGTGGGACAGAGGGAGCTTTTTTTGGTTACATTGAAACATAGGCTCTGCGTATTTCCGCGATCACCAAACATGTTGGTCCATGGGCCTATAAGTATGTCTTCGTCCGACACAGAACTATAAGACTTATCAAATTGGGTCTGACATGAGGAAGTGAATAAGCAAAATATATTATTTAATAATATGTTATCTAAAAGGTGGGCAACTAAATTAGACTTATCAAATTTTGAGTAGATAAATGATTTATGTTGTAAGGACCCTCATTTTTAAATCGGTTTTTGGTTTTATTTAATTATTGGTTATCGTGAGATTTATGCGTTTTCTGACCTAGTTGATGATTTCATGAATAAATAGTATTTAAGATGGTTTTAACCAAAAATCAACTTTAAGATTAGTGGTTTTAAGTGATTTTAAATCAAATATGATTTTTTGGGGATTTTTTTAAATTTTTACTATTTTTTCAGAAAATTAGGGTTTTGGCAGGACCCTTGTGGGCCTCACAGTCGAAATTTTTATTTTTAGGTCAAATGAACCTAGACATCTACATAAGGTCATATAAAAATTTTCAGATTTTTCTTAGGCTTAATTAGCACTTAAATTTGCATAATACCCACTTTTAGCCTACTTTTCCTATTTACACCCCAAAACTTACCCATGCGTATCCCAACCCTTACTATAAAAGGGCAAACTTGAGTCATTTCCATTTTTGGGAATAGACTAAGGAAGGAGGTCTTGCCTAATCCCCACTTAGGCCCAGATTAGAAACCGATTAAGGTAAGCCTACTCTAATCAAGCACTAAACCCTAACATTCTTCCTAATCTCTTCCAAATCTACTATTTTTCCCTTATTTTAATTCATTTTTGGACCTCAAAAGTTACTGATTTGTGTTTTACTACAAACCCTAGCTTTCAAAATTCAATTTTTACAACCAACAAGCCCTAGATCTAAGTTTTAATTTGGGATTTCTTTGGTAAATCGATTTTGAATGGAGTTTAATCCAAACTCAATATTTTTGGAAGGTTTTCAAGAAGGGTGACTCTCAAATCTAAGCTTAATCAAGTGTTAAGGTAATGGGTTTTCGAAATCTCAGTTTATCCATGGTAAAATTCTTTATTTTTGGCTTATTTCGAATGGAGTTACTTGATTTGGTGTGTTAATGGTAAGATTAGAAAATGAAATTATTTAATCTCAATTTCTTAGGGTTTTGCATTATTATGATATGGTTTGATATTCTGGAAGTCAAGAAGGACTTTTGATGATGATTAGGGTGTTAGATGTGGATTTGAAGTGTTATCAATGATGTCTTGGTTTGGATTTGTGAAAGGAAGAAGATGACCAGTTCTGCCTTGTTGGCGTTCGAACGACAACACTATCGGAACGATAATTTTTCAGTTCAACCAATCGAACGGCCTGCTAGGAGTTCGAACGGCCAAACTGTTAATTTCAAAATTTTGCATTTAACCGATCGAACGGCCTGAAGGGCGTTCAAACAGCTACACAACAGAATTGTGTTCTTATGCATAATATTTATTTCAATGATTTCACTTTAGCTTGTCAATTTTATATGAATGTGGAGTGTTTTAAGCTATATTATGTTACTGGAAAGGCATGCTATTGAGGTTATGGAGTTGAGATATATGCTTAGAGATTTGTGGAATGACTTATGTTTTGTAGCATGATGTTGAAATTGTCATCTTGAAAATTGTGAATGGTTGATTCCCTTTGGTTAAGCATATTTTCAGTAGAACTACAACCTATTATTGGATTGATTTGTCATGATAGAATGTGGTTAGTTGATGTGTAGATGTTGGTAAATGACATGACTCAAGGATGAAATAAATGATCTTATATGTGTTTAGTCTTTGTGGTTGAGTTTTCATTTGAGTTATGATTTCAATGATTCTTATCCTATGATTTCCGCTGGATTTCATGTTTAGGTGGTAATTCACATGTGTAGTGTGGTAGTGAGTTTAATTTTAAGCATGTTAACATGCATTGTGTAAAATGCTTCTACTAGTTACACACACATGTAGGGGTTAAATAGTGATGTTGAAGCTTGATATTGTGATTATGAATGATGCATTAGGGGCTGATGAGAGCATTTATCATGGATTAGGATTCATGTATGCTTTACCCACGTATGTACTATGTTGCATGCATCATGAAAATGGATTTCCAATTGAGGCTTCATCGTGGTTAATCAAATTTGACCGATTGAATGCAATGTGATGAGATTGTGTGCCGGATTGATCGGTCGTAGATTAATTGCAAGTTGATTGGTCCGAAAGGACATATTTTGATTTGAGTTCTTGTGTGGAACGAGTGCACTCCTCAAGTTGAGTCTAATTAAATAAAATTATGTGGGGACGAGTTGTGTATTTGTCTTGCGGATTGTGAGAATGTTATTATGAGTGTCATCTAGACCTTGAGAATCCAGTGTGGTATGCCGTGTGCACCCCGCTACCACGTGTTCTAGGGTTCTCTGTGTGAGAACTCGGGCTCTTCCCTCCACAGGAGATGTCCCTGGGCGAACACCCCTGCTCTAGATTCTCTGTGTGAGAATAAGACATCTTTGGCCAGGATCGTCCAGGGCGAGCAGCATTAGGGATTGACAACCCCGATCTTTCTTAAATTCTTGTGTAGAATTTTGGACCATGACACTAAATTCTTGTGTCCTTGTCTATGTTCCCGTCTGTGTGACACTAAATTGTGATTACTCCTTGATGGAGGTTATTTTGATGTGATGCATGTAAGAATATGTATGTTAAAGATACATCCATGCAGGTTGATTATGATGTGATGCATGTAGAAATATGTATGTTAGAGATACATCCATGCAGGTTGATTATGATGTGATGCATGTGGGAATATGTATGTTAGAGATATATCTATGCAGGTTGATTTTGATATGACGCATGATGTAATATGTATGTTAGAGATACATCCATGTAGGTTGATTATGATGTGATGCATGTAGGAATATGTATGTTAGAGATACATCTATGCAGGTTGATTATGATATGATGCATGATAGAACATATATGTTAGAGATACATTCATGCATGTTGATTTTGATATAATGCATGATGGATTATGTATGTTAGAGATACATTTCATGCTGGGTTTATGATAGGAATGACAATTATGTGGATTATGCACTATGATGTAGTTTTAGGTAACGTGTATGTGTGATCAGAAAATGATGCACCTTGCCAATCTTTGATCTAAATGATTATATGTTATGCTATCGTGTTTTAAATGTTGATAGTGATATTAAAAACCATTGCTAAATTTGTTAAACTCACCCCTCTTTCTTGTGTTTTGATTTGGAGCTGCGTGGTGCGACACGCAGACGGACAAGATCTCCTCTTTGAGGAAAGGTCGGAGATGACTTGGATGTGATCATAGAGATTGTTGTGTGACTTAGTTCCTTTGATTTTATGCTTTATGTTTAGAATCTTTGTATAGGGTTCTTTGTTTTAGATTTATGTCACATATTACAGTTATATTTGCTTAAGACTTATTTTGAGTCAGTGTGGGCTTTAATTAACTAAGCATGTAGGTTTGAGATTGTTGTTTACTTTGTGATAGACAACTCTCTTTCTTTCCTTTTATTTATTCTTGCTCAAAGGATTGTGCGTACTCCGTAATTCTATTAATCGCCTGTGGTTAGGGTTAAGTCTTCCGCTAGATCGTTTCTCAATTTTACTTCGTCGCCTCCGTGTGCTTAACCGGCCCTTGGACCGAGTTCAGCCCACATCGGGCATCATCGGAGCGTGACATATATGCTTTGTACGTATTTAGGTAAAAAGAAAAAGAGCTGATTCATGATGATATCAGTTAAAAAATGAGCAACCAAATTAGAGGCATACAACAAGATACAATGTGAATCGCACAGTCCCAGCGACTCATCAATGTGATGAAGAATAATGAAAGCAGCTAAAAAGAATCTCCTTAAATGAGTTTCTTAACAGGAACTGAAGGGGACTAGAATTCAATTGGCAGTCAACCAAATTTTATTTTTAATACAGGAGTTAACTAGTAAAATCAGGTTTATGTGAAATGAGTCCAAAAATACAGTTCCGCGCCAGGTAGGGGTCGAACCTACGACTTTCTGCTTAGGAAACAGACGCTCTATCCACTGAGCTACAGGCGCTTTTCTTGTTATTAATGTACACAAATATAGACATAATTTTAATATCTAAACCACCTCGAATTCCCCAAAGCAATTTGTTTATTAGACAATTATATAAAACAATGATTCCTATACTAAATTGGACAGGAAAAATCAAGTCTCATATTATTAATTTTTATCTAATCAAAAATGATGTAAGACATATAATATAAGAAAAAATAGAATATAAATATTATTTTTTATTGTATAAGCTATTTTTTAGGTATCCAGATAATACAGAAAAAGGTTCTATTACCACAATTTTCTCTCTAAGGGGTAGTTTGGATACCAAGCCTAACACGGAATGTAGCCAAATTCTTCTTGATTTAGCTTGTTTGTGTTTGGATCGAAAAATTCTATAGAATTAAACATTTTGATGGAACGATATTCCGTTTGAATCATTGAACTTTCCCGCCAAGATATTCTGCTGACTGTGTGAAGTGTTAATTTCAAGGAATAGTAGCATTCGGATGAAATTGACTTTGAATCTAAAAAAACTGTTATCAAACTTAATTTCGATTACATGGCATTAGTCAGGAATTGATTGCGTAAAATCTACCGAATCCATTCCAACTCACTATTCAAATAACAGAGTTGAAGTGTATGTGTGATAAACCTCCGGTCTACGTGTTCAGCAAAAAATTACATTAACAAACTAAAGTGTAAAATTTGTAGTGTGAGATGCTCAGACGAAAAGATGGAGAAGAGCAAACATATAATCAGGCCAAGCCTCTTAATGCCTGCCTTCCTTCATGATCAACAGTGGGTGGATGCAGCTCAAGCATCTTTCTGCTACTGGTCAGGAGGCCATGGTTGTAGTTTTATGACAGTACAACGCCAATCTACTACATGTCTTTCATAATGGCGAAAGCAGAAGTCCCTATTATGTTGGGTGCGTTTGTGGTCTAGAAAGATATTCGCTTTGGCCTTTGTCTCACAAAATGAATTATTTTATTTTATTTTTAAAATTTTAAATAGAGTTATTAATATGGGATGGACCGTATTGAGTTCAGGTCCCCGTTATTATTTAAAAAATAGTAAAGTTGAATCCGATCCAAATAGTTATTCGAATTAAATTTAAAAACCAAATTTATTAAGGTTAAATCGAGTTTTATAAAAATATAAAATTATCTTATTTAGGTCGGGTTTTACTTAAATACGAACTCAATATAATTTAAGAAATAATAAACCTAAATCTTAAGTAAAGTTCAAAAATAAATACTTAACAATTTAAGGTCAAGTTAAGTTGGGTTTTTTGATATACCTACCCGAGTGGCATCCCGGTCCATGTGAAAGTTGGTGAGTGTCCCGCATCACGGAAGGGACGACCAGAATTCCGGTCACGATAATCACGAAAGCAGCCACTTCTAATCTTCCCATTAAATAACCCAATACTTAAATCATCATAAAGACAGCCATTTTGATGCAAATTCTAAAATGAAAAAAACACTCAACTCTAGTTTGGTTGCAAAATTAATGACCTTTGAATCCTTCTTCCATCTTTTCCAGACTACCCACAACCAACGCTTGATTTTAATTAGCTCATATTACTACGCACTTCTCAGCGGCCTGAACCTCGTGCAGCTTACACATCTCATTAGTTACATGTCACCATAGCCATAGCCTTTCTTCTTCCCACCCATAATCTCGTGTTTCACATGCATCCTGTGTCGTGAAAAACAAGAGTTTGGAACGTGTTTCCTGCTCAAATGGCCCAGAGAAAGAGACTCCTTCGTTTCTCTTGCAATGGCTCTCCCACTGGGAAGCTCATTGGCCCCCCCTGAACGACTTCCTTAATGGCCGAAGCTGATCCTACACCAACCAGTAACTATTAAATTGGTTGAAAAGACTGAAGTAGCCCGGCATGCGGGTGGCACACTTCCTCGGCAGCCCTTCCCCAGTCTCCCAGTCGTTTTCCCGCGATGGAATATGGGGATTGGATTGTCCAAAGATTCTGTCCGGACTCCGGGGGCGCTGTTGTGTTTTTTAAGCACCATCTCTGGGTTTTTTGGCTTCATAAAAGCCCGGTAATTTGGCGGCCATCTTCTCCCTCCCACCACAAGTTTTCTTTCCAGACCCTTCTCCGTTTCAAGGGAGGTGGGCGTCTTCTTCAATCCCATCCCTTCATTTCCTGCTTCAGCTGACTCAAGGTGAGCTCACAACCTGATCTGGATTCAGTTTGAATTTTCCCCATCTCATCTCTGGTTATATATATATCGGAGTCTTAATCTGGTTAGACTTTGCAATTATTTTGTTGTCATTAACGTTTGAGTTAGTAAATTAGTCGTGGGCTTGTACCATTTCTGGCTTCGGAAGCTGGTCTGCTTCCAGTCCGCTGAAGTTTTGAGGTGAACCCATCGTCAGCTTCTTATCCAATTAACCACCTTCTCAGGGATTTTCCTGCTCTTGACTGAAGAAACTTGGTGAATCTTGTTATTATTGCTTTCATATGTTGGAAGCTTTGAACCTTGGGAAATTTGGTGAATTTTGTTATTATTAAGCTATTGGAAAGTACTTGGCTTTCTCCACACTGAATTTTGCGCTGCCAACAGTTTTCTTATCGAATCGAACAACAACACAGAATTGCAAAAATAGTTTTCTTTTCTCAATCTGGCTACACCGAAGATATGGGCAAATTTGTTGGGATCTTGTTTGGCTTCCAATTAGGCTTTTATGAAAGTTATTTCCTGAATTTTTTTTTAATGAAAATAATCCTATCTATCACTTAAGGTGGAACATCATGGTTCTTATAAGTCTTGACTTCCGGCGTCCGGGCACCTGCTTAATTTTCCTTTACGTACTTGGCGGTGGTTTACTGATATTGTTCTGAAAAATGAAACCTTCTGATGTAACTGAGTAATAAATCCTTTAATCTTGTAGAAGAGTTAAATTTTCGAAATGGCTACTGGAATGGCCCCAGCTTCATTCTCTGGCCTGAAAAGCAGAGATTATGGTTTGAACCTGGAAAGGAATGCGGATTTTGTGAAGGTTAGGTGCTTGCCTGATGCACTGAGAATCAAACCCCGCAGAGCAAGGACATTCACAGTTAGGAACTCGAATTCTGGTCCAGAAACGGTTGAATTGCAGCCTGCTTCAGAAGGAAGCCCTCTCTTAGGTATAATACCGCATTTGCTTATTAAATTCTGGTGGGCTGTCTGTTATTTTCAGTTGGAAAGGGTCTTTGTTATGCATAAATGATATTATGAAATCCTGCATAAAAAAAAAGTAGAAGTACTCCCTGAGTTGGTTTTACCCTTTTTTTTCCTGAAAACACAAATTTGATAAATACTTAAAATACCTTGGAGCAATGCACTATATGTATTGGGATTAGTAGACCTTTGTTATTGCTATCTCATTCTGTTCATATTGTGAAATTCGATATTTTATATATATGGTAAATCAAGCGTTCCATCATTTGGATATATACTGTAAAATATTTGTGCAATTACAAAATATCATACTCTGGTTACCTAATGTGATGATTAATTAACGTTGTTACAAAACCTCTATGCATAGAATATTATACTTTTCATATTGTAATTCTCTTTTTGACAATGTATGCACACTTTCTTCAGTTCCCAGGCAGAAGTATTGTGAATCTACTCACAAGACTGTCAGGAGAAAAACACGCACTGTAATGGTGGGAAATGTGGCTCTTGGTAGTGAGCATCCCATTAGAATACAAACAATGACGACTAGTGATACCAAAGATGTTGCGGGCACCGTTGAACAGGTTAGCTAGTGCCATCTGCGCTGAGACAGTTTGTAAAGTACGTTAAATTTTCTATTCTACATATACAATGGGGCAGCTGATTTTGTTAGGTATATGTTATTTTGGTTACATTGGTAGGTGATGAGAATAGCCGATAAAGGAGCAGATATTGTTCGCATAACTGTTCAAGGCAAAAAAGAAGCCGATGCTTGTTTTGAAATAAAGAATACTCTTGTCCAGAAAAAGTGAGCTCAGGATTACATGTTTCTTTTATCTATGTTGGGAATTGAACTTGCCATACTTGTTTCTAATTGATTGAAAATCTGTATTTAATGCAGTTACAACATTCCTCTGGTGGCGGACATCCATTTTGCTCCTCCAGTTGCATTGAGGGTTGCTGAATGCTTTGACAAGATTCGCGTGAATCCTGGAAATTTTGGTACATTTCTCTCACCTTCTCTTGTATGTAATCCTTGTGTTATTTGTTTGCACTTTGCATCCGGTGCTCATTGACTCCAATGCTTGCAGCTGATAGGCGTGCTCAATTTGAGAAGCTGGAGTACACTGAAGATGACTACCAAAAGGAGCTTGAGCATATTGAGCAGGTGAATAAAATAAGCTTCCAGCCTTGAATTTGTGCACAATATTTTTAGAATGGTCAATTTAGCAGAACTTTTGGATGGAATTATCCTTTCATTTTGTTCTTGTTCCTTTTACCAAGTGGACAACACATTTTTTAAGCTGAAACAAAACCCAAGAACATATTGTGTAAATGTGTTGAAATAGACTGACGCTGAATGTTCTTAAAGCTGCGCAGGTTTTCTCTCCTCTGGTTGAGAAGTGCAAGAAGTATGGAAGAGCTATGCGCATTGGGACAAATCATGGAAGCCTTTCTGATCGAATAATGAGCTATTATGGTGATTCACCAAGAGGAATGGTAAGCATGTGCAAAATTTCTTCTTGGAAAAAGAGCTGCCTGTATCTTCTGCATTTTCTTTAATTATAGCGATCTTGATGTTTTTTTAATGATAAAACAGGTTGAATCTGCATTTGAATTTGCAAGGATTTGTAGGAAGTTGGACTTCCATAACTTTGTTTTCTCCATGAAAGCAAGCAACCCAGTTATCATGGTTCAAGCATATCGTTTGCTTGTCGCTGAAATGTATGTTCAAGGTTGGGACTATCCACTTCACCTTGGAGTTACTGAAGCTGGTGAAGGGGAAGATGGTCGAATGAAATCAGCAATTGGCATTGGAACCCTTCTTCAAGTATACGTTGCTACTATGCCTTGTTAAGATTCTTCTATTGTTGGATCGAATATATTATGAAAATTTCAAACTACGAAACCATACAGGATGGATTAGGGGATACAATTCGAGTCTCTCTAACTGAACCACCGGAGGAAGAGATAGATCCTTGCAGAAGACTAGCAAATCTTGGCATGCAAGCTTCATATCTTCAGAAGGGAGTGGTAGGGTTTTTATATTGCATTTCTTTTCCTTAATATTTGCTTCAATATTCTCATTTGTTGTTGATTCACTTCTTGCTTTTTGCCTAAGGCTCCCTTTGAAGAAAAGCACAGACGCTATTTTGATTTCCAGCGCAGAACTGGCCAATTACCTGTACAAAAAGAGGTTATCTCAATTCATCAGACATACTCATCAATTTTCTTCAGTCTGCAGTTTTATCATTTTCTGAAACTTAAGCACTAGTTCTGACATGCATGCAGGGCGAAGAAGTGGATTATCGAGGTGTTCTACATCGTGATGGCTCTGTTCTTATGTCTGTATCTCTGGACCAGTTAAAGGTAAACTGCCTCTCTTCTTCAGTCTTGTAATTTCAGAATCATATTTGGGAACACGTTCGCTATTATTCAATTTTGTTAATATTGGCCATTTCAAGATCATTAGGTGGGTTCTATACTTGACATTGGATCATTTGTTGATATTAACTATTATTTACTTGTTGGTTTTATTTATCAGACACCAGAGCTTTTGTATAAATCACTCGCTGCAAAACTTGTGGTTGGCATGCCTTTTAAGGTATCGGATTATTTGCAAATTCAACTAATACACGTCTTCTTTTGTAAAGTCTTATTCCTTTGTCATTCCTTCACTACTGCAGGACCTGGCAACAGTTGACTCTATTTTTGTGAGAGAGCTTCCTCCAGTAGAAGACGTTGATGCTGTAAGGATCTTTCCCAATTGTCGCTTCCAATTTATCAAAGATATAAGATAGCATAGGTCATAGAAAGGTTGTAATTATCTAGTCTGATGACCTCAATGTGTTATCTCAATGTCCAGAGGCTGGCACTCAAAAGGTTGATAGATATAAGCATGGGAGTCCTCACTCCTTTATCAGAGCAGCTTACAAAACCATTGCCCAATGCTATAGCTCTTGTCAATCTCAAGGAACTGGCAAGTGGAGCTAACAAACTCTTGCCTGAAGGTAAAAGTGGAATTGCGGTCTATGTTCACGGGAAAATGTCTAGCTTTATGCCTGATCTTTGCTTTTATGTATTTACTTCACAGGCACACGTTTAGCTGCATCTGTTCGTGGTGATGAGCCATATGAGGAGCTGGAAATCCTGAAGACTGTGGATGTAACAATGCTTCTACACAATCTACCATCTACAGAAGGAAAAATTGGAAGAGTTCAGGCTGCAAGGAGGTAAGGGTCTAATCAATCATACTGTTTTAGCTGTTAAAGTTTTTATTTCATGCTTGGGCAAGTTCACTGCCTACTTGATTGTGGCAACCTGTCTCTTACTAGGTTTGTAACCTTGCAGAAATTCAGTTATAGTTGCTAGGCCTCAACTCTTTGTATTTTTCCTACAGACTATTTGAGTATTTAGGAGATAATGGTTTGAACTTCCCAGTGATTCATCATATGCAGTATCTGGAAGGGATTCACAGGTAATTATATTAGGTTTTTAGCAAACCAGTTAAACCAAATATAAATTTTGAAAAATCTGTTCTTATGCTACGTCAATGGTTACAGAGATGATCTGGTCATTGGAGCTGGTAGCAGTGCTGGTGCACTTCTGGTTGACGGCCTTGGAGATGGTGTTTTCTTAGAAGCTCCTGACCAAGATTTTGATTTCCTGAGGAACACTTCCTTTAATTTACTCCAAGGTTGCAGAATGAGGAACACAAAAACTGTAAGTTGAGCTTACTTTCATCAGAGAAAAATGCATGTTATCTGAGTACTGGAATAAAACCTTAATAATTACATAACTGTTATCTAATAGGGGAGTGCCACCTCTGGTTTGATGGTTTCCTGCAGGAGTATGTTTCATGTCCATCTTGTGGTCGGACACTCTTTGACCTTCAGGAAATTAGTGCTGAGATAAGAGAAAAGACCTCACACTTGCCTGGTGTCTCAGTACGTATAGTTTCACTGCATGGACGTGTTAAAATCTACTAATAAATGATTCTTAAAAGACTAGAACGTAGAGACAGTTTTCTAACTAACATGGCGTATATTTGGTCCCAGCTTAAGCTGAAAGTTTTTTTTTCCTTGCCTATGCCAGATCGCAATCATGGGTTGCATCGTGAATGGGCCAGGAGAGATGGCAGATGCAGATTTCGGATATGTTGGTGGAGCTCCAGGCAAGATTGACCTCTACGTTGGAAAGGTATGCATACTTTCCTGCTTAGTTACGATTTCAGCTTTTCCTGGAATAGATTTTCTCGGGGAAATTCAAAGGGCAAAGAATTTTAATCCCCAGAATAGAAGCACAAAACGAGATTTATAGAGGGAGATTTTAAACAGTAAAGTATGCATTTATTATTGTCGACAAAATCATCTGGAAAATTATGCAATGGGTTAAGCTTTAAACAGCTAAGAAATTGAACCATCGATAGGCTGCGCATGGCAGCCCTTTGCTGTTGGGTTTTTCCCAGGAAGTCATCTCCTTCGTGACTGTGTTGGTGTAATATAACAGAAGGAGAAGGTAGAAAGAAGCCTAAAGCCGAAGCTGGATGGACCCCCCTACTGATTCAGCGTTGGCTTTCACTTCTGCAAGAACGTTACTGTTGTCAGAGCAAGCAATTGAACTGTTTTTGTACGTTCAGTAAATTGAGTGTAGAGCTAATTTGGACTGTCTGTATTATCTGTTTGTCTTTCACAGACGGTGGTAAAGAGGGGAATTGAGATGGAACGTGCAACTGAAGCATTAATTCAATTGATTAAAGACCACGGTCGCTGGGTGGATCCACCAACGGAAGAGTAACAAGCTAAGTACCAGAGGAAGCTGCAGGTTGAATAAGATCTGCTGTGCTACAAGCGTAGATATCCTGGTTCTTTAACTTACAAGCGCAAAGGAATATGAAGATAACATGAAATACACGAGAAAAACATTTTTATGAAAGAGGATGGCTATAAGTTCGCCTAATGTATCTGTACTTATGCAGATCAAATTGTCATCTTCATACATGTAATCCTCGGGTAGATAAAGAAAAATAAGATTCATTACGTAAATGCATATGAACAAAAAATGACTTGTTCCTCGTATCATATGGTAGGGACGTTTTTTCATTGTGCAAAACGAAACCAAGAAAGTGAACAGCAACGCAATGAGCCACACATGAGAATATATTTACGTGAGAAACCGTTGAAACTAAAATTAAGACAACTTGACAGTCTTGCAAATGCAGCCAATAAACATTTTCAAAATAATGGACCATCCATTATCGATCGCATCCTGCCAGAAGTAAAAGCCTGTAATCCTCTTTTAATCAAAATGATGCTTGTTTTTCAAAAAGAAAGCCACCTTATCGGGTGGAGGGTGCGGCTGACCCCTACCACTTTATTAAATTAAAATAATCTTAGCCATGATGCAGTGAACCTCCCTGAATCTCAACACCCTATTTGAAGACTCGACCATATTCAGTTGATGTATACCGGACAACAAAAACATATTCACTTGAGTTGGTTTATATAAAACATTCCGGACTGAATGCCCAAAAATGTATTGATTTATTATAAAGTTCAAGTATAAAAAAAAAAAACACACTAGCGATAGGCAAACAGCAGCCTCTGGAGAAAGAATCTTTCCCCCATATTTCAATAAAAATATGATTTCCTTAGCAGCAAAGTATACCTTAGCCAAAAACGAGTTCAGATATGAACTATCAGAAAAAAATTCTTCAAAAAAACAAAATAGAGCTATGAGCATCAAGAAAAGAACTCGGTTAAAGCATTTTCATCAAAAAGTTTGGGTAGCAGATCTCCCCCTCCTTGTATCCCAACCATTGAATATCCCCCTCAAATTCCGTTTTGGTACCATCAAAATCTGAGGAGCTTCTAAATTATGAGAACAACAAGAGAGAGAGAGGAAATTTATTTAAAATAATCACAATAGTCAACAAAACTACAGCAGAACAAAAATGACAATTATGCATCCAGTTATCGATTTAAATATTCCTTCCAAGAGAAACCGTCACCATTTAACATCAAAACATAAGACAGCACAACTCTAGTTCTTCACGGTAGTCACATGCTTTAAGAGCATGTGTACAACGTCATGTGATATCCTAGCCGCCTCAGCTTTAAGATTGTGAATTTTCGCCTCAGTTTCTTGTTCAAGACGCTTAACATTAGAACCTGAGTCTCCGCTACTCTGTAGTTCATAAGAGATGAATCAAACCTATAGCAATTGAAAGTACATAAAAAAATGTAACAATAAACTGAGGGAAAAGTTACCTCGGCAACCTTCTTCTGAAACTCTGCTTCCATGTGTGCTCTATATTCAGCAATCTCCTTCTCTGCCTCATCCTTTGCCTGCTTCAGACGAGCCAATTTGGCTAAAAGCAAAGAGATCAAAAACAAACAGTAAGACTATGTCTACTCGGAAACAAGATATTCACCACCCCAATTATGTGACTCATCAAATGAACTATAGCAACATTGCCCAACAAAATGGCATAAAATCTTAGTTAGCATACAATAAATCTATCAATAGAAAACCGACAAAAGTTCTGATATCCTGTAAGCTGCATCAAGATGTATTTTATGGTCTGGTAATATTCTGATAAAAAATGGGAAGGAATAACCGAAAGCATCCTGACAGGCCATTTAAAAAGGTTTACCATTTCTAGCAGCATTTACAATGTGTTGAGCTTCTTGCTCTGCGGCAAGCAAGAGTTGGATACCGCCCTGCCCACCCCTGCTGTTCTCCATGAATCTGGACAGATTTTCTTCACCTTATCTGACACAAGAGATAAAGTATCAAAGTTCTGAAAGAACAATAAAATGCAATGGTGACAGAGTCTTACCGATGCATCATCTTATCTAAGCATATGATATGTAATATTGTGGAAAAATGCAACAAATACAAACACCGACACCTATTATTCAAGATAACACAATGATAAAAATCAAAGAATACAAATTACATAAAGCACTAGACCACTAATTTGCATGAAGGGCTTCAAAAAGACAGACAGAGCAATTGCCTCAACAACAGAAGTTTGTACCAACAATTGTAAGTGATTATTTTATTTTCTTAAATATACACATATAGATTTAAGAGTCCGGGTAGTATGTGCCTAGCATGCAATAATCGCTTGTGTCGGATGCAACAGGGCTACACGATCAAAATCGTGTGGTACCTGTGAGTAACAGGGTGGCAGGTTTGGATGCGCCTACCTGCCCCGTGATACGACTCACATCATTGGACGAGCACAAATATGCGGCCGACGCATGTTAACTTTTTCCTAGATTTCATGTTTGAAAAAAGAAAACTGCATGTAAGAAATCAATACTGAGGAAAGCATCACTCATTGCTATGTCACTCCTCATTCATAGAAATTTCAAGACACTCTGGTATAATACACATTTTCTTAATCCAGTATACAACATTTAAATACTGAAAACGAATGACATAAATCCCAAAACCTTACAGTATCCATCCATTCAAAACATATCCACTCATCACCACGAGTACCAATTACTCAGCTGGCGAATTATTCAACAACAAATATTATTCGCCCGCAACACGAATTTCCAATAAAAAACATCAATCTAAAGCATTAAACATAAACAAGAGATCAGCACTTCCCCCACTGCAAAAATTTGAACTCTTTAAACGACCGATTACTTAGAAAAAACAAAAACAGACACACAGTTTATATAACCTGTCAAACCTAGATGTAAAGAACAATCCACCATTAATGTCTTCTACCCCCGCCCGCAAATAGTTAAAAAAAATGAAGTAATAAATCAAAAGAGCAGATCCATCCAAATTTTAGTCCACTGAGATCCAGGCACAAGTGTGCAATTCCAAAAAGAACGATCAAATAACGCAACGGACCAAAATGAAAGTACAAAGGGGGGTAAAATCCATCAGGAAAATGAATCGAGTCAATCAGTAGAGTTGAGATTTGGCGATCTACCTCTCTGAGATGAAGATGGCAGTTTGAATTTGGGCAATGAAAGAAGAACCGAAAAAGCAGAAAGCGGAAGCAGGAGCAGCAGAAATCGCAAATTTGGTGTGATTGGGAAGCGACACATACCTTGCAATCAGGAGAGAGGCGGTGGAGGAGCGAGGACTCGTGACGGCCTACGATTTTTCAGGAAGGACTTGGATTTAACTGTCTGAGCCTCGAGCAAGGAGACTCCGCTCTGACGCACGGGGAGGTAATTGGTAATATGGGGAAATGACTGATATACCCTCCCACGGTACGAAGCGTTCCTCTCACATTAGAAAGCTTTTTTAATGTTCCGCTCTCACATGTAGAGTAAGTGGAGTAGCATGAGCGCTTTTGATCTCATATATTTCTTATGTTAGACTTATTGTGAGAATAGACCATTAAAAACTCTTCCCTCGCGATAATAACTTTTAAAATTAAAATACTATTTAACAAAAAAAAATCCGGTACCATATGCTAGGTGGTAGATATGCCTATTTATTTGACTTGAGTATACGCGTTAAAACATAAATGAACTTATGCATGACTACTGAGAACAGTTTCGCTGGATACCTCCTCGTTGTCTATGCTTGGGATACGAAGGCAATGAAGGTGGGTCCCAGTGTAAATAGTATTGTCTTAGAATAATTAAAGCATACGTATCAAAGACTCAATTACATTAATTTGCCTCCACATTTTTTTAGATTAATGTTTTATTAGCAAAAATCATATGTATCATGAGCTTACATATAGATTAAATAAAATAAAATAAATTTAAAATAAAATATATATTGAATGAAGGTATCTTAAATATATAGTTATAATCAAAGAAGGCCGTATCGATTGATATGGGTCCGTATCGGTCGATACGTACCCGTATCGGTTGATATCGATACAGTACAGGGGCGATATGCTCCCTATATCTTTTTTTGATGCGTATCAGCCGTATCGGCCATACCATATCAATACGGCCGATATGTATTGATATTGTATTTATAAATTATTTTTTTAATTAAAAAAATTAATTTTTTTAAAAAAAACTTTTTAAATTTTTTTCTTAAAAATACAAATACAATTCAAACCCAAATTCTTTAAAATTTTAAGTTTTAATTATATTAAAAATAATATTTTTAAAATTATATGAGATCAATATGGGTAGGTCCATATAATTTACATAATTATTTTTTTACATATAGTGCTCCATAAATATACATTTATTTAAACATGCAATTTAGACTCATATTAAGCATATTATTTATTTTTAAAATTAACTAATTTTAAAGTATTTAATATGGGAAAGAATGACCAATATTAATATGGGACGGAGAGGATAATATTATTGGTTCTAAATGAATTAATTTTAGAATACCCATATCGGTTGATATGGTATTATATGGTTTTATTATGCTCTAAAAGAAGTATTATAATGATATATTATTAGTTATAATATTTTTTTATATTTGTAAAAGGGTTTATGCCCGTTTCGGCGCGTACTAAGCGTATCACCGGCGCGTACCCGTATCCATAATCATCGATACTCTCATGCGTATCGATACGGCCTTCCATAGTTATAATAATTTGCTTTGAAGATCACAATGATCATTAGTTATACATATAAGCTCTATATTAACCAATATACACATGTAATAGGAAATTGTAAATCCATATTTAGAGGTGGCAAACCGGCCTGCTATTAAAGATTGGGCCTGCTAACAATCAAGCCCAACCTCATAAAATGAGGGAGTTGTATTGGCCTAAATAGGCCCAACTCGATTGTGGCCTTCGGCCAGGTCAAGGCCCATATGCTGATCAATCGGCGTTGCCCATTGGGCCTTGGGCCTACCCATCATGCCAATTTTTTTTAAAAAAAAATTAGGCCTACCCGCCCACATGCGTGACTCCAAGGGGGCCAAGCCCGACCCTTTGTCATCTATATCTAGATCTCATAGGTTGGCAAAGACAATAGTGTCAAATGAATTTGTGTGAGAAGCATAATATTCATATTTAGGATCAATTTGGCAGCATGTCTCATTTGATAAAGCTATTCATGAGTTTTCAAAGGGCATTAAAAATATACAAAACTATATATATATATATATATATATAGGACCTACAAAAGTTCGATAAATCATAGTCATTTGATAGAGTTCGTCAAGAGCTTTATAACAATATCAAGAACGCCAAATCCGAGTTTAAAAGTGTAATATATAGTATTATAAAATTAAAATTAACATAAATAAAAATAAGATTTTAATTTTTTTAATTTTTTGGGGTTAAAATGGGTCAAATATGGGTAAAATAGAGATTAATGGTATAAAATATAGGTCAAACTATCTAATTTTAAAAGGTCTATGGTATACTAATTTATTTTATATTATAATATAATATATTCACTTCATCGTATTTCATGACCCATATTCTTAAGTGGAATTCTTGTAGGATTGTATCAAAAACTTCTCGTCGTGTAGGGCACGGGTTGGCCTAGAACCATGTACAAGAGCAATTGGTAAGTGCACTTAGCCATTAAACTCGAGCATATGTAGAAACAAAACCTTAATTTAAGGAGTATGGAGCCATAATTTAATGAGTGCAGAGAAGGGGGGAAAAGGATGTCGTCATTTTTTTTTAAACTAAGCAAAAACTGAAGTAGTCGAATAGGTATGGGTAGTATACCTAAGATATTACGTTGAAACTGAGTTTTTATGTATAGAATGATTCAGGCTAAAGTTCGTTTGCTGAAAGTATGATTGTTTCCATGTTGAATGGACTGCTTCTTTATGAAAAGATTGTTGAATTACGATGCTGTGTTCAGATTATCATAGATGATATCAACATGTTATGTATTTGATTTGATAATAGTCGATTGATCAAACCTTGGGGAAAACCACAACTTTTATGGTAGATAAAGCCTTAATTTTTGGGTTTGATCGAGTTGATTATGTAGTTAAGACAAAGACTTTCAAGTGGAAAAGGCCTGTGGTCGAATATCTCAGTTTTGATTTTTGATGATTTTTTAAGAAATAACAGAATAAATTGATGGTAATTTGCTGGGTTACAATATTATATTTGTACTTTATTGAGTGTAATCGGAAATTCTATAACAGTTTTCGGATAACCAATCAATTTCATTTGATATTTTTAATGGGGATTCATAGAATCGAGTATGAGTTGCTTTAGAATTTTCATATTTTTTAAAGTACATTTAGTATTTACTATCAAGAATCTTCATGCACAGTGCGTGTACATATAGATTAAGATAAAATAAAATAAAATAAATTGTATTAAATAAATGTCTCATTTACATTCTATAGTTGTAATATATATTTTCAAGATCATAATAATTATAAATTATATAAACAAACTTTATATTAGCCTAAATACACTCGTAATACACAAGTGTACATTATTCATACAAGGCTAGTATGGTGGCTGGTCTCATTTGATAGATCTCTTTTGGAGTTTTCTGAGGGTGCCAAAAATACATGAATTTAAATATTATAATATAGGTAAAAATAAAAAATTATTATAAAAAAGTGTGTAATATATATGTGGGGCCCACATAAAGTTTGAGAAAATATATTCATGTGGGATCTTATTTAATAAAGCTCGTCGAGAGGTTTCTTAAGATACCAAGAACACTTCGAGTGTGCAAAAAATAACATCACAAAGTTAAAATGAACATAACCTAAAAAATAAAGTTCATGTGATATAAGTTCCTAGTATTATGTTGACATGTGACAAAGACATTTAAAATAATTTAAATTATCATCAAATTATATACTAATTTATAGTTGTAATAAAAAATATAAGGCTATAAATATGCATAAATTAAAAATAAAGGGTAAAAATATGGTAAAATAGTCCAAATATATATATATACATAGTCACCCCATTTACTGTATATGATAGTACAATTTTGATTTTCTTAAGCTATTGACTTATTCAAATCAATGAAAATGTATTTATGTTTTGACCTATCTTACGAATATGATAAATTATGTTGTTTCTTCAAGAGTGTCAACTTGAAGGGCTACGACTGTGAGGAGCACCGATCAGTTTTGAAAAGTTGTACAAATACAATTGTAATTATCTTGCAATTTCCATAGAGTCTTTGTGGGAAGTGTTTTTCATGCTCCTTCAATGTGAGCTGAGTGTAAGGAATGCCTGGGAAGCGTCCGATTTCAAGATCGACGGCGCACAGGCTAGCGCACATTAGCGTAAGTATTACACACGCTAACGTGCACTAGCATGTATGTCACGACCCAGATTTTCAAAACTATTTTTAAATAAAGGACATGTAATAAATCACGACAATTTTTTTTCTTTAAATCAAATCAATCGAATAAAATATCTAAGTCATGATAACTAGGATTCACAAATACAAATATCAAAACATATGATATTATTACATGTGTCAAAAATCAATAAACAATAGGTTAATCCTCTAAGTACAAGCCTGCCATCTGTCCAAAAATAAACAACCAAAGTTAGTTCTCACGCCAATAATTACAATTACTTACAAGATTGCAGAAGTAAGAAACTCAATCCCACTAATGCAATGTCACCCTCAAATGCCCACCAACATCCTGAACTCGCAATGTCCCCATCTAAAGAATCTGCAAGCAAACAAGACCAAACGGGCAACAAAACATCTCATCCCCTTGGAGGAGCATTTCAAAAGAACAAAAGTATTATTTAATATTTTTTGAATTGGGCCAACATCACCTAATGCTAGTTGCCTACGTACTCATCAGACAACATCTCAAATGTTTCCAACAAGATCGGATCCGGATGTAGTTCTGCTTAAAACTTCACTATACTAAAAAGCATATCATCACACATGTAATGCTTAAGTATTTTCAACCAACCTACATTTTATGCAAGTTCTTTAATCATTCCACTTGTTCTAATTAAATAAGTAATATCAAACAATGTTATTAATTATCTCTTAAACTATTGTTCGATAATTAATATTTATGTATAATCCTAATGATAGACAAACTCATCAACCTAAGTGACAAATAATAAACTCATCTATCAAAGGTAAATTCATGATGAAACACCCTAAAATCTACCAGGAAGTACCATCACCCCTCTTAGCCCACAAAGGACCTGACTGAAGTAGAAGAGCATGACCTACAACTGCACCTAAACAGAAATAATGGGAAAAGTCAACCAAGTAGTATGTCAGCTAATCCAAATGCGTATACACTAAACGATCCTCAATAGATCGAAAATGAGCCCAACTCACGCATAGCTCCCTCCAATGGGGAGGTGGAACTACACAATCAAATTAGCAACTCTTTAATAGAACTAAAACTTAGGAAACTATTTTGAACTCTATCTTGCTCATCAATAAGCTAAGATTCTGAATGACTATCCCAAACCCTATTAGTCCCTTATAGACTAGGGTTTTAAATTTGAAACTGACATCGGTTCATCAACCAAGGCAATTCGTCGGGTCAAAGGCTTTGTTCACTCTAAGAACTAGTCCCAGACAATTCTGAGGTATTTTAGCCTTTATCTTGATTACGTATTTTGGCCCAATCCAAAGCTATCTAACCTTATTGACTAATCTTTCATAAATCTTAAGCTAGTGATAAGTTATTATCACAACATCAATAGCAAATATTGAAACAAAAAAATAACATAAATAATCAAAACCACACAGGTCCAAGTAAATCACAATATCAATAACCAAATTCAATAATGATATTAGAATTATTCAAGCTCTCGTGCCCTAACCCTCCTTAGGTTAATTGATTAAGGTTTTATGAAAACTGGTCATAATAAAATTAAGGGCAATAAAGTAATTATCCAACATTGGATAAGTTCCTCTATGCTCTCGGGTAAGTCTTTAACCTCTAAAGAGGTTTCAATGTCACATTGGTCTGTTAATTTTATCCACACGAATGCGAGCCAATCTGTACATAGGGAGTATTTTTGTCTTTTTGTCGAGGGCTTTCTTGAACTTTAATGGGTCCAAAACTAATCTCAAGGGTACAACTTGATATTATGAACCCGATCTAATTTTTCTGCTATTTAACGGGGTTGTAAACCCTTTGAACCGACCCCCTAGTTCAATTAATCATCTTACATGAACCTTAGGGGTAAAATAATTAATTATCTATTTACTGGGAATTTTTTCTAACTTGTGGCTTAGTACAAATTTAAGATACACATTAAACTATTACTGAAATTTTTTTCAATTTTTAAATCTACTCATAGGAATTTGAACCGGATCCCCTAAGTCTAGTCATTAATTATTATATTACGCGTTAACTCACAAGGGTAAATTAGTCATTTAAAGGCATATAAGATTTTTCTCGATTGGAAACTTGGTCAGGGCACTTATAACCCTCTCTAGATATAGTATTAATTTTTTTAAATTTATTTGACACTTATACCCTCCTGAACCATACCTGGTTCAATGGTAATATTTTCTTCTTTTTTTACTGAACCAGATCGAGTAAATAATACCCGTGAACCGGTCGTCTTCAACCTTCTACGTAAAAATAGAGCAGTGAATGCTCTGTTCGCCATCCGTTAGAGAACACTCATAAGACCATAAAATTGATATAACATAATACAAGGCTTTAGGCATACCTATAGCCATTAGAACCTTCAATGAAGTTTAATCCTCTGCTAATCTTCTTCAGAATCACAATGAGTTTCTGGTTTAGAATTTGACTGAGAGTAATCTCGCTTAAGGCACCGAATTAGGATGGCTAATGGGGTATTTATAAATAAACCAGGACACCATTGTTAAGAACCCTAGAATCATGACCGTCCATCTATAGGTCATCCAATGGTTCAGATTTGCCACTTAAAACCACAACTTAATGAGTATTCTAACTGAGGCCTATTACCTAGACATTTTTAAAAGCCCAAAATAGTGTCAATTGAGACAGTTGGGTCACTTAATGATTTATTACAAAATTATAGTTTTATTAATTAAAACACTTAACTTTCAAGCATATGCTATCCAATCAATTAAACCCACCACTGAGATGCAATGAAGGTTGGATATTGGAAAACACTATAATTTCAAGCATATGCTATCCAATCAATTAAACCCACCACTGAAATGCAATGAAGGTTGGATATTGGAGGGAACTATATTATATATGAAACCAATCCCAATGTGAACATTCATTCCCTTACCTTTGTGTCGGTGTTTGCCAACGGTTATCTCCATAATCCCTCTGCTCCTCTTGTGAAGAGTACCAGCGAATGATGATTTGCAGCTGGTTATGCGCAATTTGTGAAATTCAGAGTTGCCTTTCCAGCTACCAGGCATACTGACTTGGGCATCCTCTGCATGAACCATAGGAGTTCTATAGATTTCCAAATTCAAAAGGCACAACTTCAACTCCAACAGCAACACACATTCCAAGCTTCAGATCTATTAGGTCGTTCTTTAGCATTCATGTGATATGCTTGGTTTTGCCATCCCTCCCATATCTTTACACGCTGGATGAATTGCCATATTCCATCGAAGAGATGCCTCAAAAGCCTCAAACAAGCCAATATTACCATCAATGTTCACATATGTAATGGACACAATTAACATAAATTGTTGGCTGTTCCTAATGTCAAGACTTACATTTTCTTGATGGCATCCCCAGTCCGAGCTATCATTTGATAATCTCAATTACAAAGCAGTTGCAACTAGGATAGACCCAATAGTATGCGCCATAAGTCCCTCTTTCTCTCTGTAGTCAACTCCAACACTGAGTAGAATGATTGCACCGATGTACCATGAAATAGCAGTAATGAAGAAGCCGGACCAAGCAATATCCACCTGATGCCAATGCCGCAACAAGGAAGCCGACGCTCCCTCACTGGATTGCCTTCAACCACCGTCACATACTGGTACGCCATAGGAATTGGATTGTAGCGTAGATTTGCGGCTTTGTATAAGTGGGGCAGAGAGGTAATGGGGATAGGAAGGCGGATGCAATTGCAGTGGGTGAGACTGAGGAGGAGGGTAGAAGATAGGGACGGAAGTGCCATAGCGAGGGTCGTTATGTGGGTCAAAAATTGGGATTTTGTGGGGAACTTCGTTTGCTGCCATGGACAAACATGCCGACGAAGAAGAACCGAAAATTGTGTCTTCCCTCAAGGCCAAGAGCTCTTCAATCAACGGTTCCCACCTTCCCTCTCCCCCAAAATCCTCCCTTTCTCTTCGGGCTCCAACAAAAAATACCTCTGATTAAGTCATAATAAGGTTTTTTATAAGCATGAGGATTAGGGTTCTGAATTCTCTTAGAAGTTAGGTCAATCTCCCTCAATTAGGTCACCAAATTGGGCCTCTAAAAATTAATTTTAAAATTCTAATTAATTAGGCCTGTAAACTGATTTAAACGACCTAAATACACATTTTAATCGGGTAAACGAGCTCTATATAATATGTTCAACTTCGAATAATCGTATCTCTCTTATCCAAACTCTGATGAGGGTAAGTGTCTTCCTTATTCGAAGCTCTTCCTGTCTACTTTCTAACAAAATAGGTTTCAACTACAAATTCGTTCTAGGGAATAAGTTGTTCTACTAAGAATGTCAATAAGTTAAACACCCTATTTTTTATATATTTAATTTTTGAAACCTAAGATAAATCCCGGATATTACAAAGTGGTTCATCGATCTTGAAATCCGACACTTCCCAGGCGTTCCTTACGCTTGGCTCACTGTCAAAGCGGAGCATAAAAAATGCTTCCATCTTTGTGATGTGTAACTATCTTACGAATATGATAAATTATGTTGTTTCTTCAAGTTATGTTGACTTGAAGGGCTACAAGTGTAGGAATTCCAGTCTCTTTTGATTTTGAAAAGTTGTACACATACAACTCTAACTATCTTGTGATTTTCATTACAATTTGAATTTTTTCGCCAGAGTATTTTTTATGTGTTTCTATTGTCCAATAAAATTTCTAGAATTTCTCCCAAGGCTTGGTATTTATTTTGAATTATCAAACATTTTTAACTATTTAAATTAAACATGAAATTTGTGAAAATTTCAATGTTGTTTTCCAAGAGTTAGAGAGTTGTCCTGAGGTGTATCCAATGTTCTTTGACTCCCTCTAAACATGAGTTTTGACCTAGAAAGGGCTATGGTTTCACATGATGATAATTGCTATTTACATTCAAAATTTTATGATGAGACTTTCACACAAAGAATTGATGAATCATTCTATAAGGAATTGTTACAAGAAAATAAGCAAGATTCTTGGTGAATCTTGCTTATTTACGATACCATTTGATAGTGCAAGTGCTATGATGATGTATTTAGCGCATGCCATGATAAGGTATGGTAAGTATAGAAATATAAATACATGTTATAGTATTTAATGACATGCTTACATGTGATATGATGAGTTGGTAATGATGCTAAGGTGAGCACATGAGCATGATAGTATATATCCATGACATTGGGGTGGTTCAATATACTATGTAAGTTTAATTTTATGTTATATGATTCTTGACAATGATGATTTTTTATGAGTAGTTGTTATTGATGATGACATTATCTTATGAGTAGCTTTAAGGATATGAGTTTTTCTTATGCTAATGTGGTATTAGCTGAAAGTTTTGAATTATTACATATTGAGGGTGAATTACTTGCAACATATAAACAAGATACCAAGTAAAATGTTTGGGTGTCGAATTTTTTGGAAAAGAAAGTCAAAATTTTTTAAATTAATTCTAAAAATTTACTGTCGAATTTGAATTACATTTGGTAACAAATTTTTTTAGAATAAATTCAAATATCACTTTAAACCCAATTTCAAAACTTTAAACTAATATAGCTCTCTCTTCCGAACTCGGATATGTATGTTCTTCGTATTATTACATTTATAAATTCAAGCTCTATTAAACAAGATCCCAAAAGGGTACGCAAATTTGAACTTTTAAGTTGGGCCCCACCTATATGGCACATTTTTTTAGGCTCAAATTTATATGAAAGGTAGCTATAGAAAAATAATGGAATCTATAATTTTTTAAATAGGGTTAGAAGTTGGAATCGACGGAATCACCTCATGAAGTGATTTGGTGATTCCGACTCGAAACCGCTTGGAATCAACTTCTGTGCAAAAATTTTAATTCTGCCCACATTCTATACACAAACTTGATTCGGATAATTCAAGCTAGAATTAAGATGATATCAACATAATCTAACAAAAATTTAGTACCTAAACAGTCTAAGGAATGAATTGACTTTAGGTTAAAATAGATATTTCTCGTATGGGTGATTTTAGTCTGTTACACTTACATGACACATACTTGTGCCACAAGTGTGTTGAGTTTTTTAGAGAACCTGGCCTGCAGCGCAGATGGTCATAGAGTTTTAGAAGCACCTAATGTTGATGTCAGAAAGATGAAAAATAAGATAGTATTATATGTTGGACGAGTTTGTCTTAAGAGTTAGTTGTAGTGAAATACTCCATTTATCTTAAATTAATAGCTTTATTTGCAAAAAAATATTTTATATTAATAGTTTCATTTTGTTCAATTTCAGTAATTATGTACCTAAAAGAGTATCATAAGCTCATTTTCCTTTATTTTAAACTTGAGTTTCACTATTTAATAAAAAATACTATTTTTTTAAATAGAGCTATTAATATAAAGAGAGAGTATAATATAAGAATGTCTTTGAGGTTACTACCTCTGAGATTACAAGCTCAGGTGAGATGAGATATGAGATACTTTAAGTGCTTGAAGAAATAAATACTTCATGTTCCTAGGATTGTGAAGAACATTATAAAACAAAGGAAAAAAAAAAAGTTTTGCAAGTGACGGAAATGCAACAATGTAAGTACGACCGGAAGGGAACTTAATGTTCCACCATCTTGTTTTTCCGGGGATACATTTGTATTTTAAATTTTAGTTGAAAATTTTCCTTTGAGAAATTCATCTTTTCCTCAGGGATTAAAAAAATTCCCTGAAAAAGTCACATTTTCCTCTCTAGGTTAGGGATTATGATATCCCATTATATTTAGGGATGCCACTTGGGTCGGGTAAATGGTAAAATCCGACCCGATTATAATGGGTTGTGTTTGGTTTTTAAAAATTGACCCAAAGAGCTATTTGGGTCAGGTTTTAGGTAATTCAACTCAATCCAACCCGATTATAATTATAAATATAAAATTTTTATGTATTTTTTAAATATTATTTTAAAAAATTGTAGATAATTTAAAAAAATAATTTAAAATTTATTTTTTATTCTATTTGGGTCAAACGGGTCGGGTTAGGGTTACAATTTTCTTAAATGGTGCGGAAACACTAAATTCATATCCCGGCTTGAGATGAATATTATTTCGACCAAAAATAAGTCATTAGGTATCCAGGCCCTTGCAGTCTCCTATCCGGCACTTTTTTTTTACTCTCCACGGATTTATCCGCCTATAAGTCCCTTTTTAAACTTTTGATAGGTGTTTTGAAATATACTCCTATTTCATTATATATAGAGAGAAAAGAAAATCTCGTAATAAGCCTTAGCAAGGATAAAGGAAAACCTTCTTGTTCATTTCAATCTTTGAAAGCAATTTTTATCTATTACTTCAGTTATCCAAGTTTATTTTAGTTATGACTCTGCATCACGTGATCTAAAAATCAATGCACACTTTCTTAAAAGAGTCATCCGAACAAAACATTAGGTTAGGAGAATGCGGGCGTTGAGATATGATCCAAAACCAGTTCGGCCTTTATAGTCAACTTTCGACTCTAGAATGCTGCCTATTCCAGTCAAGGGGTGAATCCAATTTTGCATCTAATTAAAAGGAAGAATTATATACATGTTTATTGTCAAAGTAAAGAACGTACGGGAGTCCTTAATGACGAAGCACACGTATGACAGTTGACGAAGCCACGTATGAGAGTTGACGAAGCACACAAATGGGAGTCCTTAATGACAAAGCACACGTTAGCACATGTTACCAATAATACCACTGGTGCTAATGGGGTGCTCTGGTCATGTCAGAGATCGATTGCATGCTATTATTCTAAAATATTTTTTCCGTCTCATATTAATAGTTATTAGTTATATTTAAAAAAATAATATTAATTTTTATCAAATGATAAAACCCAGATCTATAGAAAGGGAAAATAAATTTATGACTATTTTTTAAGTCCCAATTGCTTAAATGGCCCATAATAAAGCTATTAATATGGAAAAAACTTTTTTACCAAAAAGAGTTGTTACTTTAAAACGGATGGAATAGGATGCACATCCTAAATAGAGACAGACAAACAACCCCTGTTCAAACCAAGTTGAGAGACCAAAAACCAAAAGGTCGCCCAGGGCATACCCACCTTTCATGTCAGTGGTTTGCTGGTTTTGGAATTCCCACTTTACCACATCCTCATTCCATCATTAATGGGATGGAAAGTTTTTCTAGGAAAATGAAGGCTGATTTGAATAATAGGTACAAGAATGAAGTTCAATATTCCTCAAATTAACTTGCCATTTATGAGGTTAATACATGATAACAGATCACCCTCATTTATACAGAACTTTTAAGCAGATTTGGAATTCCCATCTATTACCAGTTTTCAATTCCACATTTATTTAACAGCACTAAATAATAACCGAAACCATAAGATAAACAAATTTGTGAGTGGAAAGCTCATTCTTTTTCAAGTTAAGATGAACTATTTTCAGGCAAAATCACCCCAATTATGCAAGGCCCAGAAATAGAGAGTGAAGCTCAGCTTGCATACATCATACAATGCTTACTTACCACGAGTTTCTGTCAATTAAATGTAAACAATATTTATTTACTAAAATCCAATTTCCAATCCATGTCCAATTTCACTATCAGCAATTTTAATCAACTAAAAGGGGGAAGATAGGATTTTTTTTCTGGTGGGAAATTCATACCGTTGTAGTGTGGAAAAGAATCGAAGCGAAAGAATCTCCAAAATCTAAAACAAAGCTAAAACCCCTAATCACAGCCACCGGATTGTCTTCACAGCATCTCCCTCGCCGCGTAGCCGTATCTCACCCGCCGCAAATTGTCCTGCCGCTTCTTGTACACGAATCCCCCCAGTCCGACGGCTCCGGCGCCGAGAATCACGCCGATCGCGATCCCGGCCTTCTGCCCGCCCTTCAGGCCCCCCGACGAGCCGTCCCCCGCCGTCTCGTCCCCGCCGTCGTTCACGATGTCCTTCAGCTTCCCCTCCGGCGCTGGGGCAGGGGATGAAGAAGACGCTGGCGAGGGAGACGGCGACGAACCCGGGGAGTCCCCAGTATCCGGAGGCGGCGCCGGAGGGGACTTCCCAGAAAAATCCGGAAACTGCGCCGGAGCTGAAGCTGGCGCCTCAGGCGGAGGGGACACGTCGGCTTCGGAGCCGCTGGCGGGCGCCGGAGCAGGCGATAGCGCCGACGCCAAAGCGAAGAGGAGAGCCAGCGCCAGAAGCGCGAAACGCAGCTTGCCCGCTCCCGCCATGGACGCAGTAGTAGAAGCTGCTGTCAGATCTGCAACAACAGTAAGCAATGCAACCAATGCCAGATCCGAATCAGCAAGTATAAATCACCAACCTGCTCGCTACCTTTTTCCCGAACTAAGTGATTGAGAGACGCAGATCTAGAGACCAAAAAAATCAGAGAAGAGATTCAAATAAAGCACACGAGCAGAGTACCTGGAGAGTCGTCGGTGAGACGTGGGAGCGACGAAAAGGGAGGAAATGGCGGCGGGAGGGAGAGGAGGCGGGGAAGGTGGATCTGGGAAGCGGGAATCGAAGCAATGCTTGGGATTTAAGCGTGTGAGAAGGGGAGGAGGGATGGGAGGTTGGGACCTTGGGAGGGTGGGGATTGGGTTAGGCAGAGAGATTAGGCCGGGATTTGGGGGTTTAAGGGTGTGCAGATCCAAATCCGCAGCCGCCGCATTTGGCGTGAATCGGTAGTTGGGTTTGTTTTTTGGGTCGGATTCCACTCGGTAGGGAGTGATTCCGCTGGATTTGGCGTTCCCGTCTGCCTGTTGACTCTGGTGGGAAAGTTTTGAAGCGAAACCGCGTTTTTATTGGTTAGAAACTCACTTTGCTCGTTGCACTTTAATTGACTCGGTTCTTGGCTTCTATTCTATTCACTTTGCTCATTTCATATTTTGACAAAAAATAAAATAAAATTTCTTAACCGGTTTTCTATGACCAGCCCACATTGGGCTCTGAACATAATACATAAAGGGAAACCGGTACACACTTAAAAAAAAAGGGAGAGGGTCACAATTTGCATATGTTTCCTTGGGCTCATAGGAATTATATATATTTGAAAAATATACTTCCTCCATTCTATATTAATAGTTTTATTTAACAAAAAAAAAATATTCTATATTGATATTATCTATATTTGAAAAATATACTTTTTTCGTCCTACATTAATGACTTCATTTCACAACAAAAATTTATTCTATATTGATAGTTCTATTTTATTTAATTTAAGTAGTTGAGTACTTAAAAAAAAGTATTATTATCCTATTTTCCCTTTTCTTATAAGTTAATTTCACCATTTAATAAAAAATATTATTATTTTAAATATAACTATTAATATGGAACATATGAAGTAATACTTAAAAAAACCAACATATTAACTTTTTACTTCATCTATTATCTCTTTTTAATATATTTATTAATTAAAAAATAATATAAAATAAGATAACTAATATTTGTTAAGTTTCTTTTTCAAATTTAGAACTTAGATGAGAAGAAAGGAAAACATTATTTACACACCAAAAATTCATATTTTGGGTTTTAATTAGAAAAACAAGAGCCCAAGTGAACTTTGTGTAAAACCCACATATTTTGTCTAATTAAAACTCAAATATAAGTTTTTAAAAATTTTTGGTATATAAATATCACTATCCAAAAATAAAACATGGACAAAATGCAACCCATCGTTAGGTGCAGGGGCATACAATTTCTATGGGCCTTATGTGGTTTTCTACCTATCTCATAGGAAAATGACATTTAGTTGGATGATATATGTAGGCCGATTAAATATTGTGTCAAAACTAAGATGTTCTATCCAACTAAACTTGATTGGGAGAGTGTTGGAAGGATTCGTTATGTATATTATACTCCCTCCTCCAATAGTAATAATTGTGTATAGGAAAATATTGGCTTTTATTGAATGGTGAAACCCACATATAAAAGAAGCAAAAATAAGCTTATAATACTTTTTTAAGTACTTAATTATTTAAATTAAATCAATTTAATTTATTAATGTAAAATAAAATTTTTTATTAAATAGAACTATTAATTTAAGATAAAAAAAAGTATATCACTGTTAAGATGGTTATGGTTAAATGTAATGTTTTGAGTGATTGGGTTGTCTTTCATAGTAGGGCCATTAATATGAAGCATTAAAGTCATCAATTCAATGCAGATCTAGCCACAACGTGCTGATAGGATTTGTCCTTATTCAAGAAGAGGTCCCAAATTTAATTCGGGCATTTGGCACTAGGGGGAGGGGCGTTGGGTATTATAAATGAAGTTAATATTTTTACTTTTTTACACTAAAAGCTATACTCTACCTTTGATTAAATAGGAAAAATTAAATTGTCATATTGTCTAGTATAACTTACTTTTTTTATTTAATTAAATGTGGAGTAAGGGACTCTTTGAATTGGTAAAAACAAAACAAAACAAAACAAAATCATGGTGAAAGAAGAAATAAGAGAATCCTAAAAAAAATTTACTATTTAGTTGCACCAATGGCAATATAGAAAATTGAAGTATAAATTCATCATAATTTCAAAAATAATCAACAACGAAGTAGCAATGGTGATGGTGGCAGCAATGGCAAAGTGAATGATCGTGGTAACGGTAGCGACATTGGTAGTTGTCGAAGAGGTGGTAGTGGTAGTGACAACAATAAAAAGGTCAACACAAGCAATATTAAAGGTAGCAAAGTCAACACAATCAATATTAAAGGCATAAATCTTTCGTACATAGGTTTTCTCTCAAAATTTATAGGTTGATGAGTAAAAAATTTTAGGGCCAATTTTTCACTCATTTTTACCAAGTTTTTACTCTATTTTTTCTTTCCCTATTGCACCAAATAATGAAAAAAAGAGGATTTTAAAAGAATATTTCCTTTATCTCACTTTTCACTAATATCAAACAGACACTGAGTCTTTTGATAGAGAAAAAGTGAACTATGAATATCATTTTTCTATCATAAAATCATTGAGGGAAATGATATTTGTTTGCATAAAAAGGTAAAATAAATTGGTATTATTTCCTTCTTGAATGTTTGTGTTTATATAGTCGAAGTGCACGTGCTAATGGGAACTGCAAGACATGTATAGCAATTGATGGACCCACATCAGAACACCAAGTCTTTGTGTATGCATGATATGTATAACAACCGATAGATTCAAGACAAAACATGAGTCTATGCGAGTATTTTACATAATATTCCCATGTTCATTTGCATATCTAAAAATTCCTCCTTCCAAGTTGGGCAACTATTATAAAGAGAAAATTGAGATGCGCATATGTGCCCGGACACTTTTCAACTTGTCAGCCCCTACTACTTATTTACATTCACAGGATTGGGATCCCATGAAAAATATGTGCCCGACACATATCAACAGACTCTTATTATAAAGGATTAAAATCATAAAATTATTGAAGAAAATACAATACTCCCTCTGTCACATATTAATAACTCAATTTGAAAAAATAATATTTTTTATTAATAATGGGACCCATAGCTAAGAGAATAGAAAATAACTTCTATAAGACTTTTTTAAGTACTTATTCACTTGAATTGAGCCATACAAAATTATTAATACAAGACAAACTTTTTTTTTTCTCTAAGTGGACTATTTTATTTGAGTTTTTTTTAATTGAGGAATCTACCCTGGAGGAGGGCAGGAGGCCCTTTTTCTCATGCTTTCCTCTTTTTTAAAACTAACAAAAGCTTTTTTCACCAAAAGTACCCTTTCCCCAAATGACACTCATAAGTACTTCATCTATTTATGATTAGACCTCACAAGTGGGCTTCCTACAAAGTTCATATGGGCTCTTATTTAGACTAATCAAAACTCATATATAAGTTTTTAATATATATTTTTAATATAAAAATAACATTTTCCTTATGCTTATGAATATGCAAGACATTTAAAAAATCTCAAATCTACCCTTACGGTTTATCCATTTCATCTAAGTTTAGTTTAAGAAATTTTGAGAAAAAAAAGGTTGTGGCCACCGGCTAACTTTCCCACCTCTTGTACGGGTGACATGTATTTGATAATTTAAAATAGTACAAGTGTTATTTATGGTATTTTATTGTGTCAGAGTACATAAAGGGAGGATAGTTGGGAGCGTTTTTACTGCCAACCGAATATTTGAGTTTCTTGGTCAAATCCCCTTTTTATCCTCATGTGACTTGTTCTTCAAGGCTTTAATCTAGTACCGTTTCCCTTTGAATGCCTTTGTTAACATATTTAGATGTAAATGTATGGTTCTTGGACTTTAAATAGACATGGATTTCATGTATGGTTCTTGGACTAAATAGACTAGGATTTTGACTATTAAAAAAAATGCAGCACGATAGTCCCGCTGTAGTGTGTGGGGTTTTCAATCCCAATGTGTGGGGTTTTCAATCCCAAAGTACACTCCAACGTTTTTAATGCTCCACTTTGATAATGAAGTCACATAAGAGCCCTTCATAAGATCAATAATGAATACAACAGCGCACATTAGCACTAATAGTAATAGTACTGACACTAAAGCTCATTGTCGACAGGGATCATAAAAAACTCTTCCCGGACTAGGTCATGTGCCATATGAACAATCCCTACTTAGGTTAATTATTGGTAATTTTTCATGGATAGATTTTTTTTTTGACGAAATGGGTAGATAAATAAAGAATAGGCTTTCATCAGCCCTGAGTAATTATCGGCACCAGATCCCGTAAACAAAAACTTTCTTGATTGGCCAACCATTTGAAAATAAAAAGGGACTTTCCCATGCAAACGTCATAGCATGTGGAGATTCACTTTCTGCACTTACCCTCTTTCCTTTTTAATGGCTTGCCAAACAGCCCCTTAATCACCAATTAATAAGAAGCGTTTATTCATCATATCAACGCTAAACACTAAGTCATTACCAAAAGGACAAAAGCCGGTTGAATCATCCGTCCTCGCAGCTCTTGCAACAAAATATGCATGGGCAACAACAGAATGATGACCACAACTTTTGCTATCTTTTATTGATGCACTTTGTACTGGTTTCAGCAAAACTTGTACATCTCTGACCGGGGGAAGACAACTAGATGGGGTCTAGTCTCCACTCTTCCCCCTTCCATCTATTTGTCACTAAATATTTGTAACCTCGCTCTTTGACAAAAACCATAACAGTTAAATCATCCTAGTGTTGGCATAATTAACTAATCACAGCTCATCTTTAACGTCGTCCTTGCTGCTCTTCACCCTCTCCTCAACCTTGCTCTCGGTCTCAGATTTTGCCGCTGGAGCGGGTCTTTGGAGCTTGAAAGGTATGGAAGCATGCTTCTTAAGGAACTTGTAAAATTCTACCACAGTCCGATCCGAATCAAAAGTAATCTGTTGGAATTAGATAGATAAGATGATTATCTACGGGAAGTGGTCTTTCTACCACATTACTGAAATAGCAACAAAAGAACTAAAGTGATTTTAAATCTACTTGTCGAGAGACTTCTACTTACTGGGTCAAAGCTCTTATTTCCTGCCGGGTAGAAGAGAAGTGTGGGGAAACCATCTCCCTGCACCAAAACAACTAGGCTAAGTTAGAGAAACCACACCTTTCTTGATGATGAATATAGTCCATGTTTATGCCATATGAAAGACCAGAATAAATTGGTCAGGCCTCTTCTAGCATACGGTTACACACTTTCAAATCAACCTTTCTAACTGGAGTTCGTCAAAAGATGGAAAACAAGCAAATGAAGTTAGTTTCAAAGACAACTAAATCAACTCCAGGGTTCAATGCATTGAACTGTTAATGACATCTATAAGACTCCTCTGCAAGAGACAGTCAAACTCAAGCCAGAACTTTGATTCATGCTGACTTGTAGCTTTTTAGTTCAACATTTGCAAACCTTCAAACAAAAAGAGCTACAACAAAAGGATACATGGGCAAGCCATCAAAAAGAAAAGAGCAATAATGAAAAAATGATATACAAATAAAAATTTCGTAAGAACCTTGGCTCTAGGATGCTCATTGGTGGTTCCATCCATCTTAGCTATGACAACTGACTCAATGCCTCGCAAATGCTTGGCAAGCTTGTTGTATATTGGCTCTAGTGCTTGACAGTGCCCACACCAGGGTGCATAAATCTGGCCCATTATTAAATCACAACATGGTAAGAAAAAAAATCAGCAAAAGAGCCAGTTAACGGAATAGAAAAATAGATAGATAGTATATTACCTCAAGAAGAACATCCTTCGATTCATCCAAAACTATTCCATCAAAATTGTCTCCCACAACTATCTTCACATCCCCATCATTCTGTATGAATACATAATTGAAGGAAGCAAAAACAACATTATTACATATAAAGGAAAAAAATATTTTATCACAGAATAGATGCGATGTAACATCTTACAGTTTCTGGTACAGGATCAGACTTGTAAAAAGGCTTGATCTTGTCTTCCAAGAAACCTTCCACAAATGCCTGAATCAAACAAGTGCAGAGCAAGAATACGTGTCAGATGTCCAATTTCCAAACACTTCATGAACAGAAATCGGCTATTAATAATTGTCTGGAAATGAAATGTTTATTTCCATATATACTACATCACAAAAATCAATCAATATATCCAGTAATCACGAAAGAACATTCATTATCAACAACACAACTGGTCCAGGATTCTTGTGCTTAGCCAATTATGGACTAAGCTTACATGCACTTTGAGAGTCCACAAAAACAGAAACCAACCAATATTATAAAGAAGGGAAAGACAACCAACATTGGGTGATACTAAACTTGAGATTGTTGCATTTAAGTAATGAATAAGATGAGCAGAAACATGGAACTTAGGCATAACCTTGAGTCTTTCAACAGTAACTTCTCCATCAAGCTTATACTTCTTTGCATCATCATTTCCAGTGTAAGCTAGCACCTGCGCACAACAGTACACCAATTATTGGTACTTAAATGCGGCATTCTAATAATAAAAGCAGTATTGGAGCAAAACAAACAAAAAAGGAGAGAAAATTACAGAAGGACTGGTTGAGACACCAAAATAATCTGACACTGGTTTGCCAACATCCTCATTGTCCATTTCCACAAAGACAAATATAAGCTGCACATAAATGATTTAGTCAGACCGACTTCTAATTGTGGATTAACAAAACATTTTTTTAAAGAGGAGAAACATAAGATTTTTCTCATTGCAGTAAGCAGAAATATGAAATCTGTCATAGGAGCACTATTTTGGCGGAGGAAACTTAAAATTCAAGGTGAATGGGAAGTCCAAGAACAACTCTAATCAAGGGAAAACTTAATTGCATTGGTTCAGAAAACTGAGAGTCAAATAAAATTAGAAAAAGCTCAGCACTGCTTGTTAGGGTTCAACAGTGAATAATTTATTACTTTTAGCAACAAATTATAGAGTAAATATTCTTAAACTACCTTCCCCTTGAAACATTTTGCAGTGTCCTCAAAAACTGGAATAATCCTCTCGGAATCATTTGAAGTTGCAAAAAGCAATATCTAAAACAACAAACAATTGCATTAGGATCAATAGAAAGAGTGCTTCAACAATTACTAGTTTATTTTGCGTAAAAAATTGAACATAATTTACCTGTTTCTTTATAGGATTTTCAAAAATCAAAGGAGCATTTTCCCGTGTGAAAACATTCACCAATGGAAGCTTGTTGGCGAACACAAAATCCACTATGGATGTTTTTGTGAATTGGCCATCTGAATTTATAAAAAAAGCCAAAAGTCAACAATTTCCTTCTCGTGAATTACAATGTTGTAGGTATGAAGAAATAAAAGACACTAACCATAATGGCTTATTTTCTCGACCTCCTTCTTCAAAAGAACCAAAGTGGGTCGTTTAGCCTTAGGATCAATGTGAAAAACCTTTGCTACATCAGGATTAGATGTTTGGTAAAAATTGACATCATCTTCAAGTTTTGAGGCAGCAGCCAGTTCATCACTTTCAGAGCCCTGTAGTAAATGGAGGCATATAAAAGATAGTGCATTTAAAAGACCTTGAGTGATTTATAATTTTCTAAACAGGCTCAAAGACAGATAAAATGAGGTATTGATAATTTACCACTAAAGAATCGAGGAAGCCCACGACAAGCTTATTCTCACTGTTCAGTATCTTCTCCGCATCCTCTGTGGTTGTAATGTTTTGAATGCCCGGTCCAATCTTCTTCTTAATCCACGTTACAATAGCATCCCTGAAATGAATGCACGTAGTCCTGGCTTACTAGATAGACAAAAACTACGACCATGATTTCTGATGTCACAAAAAGAATAAAGGAACTGCCTCTCTTCATAATAAAAAATTAACCCGAGTTTTGCATAAACCAGAAATACTTATTTTTTTAAAAATTAAGATATGACCGAAAGCGAAAGACGGGAAGAATAACACACTTCCATTTTCCTCCAAACCGAAAAGATATGCAGAATAAATGAAAATAAAATGATGATTTGACAGAGTATGGTGGACAGTAAATTTTCAGATATCACAACAGCACTGGTTTGTGCTTTATTCATTCAAAAGAGAAGAAATTGGACTGTACTTTATTCATTTAAAAGAAAGAAAAAAAGGGCGTTTGTCGTCATAAAACCAAATATTGTAAAAGCCTAAGCTGTTAGAGAAAGGATCCAATATTGGACATCAATTGGATCAACTTCGCATTTCAAATCCGAAACTACATGCACTCGATGACTTTGCCCATTAAAAAAACTCTTTTTGCTTTCTATAGGTAAGACAGAAGCTTTGCAGAAATTATTGTAGCAACATTGAAGGAGAATTTTATAATGGAAAGAGATAAAATTGTAAAATTAGCAATGTTGAACTAGCTACTATATCTCTATGCAAGCTGATGAAGTAACGAGACTCCGCCAAATACTAGTAGAGCAAAATAGAACTTAAAATGCAAGAACGGAAGTAGAATTAAGCATCAGATCCAAGAAGCCCTACTTGCTCCTTTGTCCGGGATACTGCTTGTGAACGCCCTCAATGAAAAAAAAGACGGTCGGGAAGCCCTGCACGTCGTACTTCTGTGCGAGCTCATTCTCCTCAGTGGCGTCGACCTTGGCCAGTACAGCCTCGCCCTTTAGCTCCGTAGCAGCGGCCGCGTATTCGGGCGTCAGCGCCTGGCAGTGCCCGCACCACGGCGCGTAGAACTCCACCATTACGTACTTGTTCTTCTCGATGAACTCGGTAAAATTGGACTCTTTCAGAACCACCACGTCCTTCTCGTCCACCTTCGCCACGGGGGAGCCGTGGGAGTCGTCCTCGTCGCCACCGTCGGAGGCGTCCCCGCCCTCGAAGTCGTCGTAGTTCTCGAATTCGTCATCTTCGGGATCTGGGTTGGCGTGCTCGTGCTGCGGGGCGTGGCTCTGGTCCTTGGCCTCCTCCTCCTCGAGGAAGGCGAGGTCGTCGTCGTTGGAGGCGGCGGCAGGGGTGGCGGCGGAAAGGCCGTGGGCGAGGAGGAGGGAGGCGACGGAGAGGAGGAGCACGATCCGGATCGACATTTTTGCTGCGGGGATCGGACTTCGAAGAAGGAGAAAGTCGCCGGAGCAGGGGAAGTGTTAAAAAAGGGAGTCAGACTGCGGGCGGCGCTACGTCGCATGCAGCAAGGGCAAGGGGTGTGACACGCGGAGAAATCGCATTGGGTAAAACGGTCCGTTGTAAATGGGGAACGAATGAAAAATCGACGCGCGTAATTTGTGAGTCACTGGCCCGCCTCGTGGACGAGCAGTTTTATGACCGGGGACGCTGCTCGGCTTTTTGTACGAGTTTTTTTTGTCGTTTATTGCGGAGTCGATTGGGGTATGTGGGGTCAGGTCTGTGTAAAATTACTACACTATCCAATAGTTGACCGTTGATGGCTATTGTCCAAAAAAACAAGAGGCATTTTCAGAGTGAACTGTTTGTATGAAAATGCTGCATAAGCTCATACTAAAGGAAGACATCCAAGTATACACGAAGTAGGACGGTCAAAAATGAAGGAAGAGGAAACAAATTATTTTTGTCTTTCACCCGTGTTCTTTGTGGCATTTTGAAGAAGTAATGAGATTTTTAATGAAGTTGGACAAGTAGTGAAGAGTTTTGGTTAATTCAGGCATTCAGCTCAAGGTTTCAAAACCTACCTGGTTGGGTGGAAAGGCATTATAAATGGAAGTAGTTAGGCTAAAATATCTACCTAACCCATGTTTGACCTCTACCACCTAAAATCTCCGTTCCTTATGCACTGCTTAAGAGCGTGTCTGACTATCTAATGCACCAGTTATTGACGCTCTTAGCATTGTCTAAGAGATGTTGGTTGGCGCATTAAGCATTTAGATAGCCTGATTCACTCATATTTATGTCACAAGAATTGCAAGACTAAAAGAACAACTTTTCAGGTAGCCCAAATCTCAGACAGAAGAATATACTAAGTCCCCCCTGCGAGAATAAGTAGAAGAAGTCAGGTATAACTATTAATTTTTTCTGTGTTTTCCATATTTTCAGATCCTGTTTTGCATCGTTACAGAGTTGCACTGCTTGCACCTGGGATAAGCATTGCCAGTAGTCATGATAAGAACTTCGCAATATAACATGATACAGCAATTACTTGAAGAGTTCACTTTCGAGAGTTACAATGCTGATCTCTTCACTAACCTATTTCCTTCTCCTGAATCAGCTCAAGCTGTCTGACCACTTCCCCCATACCTGGCCTTCTTGCGCTGGTTTCAAGGCACTGTAATGCCACTTCCATTACTTCTAGCAGTGATTCATTCATATTCTCCCGCATTGTTTTATCAAGGAAACCATCTTTGTTACTGATTCTCTTGGCCTTAAGAAATTCGACAAAAGTAATGTAAACTTTAAGAAATGATGAAAGATGGAGACGGTAGTTTCTATATTTCATATAGAGCTATTGAAGTTTAAGAATATGCAAACAACAAAACTATAGCGTGTTTCCTAAATACAAGTGGCAATTTGGATAGTTCATAAGAGTAACCATGAAAGGAAAAAAAAACCTCTTCTTCTAGATCCAAATACTGTTCTGTTTGATTCCACCCACGAGCTTCAAGACCACTAACGTCGCTTTTCTCTGAAATTCCATTTGATGCACTTATCCTATACATTTCCCAAAAGATTGTTGGACTATGGTATGGGCTCGGGCCCGGTTTGGTCCAACGATGGCACGGTTCGGGTGAACTAGTACGGGCCACGGGGTCCAAGGGTGGTGAGGGCAGTCATGCCGACCTCACATGTGCCATCGTTATACTAATTTGAGTGGGACCCGCATACATTACATACGTTACATCGTTTAGGGTTTAGGGTTTAGGTATACAACTAAGTTGTGAATTAACCGTTGTGGGGCCTAGATGCACGAATTATGCGTCGAAGGTAAGACCTATGATTAGCGAAGGGTTGACCATATCACTGGAAAGGAAGTTGGGAGCAACATTTGCTGCTGGTTGAGTTTTTCTATAATAATAGTTACCAAGCGAGCATTTGGATGGCACCTTTCGAGGCGCTTTATGGGTGTCCTTGCCGATCACCGTTGTGTTGGAGTGAGGTTGGAGATCACCTTCTCACTGGCCCAGATATTATCCAGCAGTCAGTGGAGAAGATACGCCTCATCCCGGAGAGGTTGTAGGCAGCTCAGAGCCATCAGAAAAGTTATGCCGATAGGAGACGGCGGGAGTTGGAGTTTGGTGTTGGTGATAATGTTTTCCTTAAGATCTCTCCGACTCGTGGTGTTGTTCGATTTGGACAACGGGGGAAGTTATCACCTCGTTTTATTGGTCCATTTGAAATCTTGGAGCGGATAGGTGCCACAGCATATCAGGTAGCACTTCCACCCCGACTGGCTGATATCCATAATGTATTCCACGTCTTCGAAAGTATGAGCCGGATCTTACTCATGTCTTCGATTTCGAGCCATTGGAGTTCCAGGAGAATCTTTCTTACGATGAGGTACCTATTCAGATTCTTGACCGTAAGGAGAAGGTATTTCGGCAAAAGGCCATTCCACTCGTGAAGGTGTTGTGGAGGAATCACGGAGTCGAGGAAGCCACGTGGGAAACGGAAGACGAGATCAGAAAGAAGTATCCTCATCTTTTTGTCGCTGACGTCTAGCGAATTTTGGGGGACCAAAATTTCTAAGAGGGGGAGGATGTAAGGACCCTCATCTCTAAACCGGTTTTTGGTTTCCTTTAATTATTGGTTATCGTGAGATTAATGTGTTTTCTGATTTATTCGGTGATTTTATGAATAAATAGTATTTATAATAGTTTTAACCAAAATCAACTTTAAGATTAGTGATTTTAAATGATTTTGAATTAAATGTGAATTTTTGGGATTTTTCTAAATTTTCACTATTTTTCCAAAAATTAGGGTTTTGGCGGGACCCCTATGGGCCCCACCGTCAAAATTTCGGTTTTTGGGTCAAATGAACCCAGATATCTACTTAAGGTTATACAAAAAATTTTAGAATTTTCTTAGACTTAATTAGTGCTCAAATTTGTAAAATACTCATTTTTAGCCTACTTTTCCTATTTATACCCCATAACTTACCCATACATACCCCAACCCTTACTATAAAAGGTCAAACCTGAGCCATTTCTATTTTTGGGAATAGGCTGAGGAGGAGAAGTCAGGCCTAATCCTAAATTAAGCCTAGATTAGAAGGTGTTTAAGGTAAGCCTACTCTAATTGAGCACTAAACCCTAACTTTCTTCTTAATCTCTTCTAAATCTACCATTTCTCCTTTGTTTCAATTCATTTTTGGATATCAAAAACTATTGATTTGTATTTTACTACAAACCCTAGCTTTCAAAATTCAATTTTTATGTTCAACAAGCCCTAGATCTAAGTTTTAATTAGGGATTTCTTTGGTAAATCGATTTTTAATGGAGTTTAATTCAAACTCAATGTGTTTGTAAGGTTTTCAAGAAGGGTGACCCTCAAATCCGAGCTTATTCAAGTGCTAAGGTAATGGACCTTTGAAATTTCAGTTTATCCATGGTAAAACTCTTAATTTTTGGCTTATTTTGAATGGAGTTACTTGATTTGGTGTGTTAATGACATGATTAGAAAATGAAATTCTTTAATCCTGATTTCTTAGGGTTTTGTATTATTATGATATGGTTTAACATTTTGGAAGTCATGAAGGACTTTTGATGATAATTAGGGTGTTAGATGTTTATTTGAAGTATTATAATGGTGTCTCGGTTTGAAATTGCGAAAGGAAGAAGATGGTCTGTTCTGCCTTGTTGGCGTTCGAACGGCCCTTCTGGGCATTCGAACGGCAACACTGTTGGATCGACAGATTTTCAGTTCAACCGATCGAACGGACTACTGGACATTCGAACGGCCAAACTGTGAATTTGAATTTTTCCCATTTAGACGATCGAACGGCCTGAAGGGCGTTCAAACGGCTACACAGCAAGATTGTGTTTTAATGCATGATGTTTATTTCGGTGATTCCACTTTAGCTTGCCAATTTCATATGAATGTAGAGTGTTTTAAGCTATACTATGCTACTGGAAAGGCATGCTATTGAGGTTATGGAGTTGAGATATATGCTTAGAGGTTGTGGAATGACTTATGGTTTGTGACATTGTGTTGGAATTGTCATCTTGAAATTATGAATGGTTGATTCCCTTTGGTTAAACATATTTTCAGTAGAACTACAACCTATTATTGGACTGATTTGTCATGATAGAATGTGGTTAGTTGATGTGTGGATGTTGGTGAATGTCATGACTCAAGGATGAAATGAATGATCTTATATGTGTTTAGCATTTGTGGTTGAGTTTTCAAGTGAGTTATGTTTTCAACTATTCTTCTCCTATGATTTCCACTGAAATTTATGATTTGATGTTAATTTACATGTGTAGTGTAGTAGTAAGTTAATTTCAAGCATGTTGAAATGCATTGAGTGAAGTACTTCCACTAGTTACACACACACATGTAGGGGTTAAATGATGATGTTGAAGCTTGATATTGTGATTATGAATGATGCATTAAGGGCTGATGAGAGTACTTATCATGGATTAGGATTCATGTATGCCTTACCCACGTATGTACCATGTTGCATGCATCATGAAAATGAATTTCTAATTTAGGTTTCATCGAGGTTAATCGAAGTTGACCGATTGGATGCAATGTGGTGAAATTGTGTGTCGGATTAATCGGTCATGGATTAATCGTAAGTTGATTGGTCCGAAAGGACATGTTTTGATTTGAGTTCCTGTGTGGAACGAGTGCACTCCCCGGGTTGAGTCTAGTTAAATGGAATTATGTGGGGGCGAGTTGTGTACTTGTCTTGCGGATTGTGAGAATGTTATTATGAGTGTCATCTGGACCCTGAGAGTCGAGTGTGGTATGTCGTGCATACCGCTACCACGTGTTCTAGGGTTCCCTGTGTGGGAACTCAGGCTCTTCCCTCCGCAGGAGATGTCCTTGGGCGAACACCCCTACTCTAGATTCTCTGTGTGAGAATGGGACATCCTTGGCCAGGATCGTCCAGGGCGAGCAGTTTTTAGGGATTGACAACCCTGATCTTTCTTTAATTCTTGTGTAGAATTTTGGATCATGACACGCCTTCGTGGCCTTGTCTATGTTCCCGTCTGTGTGATACTAAATTGTGATTACTCCTTGATGGAGGTTGTTATGATATGATGTATGATGGAATATGTATGTTAGAGATACATTCATGCAGGTTGATTATAATATGATGCATGATGGAATATGTATGTGTAATGTCCCTGATTTTTCTACGATTTTTTGGGATTTTCCTGCTATTTTTCTGGATATTTTCGGCAGGAAAATATGACGTTTCAGCGTATTTATATTTCTATGTTTTTCTGCTGTATTTTTACCCGTAGGGCTTAGTCGTGGGCCACGGGTCTCGTTGAGCACTTTCAGCGCGAGTGTTGGGCTCACTTTCGGTGCGAATATTAGGCGTACTTTCGGCGCGAGTGTTAGACTTATAACGCGTAAAATATGAGTTAACGCGCGATGGGGATACGATTGGAAAAAGAAAAAAGAAAAAAAAAGGAGGAAAACAGGATCGGGCACGGCCGAGCCCGATCCAGATGGTTCTGGATGTGGGAACAGTGTTTTCCTCCGCCCCTTCTCCGGCGTCTCTCTGTCCTAGCCGCCGCCGGCCGCCGGTGGGCCGTAAGGCCGCCGCACCGGCTCCGCCCCGGCCGTGCGACGGCAATGGGGGCCGCCGTCCCGGCCCCACGGCCGCTCCGCCCGCCTCTTCCCTGTTTTCCCCGGTCCGTCTGCTCCCTCTCTAATCGCGCTTGGACGGCGCCGGCGGTGGCCGGTGGGCTTCGCCCGGCTTCCGTCCGGCCAGTCTCAGGCTGGCGACGGCAGGGCCGCCGCCCTGGCCAGTCCCGCCGGCCCCTGAGCTCTCTCTCCCTCTGGTGAGTTCCCTCTCTCCCTCTCACTGTGTTGTGTACCGCCGCCGCCGCCGTGGGCCGCCAAGGCCCGACCAGCCGGCCACGGCTCAGCCCTGGGCCGGCGACGGCGGCAGGCCACCTCTCCCGGCCCCAGTGGCCTCTACTCCGCCGCCCCACCCATTTCCGCCTCCGCTCTGTTTTTCGCCGAACAAACTGTGCCCCTCCATTTTTGGCCTTGTAGCCGCCGGTGATGGCTGCCAGTGGCCATCCGGCCACCGTGGGTTCCGCCCCGGCCTGGCGACGGCCAGGGATGGCCCCCAACCGGTCAGCTCCACCTCCACCTCCGCCCCTGTGCATTTCTCCTCCGGCCAGATGCCTTCACCTCCACTGTTCCGCCGACGTTTAGTTTTGGTGTAACAGAGGCCGGCAGTTGCGAGCCATGGATGATGGACTTCCGTCTGGCTCTGCCTCGGCCAAGCGACGGCCAAGCCGCCTCCTCGGCATCGCTCCGGCCTGATTTGATCCGCCCCGCATCTCCCCTGTTTTTGTCTGTGACAGACTTTGGGGCTGCGCCGGCGAGAGCCAGCCTTCGGCTCGCCTCTTGCCGACCAGCCTTGGGATGATGACGGTAGGACCGCCCTTAGCTAGGTCTACCGCCTCCACAGCCGCTCTGCCTGGGCTGGTTTCCCCCGGTCGGTCCCTCTTCCCTATTTTGGTTTGAAGGGAATTGTGGCCGCGCTGGTGGTGAGCTTATGGTCGGCCAGCCTCGGCCTAGCGGCACTGGTGTAGCCGCCTCCACCCAGCTCCGCCCGGTTACTAGGGCCCTGGCGTCACGGGCCAGAGCTGCCAGTAAACCCTGTTTGTCGTTGTGCTCCTAGGGTTTTCCACCTGTTATGGGTCATCGAGCATCGTTGGATGTCGAACACCTTTGGACCACCTTAGTGTGGCGGGTCTCAGCCTGGGGATGGCTGGCCGCCCTAGTGTGGCACCGCCCCTCTTCTTTCGGCATGGGCCAGGTTCCCCTCTGTCGATTGTGTCTGACCGCTCTATAGAGAGCGCCACGTGTTGCCCTTTGACCGTCTTACCCTCGCCGGACGCCGATTGGCCTCTAGTCGGCCTGCCTCGGCATGACAACGGCAAAGGCCGTATTGCTGATCACCACCCTTGGGCATGGCCCTACCGCCCTTCCGAGTCTTGGGCTGACACCGTCTAGCCCTCCCCTCTTCCCTTGGCTGCGTGTGCAAGTAGCCGCGTGTGCGGGTTAGGGTTTAGGTGCCATTTTGACACTGCCTGACCGTCGGATGGCTCTGCCATCGTCTGTATTTGACCATAGGAGTCCACCTCTCCTACGTCCTTGAGTGTCGCTCTCCGCCCTTATGTGGGCCCTTGTGAACGTGAAATCGACGCCGTTGGGTGCTGTCCACGGCCGATTTCGACGTCTTGTGATCGGTTTGGTATTGTTCAACCACCGGTCGAATTTTAGTGAGTACACCCTGCCTTTCGGTCGCACCTGCCACTCATTGGCACGATCTTTCTCCTGGCCGCCCCTAGTGTGCCGCCGTGGATCGCATATTTTATCGCGTTGATGTTGACATCCTATTTGGTCGTGTGTAGTTCCGACGCTTCCTAAACCTCGGGACAACAGCTCTCTCAGCTGGGCAATGGTTTTGACCGTCGACTCCGCCACCGACGCCGCCACCGTCATGTGCTCGCCATCAAACGTCATGATTACGAGGTAGGGGAGCTTGAACTCGTAAATTCATGACAACATGCTTTCAATGAGTAGCAGCATGCTAGGCTTGCATGATTCCATGTTTTGGATATTAAATCATGACATGTATGCATGATGTAAGATAGTGAATTATGCCACTTTGAGATACATGTATGTATGTATGTTAGTTGTAAGTATGTTGTATGTATGTGTAAGATGTATGCGCTAGTGATGGCTAGCGAATATGTTAGTGTGCTACATATGTGTGTGTTGGACACGCTAGTGATGGCTAGCGATGTCGAGTAAGTTACGTATGTGGACTGTGTGGGCAGAGGTATGGGCGATGGACGGTAAGATTGGTAAGGGTTTGGTATGAAGTTGGATGTGGATTTGGACGTGTAAGTGTATGACGGCAGACAAAGAAAGTAAGTTTGAGGAGCGAGGATTTGAGATGGGTCAGTTTGGTTTGGAGCATACGTCAGGGGTTCGGTAAGTAAGAAGACTTAGGCTTGGAGCCTTATGAGGGTTATTAGACAGTAAGAGCGTGCATAATTGTACAAGCATAACATACAAATTATGAAGTGAAAAGTAAGTATAATAAGTGAGGTATTAAGTAAGAGGATGATAACGGGGATCTGCTGTGAGGAGCTCAGTTTGACAATGTGAGTAAGATGTTTTGACCGTAAGGTGGATGTCAGAGGCTGCATGAGTATGTAAGGATCTGTGTACGGTGAGCTATGTTGTGGCTGGACGGGTAAGTGAAGTCTGCTGCCCCGACGAACTAGGGTTCAGATCGGGCTCAGCTTCAGTTTGATCAGTCGAGGACTGAGTTTGTGTGGCATAATTGTACCGCATAATATACTTAATTCAAATTTGAATTATGAGAACGTTAATAATAGCGTTGTGAGTTTGAGACCTGAGGGTTCGACGGATTAAGTTCCGTGTTTGAGCTAGCCGATAATGAATTGGCTGAGCACTTCTTGTGTCTTGCCATGGTGGTTTCCCGCGGGATTTTGTCTGAGTGCTATATAGAGCACCGGACGTCTGATGCTCTATTGAGAGTGATGTACGTTTTTGTTTCGGTCTGTGTGCTGTGCAAGCCCAGACGTTTGATGCTCTGTTGAGAGCGTTGTATATTTCCGCCCAAGAGTGGCATTGTAAGATTTCTGCCCAAGAGTGGCACTGGCACTATAAGACCCATTATGGTGGGCAATTCTATGGCACTATAAGACTCCTTATGTGTGGGCAATTGTATGACCCCTTGTGTGGGTGTATGTTTGCGCGCTCAGGTAAGTAGTATCATGGATCTACTCTTACCTGTTTGATCCAGTGCCCCATGAGCATTGGTGTACCTTACCTTCGGAAAAGTCCATGGCGTCTAGTCACTCCCCGGAGGTTAAGGTGATGCCCCAGTGGCATTCTTTTCCTTTTCGACATTGGAGCTTATTAGCTGTAATGAGCTTCAGTGGTCGATTGTATGTATACGACTGTATGACTGAGTTTGTACATTTTGAGTAAGTGTATGATGATGAGTATGTGCACGACTGTAAGATTGAGAATGTGCACGACTGTAAGATTGAGAATATGCACGACTGTAAGAGAGTAAGTATGAGCAAGACTGTAAGAGTTTGAACATGAGTTTGACAGTAAGTGTAAGACTGTACGAGTAAGGTCGTACGAGTAAGTGTAAGATTGTACGAGTAAGGTCGTACAAGTATGCGTAAGGTTTGAGTATGCCTTTGATTGTACGAGTAAGTTTGTAAGACCCTGATTAAGGGTGTTTGTGCACGTTTGATGTGATGGTGTGTTATGCATGCTTATATGCTTATGTGCATAATTTTGTTATACGTTGTTTGCCTCATGTTGAGTTGCATGACGCATGTTTTATGAACTTATTGAGTTCACCGTTTGGGATTTCCCCTACTGGGTATTTTCCTACTGAGTATGAAAATACTCACCCTACTTCTTTTAGCCCCGTTGTTCGGGAGGTTTTTGCAGGTTGTGTTGGAGAGCTCCTGGAGATGGACGCTCGTCTCTGCGGTGGATTGTTTCCCCCTCGACTCAAGTATAGTTGGTGCCACGATATGATGTATTTGATGAGAGTTAAGTGTATGTATTCTGGACTTTTAATTTGGATCAGAGTAGACTGTTTATGGGACTTGTACTCGGGGACACCTGGGAGTTATTTGTATTTAAAAATCCATGATCATGGTGATTTAATCGTACGTATGTTTTCGAGTAGCGCCTGAGGATATTTGATTTGACGGTACGATGTTTAACCGTATCATGTTTAAAATTATAAACTGTTTATACAGGTTTTGATTTTATCGTTTGACTCTGATTTATCGTATGAAAAAAGAAAAATTTCTATGAGTTTTAAGAAAAAGGGATGAAAAATCTCGGGCGTTACAGTATGTTAGAGATACATTCATGCAGGTTGATTATGATATGATGCATGATGGAATATGTATGTTAGAGATACATTCATGCAGGTTGATTATGATATGATTCATGATGAAATATGTATGTTAGATATACATTTATGCAGGATGTTATGATGTGATGCATGTTGAAATATGTATGTTAGAGATACATTTCATGCAGGGTGTTATGATGAGAATGAAATTATGTGGATTATGCACTATGATGCAGTTTTAGGTGATGTGTATGCGTGATCAGAAAATAATGCATCATGTAAATCTTTGATCTGAATGATTACATTGTTATGTTATCGTATTTCAGTTGATGATAGTTATATTAAAAACCATTGCTGAGTTTGTTAAACTCACCCCTCTTCCTTGTGTTTTGCTTTGGGGCTGCGTGGTGCGACATGCAGATGGACATGATCTCCTCTTTGAGGAAAGGTTGGATATGACTTGGATGTGATCGTGGAGATCGTTGTGTGACTTATTTTCCTTTGGTTTTATGTCTTATGTTTAGAACCTTTGTGTAGGGTTCTTTGTTGTTTTGGATTTATGTCACATTTTACAGTTGTGTTGCTTAAGACTTATTTTGAGCCAGTGTGGGCTTTAGTTAAGTAAGCATGTGGGTTTGAGATTTGTTGTTTACTTTGTGTTAAGTAACTCTCTTTCTTTCCTTCTTATTTACTCTTGCTCAAAGTGGAATGTGCATACTCCGTAATTTCTGGTAAGTCGCCCATGGTTAGGGTTAAGCCTTCCGCTAAATCGCATTCTCAATTTCCCTTCGTCGCCCCCGTGCGCTTAACCGGCCCTTGGACCGGGTTCGGCTCGGGTCGGGCATTACCGGGGCATGACAGTATTTAAGGGAGAGAAAGAGAAGAGGGAGCCCTAGCTTTGGGCCACCCCACTCCTCTCCTCCTCTCTTCCCAATTGCCGCCCCCTCTCTCTCTCTGATTCGGCTTGCACAAGCAAAGGAAAATCCCTGCTACTGGCCACCCCTCAAAGACGAATATACATGACGTGAACTTCAGTGATTAGCTTAAATAAGCTCATAAAAAATGAGGACAACGATTTTAGTGCTCTCCATCAGTCAAAACAGCGATGAAAGCCTTTTTCAAGATAATGGCCCCATGTTCTACTTTATCAGACATGGTAAGCCTCATTACAAATTTCCAGACATATTTGCACTGTTTAGTCTGATTAATAATCGTAGCCATTTAATAAGTTGAAGGAATTGCTTAGAACACCCTTGCATCAAACATTTCTTTATGAACGATTTAGAATTCATAGAAAAGATTGATATGCACCCAACCTTCTTTCCCACCATATTCATGGCAATGTATAATAATGGCATCATCTCAGTAGACCCCTTCTCCAATTAAATGAATTTGAATTATTCTTGAAGTCCACAAATGGGGAGGATTTTGCAGGAAATAAGGCAAGGTGCATAGCATCATCTGAAAAAAAAACCTTAAAAATAATTGCATAAACATAAACATATAATTAAACAAGTGAATGTAAGGTGTTACATAAGAAAGAGCATACTCTAAGTCAAGAAAACTATTTCTGGCTGATGATGAACCTGCTTGGCTAGTACCAGTATGTAATTTAGACAGACCAAAGTCAGCTATCTTGGCACCATAGTTTCCATCAAGAAGCACCTTACTTGTTTTGAAGTTCCTATGCAAAAAAGGGGGCACCAATCCGTGCAAAAACTCTAGACCTGATTGTATACAAAGAAAATTTACTTCTTTGGTTGAATTCTCTGAAAAAAAGAGACAATTATTATTTTCTTCAAAATTTAATGGAAATTTAGATTGAGATGCATATGTAAATATGAGGCATGGAGAAACATCATATTTATGTTTCTTTTGTTGAATAAGTACACCTTTGGCTGCTCCTATGGCAATGGACAACTATTGCCGAATATCAAGCATCCCCAAGGATGAGCCTTCTTATTTGTGAACAAGAAGGCAATTGTTAGATATCAGAGAGGGAGAGAGAGAGGGAGGGGAGGGAATTAGTACCGTATAAGTTATTATGAACTATTCCATTTGGCTTACAAGAAACTTGCAGTTTTTTTCCTGACAGTAGTCAACAAGTTTGACAACATGCCTGTAGCGAATATGGCCCATGTTCTCCACCTAAGATGCATATGCATGAGTTCACAATGGGCATGTTTATAGACATAATGAATGTTTGAGTACATTTGCTCTCTATTTTTGTCTTAAGTGTTTATATTAATCTTCATACTGAGGATAGTTTAGTTATGGTAGATTAGTTTCTATTTTCTTTTTTGTAAACTCTCACTTAAGTGAAGGGCAATTAGGATTTTTCTCTTTCATTTTTTGGATCGATCTATCTCTTAATGTGAGGATCATTCCCCTATTTTGTGTATAGTTATGTCTTGAGAAATATAGGACTCTCTATTTTCTATCGTACAAAACCCTAATTCTGATTTTGCTATCATGGTATCAAGATCTTATGTTTGGATCCTCCATCTGCAATCCAAATCTGTCTGAACCTATTTTGGAGATTACCTATACACACATGTTTGCGGCAGTACTGTTCACTGGTACAGTTCATTGACATTGTTCATCGTATTGTTTGTGCGAGTTCTGGGTATTCTTATCAATTACTTGTTAAGTTATATTTTTTTATTGCTATATGGTTATGGGTGCAACTTTGTTACTATGGATTTGTTGGACAAGCATGACAATCTTCAAGCAATCAGTTTACACCTGAACGGTAATAATTATTCTTATTAGAGTTATGTCATGAGTAATTTTATAATGGGTAAAGGGCTGTGGAACTATATTGATGGCTCTACTGTGGAACCCGTTATGAAAGCGGATATCAAAGCAAAAGAATTTTCACAATAATGTTTTGAATGACGTATGTATAATGTCAAAATACTCACTTTGATAAATAATTCAGTAAAACTCACTATTGGTCTACAATTAGCGAAGTTCAAGACTGCCAAGGTTGTAACGCCCGAGATTTTTTATCCCTTTTTCTTAAAACTCATTGAAATTTTTTTTTCCATAAATCGGAGTCAAAACGATAAAATCAAAACCTGTTTATAATTTAAAACATCATACGGTTAGACATCGTACTGCCAAATCAAATATTCTCAGGCGCTACTCGAAAACACACGTACGAATAAATTCTGCTATGATCATAGACTTTTAAATACAAATCACTCTCCCGGGCATCCCTGAGTACAAGTCCCATAACAGTCCACAGACTCATCCAAATGAAAGTCCAGAATAAAACATCTTAAAGTCTCATCTCACTCAATACAGGAGATCGTGGCACAAATAACCTCGCAGAGAGTCAAGCTGATACCTGAGTCAATGGGAATCAATCCACCGCTGAAACGAGCGTCCATCACTAGGAGCTCTCCGCACAACCTGCAAAACCTCCCGTACAACGGGGCTAAAAATAGTAGGGTGAGTATTTTTATACTCAGTAGGAAAATACCCAGTAGGGGAAACCCCAAACGGTGAACTCACAAGTTCAAAAATGCATGCGTCATGCAACTCAAACATGAAGCAGTCAACATAATATAATCATATCATGCACATACGCATACGATCATACTAAATGCACGATCGTGCCACAGACATACCGAAGGCATCATCGTGCCAGAATCATACCGAAGGCACATCGTGCCAGAATCATACCAAAGGCACCATCGTGCCAAAATCATAATATCCAATCAACTTACACAAACACCCTTATCCAGGGTCATATAACTTACTTGTACCACCGTACGCATACTCATACAACATATGCATACTTGTACGACCTTACTCGTACAATCGTATGCTCACTCATACAACTTACACATACATGTACGACCTTACTCGTACAATCAGACTTGTACGACCTTACTCGTACAGTCTGCACAAAATCATACTTACTGTCTTACTCAGAAACATATTCTCACAATCGTACTCATACTCTTACAGTCGTGCTCATACTCATACGCTTACAGTCCTGCTCATACACACTCTTACAGTCTTACTCATACTCATACACTTACAGTCCTGCTCATACACATACAGTCGTACTCATAATCGTACACATATCAACGACCACTGAAGCTCATTACAACTAATAAGCTCCAGCGTCAAAATGGAAAAGAATGCCACTGGGGCAACACCTTAACCTCCGGGGAGTGACTAGACGCCATGGACTTTTCCGAAGGTAAGGCACACCAATGCTCATGGGGCACTGGATCAAACAGGTAAGAGTAGATCCATGATACTACTTACCTGAGCGCGCAAACATAAACACCCACACATAAGGGGTCATACAGTTGCCCACCATAATGGGTCTTATAGTGCCATAGAATCGCCCACCATAATGGGTCTTATAGTGCCAGAAAATCGCCCACCATAATGGGTCTTATAGTGCCAGAGAATTGCCCACCATAATGGGTCTTATAGTGCCATTGCCACTCTTGGGCAGAAAATATACAGTGCCACTTGGGCAGAAACGTACAGTGCTACTCTTGGGCGAAAACATACAACGCTCTCAATAGAGCATCAAACGTCTGGGCATACACAGCACACAGACCAAATCAGAAACATACGTCGCTCTCAGCAGAGCATCAGACGTCTGGGCTTCATACAGCACGCAGACAAAGTCAGAAACGTACATCGCTCTCAACAGAGCATCAAACGTCTGGGCTTATATAGCACACAGACCAAATCAAAACGACGTCGCTCTCAGCAGAGCATCAGATGTCCGGTGCTCTACACAGCACACAGACAACATCCCGCAGGATAAACACCATGGCAAGACATGATAAACGCTCGGCCAACTCATCAGCGGCCAGCTCAAACACGGAACTTAATCCGTCGAACCCTCAGGTCTCAAACTCACAACGCTATCATTAGCTGTGCTTATAATTCAAGTTTGAATTAAGTATATTATGCGGTACAATTATGCCACACAAACTCACAGTCCTCGACTGGTCAAACTGAAGCTAAGCCCGATCCGAAACCCAAGTTCGTCAGGGCAGCAGACTTCACTTAACCCGTCCACAATGTGGACAAAACTCATCGTACAACCAACCCTTACAGTCTTACATACTTCGCCATCCATCTTATGGCCAAAACCTCTTACACTGACATCCTCAAATAACGCTCCTCAAAGCCAACCCAGTTGTCACCCTCTTACTTATATCTCACTTATTATTATACTTACTTTTCACTTCATAATCTGTACGTTATGCTTGTACAATTATGAACACTCTTTCTGTCTGACAAATGCCCAACACACAATCCACCCCAAACTGATCCATTCTAATCTTTGCCCGTCATACTCGTATCCTCTGTCATACGCTTACACAACTGTATCCAAATTCAGACAGAGCTTCTGTCACCTCTTACTGTCCATGGCCCATACCTCTGCCCACAAACACATACGCACATCCAAAGCATAGGCAAAATGCCATCATACACACGTATGTCTCACACATACGTATAACATACATATACGGTCATACATACATAACTTACAAACATGCACGCTAGCCATCACTAGCACATGCATCCACACGTCAAACATGCACACTAGCCATCACTAGCACATGCATACATCAAACGTACACGCTAGTCATCTCTAGCACGTGCACACACACATTTATACATACTTCAAACATGCACGCTAGCCATCACTAGCACGTGCATAACCCATACATAGCATACTGACATATTTGCTAGCCATCGCCAGCGCATACATAATCCACATCCATAAAACATGCATACATCTCATGCATATCAATCATACCATACAATCATGCTTACACGCACAGCATGCAATCGGATCGTTACTTAACATCCAAGCATGGAATCATACAATCCTAGCATAATGCTACTCATTCAAAGCATGCTTCATGAATTTACGAGTTCAAAGCTCCCCTACCTCGTAATCACGACGTTCGATGGCGAGCACACGACGGTGGCGGCGTCGACGACGGAGTTGGCAGTCAAAACCGTTGCCTGGCTGAGAGAGCTGCTGTCCCGAGGATTTTAGGATGCGCCGGAACTATCACGGCCAAACAGAGTGTCAGAACTCAATGCGGTAAAACCCGCGATCCACGGCGGCACACTAGGGCGGCCGGGAGAAATATCGTGCCAACATATGTGGCGGTACGATCAGATGTCAAGGGTGTACACTCTGAAGATCAGCCGGTGGCTAAGACGTGCACAGCCGGCCACAAGACGTCGAAATCGGCCGTGGACAGCACCCAACGGCAATGATTCCGGTCAACAAAGGCCCACATAAGGGCGGAGAGCGTGGGGCAACGCTCGAGAACAAAGGAGAGGTGGAGGACAGCTCTAGTGGTCAACTCCACTCGGTGGCAAAGCCAACCGATGGTTAGGCGGCACGAATGCGGCGCCTAAACCCAGAAGTACACGCATGGCCACATGCGCACGCGGCCCAAAGGGCGGGGGAGATGGCTGAAATGAGGCGACTCAAGGCCCACAAAAGTCAACAGGACTAAGGCCCTTAGCTGTGGCCAATCTAAGCGGCAACATCGCCGATCGCCACCCACAACCAATACCCATGGTGCGGGCGGCTGTGCATCTTGCACGACAGAGAGCAAGGGGAGGGTTCACGGTCGAGCAAAGGCTATGAGGCCGTCACTGGCCAAGGCCTGTGCAGGTGAACTCGTCCACCTTCTGTCAAGGTACGTCATACAGATTCTTGCCCGAGGCCGTTCGGTACCAACGGCGTAAAATGGGCAAGAAGGGTCAACGGCAAACGTGCTGGTGAGCAGGCGGCTACGGGCCGCAAGGCTGAACAAGACCCAGAGGGGTGGCCCATTGGCATCACCGGATCGGGGCGGAGCCGAACTAAGGTCCGCTAAATCAAATCCGGCGTCCGACTGATAACGTCAGTCACCACGTCCAAAACGGACGTAGGCCAAAAATAGGGGACGACCGAAGAAAACCCATAAGGGCGGAGCGGCCATGGGGTCGGAGGCTAAATCAGTCCAAGTGGGTGGGGCCGTCCCTGGGCCATCACCAGGCCGGGGCGGAGCCCACGGTGGTCACGTCACCCTCACCTGGCAACGATGGCGGTGCCAGCCCAACGGAAAATCCACCCACAGTACCGCGCAAATCGGACTGGGCGGAGTAGAGGGCGGCATAGGGGATGGAACCGGGCTGGGTAGGGTAGTCCACTGCCTTCGCCGGAGCAAGGCGAGGCTGGGGGAAGGCCGAATCAGCCGCAGATCACCGCCGGCGGCCACTGTTTGCCCAAACAGTCCGTCGGCGGAACAGTGCAGAGAGGGGGAAAAGAGATGGGGCGGCGGTGCCGAGGCTCACCGGGCCGGGAGGGGTGGCCCCTCGCCGTCGCCGGCCCAGGGCGGAGCCGTGGCCGGCCGGTCGGGCCGAGCCGGTCCGTGGCGGAGGCGGAACGGCGATATACAGTGGGGGCGGAAAAACAGGGCAGCAGAGAGAGGGAGCGGGACGGCGGAGCTGGGGCCGTCCGGGGCCGGGGGGAGTATCCTCCCGTCGTCGCCGGCCCATGGCGGAGCCGTGGGCGGCCGGCCGGCCCTCGCCGGCTCACAGCGGCGGCGGAATCTCAAATCACAGAGAAAAAGGCTCACCGGGGGAGGAGGCGGTGCGGCCGTGGGCGGCCGGGGCAGTGGCCCCTCGGCGTCGCACCGCTGGGGCGGAGCCTGTGTCGGCGGCCCTGCGGCCTACCGGCGGCCGGTGGCGGCCGGGCACAGTGAATAGGCGAAAAGGGGGGGCGGCGGTACTGTTCATCGCGCAGGAGGTTCTGGATCGGGCGATCCCGACCCGATCCAAATTTTTCTTTTTTATTTTTTTTTCTTTTCCTTTTTCCAAACGTATCCCCAACGCGCGTTAACCCATTGGTTACGCGTCGAACCTCCAAAATTCGCGCCGTAAGCGCGTAGCGAGGCCCGTGGCCCGCGACTAAGCCCCACACCCGACTCTACGGTTATAAATATGGAGGAAATACATAGATACTCATACGCTGAAACGTCACCTTTTCCTACCGAAAATGACCAGAAAAATGGCAGAAAAATCCCAGAAAATCGTAGAAAAATCAGGGACCTTACAAAGGTTGCATGGGATTATTTGGCTTCATTATACGTGTAGTCTAATTATGTCAAGCTTTATTAGCTTGATCAATTGGATATTCACTCTACTCGACAAGGAGATAGATCTATTTAGAATTTTCATGCTTACATGACCACTATTTGGGATAAGCTCGTGCTTATGGAACCAGTTGAATTTTTCGCTTATGCTACCTTACTTCAATAGCGTGAGGACCAACAGGTTGTTCAGCTTCTCATGGCTTTACGAGATGAATATGAGGTCATTCGTGGTTCTATTTTACATCGATCTACATTGCCCATTGTTGCTACTGCAGTTGATGAATTAATTGCAAAGGAAACTAGATTGAAGATTTCCAATGGCTCACCCTCCCCTAGTCCGGCTGTTTTGGCTGCTTCTAATGCATGTATTCAGGTATACCTAAACCTCACATTCCTATAGATGAATGCAATTATTGTCATAAAAAAGGCCATTGGAAAAAGGATTGTCCACAACACCCACAATAAACTAGCCGTCAGTCTACTATTATACAACCATCTAGTCATCCCTTTCCTGGACAGTCTGTAGCTTCTCAGCTAGCCCATACCTTTTTGTAGAATCATGGACAACAGTTCACTGGGGGTCGACCCACAGCTGCCAGTACATTCTCTGATATACCAACTGAAGCCTTTTGTGCATCCTTACCATTGGTCGCATCCACTCCTGAAATCCAATCCTAGCAGATTTGACACGTCTACGTGGTACGTTTGCAACTCCCTCTACTTTGTCTATCTCATAATCAGGTTTGTCTCTTCCCTCTGACTATGTTCATCTTACCCGTTATGACTGGATATTCCACTCTATCGCCACACATCATATGACAACCGATGATTCCTTTTTTGTCGAGTGTGGAGATTCTTCTCACTTTAGTCTTGTCCACACAGCCAATGGCACAACCATGCCATTGTCTGGTATGGGCTCTATTCGATCTCCCTCACTTTCAACTTCTGATGTTTTATATGTTCCACAATTAACCGTTGGTCTTTTATCTGTTAGTCAACTTACAAAGCTTAGTTACACTATTTTATTTTCCTCATCTGGTTGTATTATGCAGGACCCAAAGATAGGCAAGTAGATTGGGATGGGCCGTAGAGTTGGTGGTCTTTACACATTAGATCAACTACATGCACTTGCCTTTGTTGCTGCTCATTCTACCTTGGGTGACTTGCGTCGTCATTCTAATTATTCTTTGTTTTATTTGTGGCACTCACGATTGAGACATGTTTCTAAGTCTAGGCTACAATATTTAGTTTCTTTTGGTGCTTTAGGAACTTTGCCAATTAGTGATATTTCTTTTTGTAGTGGTTGTAAACTTTCTACATTATCAACACTTCCATTCACCTTAAGTGATTCTCTTTTTGCTAATCCATTTGATCTAGTTCATTATGATGTGTGGGGACCTGCCCCGGTTACTACCAAGGGTGGTTCCAAATATTATATTGTGTTTGTAGATGATTGTATTCGCTGTCAATGAACACCCAATTCTTTGAAGCATTATACAACATTAGACAAACAATTATATGATAGAAATATTGAAAACATTATGAAAGTTCTTTTATATACTTTGTGTCAAGAAAGTTATTAAAATTATTTTAATGTACCTCTTGAAGAAAAAACTTGCTTGGGCCCTGTTGTCTGCACTTAATGACCACAATGAATCCATCTTGAAGTAGTCCTTTATAAACTAAACCAAAACTGCCTACACCAATGATGTTACTGCTACTAAAATTGGATGTAGCATGCTCCAGTTCTTTCAAAGTCAAGTGCAGGGGAGCTTCTGACTCATACGGAGATAAAATATCCTGGAGAGGTGATTGTCTCCCCCTTTCCCTTTCCATTGCTGAACAAGAAAATTAATCCAAATAAGAATATAATCATGATAATATAATAAATCATGGTTAGGTAACTAAAAGCATTTAATTTACTTAAGAACCAGGGGGTGATGGTTCAGAAGTATCCACTTCAAATGCTCTCCTTGTGAACCTGCTTAGATGCATTAAGCAAATATACATACTATTAGCAACAACCATAGTCACATGCACAGCTGCGCCAGATCCCCCAGCAGTTAATGCTATGAATTTTCTCTTCTTCTGATTTTTAGTGACATGAATTTGTGGGGTCAGTGTTGGAGCATTTTCTTCTATTTTATAATTAGTTGTCGTTCTAATTTTTGCTAGCTCAAACAACTCAGTGGTTAGTAAAGGAGCTAAAGATTGGGAAGTGATTGAATCACATTTGGGCAGATTAAACAAGCCACTCCGAGTACAAAGAGACAATTGTCCACGCAACCTGTAGAGAAACCACAAGTCATTTAAGAAAAGAAATCTTGAGAGTAGAAAAATGAGAAAGAGGGAGACAACTCATAATGTAGATGTCAAATAAATAAAACATCTTTATTCCTCCTTATTTTTGAATCTCTAGTTGGATGAGCAAGCCTAACATAATGGGCCAAAGCATTAGAACAGAATCTCTAATCTTTTTGAATTTATACATACCGAAGATGATTTGTTGTTTATAGTTACAATGATTTATGCAAGTTTAGCATTGTAAGAGATACATAAAAAATATAGGAAAAGAAATTAGATAGAGCTTTATCCAAAGGCAATATATTGTTGGTGGTTTGAGGTGGCTTTTCTTCAAAGCCCCAAAGCATAAATGGTTAAGAAAGATATTCAACAAAAGAAGAAATGTTCATACAAATGTATATATACACACACATATATGATTACAAGGATAGAATGGTTAGAGCATCTCCAATGCAGGATGTCATTTCAAGATGGTCTCCCATGTGGCCAATTTGGAGCTAGGAAATTGTGCCCAACCACTCCAACGAGGGTGCCATTTATGGCATCTCCATTTGGAGAAGCCATTTATTTTTTCCCTTTTTCTCCTCTTCTTTCTACCACTCTTCCATCTTTTTTTATTTTTTCCTTTGTACCTCTTTTTCCAAATAACATCTACGGTGAGTTCATGGTTTGTCAAATTGCAATATAGGCATATGGATGAGCTACTTGAGCATCTCCAACAGCTCAATTTGACATCTCCCACTGGAGATGCTCTTAAATAACCAGGGTGGACATGTGTAAAGTATTTTCCTTCTGATTTGATCAGTGCATGGCACTCAAGTATTAATTGTTGGAATCGAGTGGTAATTTAGATTAAGTAGTGTAGGAGGGATAAAATATTGTCGCCAAGTGCCAGCGTTTTCCTCTCAGTACCCAAGCCCACACACTAGCATACTAATATCTAGTAGTATTTTTACGCACAGAACATACCTAAGTATTCATTTGGTTCTTGAGTGGCTTAGCATTTTGAAGTACCTAGCAAATGGCAACACTTCTCAATGTGGAAAGGTTATAGAATGATCACATAAAGCAAATAATATATTGTCATAAGTGATGAAAATGACGCAGATCCAACTACAAACTAAATCATATATACATAATTCAATATGTTTAAACTAAGCTGTAGTTTTGACATTACAATCAGCTCTGGTTGGAGCAGCTACATGCTACAACGAAACATATACATGTAAAGGAAATGGATTTAGTTGGTATGCCACTGTAGTTATATAGTAAACTTTATTCCTTGCTCAAAGTGAAACTATTAGTTCTACCTTTGTCCCTTGGACTGCATACTACCATAAAAAAACTAGATTCAATCTATTTAAAATATTTGTTACGATCCAAAACTAGATTCAGTTTATTTAAACTATTGGTTAAGATTGCACAACTAATTTAAAAGAAAAAACGAAGTTTACAAGTATCTTAAAAGTGATGTAGAAGTGCCCTAAACTGTTATGATACATAAGTTAAAATATGTACTTCACTTACGTGGAAATCAGTGTCAGATTTATGCATTTATTATCACAATTGTTGATGACGACAAATGACTCTCTAAAGTTCAACGAACACTTTGGCTGTGTAATACAAGATAAGTGGAAATTATTATTCTCTTTACTGTTAATTTCGAGTTGAAACAAGAAAGCAACTTCACTACTACAATAAAAAGTTTGCAGCTCAAAAACAACATACCATAAATGTTGTCTCTCTATGAGGACAAGAAAACACTTGAGGAATTTGGTCCCAAAATTAGAATTGTAAGAAGAAGTGGCAATAGTTGCCATGGCAAGCAGAACATTGTTTACCCTCATAAATGTAATCAACAACCTTCTTCTGGCTCCTCTATTTTGAAGATTAGCAATAGAGTTTCAGCAAATCTTTGGATTGCTACATTAATATTGATTTCCTTAAAACAACTTGTGGCAATATGTACAGGTGTGGAAGTAGCCAAGCATCTAAAACAAGCTATCGATGGAAAGCCCAAGTGTGGATTTATTTAGTTTTGTAATCAGAATTTCTGAAAAAAATTTATAGCATTGCCAGCCCATTAACTGAATGCTTGAAGAATGATACTTTCTATTGTACTGATGACATCAATCACAACTTTGAATTAATCAAGCAATGACTTAGTACAACCACTTTATTGGCTCTTCCATGGTTTGATAAGATATTTTAAGTTGATTGTGATGCTTCAGGGATTAGAATTGAGGTAGTCATTTAATAAAAAGTTCACTCAATTAGATTTATTAGTAAATCTAATTGAGGCGTTAATTTAGGCGTTAGGCACTCAAACACTGGAGACATTACTTGCTTCATCGTAAATTTATACTTTATATTGATCGTCAATATTTGAAGTATCTTCAAACCCAAAATAAACTTGATCACGTGCAAGCCAAATGGGTTGCAGAGCTACAGGAGTACACATTTCTAATCAAGCATTAGACAAGATAACTAAATAAAGTTGTTGATGCTCTAAGTCATCATACAACTTTGCACAGCATTTAACAGATTCAAGTCTTTGGGTTCATTTGCCTTAAAGAGTTGTTATCCAATGACAATTGTGATAAAAAGTTGCCAACCCATGAAAGCTTCATAGTTTAACTGCTTGTATTATTGGCTAGGTGGCTTGCATCTTATTGTCATCTACTTTTATGCCAAAAAAACTAACTACATATCCAAGAAAAGTGAGGTGTGTTGTCAAGAAACTACACTTTTTCATGTTAACAAACATAAAATTTTGCTGCAAAACTTTAAATACATCATGAAGGTGTTGAAAGTGGTCTTCATCATGGTGGCTATAGACAAGGATGTTGCCAAAATATATGACAACAAACCAATGCCAGCTTGAGCCTTAGGTAGTTTCCTAAGGCCCCACACAGAAAAAATGCCTCTTATATTGGGTGCCTCTTTAAGCATGCTCTCAGTTTTTACAGTTGCATGAGAGTCATTTGTGGTATGTTGCCTCATAAATTTGGCATTTTGTTTGTGAGCTTGAAAGGCCCCAAAATAGGTGTGGCCACATGCTCTTTCTTTCCGAGCCATAAGTTATTAAGTTCTATAACTTCCAAAAAAATTGCTTCCAACTCTACACTTTATTTCTTCCAACCATATGGAAATTGGTGTAAAACTATAAAAATTACACGATTAGTATAATTTTTTATAGGAAAACAATTGGTTACGAATTTTTTTAAATGAAGATTCCAAATATTTTTTCTTTATATTCTACTTTTATGTTGCTGAGAGAAATGGGAAGTACATAATTTATGTGGCCAAGCATATGTAAAAAATTTAGACTACCCTAAGACTCGCCGTAGGCCTCTAATTTTATAGAGCCGGCCCTGCAACAAACCTACCCAAAAATGACTTCAAAACCTGAGTTGTTACTCTTACAAACGTGTTTGGTGAATTTGACAATACAAAGGGTGTCACGACCTGGATTTTTAAAACCCTTTTTAAATAAATTATATGCAATAAATCAAGATAATTTTTTTTCTTAAACACAAAATAAATCATTCGATTAAATATCTAGGTCGTGATAACTGGGGTTCACAAGTACAAATATCAAAATATATGATATTATTACATGTGTCAAAATTGGATAAAAGTAGGTTAACCCTCTAAGTATAAGTTTGTTATCTGTCCGAAAATAAACAACCAAGTAATGTTGGCTCTCACGCCAGTAATCACAATTACTTACATGATTGCAGAAGCAAGAAATTATATCCCACTAGTGAAATGTCATCCTCAAACACCCACCAACGTCTTGATCTCGCAATGTCCCCATCTAAAGAACTTGCAAGCAAACAAGACCAAACATGCAACAAAACATCTCTTGGAGGAGTATTCAAAAGAACAAAAGTATTAGTTAATATTTTTCGGATCGGGCCAACATCACCCGATGTTAGTTACCTATGTACTCATTAGACAACATCTCCAATGCTTTCAACAAGATCGGATCCAGACGTAGTTCTGCCTGACACTACACTATACTAAGAAAAATAGCATCTCACATACAATGCTTAACTATTCTAAAGCAACCTATATTTTATGCAAGTCCTTTAATCGTTCCACTTATTCTAATTAAATAAGCAATATCACAATGTTATTTATTATCTCTCGAACCATTGTTTGATAATTAATATCCCCGTCTAATCCCAATGATAGACAGACTCATCAGATGTCAACCTAAGTGAAAAATGATAACGAAATACCCTAGAATCCACCAGGCCCCTAGAATCCACTTAGGAAGTACCATCACCCCTCCTAGCCCAAGAAAGACCTGACCGGAGTGGAAGGGCATGGTCCACAACTGCACCTAAACAAAAGTGGTGGGAAAAACCAACTAAGCAGGATGTCAGCTAATCCAATTGCGTGTACACTAAAAGATCCTCAGTAGACCTGTGGTGAGCCCGGCTCACGCAGAGCTCCCTCCAATGGGGAGGTGCAACTACACGGTCAAATCAGCGGCTCCTCAATAAAGCTAAAACTCAAGAAACTATTCTAAACCCAATCTTACTCATCTATAAGCCAGAATTTCGAATGACTATCCCAAACCTTATTAGTCTCTTCTAGACTAAGGTTTTAAAACTCGAAACTACCATCGGTTCATCAACCAAGGTAAATTGTCAGGTCAAAGGCTTTGGTCACTGTATGAATTAGTCCCAGACCCCTCTAAGGTATTTTAGTCTTTATCTTGATTAAGTGTTCTCGCCCAATCCAAAGCTATCCACCTAATGAATTAATCTTTCAATAATCTTAAGCTAGTGATAAGTTACTCTCACAACATCAATAGCAAAATATTGAAACAATGAATAGCATAAACAAGCAGAACCACACAGGTCCAAGCACATCATAATATCAATAATCAAATTCAATAATGATATTAAATTGTTCGAGCTCACGTGCCTAACCCTCCTTAGGTTAGCTTATTAATTCTCTTTAAACTAATCATAATGCACCTAAGGGTATTAAGGTATTTATCCAACATTGGATAAGGTCATCTCTGCTCTTGGGAAAGACATTAACCTCTCAAAAGGTTTCAGTATCACATTGGCCCGTTAATAACATCCACTCGAATGCGGGCCAGTCCACTCATATGGGTATTTCTATCTTTTTGGTTCAGGGCTTCCTTGAACTTTGATGGGTCCAAAACTGATCCCATGGGTATACCATGACGTTGTGAACCCGAGGTAATTTTCTTACTATTTAACGGAGTCGTAAACCCCTTGAACAGGCCCCCGGTTCAATTAACCATCTTACCTTAACCCTAGGAGTAAAATAATCAATTATCTATTTACTAGGATTTTTTCCTAACTTGTATCTTGGTCCAAATTTAGGGTACATACTAAAATCTCATGGATATTTTTATCAATTTTTTAGGTCATTAACTATTACTCTACGGTTAAACTCACAAGGGTAAATTAGTCATTTTAAAGACATTGGGATTTTTCCCCAGTTTGAAACTTGGTCAATACACTAAGGATATGCACATAATAATTTATAATTTTTTCCAAATTTTTAGTACTACTCTAACGCATTGAACCGGACCCGGTTCATAGAATGTATATTTTTTTAAGGACCGAATCTGGTCGGGTTACCCGACCCAGTCTTGGGAGCAGACGACCCGCAAGCGGGTCGTCTTCCCTGTGATAGGTCGGCGGTGCCAACCCCCTACCTAGGCAGAGGGCTGGGCGGCACACAGTGTAACGACCCGACCCGAGCCGGGCCCACAAATCACTAATAGGAAATTTTTCCTTTTTCTTTAAGCCAGGAATCATCGTCTGAGTGCAAGAGGTACAACGTTCGTCTATGCACTATGGAGCTTTAAGGCTTCCTCGTACGTAGACTTAGGTTGTAACTAACACGTACACACGACGAAGCTTTATAGTTCGTCGCGTGTAAAACAAGATAAAACATATTATTATAATGATTTGGATCGGGCCAACGTTGCCTTGTCGTTGGTTGCCTACGTACGTATTGGATATTATTCCAATACGATCGGATCCGAACGTAGTTCTGCCTAATGGCTACTACATACTACAAACATCACAAAATCATACGTATAAAATGCATATCTCCGAATATTTAATCGGAGTATACAAACACTCATCATATATCGAAGTCAAGCGGAAGTTAATAAATTAACGGAATCGTACATCTCGCTCTACCATAGAGCGGGATCGAAATCTCATACACGTATCTCGCTCTATCACTGAGCCGAGACCGAGAACACAAATTACACGTCTCGCTCTACTCTAGAGCGAGACCACATAGCATGGCATATAGGTACATAGCATGACATATAGGTACATAGCATGGCATATAGGTACATAGCATGACATATAGGTACCTAGCATGGCATATAGGCAGATAGCATGGCATATAGGTACGTAGCATAGTAAATAGGCACATAGCATGGCATATAGGCACATAGCATGGCATATAGGTACATAGCACGGCATATAGGTACATAGCATAATATATAGGCACATAGCATGGCATATAGGTACATAGCATAGTATATCGGCACATAGCATGACATATATAAATCGTAGCATAACACACATCATAACTTAGCACATGATGTATGGAAGATCAGAAATGCTTACTTCCATCATAACCCATACAGTAATGACATCTACGGATAGAACCCCGTCTTACTTCGGGTGTCTTTTTCTTGTTTCGGTGTTCGGGCAGAGCCTTGCTTAATCTTGGGGTATTTCCTCCTTATAAGATTGTCAGCTCAGAAAATGGAACCCACCATCGCGTAGAACACCTTTGATTTAGTCAAGAATGGCTCTTGAATCAACTAAATCGGAGTTGGGATGGCCAGAAACAGAGAAAACAAAGTTCGTCGGTACGGGTAGAACCTCTCCTTGTCTTGGGGCATTTCCTCTTCATACGATTGCTAACTTAGAAAATGGAACCCTCCATCGTGTAGAACATACTCGATTTAGTCAAGAATGCCTCTTGAATTGACTAAATCGGAGTTGGGATGGCCAGAAACAGAGAAAACGAAGTTCGTCGGTGCATGAAGATAACGGGCAGGACCTCCTCTTGTCTTGGGATGTTTCCTCATCATACGGTCTCCAACTCGAAGAATGGACAGCTCCATTGCGTAGAGCATACTCGATCAGAACGGTCAGAAACGGGGGTAGAGAAGTTCTAGTCTCGAAAAGGGAAAAAAATGGGGTTTATATAGGCCCCGAGCCGCGCTGAAACCCGCGGTTCCGCGACGCGCGTGTCCCGCGATGGCCCGCGCCGCGGCGCGCCAGTCGCGCGCCGCGCGCCACTTTTATTTTTTTTTATTATTTTCTTCTTTCAAACTTCAAACGTGCGTATCTCCCTACCCCGGATTCAGATTCGCGCGTTCTTAGTACCGTTGGACTCGTATTGACGAGACCTTCGATACTAACCTACTTAAAGCAGAAAATCACACTATTTCCAAGTGGATCCCACCTATTGTCTACGTTTCCCGAGTTCGTCACTTCCGGTCCCGACCTCCGTTTCGCACATTCTTCAAATCGTTATGCTCGTTATGCCAAGCTCTACCTGGCTACGAGTATTTCATCTAATAAAAACCCTTAATATTAATATCAAATTACTGAATTACCCTTAACCCTCTCAGGTTAAGCGTAACCGAAAAACTGGTCGTTACACACAGCCCCCTGACCGCCGGAGCATGGCTGAACCGACAAGGTCGGTCCCGCTGTCGTCCGGTGTCCGACTGGTGGCCAAAAGGCTGCCCCTTGTTTTTATATATATATTGAGCCTCTGTTCCATCCTTTGTTCGACAGCCCAAGGTCACCAAACCTCCGTTGAACAACTGCTTCAATCCTCTATCCCTTCCTTCAGTACGAGGTTATGTTCGCAACAGCCACTGGCCATCCTCTCTTCACACCGGCGATAGAAAAATTTCAACCAGAGGGTTGTCAGGGAGTTCCAGGCCAAATTAGATAGTTTCTTGCCGAAGGTGGCTTCTCCCCGCCTGTGGCTAAACTCACCAGCTTCTCTAGTCCCATCCCTTCCACCACCAGGCTTCCAAAGGAGTCCTCTCGTCATCCAACAATGCCCCCGGTATTGTTCCAGCTGCACTGTGACAGGATGATTCCAATGGCATTGGTCAGGCCGAGATATACTTCGGTTATTACAGATCCAAATATATATACCTACTTAATAGTTTGACTTAACCAAGATCATCCACCCGCGAACTAATGAATTCCCACACCCATTGCCTCGCATGAGAAAAATTAATTGCAGTCCATTTTCTTCATAGTTCATACATACAGGAAGTTTTAACGGAGTAACGTTACTAAACTAACACCTAAGCACACTCCCACAAACGGGAATCATAAATAAGAATCCTACCTCGCTGGCAGAGTCGACGTCAATCTGCCGCTGCTGAATCCTCGCCAAAAAATTCCCTCGGCAGCCTTCTCCGCCCTCTCTCCTTTCCTCCACCAAAAACAAGCCCTCTTAATTGTGCCCTCAAAAGCCTTTTTATAAGCATATGAATTAGGATTCCTAAGCCCCCTAAAAGTTGGGTCAATCCTTCTCAATTAGGCCTCTAAAAAAATAAATTTCGGAAGTCTAATTAACCAGGCCCACAAGATGACTTAAACAAGCTAAATACACGTCTAAATTGGGTAAATAGGCCTTATATGATATGTTTAACTTCAAACCGTCGTATCTTCCTCATCCAATCTCCGATTCATGTGTTCTTGGTGGTGTTTCAAAGCTTTGTCTGTCTAATTTCTAATAGAATTATTGCAAACACAAACTCTATCTAGGTAGGTAGTTATTCTACTAAGAATGTCAATGGGTCAAACACCCTATTTTCCATGTACTTAATTTTTGACTCACGAAAATTCGGGATATTACATTCTTCCCTCCTTAAAAGAATTGTGTCCTCGCAATTTGCCATGGCCAACCCTTTTTAAGCTCAGCCTTTAACTCAAAAGTCATTCTACCCTTTCAAACCACATCAACTACAACTTATAATTTAAGTAGCACACAAACTTAATAACCCAAAAAATTTAGATTGTTACAAAGGGCATGAAAGTCATTCATAAAAACCTTTGTTAGTTTTAAAAGTAGTATTCCACTTGTCACCAGTTTTGATATAAATTTGATGATAGCCACCACGCAAATTGATCTTGGAAAATACCTTAGATCCTTCCAACATATCAAGTAAGTCATCCACTCTAGGTATGAGAAACCTATATTTAATTTTAATCTTGTTAATGGCCCCTAATATCATGCACACACGCCAACTTCCTTTTTTTGGCCGGGACAACATAAGGGCTCAAACTTTCTTGAATTAAACCATAGTGTAAGAGGTCTTCAACTTGCTTTTGTAACTCTTTATGCTCCACATTATTCATTCTATAGTGTGGTAAATTCAAAGGGATGACCCCTAGTGCAAAATTTATCTAATGTTGGATACTTCTCCATGGTGGTAATATTATAGGTAGATCATCAGATAAAAAGGTTTTTAATTGTTCAAGAAGAATATGTAGCATGTTGATCGAGGCATGTTGTGAGCCATTTAGATCTTTCTGTTATCCATTCAAATAAGATTGTCGATTGGCTGATGAAGGACTAAATTGAACCTCATCTTTTTCCACCACAAAATACAACTTGTTGACATGCTTCAATTCCTTTTGCAAATTTTGTACTAATAGAATTTTGTGTCTACTCACAATTGGTAAGTTTAGAAGCTTCCTTTTAAAACTAGGTACTAAAACCTTTTTGTAAGAACTCTCATCTCTAAACCGGTTTTTGGTTTCCTTTAATTATTGGTTATCATGAGATTAACGTGTTTTCTGATTTAATCAGTAATTTTGTAAATAAATAGTATTTATGATGGTTTTAACCAAAATCAACTATTGGATTAGTGATTTTAAGTGATTTTAAAACAAATGTGAATTTTTGGGATTTTTTTGAATTTTTACTATTTTTCCAAAAAATTAGGGTTTTGGCATCGTCGAAATTTCGATTTTTCGGTCAAATGAACTCAAACATCTACCTAAGGTTATACAAAAATTTTCAAAATTTTCTTAGGCTTAATTAGTGCTTAAATTTGCAAAATACCCATTTTTAGCCTACTTTTCCTATTTACACGCCATAACTTACCCATACATACCCCAACCCTTACTATAAAAGGGCAAACCTGAGTCATTTCCATTTTTGGGAATAGGCTGAGGAGGGAGGTCAGGCCTAATCCCCAATTAGGCCAGAATTAGAAGCGGTTTAAGGTAAGCCTACTCTAATTAAGCATTAAACCATGGTTTTCTTCTTAATCTCTTCCAAATCCACCATTTTCCCCTTGTTTCAATTCGTTTTTGGACATCAAAAACTACTGATTTATGTTTTACTATGAACCCTAACATTCAAAATTCAATTTTTACTATCAACAAGCCCTAGATCTAGGTTTTAATTAGGGATTTCTTTGGTAAATTGATTTTTAATACAGTTTAATTCAAACTCAATGTGTTTTTAAGGTTTTCAAGAAGGGTGACTCTCCAATCCGAGCTTAATCAAGTGCTAAGGTAATGGATCTTCAAATTTTCTGTTTATCCATGGTAAAACTCTTAATTTTTGGCTTATTTCGAAAGGAGTTGCTTGATTTGGTGTGTTAATGGTAAGATTAGAAAATGAAATTATTTAATCCCAATTTCTTAGGGTTTTGCATTATTATGATATAGTTTAACATTCTGGAAGTCAAGAAGGACTTTTGATGATGATCAGGGTGTTAGATGTGGATTTGAACTGTTATCAATGGTGTTTCAGTTTGGATTTGCGAAAGGAAGAAGATGGTTTGTTCTGCCTTGTTGGCGTTCGAACGGCAACACTGTCGGATCGGTAATTTTCCAGTTCAGCTGATCGAACGGCCTGCTGGGCGTTCGAACGGCCAAACTGTGAATTTGAATTTTTCCCGTTTAGCCGATCGAACGGCCTGAAGGGCGTTCGAACGGCTACACAACAGAATTGTGTGCTAATGCATGATGTTTATTTCGATGATTCCACTTTAGTTTGCCAATTTTATATGAATGTGGAGTGTTTTGAGCCATATTATGCTACTGAAAATGCATGCTATTGAGGTTGTGAAGTTGGGATATATTATTAGAGATTTATAGAATGACTTATGTTATGTGGCATGATGTTGAAAATGTCATCTTCAAATTATGAATGGTTGATTTAATTTGGTTAAGCATATTTTCAGTAGGACTACAACCTATTATTGGACTGATTTGTCATGATAGAATGTGGTTAGTTGAGGTGTGAATGTTGGTGAATGTCATGACTCAAGGATGAAATGAATGATCTTATATGTGTTTAGCCTTTGTGGTTGAGATTTGAATTGGGATACGATTTCAACGATTCTTCTTTTATGATTTCCGCTGGAATTCATGTTTAGATGGTAATTCACATGTGCAGTGTGGTAGTGAGTTTAATTTCAAGCATGTTGACATGCATTATGTGAAATGCTTCTACTAGTTACACACACATGTGGGGGTTAAATGATGATGTTGAAGCTTGATATTGTGATATGAATAATGCATTAGGGGCTGATGAGAGCACTTATCATAGAATAAGATTCATGTATGCTTTGCCCACGTATGTACCATGCTGCATGCATCACGAACATAGATTTCCAATTTATGCTTCATCGTGATTAATCGAATTTGACAGATTGGATGCAATGTGATGAAATTGTGTGCCGGATTGATCGGTCGTGGATTAATCGTAAGTTGATTGGTCCGAAAGGACATATTTTGATTTGAGTTCCTGTGTGGAACGAGTGCACTCCCCAGGTTGAGTCTAATTAAATGGGATTATGTGGGGACAAGTTGTGTACTTATCTTGCGGATTGTGAGAATGTTATTATGAGTGTCATTTGGACCCTGAGAATCTAGTGTGGTATGCCGTGTACACCGCTACCACGTGTTCTAGGGTTCTCTGTGTGAGAACTCGGGCTCTTCCCTCCGCAGGAGATGTCTCTAGGCAAACACCCCTTCTCTAGATTCTCTATGTGAGAATGGGACATCCTTGGCCAGGATCGTCCAAGGCGAGCAGTTTTATTAGGGATTGACAACCCCAAACTTTCTTTAATTCTTGTGTAGAATTTTGGACCATGACACGCCTTCGTGGCCTTGTCTATGCTCCCGTCTGTGTGACACCAAATTTGTGATTACTCCTTGATGGAGGTTGTTATGATATAATGCATATGGGAATATGTATGTTAGAAATACATCCATGCAGGTTGTTATGATATAATGCATGTGGGAATATATATGTTAGAGATACATCCATGCAGGTTGTTTATGATATGATGCATGTGGGAATATGTATGTTAGAGATACATCCATACAGGTTGATTTTGATATAATACATGTGGGAATATGTATGTTAGAGATACATCCATGTAGGTTGATTTTGATGTGATGCATGTGAGAATATGTATGTTAGAGATACATCCATGTAGGTTGATTTTGATATATAGCATGTGGGAATATGTATGTTAGAGATACATCTATACAGGTTGATTTTGATATAATGCATATGGGAATATGTATGTTAGAGATGCATCTATGCAGGTTGATTTTGATGTGATGCATGTGGGAATATGTATGTTAGAGATACATCCTACAGGTTGATTATGCACCATGATGCAGTGTTAGGTGATATGTATGTGTGATCAGAAAATGATGCATCATGTAAATCTTTGATCTAAATGACTATATTGTTATGCTATTGTATTTTCAATGTTGCTAGTGATATTAAAAACCATTGCTGAGTTTGTTAAACTCACCCCTCTTTCTTGTGTTTTGATTTGGGGCTGCATGGTGCGACACGCAGACGGACAGGATCTCCTCTTTGAGGAAGGGGCGAAGATGGCTTAGATGTGATCATAGAGATCGTTGTGTGACTTATTTTCGTTGGGTTTTATGCTTTATGTTAGAACCTTTGTGTAGGGTTCTTTATTTTGGATTTACGTCACATTTTACAGTTGTGATGCTTATGACTTGTTTTGAGCCGGTGTAGGCTTTAGTTAACTAAGCATGTGGGTTTGAGATTACTTGTTTACTTTGTGATAAGCAACACTTTTCTTCCCTTTTTATTTACTCTTGCTCAAAGGATTATGCATACTCTGTATTTCTGTTAATCGCCCGTGGTTAGGGTTAAGTCTTCCACTAGATCGTTTCTCAATCTTCCTTCGTCGCCCCAGCGCGCTTGACCGGCCCTTGGACCGGGTTCGGCTCGGGTCGGGCATCGTCAGGGCGTGACACTTTTACACTATGATGATAGAATATATAGATATTATCTCTACCAAAATGTTTAGAATTCACATCATATTGTCATGGTCACATTCAATTTCAGCCTTAGTAGTGTTTTCCTAATGAAAATGGTACCTTGCATTTATCTATGATCTTGATTTCACCAACTTGCTTGATCCAACCCACAGAGTAAGGATGTGAGTGTTTTTCTATTTGATGCTTCAACTTATCTACCACACTCTTAGCAGCTAGATTTTCACTAGTGACATTACAAGTCCTTTCATTCATTGTTCCTTTTATTTATGAATATAACATGCCTTTAGTTATGTTCAACATGCTTGGATAGACATACTAATTTCTGCACCACAAGATTTAAAGGATAAGCTTCATAATCAAGGCCATTATCACCATTGATTTCTTCAGTGATACCTTTGTCATCATTATGTTTCAACAGTTTCACATTGCCCATCTACAACAGCTACAACTATTTTGGCATTTTGGAAAGGGCATTGATTAGATTTATGTCAAGGTTTATTATATCTATAACACAAAGATGGTGATGGTGGCACATAAGGATTAGGTTTAGAAGTAGAGGCACCCTGAGAAATCTTCATGTGTCCCTTCTATCAACTGGAAATTCTTTCAACTAGCTATTTGTGACCTCTGCCAGTTTATCGTAAGTTGCTCCATCCAATTCAACAATTGTTCCATCATCTGCAATCACATTTGCTTGGAAGTATTTCTATGCTCCCTACTGACAATGAGCCTAGTGTAAGGAATGCATGAGAGCCATTGATAATCGGTGCACATGTTAGTGCACGTTGGCATTAGCTGGATGGACACTAATGTGCACTAGTGTGTACGCCATTGATTTCAAATATCAATGGCTCCCATGCATTCCTTATGCTAGGCTCACTGTCAGTGAGGTGCATAGAAAATGGTTCCTATTTACTGATGTTCTATCCCAAGTTCTCCAGTTGTCATGACTACTTGACCAGCTTTGACACCATTTGACATTGAGCAGAAGTTGAAGATCAAACACAACATTTAAAAATGGTTTTTGCTCAAAATTCAAGCAAAGTTTTGCATTTTGGTCAATAAAATTACAAATGCATATCTAAGTTTCTTACAAATCCATCTAATAGCAGAAAATCAAAGTTGAATCCACAGCTAGAAATCAAAGTTGAATACACAACTACAAATCAACAAAATTGAATCCATTGCTAAAAGAGTTATAGAAAAAACAGAATTACTTGAGTCCATGAGCATAGCAAAGCTTTCAACAAGCTAGTTGTTATTCAGCATTTGAAAAATTCATTCATTCTCCCCCCAAACAAAAGATGACATTGTATTTATTCTAGAAGCTTTGCCACCTCAGTTATGCTAACTATTTAATTGGCAAATGACTCAAATTCCTAATTTTCCCCCAAACATGACTATTTATCACTGCATCACAAGTGGCCTTGAATCCCTTCAAAAAAATTCTTAAAGATACCTTATGAACTTTTTAAGTAAAAGGAAGAAAAATAATCAAGGCATACTAAGGTTTCAAAAGATGTTGCGATGAGGTAAATGAAACCTTAGCCAACAAGTCCAAAATCCCATATCAATACCTCAAGTAAGAGACTTTATGGCCCTTAAATCTCAAGAGGGGAGAATAATTAGAACTCTCTCAAGGTTTTCCACAAAATTTGCAAGGTTGGAGATCAAAGCTGAGTTTTGAAGGGATGTAGTATGCATCTACCCCAACCCTAATATGGGATATTTATACTTGAAAGGAAACCTTTAGAACCAAGTCACCAAATCACTCAACAAGTTAGAATATACTCACCAAGGTGCTTGGTTAGTCAAGATCCACTCACCGAAGTGCTTAGTTCGTCAAGAACCTCTCCCTGAAGCACTTTTTAGATAAGAACTACTCAAATAGCGCTCAGTTAGTAAAAATTCCACTCATTAAGGGTTTGGTGTACTTACCCGGGCTCAAAATAAGGGGTTTCCATTTGTTCAAAGGTCAAGAAAAATATTTATATTTTAAAACCCAACCCAACCACCGACTTGAATTGGTTGTCGGGATGGGTCAACTAGGTCCAACCACAGGTCAAACCATGGGTGATCCATTAATGATGTTAGTGTAACGACCTGACCCGAGCCGGGGCCGCAAAATCACTAATAGAAAATTTTATCTTTCCTTAAACCAGGAATCATCATCTGTGTGCAAGAGGTATAACATTCGTCTACGTACTACGGAGCTTCAAGACTTCCCCATACGCAGACTTAGGTAGTAATGAACACACACACAACGAAGCTTCATAGTTTGTCACGTGTAAAACAGAATAAAACATATATTTATAATTAATTTGGATCAAGCTAACATTGTCTTGCTGTTAGTTGCCTACGTACGTATTGGATATTATTCCAATACTATCGGAACCGAATGTAGTTTTGCCTAATGACTAATATATACAACAAGCATTGTAAAATTATATACGTTAAAATACATATAAACTGATATTTAATCAGAGTTATACAAAAACTCGTCATATATTAGAGTCAAGCAAAACTTAATAAGTCAACGAAATCGTACATCTCGCTCTACTACAAAGCAAGATCAAAACCACATACACATGCCTCGCTCTATCACTGAGCTAAGACCGAACACACACACACACACCACATGTCTTGCTCTACCCTAGAGCAAGACGGAACATAAACATGTCACATCAAAACATAGCAGATTAGAGCACAAAGGATCATGGCATAGCACACATCCTAATTTAGCATTTGCAGCTCTATAATTTAAACAGGATGTTAGAAATACTTATTCCCCTCAAGTCTCGTAATGTAATAATATTCGGAGTTGCTCATTCCTTCTTAGCGTCCTCCCCTTAGGATCCAAAGGCAGTAGATGAAGCTTCCTCTAGCGTCCATATGTTCCTCGTCTTGCACTAAAAGACAACATACAAACGTTCTCCTTGCCAGAGACTCTTCTCATTTTTGCGCTAGTGGGCGGCAGACATAACCTCCCCTACTTGGGGATATTCCTCACACATCATGGCTCTTCAGTGGAAGACAGAGCCTCCCTTACTCTAGATTGCATCTCTGGTTGTGGCCCAACAACTTCAGACAGAACTTTGTCTTGCTCCTTGGCCCTTTTTCTTATTCCGGTGCTCGATGGGTAGGGTCTTTCCTTGTCTCGGGGCATTTCCTCATACGAATCACCAACCCCTTCATCGGGAAGAGCATGCTCAATTTAGTCAAGAACACCTCTTGGATGGACTAAATCGGAGCTAGGATGCTTAGAAACAGAGAAAAAAGAAGATTGTCAATGCTCGAGGACAACAGGCAGGACCTCACCTTCTCTTGCGGCGTTTTCTCTTTATACGGTCTCCCACTCGAAGAAAAGACTGCTCCATTGCATAGAGAATGCTCGATTTACTTAAAAATGCCTCTTGAACGGCCTTAATCAGACTAAAAATGCCAGAAACGGAGAAAATTCAGTTCTGCATGAAAAACGGGAAGATTGGGGTTTGAATAGGCTCCTGGCGCGCCGAAACAGCGGCACCGCTATTTCGGGCATTAACACTCGTCAAAATGCAGTGCCTGCAGTAACACGCCACGCCCGCCAAAATTGGCGCGTGCGCGGCCACGCCTCTTCTTTTATTTATTTATTATTATTATTTATATATTCCAATCTTCAAACGCGCGTAACTTCTTACCCTGGATTCGAATTCGCGCGTTCTTGGTATCATTGGACTCATATCGACAAGCCCTTCAATACTAGCCCACTTAAAGCAGTATATCATGCTCTTTTTAAGTAGGCCCACCTATATTACATGCTTCTTAAATATCATAACTTTCGGTCCCGACCTCTGTTTCGCCTGTTTTATGATTCGTTATGCTCGTTTCTTCGAGTACTACCCTTATAAAGAGGTTTCAACTTTTGAAACTGTCTATAATTTATCAAAAAATTCACTAATTACCTCTAACCCTCATGGCTAAATATAATTAAAAAAATGGAGTGTTACAGTTAGTAACTAAAACAATATATTTTTCTGTGAATCTAATAATTATAAATATTTGTGTATTAATTGTGTATTTGGTAAAGATGTATGAAGTGTTTGGATGACATGATTGGGTTTGAATCCCTCCTGGAACAAAGTTTTTGTTGTGTACTCATCCACGTAAATATAAAAATGCATACATAATTAGGTATTAAGTATAATACAAACACATTGTAGCTCGCATTATAAAAGGCCATCAAAGAGTACTGAGGTTCAAATCCCTCTTCACCCAAATTTTTTTTTTGGTGCTTACCACTTCCCCAACTAGAATGGCCCGAGTTGATAGGTCACCAGTTGGACTGGCCTGGTGTCCTAGATGAATGGGCCCGTCTTGTGGGTCAAGTCCGGTTGAACCCAGACATTCTAGTCGGTATGGTCCGGGTTTTAAAACAGTGGGGGAAATTTTTAATTAGATGTTTGGGTTCCTAAAAGGTCAGCTAGGGACGATGAGGATTGGCATTTTTATACCTTGTGTGTGTCATACAATGAGTTGTCAAAAGATCTTGAGCTCTGAGTTTGACGCTTGATGTTCCATCTTATAGTTTTGAATTCACAAATCAAAATACATGTATTGTCATAAAAAATAGACAATGTATCGAAGGGAGAATACAATCTTGCGACTATGTTACCGATAGGAAGTACAACATTATACAAAAAAATTATTCTTTATTATCAGTTGTTTACTCTTATCAATTGGCAATTGATGAAGGAATAAACTATCTATATTGTTATAATTGGATTAATTTTTTTAATGAATCAAAATACATATATTGTCATAAAAAGTAGACAATACATCAAAGGGAGAATACAATCTTGCGACTATGGTACTGATAGGAAATACAACATTATATAAAAAAAATTTCTTAATTATCAGTTGTTTACTCTTGTCAATTGGCAAGTGATGAAGGAATGAACCATCTATATCATTATAATTGGATTAATTTTTTTAACGAGGGGTATCCTAGTTCGTAGACCCAACTAGAATGGGAGGGCTATTATAATTGAATTTAGATTATCTCAAAACTAACTACATCATTCGGAGCAATTTGTCATGGTTATCGTAGTTTTGTTGTAATGTAGCAAATAAAATACTCAAATTTCTTCTTCCACTCTAATTTCAAGGATGTTTAGTGACTGTAATTTACTTCTTCGTAAGATTAAAACCAAAGGCAAAAAGAAGGATGATTGGTTATTCCTTATGAAATACATATAGCATGACTGGATGACTATGGTATATAAGGCTCTAACATAGTATGTAGAGGTCAACACGACAATTATGTACCATGTTAGATCTGGTTCTTACATTGTACATAGAGCCATATCTTACATGTTACAATCATGGTTCGCCATCTGGATCTCAACTTTGTCGAAATTTCGGAGAGAACTTGGTGAGATCTAAAAGAGATTATGTACCATAATCAAGTACTCTAGTGATCATGGAATTGATTATTAAAATATTTTTCTTTTTTTATTAGGAAGTTACAGATCCGATCTATATCGAATTTGAATGTCTCCCATTGTGTTGACTAAGCTGCCATTTGCTCATACGAATGGGTTTAGCCTCAGCATGGCGAGTGGGTCAGTAAGTACCGAGTCATTTTTTGCTTGATTATTCTTAATGCTGACGTCTTAATTTCCGATTACGCTTGTTCTCTCTTGAGGTTTTTATGTATCCTCCGAGACAGGGTTCACGCGAGAGTTAACCCGGTAGCTGTTTCACGGCTGGTCTTATGAAGTTTGCACAGGTCACTTCTCGTGTAGCTTGACAATGGGTTTATACGAATTGGGCCGTGCAAATGTGAAATTTCCAAACATTAGGCCCAGTCCATTGACATCTTTAATTGGAAGAAGAATTCACCTGATAGTCTGATTCTGTTTCACAACATGAACAACCCAGGCCCATGGCGGATACGGCCCTTGTGTGGTTTTTATTTTGGGTAAAACTACTCTACATATGGAAAAGGTCGTGGTGGAGCACGGCAACCAATTATGGGGATGCTACCAGGTCGGGTTTTGTCAAACATGAACTCATACTATTTAAAAAATGATAAACTTAAATTCAACATAAATGGCTATAGGGGTTGAATTTAGAAACTAATGGGTCGGGTCCGTTCTTATCAAAATACAAAAAAAATCATATATATAACTTTATTCAGGTCGGGTTGAATTGAATCACCCGAAACCCGAAGCCGACCTGAATAGTCATTTTGATTGAATTTGAAAACTTAAACCCGGCTTATTAGGGTCTGGTCAAATTTTACCATATATTCGACCTGAATGACACCCTTAGCCAGCGAGCTAGCCCTTTCCCACTTTTGTTGACTTCCTTCCTCATGCATTGTCTAGGAAGAAGACAGGGTAGCAGAAGGTACGGGAAAGATGGTTCACGGTGGGGATATGTAAGTGCTTGGTGCATAGCCCCTTAGCCTAAGCTTATACACATACTATTCAAGTCGGGTTGAATTGAATCACCCGAAACTCGAAGTCGACCTAAATAGTCATTTTGATTGAATTTGAAAACTTAAACCCGGCTTATTAAGGTCGGATCAAGTTTTACCATATATTCGACCTGAATGGCACCCTTAGCCAGCGAGCTAGCCCCTTCCCACTTTTGTTGACTTCCTTCCTCTTGCATTGTCTAGGAAGGAGACAGGGTAGCAGAAGGTACAGGAAAGATGACTCACGGTGGGGATATGTAAGTGCTTGGTGCATAGCCCCTTAGCCTAAGCTTACACACATACTAGGCGCCATCCTTAATTTTCATCATTTTACATATATTAGAGGAAAAATATCGATGTCATGTCTTTAATACATTAATAATTTTATTTAATTTTCAAAAATGAATTTATTTAGTTTATTTTAAATAATTAAATGAAACTATTTATATAGATATCATGTCATTAATACATTAATAGTTTTATTTAATTTAAAAAAAATTAATTTAATTTATTTTTAAAAAATAAATGAAGCTATTTATATAGAACATAGAGAGTATTAATAACCTAAATACATTAAAATTTAAAAAAATACATTAAATTGTGACATTACTCAAGTTAGAACATAGTACGTGAAGATATAAACTATTAAGCCCTCCGTTCTATCATAAGTGTTTGGATTAAAAAATTATAATAAATTAATTTTAGTTTTATTTTTAGTTCTCATTCAGAAAATTATTAGCTGATGAAGACTCATATATTAAAATAACTCACCAAATGTCAAAATAGAGTTAGAGCCAAGTGTCAAATCCCATAAAGTGAAGGTATACATTAAAAGTTTTAACATGCCAATGAGAATGCCTAATTAGTATTTTGTTGACAAAAAGGCTATAAATAACTTATGATGAGCATCATTATAAGTTAAAAGTAAGAAAATATCTTAGATGGTTGGGTAGCATATTTTCACTCACATCAATACTAAGAAAATATCTTCGTCTTGCATTAATTGTCATGATTAACTTAAAACTATTTTTTAGTAAGTTTATTCTACATAATTAGGTAGCATAGTGTTAATAAGGAGTGTAAAAAAATATATTTGTTTCTTCTATGCTATATTAAATATTTAGATTAGAAACCAAAATGAACTAAAATCAAAGGATCAAAGGGAGTAATAGAATGACTTGATGGTTTTTATCATTTAGTACCTTGAAGTAAAGGAAAGTAATGGTTGGTTTGTTAAAGCAGATTAAAATAGTACCTGATAGTCTTTGCTAAAGTCTTATGTCTAAGGTTTTAGGAATCTTTTTAACCTCTATAGGTTAATAATAGGTTAAGGTTTTTTTATGAATCATCTTTTCTTGATTTTTAATAATACTTTTTCTCTTAAAAATTAAATTGAGCTATATAAATGTAGGATAGAGAGAAAGTATTTTTTATATTTTTAAATCGGTTATAAAAAATAAAAAAAAATTAATATAAGCCTGGGCTTTAAAAATCATTGGGTCAAGATTCAACAATGCAAAGAGGCAGGTAGATGTGCGCCTTCATATTTTGATCCAATGGCCTACAAAGCCAAGGTTAAAGCTGACTTGCGTGAGCTAAAAAAAAAGGGGCTACATACCACAAATAATTCGCTTCGCTCCCCGATAACAAGGCTAGTGAGCCAGGGCCTCCCACTCAATAGCCGCGTTGCAGCTATTTGAACTTCAAAAATGCTAACATGCGTGAACTCCCAAGGAATGCAGGCAACAATTAAGGCATTGGGTGATTTGGGCGGGTTCGCTCGTCGTGGCGCGCTTTGAGCGAGAGTGCTGAGTGCAAGCGGTGGTAGCATTGCTCCTTGAACGTTCTTACTATGTTGCCTCCCTGGAGATGGTCTGAACTTCATTCAATCAGTCACATCTACCATTAATATCTTGTTCTGTGACTTCTGTCGCTATTATCACAAATTTAAATCATGATTCTAAGTCACATTCACTTCAGAATTGTACTTTTTTTCGATGAATTCACGTATATCACGTGTTGAGGTAGAAATCTGCTCAACCGTCGAGATGATGAAAGAAATGACCTGGGCAACTCCGACGCTCAAGTCAGAAAAGTAGAGGGCTAAGTTTTTTTTTAGATGAGTAAAATAGGCAGTTTTTCTATCTGTACCTTTTTTTCTTTTTTATTATCTGTATTTATATTTGACTAGTTATGTAACTACTTCACGATCTTCATATTGCCTACTAAGCATGATTCTAGGAGGTTATTAATTGTACCTGACTTAGGAAGTGGGCAATGCCACACATCATGATCCAGAAGATGGTATATTTTCTACTCATCGTCACCTCCTTGAATAACTAGGTACTCTTACAAGTACGTCTCCATGATCAAGTGTTTCCTTTCATTAATCAAACAGTCCACAGAACTTCAAATATCATATGCATGCACAAGTAAAACAAAAACTCGTAAAACTTCATCTTCATAAAGCTGGATTCCGGTGGGCTTTGCTTGATTCATGGTCCCTACTGAATTCAGCTCGTCTGATCATCAGTTGAAAGTTGGCAACCGGCTGCCGGCAACTGGTGTGGCACGGCTAAACCAGCAGTCGAAGGTAAGGAGATCACTACATAACCACGTGGGGAGATGTTCAATTCTAGCTTGGAAGGAACGATCGTCAAATGTTGTATCGAACAAAGTCCAAAAACGTGTTGTTTTTCTCTTTCTCCAGCTCTGAAGTGAAAAAGACATGCCCCGACTTGAATGTGTTGTGCATGACCATGGACGGCGGATTTATGACTGTGTATGTTGAATAGAAGACGTATAGAGAGACGCCTCTTATCTCCACCAGTTGGTCCCATTCTAGCAATTAAGATTGTGATTCGGACATAATATTTGAATGGTCCCAAGCATTGGAGGATCTTTCATCTGTCGGTTCAACCTAATCAATCTTAGCATATTTAGGCATGTTGGCTGCCCCTTCACTTTTGCATCTGTCCTTGTCCTTTTCCTTTTCCCCTCGATGATCCCGTGGCCACCCCTCTTTAGAGGCACAGGCCAAAATAAATATAGGACGGAGGGAATAATTTATAACCCGCTGTCATTGCACCTACTTGGTTGAAGTTAAAATTTTTAAGAAGCTAATAAATTTGCATATATTTAGGGGTCGTTTGGGTACTGAATTAATTCAGTAACGATTCGATTCAGTAGCGATTTAATTCAGTAAATTCATCGCTGATTATGAATTACGTTTGGCTATAGAATTTGTTAAAATAAATTCAGATGTCACGTCAAACCCAGTCTTAAAACTTTAAACACCTCTAACTTTCTCTTTCGAACTCGGATATGCACGTTCTTGGTACTATTACACTCCTAAATTCAAGCTCTATCAAACAAGATCCCACAAGGGTAGGTAATTTTGAATTTTTAAAGTGGGCCCTACCTATATGATACATTTTTTGAAGCTCAAATCGATATGAATGATAACCATTGAAAAATAATAGAATCTGTAATTTTTAAACGGTCATGAGGTGATTCAGTGATTCAGGCTTGATTCAGGCTGAAACGGACTGAATCTTACTACAGTGCTGAATTTTTAATTCAGCGCAGCTTCAGTACACAAACAAGATTCTAATAATTCAGTGCTGAATTGACACTGAATCGGCTGAATCTTCTCACGATTTAGTACCCAAATAGCCCCTTAAACAGGAAAAAAAAGAGTACTCTCAGCTACGGGCACAGGGTAGCTCGACCCGGTCCCAACGATGACAACAAAGAGTAGGGTGCCCCTATTTTATTGATCCAGTCAATAAATTAGACAAATGGGAAGGGAGAATGTGCCTGGAAAACCACTGAAAAATGATATTTAGGCTGCAACCATAGAATGCATAATTTAAGCTGCTCCCTTGGTCTCCTTATTAATAGCTTTATTTGGGGGGGAAATATCCTTTAATAATAGCACTTTTTGCTCAATTTAAATAACCAATTACTTAAAAAATGTCTTAAAATTTGTAGAATTTTGACAATAGCACAATTAAAATATAAAGTCAGAACAAAAATTATGAAAAATCAATACGGTAAGATACAAGAATTTATGTAGTTTGGCAAGTTGCCTACGTCTACGGCCGGAGATAGTCCTTTCACTATACTTGAAAAATAACCAGGTTATAGGCTTCTTAATACCATGAGAAAATTCCCTTTAAAGTAGCTTCTCTCTCTCCAAGAAGGAAGAAAAAAATAAAACCCAAAATAATGGTACATAGAGAAGAGAATTCACTCACTTTTTTGTGACAAAAGATGAACAACCTTTTTCTCTCCTCGTATTTAGTTACCTATTAATAATAACTACCCACTATGTAGGCCCCAATTCCAAGTTAAACTAAAACTCTATCTCAAGTAGAGTCCAAAGCATGTACGTCAACAAAATCTATTTTCTATAAAGTTTATCTCATATTAATAGCTCTACATAGCTCAATTTAAGTCGCTGAGTTCTCAAAAAGATATCTCAAATGTTATTTTCTATTTGCTTTTCTAAATAAGCTATTAATATAGGATGAAGATAATATTTTCTAAGCTAAATTTTGTAAGTGTTGGCTCTATCAATACTATAATAACGGTAGAAAGTAGGACTTAGGGGGTTTTAAATAGAAACATAAAAAGAGGGAGCACAAAAAGTGGGCCCATTTGAAGGCGTGTACCCTCTATCACATTAGTTCAATCTAGCATATAATTCACAAGGTACGATTGTATTTTACTATTTAGATAGGGCTGAGAATAATTTGGAATCATTAATATTCAAAACTACTTATTAAAATAATATTTCCTATGTCTGATATTAATAATTCTATTTAATTTTTTAAAATAATTTATTTTATTTTATTTTAAAAATAAATAAAAATATTAATGTGAAACAGATGAAATATTTTAACCAAGCTTGATGAATGCAATACTAAGGAAAAACCAATCTTGATGAATGAACAACATTACTCCCTATCTTCCTCCTTCATCTTGGCCCAACTGAAGTGTTGCACATGGGTGCTTTCTTGTTATAATAAGAGAAAGAAGAGTTATTTCTTTCCTCCCTCTCTCGATCTCACACTATGAGGAAAGAGTTTTTAATGTTCTACTTTAACAATGAGTCCAACAAAAAATTTATAAGAACCCTTCATCTATAAGATCAATAGCACATATATTAATGCACATTGGTGTTAGTGATATTGGCATTAATACACATTAATATATATGCCATCAATCTCAAATGTAAGGCTCACATGCATTTCTTTACGTAAGTTCGTTACTATAGGAAACATGAAAAACTCTTCTCACCTTGAGTGAGTGAATTGGTTACCAGCAAATGATACAATTGTTAAAAGGTTGCAGTGCAAGTCACAAGATAAGCTCTGTGATGGAGACACGGTGCCACTTCAAAGGCAGAGCCAATCAGGCGCAACTAAAGTGTTTTGGAGGTTCCCACCTCTTTTGGTCCAGCCTTATATTCCTCTGTTGCTTTCAAAGTTTTTTGTTTTTAATTTTTTGGCAACATGTTCCTTTCAATTAGACGTTGGCCGTGAAGCAAAGAAATATATCCATAATTATAAAATATACTGAATATAAAATTTTAATTAAAGTGGGATGAACTCGGGCTCATGTGCATTAGCGTGAGCCCCAACATCATTCAGTGTCTAATAATGCATATGAGCCCGTCCAATCAAAATCCGATGGCGGACTAAATGAAGTAGATTGGTTTTTTATCTCTCCTATCGTTGGATCTTAATCCAATGACTTATTATGCTCGGGCTCACATTAGGTTGTATCAGGCCGGGATAAGACAATTTTTTTCCTTTTAGTTGCATCAGCACAGGCAATTTACCTTTTGTACTGATGAAAATCAGAATGTAAGTAAACTAGGTAAAATTTGTGCCTTGCTTGCTGTAGTTGTGGATTTGGCTATAATCATTGCTATCTAATTATAACTATAATATTTTTTTGCTAGTGACAAGAAAAAAGTGTGATCTTAAATGGAAAATATAATTAGTTATTTAATTTATAGCTTAATGAATACTTTTTATCACAAATGAAAATTTTTTAAATGTATAAGTGATAAAATAATACCACACATACATTTATATTATACTACTATATAAAGCAAATTAAGAGATGATGAAAATTTTAAATTTTACATATTTTGCTCATATTCTTCACCATTAATTTTTATTTTATCCATGTTTTATATAAATATAAGTTTGAATTAATATATGACCTAATGGCATTTTAGTAAAAAAATTGTTTAAATTATTTTAGTTGGTTGTTGTATATCAACCTAATATTGGTTGCAGATACGACATGAGTTTTACTTTTTAAGTAATATCTCACTTTGAGCTTAGATTTGTACGTTCTTAATTCTGTTGAAAAACTCTTAAACAGTTTTGTCACATGACTACATTTTAACCAACTTTTTTGTGGGTCTTACTTATATAATACACTTTTTAATCATATTTTTTGTATTTTGAATATTACAAATATTTAGATTTATGCATTATTAAAGCTATTAAAAAATCCCCAACGAGATCTATAAAATAAAATCTAAACATGAATAACATGTTCCTCAACACAAAGTCTTTCAACAACATTGTCTTTGGTAGTCTATGACTTCATATTTAGCCTATGAAATTTTGACTCGTAGTTATTTAACTACAAGTGTACTTAAGTTAGTATATAACTTATAATATATATATGTGGAGAAAAAACTACTTTTAAGTGAAGTTTATTAGGAAACTAAGAGAGGAACAAAGAAGGGAGTCTATAAGTTAAAATCCTATAAATTAAAGACTTCCATATAAGATTAACATATGACATAATATTTTGCATATAAGGTTTATACTCAATTATGTACTACAAATATATTTAATATGGCAAAAAATTTGTAATTGCTATTCGTGCTTTATATAGGAAGGAGCCGTTTATATAGGACCGGTGCATATGCTTCGAGTGCTACAACGCTGTAGGTTGTGCATTGTAAGAGGGCAGGATAGTCTTGGCTTCGAGTATGGGATTCTCATCCCGAGGCTACGAGGCGCTGAGCATCTCTCAACTTTTCAATATATAATAATATAATTTGTGTTTATTTTTTATTAATTAAATTATATTTATACACATGCATTCTAAATATCTTAATTTAAAATTTTAAAATAATTATTTTATTTATTTTTAAAAATTAAATAAAACAATTAATATAATAGTAGGTAGATGAGTATCATCCATCAGCCAAGGGTGGAAGACAAGAATCACAGCCATTTAATGGGGGAGAAAGGACCATACCTAGATCAATGGGCCCCCCTCTATCGAAGGCCTTTACTCCTTCTAACCAGTCAGTCAAGGGCCCCACATGATATCTTAATCAGTGAGAAGTGCGACGGGCTACCAAAGTACCAATGCCAATTTATATAATTTCTTAATTTTTTTTAACGGTAAAAAGAAAAATAGAAAAAGAAAATGAGTTGAAGGAGACGGGCGGGCGCTGGACATGTTCGCGGTCGCGTCACGCCCACCCAACCTGGCGCTCCTCCAACGGCAATAAGTCCCCGAGTTCTTGCGGGGCCCACTTTCCAGAAGTATCGAACCGCCTGATGCCCTTCAACCGTCCATCTTCTCCACGTGTCCCAATCTCACCACATTGACGACCGAACTTCTCCGGTCACTGTCTTACGTCAGACTACATCTCCTGGCTCAGCATCTCACACGTGTCCACCCTAGCATTTCGGTCGGCTGTTCACTTACCCTTTCCATAATCCTCAAAGTTAGCGGCTAATTATGATCTACTCAAGGAGGGCATATTCGTCTTTTCATTCGGCCTTGCCAAACCCGACTCTTGTAACCCGACCCGTTTTTGTTTATAAAAAATCATTATATTTTTTTATAAATTTATAAAAAAATTTATTAATTAATAAAAATATTAAAAATGTAAATAGTAATTTAGTATAAAGAGTGATCACCTCTCACCCCACTAAGATAAATATAAGTAATATAATTGTCATCATAGAAAAATACAAATAAGGGAAGTTCGGGTCAGTTGAAACTCGGCCCCGATCCGACCTGGTTATACAGGTCCGTTAAGCTGGGTTCGGGTTTTCCCTTAGAGAGTTGATAAGATATAAATGATTGGAGGGGACGATGGACCCACAACGGTAAAATAATGAGAATTAGTCAGCTTAGGGGCGGCAATTAATTAGCCAAAAAGTCCCTCTTCAGTCCCATAAATAACCCCCGTGTCACTTCTCCTTCTCCACACTCAACAAAGAAAGCTGCTAGTGTCTCGTGCTAGTGCGAGCTTCTTTTCTCTCGCTCTCTTTCTGTGGTGTTTTTCTGAGAAATGGGGAAGGATACGGAGGTGGGGGAGTTCTCGGCCAAGGACTACACGGACCCGCCGCCGGCGCCGCTCATCGATGTGGAGGAGCTGACCCAGTGGTCCTTCTACAGGGCGCTCATCGCCGAGTTCATCGCCACCTTGCTCTTTCTGTACATCACGGTGGCGACGGTGATCGGGTACAAAGCCCAGACTGATCCCCAAACCCATACTAATCCGGACGTGGCCTGCGGTGGCGTCGGCATCCTCGGCATCGCCTGGGCCTTCGGGGGCATGATCTTCATTCTCGTCTACTGCACTGCCGGAATTTCTGGTGGGTACTCTTTGCACTCATACTCGCAGCTTCAGTTGAAACTCCATTTTTCTTCTTCTAAATTTTCAATTTTCTCTGTTAATGTCTTAAGAAAAAGGCAAAAAGAGGTGTGTAACATGAATAAGCTGAAAACAGCAACGGTTTATCTATAAAATACCCGTTTTGTGATCCTTTTCTGTTAAAAGGAATCTCTTTTTTTATCACAAAAAAAGGAAGAAATAGAAGTTGAACAAGAAACCGTGACTTATTTTGTCTGTGATTAAGAGTTTGGTAGCTAGTCTCTGTCAAGAAACAGCCTATATGGCAATAGCTTTGAGCTATTGCTGCACACATTAAATGAGTTGTGGTCTGTTGTACTAAATGTGAACAGTGAGATTTAAACTTGTTTAAATTTTCCCTTCCACTAGTTAATGGGGTAATTAATATTTGACTAAAATCAGTGCAGTAGACCAAATATTTTGTGGGATGGAAACATAACATTGTCCTCGAACGTTTGGTAGGAAGTCTTTCTCATGGAGCACAGGCCATCCTTTTCAATATCTGACTCTATCTTTTTCTTTTCATCTGTGTTACATTTGTCAAAATCAAAACCAGCCTTCTATCACTGCAACGAAATATAATTTGTATTTGTGTTGAATGGAAAAAGAACAGAAAAATAAATGCTGGAGCATCCAGATGGGCTCATTCATGATCATGTTGCTTATGGTATGCAGGAGGTCACATCAACCCGGCGGTGACGTTCGGGCTGTTCTTGGCCCGGAAGGTGTCGCTGATACGGGCGGTGCTGTACATGGTGGCTCAGTGCCTGGGGGCCATCTGCGGCGTGGGCCTCGTCAAGGGCTTCCAGAAGTCCTACTACAACCGCTACGGCGGCGGCGCCAACTCTCTGGCCACCGGCTACAACAAGGGCACCGGCCTCGGCGCTGAGATCATCGGCACCTTCGTCCTCGTCTACACAGTCTTCTCCGCCACCGACCCCAAGCGCAACGCCCGTGACTCCCACGTCCCTGTAAGTTCCCGCATAGCCACCGCAAGCCTAATAACTCGTTAATTAGTAGGCTTGATACTTAATCTGATCCTTACTGATCACGGGTTTAATGGCGATTACCCAGGTTCTGGCCCCGCTGCCAATTGGGTTTGCTGTGTTCATGGTGCACTTGGCCACCATCCCCATCACCGGCACCGGCATTAACCCGGCCAGGAGCTTCGGGGCCGCCGTCATCTACAACAAGGAGAAGATTTGGGATGACCAGGTTTGTAATCAACTTCTAATAATTTTGTTCTTATACATGATGAAGTTGGGATTAGATGGGTGTAATTCGAACTCTAATTTTAGTCGAAGCTAATGGTGCTTGTCTGCAGTGGATCTTCTGGGTGGGGCCCTTCATCGGCGCGGCCATCGCAGCGATCTACCACCAGTACCTGCTGAGAGCGGGGGCCATTAAGGCACTCGGGTCCTTCAGGAGCAACCCCCATGTCTGAAAATCTATGTTAAGCTGGATGGGGAGAGGAGGTCCTGATGTCGGAATAAGTTTGGCTGGTGACCACATCTCTTCTTCTCGTCCATTCACCCAGGACGCAGACAGTGCAATCTCCAGAGGGACAGACAGAGAAGGACAGAGAGTAATTGAGTGGTCAATGCAAATTGCGGATAGGGGGAAGTGGTCCAGGGGAGGGAAGAATGCTTTCTTTCTGGTGTCATATCGTCTGTGGATTGTAGCTAGCTCCTCTGTTTTGTCTTCTGTATTGAGGGATACCTTCCCGTCAGTGCTGTAATGGTGTTGTCAGTTGTCATCGTTGCTTTTTGCTTCTCTTTTATAAATGTATATTTAAGGTGAATTTTCTAAATCAATCTAGCTGGTGGCCTTTCTCTTCTTCCTTACTTTGTATGGTCTTCATCGCCTTTTAGTTCAGCTGGTTACATTTTCTTCAGTCGCCTACGTACGGCTGAAGATTCAAAGTGCCATAATTGCGCTTCTGAAAGTAAGGACCTCCAGAGTTGTAATCAGCTGGTGAACCAACCTTCATTGTAGCGAAGGTTTGTCAGCGGTTGATCACTCAAAATCCACGTATTAGCACACAAGTCCCTAACAAAATTTAATTTTTACAAATTTGTGTGCATTTATGCCCCATCAATTTTGGGTGATCGACGCCGGTAAACCTTCACCAGCCGCAACATTAGTAATGGTTCACCAGGTGATGACGACTCCGCCCAGTGTACTAGCGTGCCCGCGTACGAATTGGACACCATCTCTCCCAAAAAAAACTCTAAAAGTGTGTTTGGGTCTGCAGTGGCCGACGAAGTAGCCAGCTGCTAACCAACAAGCCAGTTGTTCACACAGAATGCAATGGAATTGCAACTTTGCAGGGCTGGCACCTATTTGCTCCTATGTTGTTGTTTCTTTTTTTAAATGGCCTTGTTGTTTGTTAATGAATGCAGTGGATAATTATATTGTAGTTGTTGAAAAAAATACTAGAGAGTTTATGATCATTATGCTTAGTTTATGAAGCTGTTGAAAAGATTTGTGTTGATCCTTGAGAGATGATGCCTTCATTGGTTGCTTAACAAATAATGCAGCAGAAGTGGTTGGATAATGGCCATACAAGTGTTCTTTTGGGAATTAAACAGGGATTAGGTACAAGCAACCTGGATTTTATGTGGTGGAGAATCTGGAGTTTCATGTTCTTATGTGGAATCTAAATGCCTGTCACAACCTTATCTTCTCCTGTCTTCATGACCTTTTGGTCCTTATTTTATTGGGTTGGTATGTGGAATGAAGTGTCAGGCTAGCAGAAAAGGGGGGTGGATAGCTTCTTCTATTGTATAATTAAGTTCTAAGATTCATATATGGCTTCTAATGTAAGCATGATTATGACACAAACTATATGTACATATACTTGACCTTACGGGCATATCCCTATCAATGTGAATATGCAGTCCAAGGTCTCTCTTTTGATGCTTGATTATAACTTTAATCGTCATCTTCATTTCTACTTTCTTATATCTTGCCATTGATGTTTGTACCACTACCTCGAGCACTATCTCATTTTGCTTTTGACAACTAGCCTGAAGAAACGAAAAAGAGACTCGTTTATAATATATATGCTCAGCGTGTGCTAGATGCTTTGGGGTAAAACTGCGTGGCTCATATTATTCACGGTCAGGCAGGTTTTGATCTACTTGCCTTCCTCATGACATATGCTTGTTATTGTAGCTTGAAAAATGTTTTCCTAACCATGTGCCATTGAAGCTTGAAAACTGTTTTACCGACCACCCACCATGACCATATTTTATGACCAGCGGATATGTGGAGGAGGATCATATTCGATCCTCTTTTTAAGTTTCTCTCACACTACCCCTTTCTCACACCACTTCTTTTTGTAAGTGTGCCAACTTTTACTACCAAGACTTCAAAAGATAACCTTGCCAGGCTAGACAAGTCCTTAATCCGTCTGTGTCGTGACTTGCAAGTATGTTAACCTTTTTCCAATGAAAACCATGTTTTATTGTGTTGGTGGGAAGGAAGTGGGACAGGTAGCCACTTTGGCAATGATTTGTTGGGTTTTTATCAGTTGACACGATATGGCCACTCCTGGCCATGGCTGCACTGGCCATGGTCGGCTGCACTGGAGCTGGCCATGGTCGGTCGCTCTGGAGCTGGCCTTGGCCAGTAGAGCCCGGCCATGGCTAGCATCCATAGCAAGAGCCTCTACAGTCATGGACAAAGCCTTTTGGCCACGGCCTCACTGGGGCATGTCCGGCATCTTGGCCATGGTCAGCCGGCCAGAGCCTTTGCAGCTATGGCCAGCAAAGCCTCTGCAACCATGGCACGCAGAGCCTTGCCACGGTCGTATTGGAACAGTAAAATTTTACTACTATTTTGTGTTATTTGCCAACATCAAGGCTTCCAGCTCAAGCTCTGCCGTCTTCCAGAACTCGCTTATAAGAGCCTATGTTACTCTTCGGAGCCCGCAGAGCGCCATTCCTCTATTAAATCGCATGTTGTGGCTTCAAGTCCCTCTGAATGCCCACACTTTCCCATCCCTCGTCCAAGTTGCCTCCTCTTATTCCCCTTTCGTCGTTGCGTCTCTTCACGCCCAAGTCGTCACGCGTGGGCACATGCCTGCTCGTCTTCTACGGCGGAAACGTCGCGACTCGGATGTTAAGACTCCATCAATTCGATGTTGGATGCGCTTTGCAAGAACGGGGAGGCCGAGTCCGCGGTCGCTGTTTTCACACGGATGCCCGAAAGGGATGTAGTTTCATGGACGAGTATGATCAACGGATTTTACAGTACTACTGGCCATGGCTAAGCTCTATTCCATGGTTGTCCTAGGCTCCTCGCCATAGCCGGCCACTCTGGCCAAGGCTAGATGCACCGTGGTTTCCATGCGTTGAATGGTGTAATTTTTTTTCCTGCTTCTCGCGTGGCTTTGGAAGGGTATTTTCAATTTAGAAAGGAAATTAAATCAGGTGGTATAATCTTGTTGTTCTTTTAAAAAAAATTAAATATAGAAAGGGGTCAATTTAAAAACACGTATAATATATGGGATATACCGAGAAACATTCTTTATGCTCGGCAATTTTTTTTTACAACTTAGTATCTTTATCTTTACACCTCCCAATAATTTTACTCATGTTATTTTAATATTTTAATATTTTTGAAAGTTTTTTTTGGTAATATTATTGCTGTACCAAAAAACCGAACCGAGTTTAGTCGGTTCGGTTCCGATTCGGTTCTTTATTTTAAAGAATGGACATATTTTCGGTTCGGTTTGGTTTGGTTCTAATTTATAAAAAACCAAACCAAACCAAACAAAATATTTTTATTTTTAATCTAATCTCAACCATTCATTTGAATAAACGGTCGAGATGATTTCTTCTATTATAAACTGTAAGTTCCAAATCCCTCCAGCAGTCCTCCATCCACCCAACCCCTCATTTTCTCCCGCTGATCTCTATAGGCACGCCGACATGGGCTGCAACTCCGACAACACCCACTCCTCCCGCCGCCACCTACGGCTGAGACATCGTTCTGTTTCTGTTCAACTCCGATGCCTCTTTTGCCTCCTCCCCGTTTCCCCCCTCCCGCCTGATCTTTGCTCCTCCCAGCAGCTTCTGGAATAGCAATGGCCTCATAAAGCACCCAGCCCTCGGTCCCCTCTCTGTCAGATTGTCTCCACACCTGTTTCGTGCAACTCTCTACCCTCAGCACTTTTTTCTTCTTTTCTTCCCGTCTCAATTCTAGGGTAAAGTCGTAGAGAAGAAAAAACAGGAGGAACCGACTCACGGTCTAGAAACTGGATCCAAGCATATCGAGATAAATGCAAAAAAGGAGCTTTCATTTTAGATGTCAGTGCTTCTGGGTCTCATTCAGATGGAGCCCAGTTCACTTCATCTCGATTCAGGGACTCTTTTTATTCTTCTTTCTGGTAATGGAAATGGCAAATCAGATATATTCGACGTATATTGCACCCCGTGAGTTTTTTAAGCTGGAGGTGGTTCAATTCCGCTCCGCACGCCGGCTCCACCCGTCCACCGAGCACGGTTCCGGCGGGGACAAGCAAACCGAGGACAGAGGCTGGATGTTGACGAGCTGAGGGGAAATCTCGGTTCAGAACCAGTTTTCGGTTCGGTTCCGGTTTTACATCGGTTCTGGTTCGGTTCTAATAAAATCAGTTCCTTATTCGATTCGGCTTGGTTCCAAAATTTCGATTCTAATTTTGGTTCCGGTTTAATTCTTATAAGACCAGTCAAAAACCGAATTGGGATGCAGCTACTAAATAAAATTAATTTAGACAGAGACTTTAAATCTTTGTTAAATTTTATATATTATGACAGTAACCACCTCCTATTAGGAGGTTTTTTATAAGTTTTTTAGTATCACGGTGGGGGGGTACTTTCAATAAATAAAATTATATTATATGGATAACAAATGTCTTTGTCAATGTCTATATTTTATAGCGGTGACATTTCTCCACCAAAAATTATTTAAAAGTTTAAAAAAAATTTAAAAATTTCTTAACAAGGAATATCATTCGTCAAATAAAACTTATTTATATAGAGATTATAATTCTTTGTCAAATTTTGAATATTTTGACGATGACCACACCCCATCATAAATTATTTTTAAATTTTTTAGATAAGCAACAAGGTAAGGAGGAGATGAAAAAAGATCATAAAAAAGGACTCACTAGTGAAGGGGAAGAAAGAAAATGGTCGGGGAAGAGAAGTCACAAGTGACAAGGAGAAACAGACAAGCTCACGTTAGAGGAGAAATATTAAAAATATGATAATAAAAAAATAAAATTAGAATTAAAATAAATAATAGAAGTTAGGGGGTAGGCGAAAATAACGGCATTCTATTTTAAAGTTAATTCTCTGTATATTTCTTAGGCTCGACTCACGGTGAACAGATATTAAAAAGAAAAAATTTTATATGAGCCCGGGCTCATATACGCCTACGTGAGCCTAGGCTCTATAGGCCATCGGATTTACATCCGGTGGCCTATAATATTCATGGGTTTAACTCATAAGTATTACCCATGAAAATTGTGAGCCACCGAATGTAAATCCGATGGCCCAAGGAGCTTGGGCTCATGTAAGTATATATGAGCCCGGGCTTATATAAACGGGACTCTATTAAAAAACACTTTTCCGTAACATTATAGACTAATTTAAAATTTAAAACAAGTCAAATGACCTATTTATAAATCTTTCTAATTTGTCTGTCCATAACATTGTATTATACAAATATTCTTTTTTTAGAGCCCGTATTTTTATCTCATTGTGTTCATAACATGCAAAATAAGGCCCAACATTCAGTCCAGCCCACTAGACCTACTGTCACATGAAACCCCAGTCACTTCGAATTAAGCAAGCAAAGCAAATGAGGCAATCCAATTACACTCGGGATGACGTAGGGCTTTTATGGAACCGTTGATCACTGGGACCCACGCATTCAAAGCACGGTCCTGATCAGATGATTATGAGAAACGACAATCTGGTTGATTAATGTATAATCAAGCTATAAACGTCGGGCTTCTCCTCTAATCCTTCTTTTCCTCGTGCTCTGTACCTTCCCCCCGTTTGGAAAAATCTTTGATTTGTATGCTCTAGAACAAATTTTCAGTTGTGGGTAGCAGGGCAAATGCATCTATGGCCTTCCCTGAGGATAAGAGATTCTTTCAAAATCTCTTATCTGAAGAACATCGAGTGGAATATCCATAGGATGAAGAGCGAGAAGGAATCACCGAGGCAGGGGAAGGACAAACTGCTGGAGGATCAAACGGACATCGACGGCATACAAGAGCCCCAAGGAAAGCCCAGTCCAAGTTATCTGAGTGAACTGGTGATGCTGCTCTCCTGCTGTTATTGTTGCTTCTGCTGTGGAGGTACCCATAATCCTTTTTTTATTGCTTCTGTTCTAGAAGGAATGATTTTGGTCTACATTTATCTCTATTTCTTGGAAATTCCTTGTATTCGTTAGCGTCTTTGTGGCTATTTAGTGTTTTTGTGGAGGTTTTTCCGCAGCTGCCAACTTAACTACCGTTTTGACATGAATTCTTTAACCCGAGCTTCAATTAGCATGTGAGTCGCTTGGATTAGTTTCCTCTGTTTGTTGTTGCTATTATCAAAACTTTTTGACATTAATATGGTTATATATTTAAGAGTATACTCTCTATTTGTACAATCTACTATCTGTTCGAACGACTAAATCAGAAGTCACCTACTTGCACGAAAAAAAATGATAGTATCTCAATAGTGTGTCAATTGGTGCATATACTATGCCAGAAAGTCAGTGGATCCTGAAGGCTGAGGTCTTGTTCAAATTGGAAGAAAAGGGTTTTCAGATTAATCTTTATTTAACTTTTTCTCTACTAAGCGTACACTTTATAGTGGGTTGTCTTCTTGCATTAGCTACCTTAGAAGCCCAAAATGAAGGTATAATATTAATTTGTAAAATTTAAGAAATCTAGGAATCTTATTGTGAGATTAATATGCCAACTTTATGTATGAGATATTGCTGGAGGAAAAATGGTGGGATTTTTGCTATTTGGTACTCCAACATAAGCACGACTTTTAGTTACACTAGGCACCAAAGTCTTCATTATGAATCTTCGATTAAGTGTTAGTGACTACTCCAAGGTCCTAAATTGAAAATCTACTCAGTGCATACCTGTTGGTTGTAATCCTTTCAATTTTCTTCACATTTACCGTTTTATTTAGATGGATATCATAATCTTTCATTATTTTATGTAGTTATCATACTCTGTCCTTGCTTCTTCTTGCAATCTTTACATTCATAAATCAAGAAGAACTTGAGTAAATTGAGATAATTTTCGTGTTATCCCACATGCTCTTCTAGAACTGTTATTCAAGTAGCAATGGTGTAGGCCATCATAGTTGATTTTCCAACCAGGGCTTTTACCCTCTTGGAACAAAAGAGTACATTTTTCTCATGGGTATAAGCGTCGACGATTGATGGTTCGTTTCTAGTTTTGCAGTAACCCTTTAGCTTATGACTCGGAAAATAGGATTTAATGACACACAATGACAAGCATCCCAGAACCTACATGCATCTTGGATATATATCGTATCATAATCATGAAGAGCCTTTTCCCAATAATTTGGGGTTGGCAACAAATCTTGCACCTCCACTCTAGTGTATGTGGCTAAGTTTTTATAAATAATCCCCAAAGCCCTGTGCTTTCGAAGGGATGGTCTGCACTGTGAATTTTGTACAGTCAGAGGATTAAATGATTCCTATAATTTTAAAAATATTTTGTCAGCCACCAACCATTTCTGGTTTCTAGTTTTTCAAAATGTTAAATTTATGAGCTTGATATACATTTGGATGCTCATGCATATGTAGGCCTCTTGGGTGGACAACTAATTTTCTTGGTAACTATCAATTAAAAAGGAATTGACGCCCCTCTATTTACCTTCATGAATTTTCGGCCATTTGAAATTTCACCTGCAAGTCTGGAACATTCACATGGTTGGTTGGAGGGGGTTCCTATTACCAAATTGTGGCCAAATCTTATGTTCCATCTGTTGTATTGATCATCTTTCAGTCGCTGTTTGGAGTCACCTCAGTAAATTACATGCAGGTTTAATTGCGTATGAAATCAGTAGGAATGTGAAGGATAAATTCTTCTGATGTATGAATGCTTAAATGTCCAAGGGGAAAATTGAACTAACTAGAGCATTGTCCTTTGTACTTTCTCCAGCCTGCATTGAAGGGGAAAATTAAACTAACTAGTGCATCTAAACCTGATACTTCTCAAGGAGATTGTGGAAGACAATTTTTATCCACTGTACAGTGCAGCAAAGCTTGACCATTTTATTGCAAATTTTCATTTTCTATGTAACATTATAAATAGCGTGATTATCTATATTTGAAGTTAGTCTTTCCTATGATAAATTGGTACAATCCTTGTGATGTGATTAGCATTTATCATGTGTCAGTGACTTTATCATCATCCATGGTACACTTAATATGCTAGCTTGTTGTGCAAGTGCAAGTTAGAGCATTCCAAATGTGAATTCTATATTCTGAATATGGATATGTAAAATTGTGGATTGATGACAGTGAAGAGCTTATGATCGTCAGTCTGTCTTTGAAAAACCTCCTTAAAGTCCCTCCATGTATCAACAAAACGTAAACTCAATGTCTGTTAACGGAGTTTGTTTTGCGTTTATTCTTTCATACATATTTACTATGCGTCGTGCATTATATTCAGTTTTTTATTACTCACAAAATAATTTCAGTTTCATGGTAATCCCATGACGAGGATAAGAAAACCACGTGTGGCAATGCTTTTCAACAAGTTAGGCAGAATCTTTTCAAAAATTAATACTACATGGAGATACTGAATTCACTGAAAAATATAGGCACTGCAGATACTAGGGTTAGAATGTTCAGACAACGGCCTTTTCAGGGCCTTCATGTCGAAGTTCACATTATAGAGGTGTGTGCGCACGCATATTCATGCATTACATTTAGTGGGCCTCGGTAAGTGTGTGGCGCATGTAAGGCCCATGTGGATGGACCAAGCGGTTGCCCCCCTCCCTCCTCGGTTTTAAAGTGTTTGAGCCTATACCTTTGAATTAGACGCCAAATAAAAGTCCAAAAAATATGTGAGTGAAATGGGCCTTAAAGCTCAAGCCCAAGAAAGATGTGAGTTAAATGGGCCTTTGGCTCAAGCCCAAGAAGGAGGAATGAGATTAATACAAGTAGAGCTGAGAGCCCTAATTCCAAAATAATCCTAACCTAACCCTACCAGCCGACGCCCCTCTCTTGTGTGGAAGCAGGATGGGCTGTATGCGGCTCCTCTTCGGGCTGTGAGCGCCATCGCCTAAGAGACGTGTACAAATTGATTACACGTTGTGAGGAAGGACTAAGGGGCTGATCATATCTACTTCATCCAATTTTGAAGGGCTTCGGTGATCTCCTTCGTAACTTGCATATAATGAAAGCAATCTTCTACCTGCAATTATATTATAATAAAAATAGCATGCTTTTCGAATGATTACTTTGGCTGTGTTCTAAAGGTTCACCCGCCAAAGGCTAGTAAGTCTTTGTTCTTTAATTATTTATAATTACTAGTTAATAAAATTAAATTATTGCTAATTGATAGTATAATTTTAATTGTCCCTGAGGAAGACCACTATTCTTTCCCCCCTAAATGCCTCACTCCTTATTTATTTAGTTATCACGTTAAATATTGTAAAATATTTCCAACCCACCCTCATTCCTTCTTTCCCATTAAACAAATATATCCCACCTCACTCATAGTTCCTCCACAACTATGTCAGTGCCTTCATATGTGTTAGCCCCTCAATTAGTCCTGTAAAGAAAAGGGGGCGGCTATCCCTTAGGCTTGGCAACAGACAGCTAAGCCGCCTTAGCAGCGGACAGCCAAGGATGCCCTTTAGGCACAGATGCACGTTGGAGCAGCTTTCGGATGAATTACTAACCTTACGGAGCAGGTTAAGGGAGAGTCCCTACGCAGGTAAGACTTTAGTGGCGAGTTGGGCCCCAAGTGCACTTAGGGACGGACTCCTAAGGCAGACAAGACTCACCTATGCAGGTTCACCCAACTTCCAGCTCGACGAACTCATTCAAGGCAACAGACTCCTAGCTAGATACGTAAGACTCTAATATCCTATTTTAGGCTGGGATGACCTGCCCATAGGAGGAGAGTTGGTCATGGAGGGAACTCTTGTATGGGTGGGATATGTAACTTCTACTAGTATTAGGACAACATGGGTTGATCCTATTTAAGGGAGAGAGAGCAAGTAGCCATGGCGAACTATTAGATAGATTTGAGTTTCAACCTGGATATTCAGCCTTGCCTCTCTCCCTACATTGTTTCGGCAGACTGAGACGAGTATAGCATTGGGCGGAACCCCTTTGCACCAGAGTTGGCGTTGTGTTGTTGAATTGTTGTTCCCCTTGCGCATATGAGTGGGAAGGTTGAGGCAATTGGTTGCTGGTTGCACATTGCGGCTATGCCATCAGGCCCATCACGAGAGTTAATGCTAGGCAAAGCTTCGCACCCGTGATAGTTGGTTCCATTGCCAGGATATGAACGAACTAGATGGACTTGGGAGCGTTCTGAAGGGATTCGGCGAGCCAGGATAGAGAAGTTCCTTACTGGGTAGGTGGCAGTCGAGTTGCCACCATGATTGGTTCAATGTTGCAGTGATTGACAAACCTTGAAGGCAAGTATGACGCGTTGAAGACGGCGAATGGGCGCTGGCCGAAGTGTAGGCTTCCCTGCATTTAGTCTAGGAACACATCACCCCTTTTGACCAACATCTGTCCCTTGTTGAGATAGCACCTTATGCAGACGATTCAGGAGATGGTAGCTCTGTTGGGAGCATTGCCTGCTATAACTCGCTGGCCGCAGACATGGTCGTGACAACAGACTACTTGAAGCAAAAGTTGTAGGAATTAAGGGACGAGACGGTGGGAAAGATCCAACAATTGGTGGATAAGATGGTTGTACTAGAGAGGGCCATTTTGAACACTACTCCTTTGGCGACGGAGGAGGATTCTAGGCCCAAGTCGCATCAAGCCATGAAAAAGGCAAGGTCCCCAAACCCAAAGCGTACTCTGGTTCATGAAGTGCCAAGGACATAGAGAATTTCGTTTGGGATTTGGAGCAGATATTCGCGATCACCCATACCCCGGATGAGGAGAAGGTCATGGTGATGAGCTTGTATCTCATTGGAGATGCCAAGCTATGGTGGCGAACAAGGTTGGAGGACGATGCTACGGCTAGGCATCCTCCCATCCAAACCTGGTCTATGAGGAAGAAAGAGCTCATAGAATAGTTCCTCCCCACGAACACAGCGTGGGTCGCACAAGAGTCACTCAGAAAAGTGAGGCAGACAAGGACGGTTAGGGAATATGTGAAGCAATTCCAATCACTCCTCCTTAACATCAAGGATATAACGGAGGAGGACAAGCATTTCAATTTCTTGACCGGGCTCCCGAGTTAGGCATAAAACGAGTTGTAGAGGCAGAACATTCGGGATCTCCCCTCGGCTATCACAACTGCTGAATGATTGGTGAACTACAAGACGAAGTCCATGATGTAGAAATGAGACAGGGCATGTTCCTCTAGGGGCGGTCACAGGTGTAACGGTGATGCATGCATAAACGGATTCAAGGGCAAGTGAGGTGAGCAGGCTGACCCTAACAAACCTAGGGTCTTGCTTGTTTCATCTGCCACTACTCTCACCACGCCAAGGAATGCCCGAAGAGGGAGAAGCTGAACGCGTTGGTGGCTCAGGACAAGTCCTCTTTGGACAGAGAAGAGATGACTACCTGTATGAACCTGTTGCAGATTGTTGGTGCTATCCGAAAGGAGAAGGCGGACTATAGTGGGCTAATGTACGTAGATGTCATTCTGGACAAACAACTGGTGCGAGCCATGGTCAACACCGGTGCCTCACATAATTTTCTAGCAGAGATGTGTGTGGAGGCATGGGGCCTCATGATGATGAAGGCTCAAGTAAGGATCAAGGCTGTTAACTCAGAGGCAGCCCCTATCTTAGGAGTGGTCAATGACCTACCAGTACGGATTGGAGAATGGTAGGGCAGAGTGGGTTTCATAGTCATTCCTCTTGACGACTTCTAACTGATCCTAGGGCTTGATTTCATGAGGAAGACAAAGGTGTCTGTGATGCCTCACTTAAAGGATATCTTCATTGGCGATGAGAGTTTTTCATACTTTGTTGCTGATAACAAAGGTGAAACCGAGGTGCAAGTTGTGTCTGCCCTCTAGCTAATGAAGGGCCTCGAGCAAGGCCACAATACCTATTTGGTCACGACAGTTAGGGGTGCTAATGAGCTGAGCCAGCTCGTCGAGCAAAGGTGTCACGCCCCGGCGATGCCCGACCCGAGCCGAACCCGGTCCAGGGGCCGGTAAAGTGCGCGGGGGCGACAAAGTGAAAATTGAGAAACGATCTAGCGAAAGACTTAACCCTAACCACGGGCGATTAACAGAAATACGGAGTGCGCACAATCCTTTGAGCAAGAGTAATTAAAAGGGAAATAAAGAGTATTGCTTATCACAAAGTAAACAACAATCCTCAAACCCACAAGCTTAGTTAAATAGAGCCCACACCGGCTTAAAATAAGTCATAAGCATCACAACTGTAAAACGTAACATAAGTCCAAAACAAAGAACCCTACACAAAGGTCCAAATCATAAAACATAGAACCAAAGAAGATAAGTCACACAACGATCTCCATCATCACACCCAAGCTATCTCCGACCTTTCCTCAAAGAGGCGATCACGTACGTACGCGTGTCGCACCACGCAGCCCCAAATCAAAACACAAAAGAGGGGTGAGTTTTAACAAACTCAACAATGGTTTTAATATCACTATCAACGTTGAAAATACGATAGCATAGTAATGAGATCGTTCAGATCAAAGATTTACATGGTGCATCACTTTCTGATCACACATTCATATCACCTAACATTGCATCATGTTGCATAATCAACCTGCATGGATGTATCTCTGACATACATATTCTCACATGCATAACATCAAAATCAACATGCATAAATGTATCTTTAACATACATATTTCCCACATGCATTATATCATAACACCATGCATGAATGTATCTCTAACATACATATTTTATCATGCATTATATCATCACAACCTCCATCAAGGAGTAATCACACATTAATGTCACACAGACAGGAGCATAGACAAGGCCACGAAGGCGTGTCATGGTACAAAATTCTACACAAGAATTCAAGAAAGATCGGGGATGTCAATCCCTAATGCTGCTCGCCCTGGACGATCCTGGCCAAGGATGTCCTATTCTCACACAGAGAATCTAGAGCAGGGGTGTTCGCCCAGGGACATCTCCTGCGGAGGGAAGAGCCTGAGTTCTCACACAGAGAACCCTAGAACACGTGGTAGCGGGGTGCACATGGCATACCACACTGGATTCTCAGGGTCCAGATGACACTCGTAATAACATTCTCACAATCCGCAAGACAAGTACACAACTCGTCCCCACATCATTCTATTTAACAAGACTCAACCCGGGGAGTGCACTCATTCCACACAGGAACTCAAATCAAAATATGTCCTTTTGGACCAATCAACTTGCGATTAACCCACGACCGATAAATCCAGCACACAATTACATCACATTGTATCCAATAGGTCAAATTCGATTAATCACGATGAAGCCTCAATTGGAAATCCATTTTCATGATGCATGCAGCATGGTACATACGTGGGCAAAGCATACATGAATCCTAATCCATGATAAGTGCTCTCACCAGCCCCTAATGCATCATTCATAATTACCATATCAAGGTTCAACATCATCATTTAACCCCCACATGTGTGTGTGTAACTAGTAGAAGCATTTCATATAATGCATATCAACATGCTTGAAATTAAACTCACCACCACACTACACATGTGAATTTCTATCTAAGCATGAATTCAGCGGAAATCATAGAAGAAAAATCGTTGAAATCATATCTAAATTCAAAACTCAACCACAAAGGCTAAACACATATAACATCACTCATTTCATCATTGAGTCATGACATTCACCAACATCCACACCAACTAACCACACTCTATCATAACAAATCAATCCAATAATAGATTGTAGTCCTACTGAAAATAAGCTCAACCATAGGAAATCAACCATTCACAATTTCAAGATGACAATTCCAACATCATGCTATAAAACCTAAGCCATTTTATAAATCTCTAAGCATATATCCCAACTTCACAACCTCAATAGCATGCATTTTCAGTAGCATAATATGGCTCAAAACACTCTACATTCATATAAAATTGGCAAGCTAAAGTGGAATCATCAAAATAGACATCATATGCACAACATGCAATTTATTGTGTAGCCGATCGAACGCCCTTCAGGCCATTCGATCGGTTACACGCAAAATTTTGAAATTTACAGTTCGGCCGTTCGAATGCCCAGCAGGCCGTTCGATCGGCTGAACTGAAAAACCGACATTTCGGCAGTGTTGCCGATCGATTGCCCACGAGGGTCGTTCGATCGCCAACAAAGCAGAATAGTCCATCTTCTTCCTTTCGCAAATTCAAACCGAAACATCATTGATAACACTTCAAATCCACATCTAACACCCTAATCATCATCAAAAGTCCTTCTTGACTTCCAGAACATCAAACCATACCATAATAATGCAAAACCCTAAGAAATCGAGATTAAATAATTCTATTTTCTAATCTTACCATTAACACACCAAATGAAGCAACTCCATTTCGAAATAAGCCAAAAATGAAGTATTTTACCATGGATAAATAGAGATTTCGAAGACCCATTACCTCAGCACTTGATTAAGCTCGGATTGAAGAGTCACCCTTCTTAAAATCCTTGAAAACACAATGAGTTTGAATTAAACTCTAATAGAAATCGATTTACCCAAGAAATCCCTAATTAAATCTTAGATATAGGGCTTATTGGTAGTAAAAATCAAATTTTGAATGTTAGGGTTTGTAGTAAAACACAAATCAGTAATTTTTGATGCCCAAAAATGAATTGAAACAAGGGGAAAATGGTAGATTTGGAAGAAATTAAGAAGAAAGCCATGGATTAGTGCTTAATTAGAGCAAACTTACCTTAATCGGCTTCTAATTCGGGCCTAAGTGGGGATTAAGCCAACCCTCCTTCCTTAGCCTATTCCCAAAAATGGAAATGGCTCAGGTCTGCCCTTTTATAGTAAGGGTTGGGGTATGCATAGGTAAGTTTTGGGGTGTAAATAGGAAAAGTAGGCTAAAAGTGGGTATTTTACAAATTTAAACACTGATTAAGCCTAATAAAATTCTAAAAAATTTTGTATGACCTTAAGTATATGTTTAGGTTCATTTGACCTAAAAATAAAAATTTTGACGGTGAAGCCCACAGGGGTCCCGCCAAAACCCTAATTTTTGGGGAAAATAGTAAAAATTCCAAAAAATCCCAAAAATTCACATTTGGTTTAAAATCACTTAAAACCACTAATGTTGAAGTTAATTTTGGTTAAAACCATCACAAACACTATTTATTTTACGAAATCACTGAATTAGATCAGAAAACGCGTTAATCTCACGGTAACCCATAATTAAAGAAAACCAAAAACCGGTTTAAAGATGATGGTCCTTACAAAAGGTGCCTCGACTCGAAGTGGCTCAGCTCGAACTCGACTTGAACTCCAATGTTTTTTAGTTGAGTTCAAGCATACCCTGGCTTGACTCGACTCGTACTGGACTTGAACTTGAACTCGAATGAAATTCGTAAATATATTTTATAGTATACATAAATACATATTGACACTTATGTATACATGTGCACAATTATCAATCCCAATTTACATTTATCATATGCATATATGTTACATATTTATATGTTATTATTGAATGTATAATGTCTATGTAATGAGTATTGGCTTATATCATACATGATATATATTTTTGAGAAGTAAACATTTAAATACACATTATACACATATGTCCACATGTATATTGTATTTAAATTTAGATATGTCATAGAAATAAGATTTAATAAAGCATATACATATATATAACCAAGCAAAAAAATGGGATATATCTACATATTAAACAATGTTAATAATTATACAATATGTTATGGTAATATTATTTACTATCTTTACATGTCAAACAAATTATAATATATATTTTCAAATTTTCTATGAAGACTATTGTTGGAATCCTTAGAAATTCGAATTTTACAATAATTTTATAAATATTTTTTAGCATTGAGTCATAGAGTCTTCTTTTTTCTATAAAATTAGGGTAATTTATATTTATTTTTTATGGGTCCAAGACATCAAGTTTCATGTTCCCACATACTAAAATTCAACTCGACCTGGCTCCTTAGCACACCTACACATTACACATAATATAAATTATTTGGAAGTAAATGTTTTAAAGAGACATAATATACTTATATTATATATGAGATATTTTTTAAAATTTTTATTTATGCATAATAGAAATAAATGATATACATTCTGTAACGTCCCTCGTATTTTCGAATAAAAGAAAACAATTTTTGAAAATGTAACAAAATTTAATTACAATTGCCAAGGATCACCGTGTACTAAAACAGTAATTACAACATACTTTGTATTATACAAAGATTGTCAAAATTAGGCATCACGTGCCTTTGTACATTGGTCAATACAATAATTTACATAACTACAAAAACCGTAGTACAAAACTTGTAATTTAAGGAAACCCTTCGTCGACTCCTTCAGAATCGAGTGAAACACCTGCAGAGTCTGAGGGTAGGTGAGTAAATTTATACTTAGTAGGTCGAATTAAGTTCTAAGAATATGCTTCGTGCACATGCCATTTTTCTTTTTGGAAATCATTCGGAAAACCTGAAAACACGATCACAGAACGTCGCGATACCAGACGACTTACACTCGCGCCCATGGGGCAACGCGAGACTGAAAGGAAGGGATTTACCCATGACATCCCAATCCTGTGTGCGCCAGATGCCAAATTTGGCGGTATCCAAAATCATAATAATTCTTAGCTCCGAAGAACCGAGAACTATCCAGACGGCACGATTGCCCAAAACTCAGAGAAATTTTCGAAAGGAGGAGATGATTTTGAAGTCAGACCTTTTGTTTTCATAAAGTAACAGAAAACTTTTAGTAGAACTTTAGCGAGTCAAAATCTCGGCATACGATTAGAATTTAAAACTACCTACCTATAACACGTGCAAAATCTCCTCGTAGTGTAAAGAGAGTCCCGCCTTAATATATCAACCTTCGAGCGAGAATTTTGGCAGAATAAGCACTCCAACGCGTAGAACGCCCTTGATTTAGTAGGGTAGGGCTTTGGAACGGGTTAAAAAGGTTTAGGAATGGCCCAGAAACAGTAAAAAGGTGGAATGGGAAGATTAGGGAAGGGGCACGTTTTTTGAGGTCTTAGAGGGGTTGTCTCAAGAAAATAACGCTTCCGGTGCGTAGAGCACCCTTGAATTAGTAGGAAATGGGTCTTGAAACATGAAAATCGGACTTAAAACGGGTCGGGAATGGTGAAAACAGTGAAGGGGGCTGAAAATCAGATGTGGGTGAAGAAGTGGCCGGAACAGGTATTTATAGGGGAGGCAGAAGCATATTCCGGTGGGCGCCGCCGCCGGAACAGGTGGGCGCCCACCGGCGCCACCAGGAAAACTGGCCGGCGCCCACTGGCGCCGGCGAAATAGGGGTCGCGCGTGACGAGCGCGCGTTCATCACCGTAAATGCGCGGTTCGTCGCGCATTCGGCGCGCGCCGTGCGGCACAGGCCGCGCGTTGCGCTGCGCCGAAAATAAAACATTATTTTATCATTTTTAATTCCAAAAATCGTAACTTCCTATCCCGAACTCCGATTTGAGCATTCTTGGTACCGTTGAGTTCGTATTCATGAGCCCTATGATACTAGACTATTTAAGAACCGTTCCACCTTAATTTCGAAAGTGGGTCCCCACCGGTTGAACACGTTTCCCGAGGTCGTGACTTTTGTTCCCGACCTCCGATCTTTGCGTTCTAAGACTTGTTACGCTCGTCTCCACGAGCTCTGACCAATACTTAGGAAAATTATAAATAACGAAATATATGAGAAGATTGTGTTAGAAATTAGGGTTATTACACATTCATATATGATATCTCATATACACAAATGTAGTTAACTACAAAAGCACTAATTTTTTCTTTTTGGTGGTTATAAGACGACATTCGAAGTAAGAAGTTAATACAATGATTTAAAAATTTTAGGTTATTAAATAATAAATATATTTCATACAACCAAAAGAAGGTTGAAGTATGCAAAAAAGGTTGTGGTGCCACATACTTATAATATATAGGTGCTAATAATAATGACATGTTCATATAAAACTACTACAAAATACATAGAATACAACATATGAACACTTTAATGGTATGGAGGGAGTGTATATGTGTTAATAATTGTGACATGTTTATAAAAGACTACGAAAAGATGCATATATGGTTAAACATATAAATACAAGATATAGCATAACAATAAATAAAAATATTAGAAAAGAAAGCTAATAAATAAGTAAATAATATTATTTATGCTTTAGTTGTCTATTTACAAATTTATGAGCTTTTAGTAAATGATGGCAATTTTGTACAATATTGTATTTATAAATATTCCTTTTGTCCTACATTTATAGCTCTATTTAGTTTTTAAAAATAAATTAAAATAAATTCATTTTAAAAACCAAATTGAGCTATTAATTTACCAAGCAATTAATATATATTGCTATAATGAGGTAGAAATATTAATTAAGTTTTTTCACTCATTTTCATGCATTAAATATATGATTAATATAAAAAGTACAAATATTATTTAAAATAACATGGGCCAAGCATACATCTTTAATGACATAGTGATAAAATTATATTTGATAAAAAAATATATTTAAATGATGAGAACATCATATTTATTTGATGGAATGTTTAACACAGAAGGTGTTGTAGGTGAAGTGGTCAAGGAGATTGTTCTTTTCAGCAACGTCATAACCGAGCCAAATTCAAGCTAAGTTATGTGGTTACTATATACTAATTCAAGTACGAGTCGAGTTTTTGATTTCCTTCTTGAGCTAAGCTCGAGCTAGATGATTGGCAGCTCGATCAAGTTTGAGCCGAGCTCGTGCCAATACCTAAAACTTTGAGTTTGAGCCAAGCTAACCCAAAACTTGACTCAACTTGGCTCATTAACACCCCTAACAATGGTGGAGATAGAGGATAACACAATATATTTTGTGCCAAAATTATATTCTAAATAAGCGGGACAACACATTGTATAACATGTATAGTTCGACGAAGTGTGCTAAAATATTGTAGGAATCTTTGGATAAGAAGTACAAAATGGAAGATGCTGGCACAAAAAAATTCATTGTAAGCAAGTTCTTAGACTTCAAGATGATGAATTTTAAGACTGTGATTAATGAAGTCCAAGAGCTCGAAGTGATCATGCTTGATATACATGCAGAAGGTGTGACTTTGAGTAAATCATTTCATTTGACTTGTTATAATTGAAAAATTACCACATTTCTGGAAGGATTTTAAGAATTACTTGAAGCATAAACATAAGGAGAAACATTGAGGACCTGATTGTAGGGTTGAGGGTAGAAGAAGACAATCGTGCTTCTGAAAAAGAAAATAGGGGTTCATGACATAGAAGCCAAAGTCAATGTTGTAGAACAAGAGCAAAAAAATAACAACTTCAACAACAAGAAGAGGAAACATCTAGGAGGACAGTCAAATAACGACCCCAACAAAGTGAAGTTCAAGGGCAAGTGCTATGCATGTGACAAGTAAAGCCATAAAGCTAAGAATTGTTGCAAACAGAAGAAATAAGAGGATTCCAAAAAGAAAAATGCATAAGCTAATGTGACCAAAGTGGAGAATCTCTCCAACAATGTGAATGGTCTCACCTTTTCTGTTATGATTTTTGAAGTGAACATGGTCACTAAAGCAAGAGGATGGTAGGTGGACACTAGGGCTACTCATCATGTGTGCTTAAACAAAAAAATGTTCTCCACTTATCAATAAGTGAAAAATAGTGAACAACTTTTCATAGGCAATTCTTTTACCGCTGAGGTTGAAGGTACTAGAAAGGTGGTGCTAAAGATGACTTTGGGTAAGGAACTAACTCTCAGCAATGTGTTATATGTGTTAGAAATTTGAAAGAATTTAGTGTCAGGATCATTGTTGAGTAAGAATGGGTTCAAATTGGTGTTTGAATCGGATAAGTTTGTCTTGACTAAGAGTAGGATGTTTGTGGGAAAATGGTATCTTAATGAGGGGTTTTTCAAGCCCAATGTATTGACTACTGTACTTGTTGCTAATATTAAGAATGCTAATGTTTCTTCTTCTTTTATAATTGAGTCATGTGATGTGTGGTATGGTAGATTAGGACATGTTAATTATAACGCTATGCGAAGATTGATTAATATAGAATATTTTTCTAAATTTAATATTGACTCTCAACATAAATGCAAGACTTGTGTGGAATCAAAATTGACAAGGAAATCATTTCAAAGCATTGAGAGAAGTACTAAACCTCTTGAGTTAATTCACAACGATGTCAGTGACTTAAAACTTCTTCAAACAATAGGAGGTAAAAAATACTTTATTACTTTCATTTACGATTACACTCAATATTGTTATGTGTTCTTGTTAAGAAGTAAGGATGATGTCATAGACATGTTTGTACTATACAAAACAGAGATTGAGAATCAACTTGCTAAGAAAACAAAAGTTCTAAGGAGTGATAGAGGTGGGGAATATGAATTACCTTTTGGTAAATTTTGTTCACAACATGGTATTATACACCAAATTGTAACATTTTATTCAACTCAACAAATGAAGTTATTGAGCAGAAAAATAAAACTTTAAAAAAGATGATGAATGCCATGTTAATAGGTTTTGGATTACATCAAAACTCCAAGGGGGTAGCTTTGCTTCCAGCAAATTATATTCTCAACAAAACACCTCATAAAAAACCTTAAAGTCATTATATGAATTATGAAAATGTCAAAAGCCTTCTTACAAATTCTTAAAAGTATAGGAGTGTTTGACAAAAGTGGTGGCCCTAATCCCAAGAGGATTAAGATTGAACCAAAAATTATTTATTGTGTTTTTATTGGTTATGTAAATAATAGTATTGCATATTACTTTCTTGTTCATAAATCGGAGATTCCTTATGTAAATGTCAATACTATGATTTAATCCACAAATGTTTCATTTTTTAAACATATTTTTTCATATAATTCTACACAAGAGAAAAGTTATTTTAAAATAACTTTAAATATTACATAGGACAATAGTGGAGATTAAGAGGGAGAAATTGAGAAACCTAGACACAGCAAATGTGCTAGACCATTAAAATATTTTGGTATAGATTTTCTTACTTATTTGATAGAAAATGAATCTCAAAGCTTTAAAGAAGTCATGTCCTCTCATTAAGCACAATATTGGAAAAATATTGTAATACTGAAATTAAATCCATTATGCAAAATCATACTTGGGAGATAGTGGATCTTTCACCAGGTAGTGAACCTCTAGAATATAAGTGGATATTCAAGAAAAAGATAAAGGCTGATGAATCAATTAAAAAAAAAGATTCGTTATCAAAAGATATAAGCAAAAAGAAGGTCAAAATTACTTTCATATATATTTATTAGTCACAATGAGAGCTTCCATTAGGATGTTAATCGTTATTGTTGTTTTGTAAAATCTTAAAATACATCAAGTTGATATGAAAACCGTATTTTTGAATGGTGACTTATATAAAAATATATTATACAACAACCTGAAGGGTTTGTTGTACCGTGTCAAGAAAACAATGCATGTAGACTTTGTTAAATCTCTCTATAGGCTTAAATAATTACCAAAATAGTGGCATAAAAAATTTTACAAAATGATGATGTTAAATAGATTCAAAATCAATAAACGTGACAAATGCGTTTATGTCAAAGAAAGACCTAATGACTATGTCATTATATGTCTATATGTAGATGATATGTCTATTATTAGTAGTAATGATGTAATAATTAAAGCTACTAATAAGATGTTAAACAAATAGTTTGACATAAAAATATAGGTGTTGCATAAATTATATTAGGGATGAAAATCACTAGAATGTCTGATGGATATGCATTGTCTCAATCTCATTACATTGAAAAAATCTTAGAGAAATTCAATAAGAATGATAATCATCCAACAAGAACATATGTGGATGTGACATTGCACGTAAGTAAAAACAATGATGAGAATATATCACAATTACAATACTCCCAAGTTATTGGCAGTCTTAGTTACATAATGAATTGTATGACACCGGACATAACATAGTAAGTAAGCTAAGTAGATATAATAACAACCTAGGGGCATACCACTGGAAGGTTGTAGTCAGGGTTCTTAGATATCTATGATATACCTTAAATTATGGATTCTATTATACAAAGTGTCTAACAGTAGTAGAGGGTTATTGTGACACAGATTGGATATATGATAAAAAAGACTTAAAATTCACAAGTGGGTATGTCATTACTCATAGAGATATAACAGTGTCTTTGAAATCCTCTAAGCAAACATACATAGCAAGATTCACAATAGATAGAGCAGGCGAAGAGGTTGAGTGGTTTTGTCATTTGTTAGAGGATATTTCAATGCAAGGGAAACCTATGTCACCTATTTACATCCATTGTGATAGCCAATTAGCTATAGGAAGGACACAAAGTAACATGTGTAATGGTAAGTCTCGATATATATGTCTTAGATAGAATACTATAAAATAATTAATCTCTAGTGGAATCATTTCTATTGAGTATGTAAGGTCAAAAATAATATTGTGGATTCGTTTACTCAGGGTTTGACTAAAGAGTCAATATAATGGCAACCCAACCCAATTGACTAGAGATCCCAAGATCTAGGTTCAAAGGGACAACCAAATTGTGGGGTACTGAAAGGGAATCACTATTGAGATAACATTTCGTCCCGATTCATATGATGAGATAGTGATGCATGAAGTGTGAATTAGGATACCCTTTCCTTTTAATTATTCTTATAGTTTGAATTAATTTAAGTGGGGTATGAAAGGATATTCCTAATAAGAATTTACTTATATGAGTGTGAAGGGGTCACTTCTATCAGGATTTTAAAGCTGAATTTTCTAGATCACTCATGAAAACCAGTTGTTTATGGCCGAAATGCACAATTATGGGAACCACATTGTGTCTGAGAAGTGACTATGTAAATTCTATTATCTTGGTTTACACACACGACTAAATAATTCAAGACATCACATTTACTAATTAGCCAATAGACCCAATAGTTTTCATAAATGAACCTTTCCCCAATATAGGAACTTTTCAATATTTTGCTCTCACATTTTATCTGCATTATTTTACATACTTATTGTAGCACCTCGACATTTTAAATTACTTTAAAAGTCAGAGTGTCGTCAATTCATCATTAAAAGCAAGCCAAAATCAACTGTATAAAGAAGAATAATTTTTCTTTAATGTGCATATTTACAAAATACTTATAGAACATACAAAATAAGCCTCAACATGCCTTAACAAAATCAAAGTCGTGCAAGTCCAAAATTAATATATAACAAAAGAACGTGATAAAGTAAATAAAAAATGTAGATCATTCAAAGTTTTACAGGAAATCTTCATTAACATCATCTTCTTCTTTCAGACCTGCAACGTTTAGGGGTGGGTGAGTATAATTATACTCAATAGATAGAGTTTAATCCTACTAACATGCCAAAACATAAAGCATAAACAAAGATGCATAAAATATTCTCCTAATAATTTATATTCAAAAGACGACTCAAAATAATATTATCAACTACAAGAATCTAACACACTTCTTATACAAAAAGTCAGATAAAATAGTTATTCACAGAATCTGGTAAACTAGGATAAATTGTTCATAAGGAGAATCTGATAAAAAAATAAAATCAAATAAATCATCATTCATGGAAAATCGCTGATCTAAAAGCGACATACCTCTGTGCTCGTGAGGCAATGTAATCAGAATGAAAGAGATCTTCCTACAATATCTCAGTTCATGGGTACGACATATGCCTTAATAAATAGTACCTAGGTGTCACGCCCAAGGTTTTTCCTTACATTTAATTGAAAATTTTACAAATAATTTATTTCAAAATACATATGTAAATCAAATGAACCAACAAAACTCAAAACATGTGAAAACAATTTTCATAAATTAATTCAATATACGACAAAACTAAAATTCTCAGGCGTGACCCGAAACGAAAACATATAAGTAAAGCTCGTCATGGCCATGGTCTTTAAAAACAAAAACATCCTAGGCCTTTCTGAGTACAAGTTCTTTAGCAGTTTATGTTCTTATTCATATATAGATACACAAGTCTAGAAAATAATACATTTCTCTTACCTTAATCAATACATTAGATCATGACACTAGAATCTACATAGCCTCACTACGATTCCGCTGCACTACAGGTCTAGGAAGGATAGTCCACCACGGTACAATCCAAAAAGCTATCAATCAACCTGCAAAAGCGTCCAAACGAAGGAGCTAAAAAAAATAGGGTGAGTATTTTCATACTCAGTAGGAAAATACCCAGTAAGGGAAAAAAATAAATCAATGAACTCCATAAGTTCATATATAGATGCTTTCATGCAATCCCGCATGAAGTAAACAGAATAAGAAACTTAAATATGGTCACATATACAAATCATCGTACAGGCTGAACTTACACTTACTCATATATCATGCTCTTACACTTACACTCTGAATCAGTCTTATCAGTTTACTCATACAAACATATGCTTACACTTACAACATACGCCTACTTGTATGACCTTATACATACAAACTTACTTGTACAACTTTACTCGTACAATCTTACTCTTACTCATTAACTTACTCTTAAGGTCTTCCTTAGAAGGTCACCCTTACTCTGGATCTTACATGTACAACTTACTCAGAATCTGAAACATACAACTTACTCTTACTATTGTACACATACTACCGACAACTAAAGGTCATTACAATTAATAAGCTCCATCATCGGAAAGGAAGGGAATGCCACTGGGGCGTCACCTTAACCTTCGGGGAGCGACTAGACACCATGGATTTTTCCGAAGGCAAGACACACCTATGCTCATGGGGCACAAGATCAAACAGGTAAGAGCAGATCCATGATACTACTTACCTGAGCACACAAATGCCCACTCTCTAGGGCCATACAATACCAACTAAGGGCAAAAAAATATATGGTGCCACTCTTAGGCAAGAATCTCGCAGTGCCTCTCTTGGGCAGAACATATAGTGTCATCTGTAGGCAGAAAACATACAGAGCCCACGAAGGGCAAAAACTTACAGCGCTCTCAACAAAACATTAAACGTTTAGGCTGAAATATAGCACCAAGACCAAATCTCGCAAGATAACACCATGGCTAGACCAGGAAGGACGCTCAGTCGATTACTTATTGACTAGTACAAAAATGGAACTTAATTTGTCGAAACCCTCAGTCTCAAACTCACAACGATGTCAAATTAGGGTTACTTACCATTCAAGTTTATATTAGGTAACTTATGCATGTACAATTATGCTCTAAACAACTCCCGTCTTACATTCTTCAGCCAACAAGGCTAGAAATACGCCCGTATAGAAGTTCTAATCAACAAAGGTAGAATTCTATACTTAACTCATCCCCCTCCCTTACACTTACCATCTTACGAATCTCAACATAGCCTTGCTTGTTAAACTTGAATTCCATACTCACACTCTCACCATCAAATACTTACGGTCTTACATCTTACATCTTACACTATTCGCCTAAACACCAAACTGTCCTTCTCGAACTCCTCGAGTGAAACCCTTAGACCTAAGTCCCGTTATAAAACCCTTACTAATTCCTTACACATTATTCTTTTGTTACAATTCATATTACGTACATTATGCATGTACAATTATGTCGTTATCTCTTACTAACTCACAATCCCCCAAGATGTACTGAACCTTAAGTCTTCTAAATCCTTACATCCCCGAAGCCTTTAACTCATTGCATCAATACACCAACAGACTCAATCCAAACCAATCCCTCAATCTCATCAAGTCCAACCTTCGTCCATCCATTTTTCTTCTTTCCTTGCCCAACACACAGTCATAGTTTCCACATCATGGACTATGGAGTATCCCTTGCCAAACTTACAATCAAACACTCCCACTTGTGCCCATCGATCACATACTACCAGCCCACAACAAAGATCACGTGCTCCGGTCACATACATACAATTCATAGGAACTTATTACTTACCCTTAGTCTTCACTAACATATGCACAATTCACATACAAACAACATGCTTATATAATTAGCATAATCATGTAGAACATTAAATTATGAACTCCTAGCATGCTACTACACAATCAAAGCATGCTATAATTAAATTACGAGTTCAAGGTCCCCTACCTCATAATCCACATACTACCAGCCCACAACAAAGATCACCTACTCTGGTTACATACATACAATTTATAGGAACTTACTACTTACCCTTAGTCTTCACTAACATATGCACAATTCACATACAAACAACATGCTTATATAATCAGCATAATCATGTAGAACATTAAATTATAAACTCCTAGCATGCTACTACACAATCAAAGCATGCTATAATTAAATTACGAGTTCAAGGTCCCCTACCTCGTAATCCACATACTACCAGCCTACAACAAAGATCACCTGCTCTGGTCACATACATACAATTCATAGGAACTTACTACTTACCCTTAGTCTTCACTAACATATGCACAATTCACATACAAACAACATGCTTATATAATCAGCACAATCATGTAGAACATTAAATTATAAACTCCTAGCATGCTACTACACAATCAAAGCATGCTATAATTAAATTACGAGTTCAAGGTCCCCTACCTCGTAATCCACATACTACCAGCCCACAACAAAGATCACACCTTTCTGGTCACATACATACAATTCATAGGAACTTGCTACTTACCCTTAGTCTTCACTAACATATGCACAATTCACATACAAACAACATGCTTATATAATCAGCATAATCATGTAGAACATTAAATTATAAACTCCTAGCATGCTACTACACAATCAAAGCATGCTATAATTAAATTACGAGTTCAAGGTCCCCTACCTCGTAATCCACATACTACCAGCCTACAACAAAGATCACCTGCTCTGGTCACATACATACAATTCATAGGAACTTACTACTTACCCTTAGTCTTCACTAACATATGCACAATTCACATACAAACAACATGCTTATATAATCAGCACAATCATGTAGAACATTAAATTATAAACTCCTAGCATGCTACTACACAATCAAAGCATGCTATAATTAAATTACGAGTTCAAGGTCCCCTACCTCGTAATCCACATACTACCAGCCCACAACAAAGATCACCTGCTCTGGTCACATACATACAATTCATAGGAACTTGCTACTTACCCTTAGTCTTCACTAACATATGCACAATTCACATACAAACAACATGCTTATATAATCAGCATAATCATGTAGAACATTAAATTATAAACTCCTAGCATGCTACTACACAATCAAAGCATGCTATAATTAAATTACGAGTTCAAGGTCCCCTACCTCGTAATCCACAGGAGTTTGATGGCGAGCAAACGATGGTGGTGGTGTCGCTAGAGGTATAGGCGGCCAAAAATATTGTACTGAGAGAGTTGTTGTTGTCCCGAGGATTTTCAAAGATGTTGGAATTAATCTCGATAAGGAGATTAATTGCACTCAAAGCATAAGACTGGTTGCACTAGGGTAACCGGACACAAGGTTGTGCCACTAAGGATGGCAAAAGTGACCACAGAATAGGAGGTGGACTATTTAGAGTTCGGTCACAGAAAGGGTGAGGTTCGCCAGCAGCGGTCCCCTAAACAAACTTGAGAGCATTAGCGTCAAAGAGTGTGGCCGACAAAGGTGGTGACAATTCTAAATGCTACCCACAACCAAAATATTGTTCGGATGATCGTGCATCAAGCACGGCTTATGGCAGAGGATACGGGCATGACATCGGTCAAACCTTTGATGGGCTAAGTCTAATGGCTTATAATAATACTTCCCCTTGGAAGAATCAGAATTCGAGAACTCTTTCTCGTAGGTTTTGGGTCATACGTAACATGAAGTGGGGGTCAGAGTTGAAATCAGGCTAGAATTATTGGCCCTTGATGTCACTGGGCCGGGGCAAGGCCCATGTCGGCAGGACATGCAGCCCAAGTCTGCGCAATAACAAGGTGGACACATTGGCTTGGGTTGGAGCGGGGCCCAACATCAGCAGTCGGAGATGTACCCCAAAGTTTAGGGGTGTCTAGTGTGTGCAAAAGACGTGCAGAGGAGACCGGGAGCAGTGGCCCCTTGCCGTTATTGGGTTAAGCCAGTTTTCGTAGTTGTCTGCGGTAGAACAGCCAAGTAGAGAAGTGAAGAAACCCGATTTAGCCGGGGCAACAGTGTGCCAAGTTGGTGTGGTAAACATGCATCGCTAGGCCACGAATGGCTAGATGGGGCCGGGGCAAGACTTGGGAGAAGACGGGACCCCCGACAGTCGCTGAATAGTGGCAAGTCTAGTGGACATCGGCCCAATATCGTCTGAAGTTCGACTGCAGAGGGTGGACGCATCCCGAGAAAAGTGCAACTTTGCTTTAATGCGGGTCGGCCAATTAAATGAATCAGGACCAATTGATGCAGGAGGCTAGACCTCGGCACCTCGTCGTTGTCAGCTCGAGGTGGCAATCCGGAGACCGATCAGTAGGTGGTAGCCGACCGTGAAAATAACGACAGAAAATTATAGAAGACATTTTGACTGGATTGGAATTGGGCAGAGGAGGGGATCGGAGAAGAAACACTAATTCAGGCCGACAATCGGCCAGGGGCGGCCTTGTCGTCTCTTGTTTGCAATAGGCCGAAGGCCAACCAATGGCGGCCAACATCAAAAATAAAAGATAGACCAATCAAGGAAAAAGGGAAATTTTGTTTTTGTCCCAACCAGAGTAGGGCAGAGAACGGAGGAAGGCAGTGGCCAGGGCAGCAGCCCTGCTGTCACCGAGATGGGGGAGGGCCAAAGGCCGGTCGTCGTGGCTGGCCACCCGCGGCACAACTAGCGGCTGCAACACACAGTGACAAAATAGAACAAAAAAAAAAGAAAACAATTCTTCGTCTAGATTGGAAAATGGCGGAAGGGTCACGGCCGGGGAAGCAGCGGTCTGGGCCGGGGGTGGTGGCCTTGTTATCGCCGGGCCGGAAGAGACCCAGAGGCCTGGAGGCTGCGGTCGGTGACCAGCAGAATAGCCGCAGGTCGTAGTGAACAGAAAACCGAAAAAAATAGAGAGAATAATTTTTACCTCAAAGCGGCGAAGCAGGGGCAGAGAGGCCGAGACGTTAGTGGCCGGAGGTCGCTCTTGTCCGGGCGGAACCGTGGCTGCAGACTAGCGGCCATGCAGCCTACGGCGACGGCAAATCAGGGCAAAAATGAGAGTGCGGTACTCTATTGGGCTAAAACGGAAAAGAGGGAACGGGACGGTGATGGCTGGTGGGGCCAGGCCAGGGAGGCGGCGGCGGTGTCGCCAGGCTGAGGCCAGTCGGGCGGAATTCGGCAGCCACCAGCGGCAGCGCCTCCAGCCTCACACAGTGAAGGGGCCCTTCACCGTTCATTCAGCGAGTCAGGCATGCCTCAGCACACCCGATCCGCTTTATATTATTTTTATTTATTATTTTTTTCTTTTCTCTTTCTTTCTTTCTGCTTCTGTTCTCACACGTCCCGTCTGATTTTTGCGTCGAAAATTTCTGTGATGTGTCGAGACCCCTGACAAATGACTAAACACCACTCCTGACTGTTACGGTCACAATATTACAAATACGGATACGCCAAAGTGTTAAATTTCACCATTGGAAATACGAGCAAAAAAACTGCATAATATTGCAGAAAATAGCAGAAAATTTATAGAAAAATGAGGGTTGTTACACTAGGAGTCATAACTCTGATAGCTTTTGGGTTTTACACCAAATAGCTACCTTTCAAAATCAATAATAGTTTTTGGACTTTATACCAAATAACTACCATTCAAATTCAATCAATATTAATTGTAATATCATTCAAATAATACTAATATTTTAAAGTCTGTACCACAATAAAATCCATCTCAGAGGTGTACGAAACACTATTATTTTTACGTTCGCCCAACTACTAATAAATATCATCATTTTTTCCAAATAATCTTTTATGAAAGGAAGACAAAATTATAAGGCATAGCCATAACACAGAATTAGAGTTTAAAACCTTCTTCAAATTGACCGGAGTAAGTGCCGATGGTTAAAGCCTTGTCTCATTCCCAGGCATAGGAGCGGCAGGCGGAACCTTCCCTCGCGCCGAGACAGGATCTCCTTCCAGGTTTAGAAGTAGTAGACAAAGCCTCCCCTTGCTTTGGGAAGAATTCTTCTTTTGAACCGGAAGTGGCAGAAAGTCTCCCCTTGAAGTAGGACATTTTCTTCCTCCCTGCCCGAAAGCGGCAAATGGAATCTCCTCTTACCCCAAGTCATTTCCCCCCTTTAGAGTAGCTAACTTAAAAAATTGACCCCTCTACGACATAAGACCGCCCTCGAATTAACTAGGAACGGTTTTTGAACGAAGAGAATAGGGCGAAAAACAACTTAGAAACGGGGGTCAGAAGTTGAGAGAGTGGGCAAAGCTCAAAGTAGAAGAAGCGAGGAAGATTTGGCGCGAGTTAGAAAGGCCCCTCCTCCCTCTATTTATAGCGAAATGGAGTTGTTAGATGTGCGCCATGTAGCGTGCATCTGACGGATACAAAAGGCCATCGTGCATGAGCTGTCGTGTTGCGCTGAAGCACGCTAGCCTATGCGTCAGTGCTAATGCTCGCCTGCCATGGCCTATAACAGCACGTCAAATATTCTAACACCATGGGCTAACACAAATTTATATATTTATATATATTTTTTATTTTTTTTAAAATGTATTTTTAAATTAAAATAAAATTTAAAACTTCAAACGAGCATTATTTCTTACCCCGAATTTAGAATCATGTGTTCTTTGCACCATTGTACTCGTATCGACAAGTCCTTCGAAACAAGACCACATAAGGGCATTTTTATCCGTAATTTAAAGTGGGCCCCGCCTACAACATGCTTCTCGAGGCTATAGTCTGCTATCCTAGTGTCTAATTGATGCATTCTTAAGCTTGATACATTCGTCTCTTCAAGCCGTATTAAATACCTTAAGGGTTCTGAATGAATGAAGCTCAAAATGGTCCAATTTTAAGAAAAACTAGCTATTGGTCCCTAAAACTCGTTTATGGGCCCAAACATTCAAAATTTTCAAAACATAAAAATTCTGGGGCGTTACAGTTATCCAACTAATTTTTATTATGTGAAGGATTACTAGAATATGGTTTAAAACCCATTTTAATATAAATGAGAACACACATGTGAATTGGTTGAAGGTTATGAATAGTCCCACGTCGCTTAGGAAATAGTGATAGTGTTAGTATATAAGGTATAAATTTAGCCTTCCAAGTTAGGCCCTTGGACTACCCTACTTTTGTAAAGGTGATATATGTTAGACCCATATACCTAGGTGGGCTAACCACAAGCGCACGCCACCCTTACCATCCGATTGACTCAATTTTGTTCGGTTCACATGCATGGCCAGCCAAGTCGGGTTGGGTCAACAAGATAATTAATTTTGAATTAATTCATTTGGGTTTTTCTTAACCCAAAATGAGTTCGGTTTTCTCTCAACCTCCGTTTGAATGGGACTGTTTGTCTTTAACGGGATTTCTTATAAAGCACTAAAAAATATTTTTCTGAATCATCTTTTATTGGATTTCATTACCGTCTTCTGGAAGAGCGATTGCATAACTCTAGTTCACTATATACATAGTGTGAAGGTGCATCTACAGAATGTGGTGGATATCTTATTCCAGGAGACAGACACCTAAGTGATTCTTAAGCACGAGCAGGAAGGGCAAATTTTGTCTTAAGAATAGAACATACACACTTGATTTGATTGGCTTTATATAAATTTTCTTTATCACAATAATTACTAAGCTACGAAAATAACAAGTCTTTGGTCCGTGGCTGAAAGCCTGCAGCTCTCCGAATAAGAGGGGTACAGCCGTACAGCCGTATAGGACGCCGGGTAAGTGGTCTTGCTCCATGTTGGGGGTTTAGAAGGCTTTTTCTTCTGCCAGGGAGACGAGAGGGGCTTCCTGCGCGCAGCCACCGAACAAATCATGCTGGGGTATTTCAAACCTTACGCGCGCCTCCACATCTACAGCGAGCCCAGCAACAAGTAGCAAAATTTTAAGCCCATCTAAGATTTCGCCAGAAAAGGTCCAGTGGCCTACAACTGGGTTTTCATTTTGAAAAAGTCCAGTCAATTACTTACAGTTCCGTTTGGCGCCCGTACAGTGATGCAGATAACTGAATTCTAACCACCCCTGCTCCTAAGACAAATCGAAACTCAAAACCCTCTGTCTCTCTAAAGAAACAAAACTAGTTCTGTCTGAATCTCTGCAGTTTCCGCCACCTTAATATCTGGTAAGGCTTTCCTATTATTTTTTGAAGAAATGCCCATGTCTAAATCGTAGTGTTTCTCTTCTTATTGATTATTCTAAAACTTCATTAAGGTATTGAGGTGCCCAGAACTCTCTTTTTTGCTCCATCTCTTGAGAGGCGTTTGCTTGATTGCCCAGTTGGTAATAGAATAGATTTAAGTAGCTTTGTGGATAAAAATGGATGAGTTTTTAGAAGGGCTTGCTTCTCGGCTAAGGGTGTCTGGGATGATAGCTGATTCCATAATGATGGGGATAGTAAACTCCAGAATGGAAGAAGCTCATAAAAAGGTTTGCTCCAAAGAAGGTGGTGTGGAACAATTGAACGAGAAATCACGCTTCTGCGAATTGGCAGTGATGCAATTGGATTGGTGTATTAGGTTCGTTCATGAAGAAATGGACAACCATATGGCTGGGACGAGCTTTGAGCGTGAAGATCTTGCCGCTGATTTGATGGAAACAAGAGAACGGATCCAGGGTCGTTTGGAAGAAACTGAGCTTGCAATTAAAGAGAAAGACAAGGAATTGGATCAGAGAGCAGAAAATGAGCATAAGCTTAGGCAAGCTTTGGAGTTGAGAGAAGACGAATTGAGATCATTGACTTCTGCATTCGAATTTGAAAGGGTAAGGTCTGCGAGAGTCTGGGAATCTGTTCAACAGAATCAATTTGACAAAGTTGATGATGGAAGTGAGGATTTCACTGAATTGAGGAATTCAGTTGAACAACAATTTCGCAGATTGAAACAGAAGCTTGAAGATGGAGAGGCAAACATGATTAAAGGAATAAAACAAATGAGTTGGAGTCCGGACACTAAAAAATTAATACCTGAATTAGAACTGGAAGCAAGAAATTGTAGTCTGACTAAAGTGAATGAGAGGATTGGCACTACGCCAACAGAAGGTATAAGTGAAGATAACAAAAATGCCGTTTGTGAGAATAAGCAGGGTAATGAGACTGAAGTTTTGATGTCATTTCCAAAACCTGAACTGAAAGTGGCATTTGAACAAATGGGAAGGGATATTGGGGTCTTGAAAGATATGCTAGAAATGGCTTTTGTAATGATGGATACTTCGGTTCGATTACATAAAGTAGGGTTAACGGAACAATCTTGGAGGTGGATACTAGAGCAAGAAATAGTTGGTATAGTGACTAAGAGCCTTCTGAAAAGCATTAGGGAGAAATATGAAACAAAACTCTGCACCGGATGCACTAAGTTTGCTGAAGATTGGTTTTGTCTGGTAGATAAGATGAAAGATTTTCGTCATGATTTCGAGTTTATAGTTGATGGAAATGTAACTCAGACGGAAATTTTTGTTGACGGCCAGGAGGGGGCTTCTTCTTTAAAATTAGATTCTGGAATTAAAGGTCTACCTCTGAAGTCTAGTTATCCAATTTCTTCTCAAGGTGAAGGAATTGGTGTGGCTCCCCTTGAAAGAAGGGGGCAATCTGATTCATCTGTGATGTATGAAGAGCTATGCCAACCGAAGGACTCAACTAGGGAGGATAAATTGGGTCATGCAAGCCATTACGTTGCTAAAATGGTAAGAAATCATGAATCTATAATAAGAAAGAAGACTGAAGAGGTCAATCCATTCAAATGTGATTTTAATAGGGAGAAAAGGAGTATTGTCTTAAAAAAGGACAAAAATCTTGATGCTGTTAGGAAAAATATTTCAGAACTAATCTTAAAATCAGAACATATTATAGAAGACAGTGAAAGCTTAGCTGCAAGAGTTACATTGCTTAAGCATGATGCAGAAAAGCTAGACAGGGAAAATATGTCTGCAGTTCCATTTGAAGGGTTTACGGACTCAGAAATTAATGAGATTGAGAGCTTTATCAGAGAACAAATATATTTAGCATTTCTCGCTGAAACAGTTAAGAGCATCAAATCATCAGTTCAGACAAAAGTATATCCTGGAGGTAATGTAGCTTTTCTTAGAAATTCGGAGGAAAGTTTCACTATAAATAGAGATCGACATTTTCAAAAATTGGATGAGAAAATTCACACTCAGGGTGATTCACTTGTGCAGAGAAATAGTTCTTCTGCAAAAACCAAGGCAGAGAAAAATTTTCACAAGAAAATATTGAGTAGTGTCAAATTTAACTGTCACTCAAAAAATAGCTTTTGTGAAGAAGGTTATGCTTTGAACACTTTGTTGGATATAGGTGCAGAAGAAGAACAGCACTCCCTGTGCTTACATAATGGAGAGGTAGAAATGGAGTTGGAAAATCATAGAATTGAGAGCTTTATCAGGGAGCAAGTATATGAAAAGGTATTTGCTGAAACAATTAAATCCATTAGGTCAGCTGTTGAGACTAACACTGAAATTGATAAGAACGTAACACTTCACAAAGAGTCAGAGAAAGAATCCATGCTTATTGATGATGAAGGCGTTTCAGTTGAGGTGGAAAACACTTCAAGCCAGGTTTGCAGCGAACTCAAGGATTTGCCCAAGGATTTACAAATAACAGATGTCAATTGTGAAGAGAAAATTGGCCAGAGCACTTCAGTTGAAGGTGGTTTACAAGAAAAAATGCATTCTTCTGTCTCACACAACGAAGAAAAAGAATTGCACATTAACGAAATTGTGGGAAAACTTGTCACGGAATATATGAAGAAAGTAGCGGGTTTTGAACACATTGTACAAGAAAAGATGAGTTGTAATATCACGAGGTACGGCTATGAATATTTGTATCCTTTGGTTTATGCTGAATTTATTATTTTCTGCTTTTGGAACATCTAATGAAACTAATAACAGTCTTAACATGTCAACACGAAAGCTTGGATTTGATTATATATAAGTTATAAATTGGAAGGGTATTTAAGAATCCACTTATTTTTTGCAGTTGGCACATTGTACTATGAATATGCTGATTGAGAGAGTGTTACCTGTTCCAGGTTGGGAGAAGTAATTTATCAACTGAAACCTCTAATAGCGGATGTCACTTCGCTTAGGAAAAGGGAATTGCTATACAGAAAAGGTTTTCTAAGAAGGTGTTACGACCTTCAAACGGCTGAAGCAGAGGTGTGTTTACTAAACTTCACTTGTATAACAAAAATATTCTGAGTAAATGGAAAATGAATTGTTTTTCAACAGTCAAGTTCCTTTTTTTTTAACAAAAAATTACCAAAAAAATCCTTTATAGATTCTTACTAACTAAAAGATAAATTAGTTCCATCTCCCTGATCGCACTTGGAATGATATTGATATTGATTGTCCTAACAGGTGGATTTGTTAGGTGATGAAGTGGATTTGCTTCTTAGTCTTCTCCAAAGGACATACCTAGTGCTTGACCACTATTCACCCATTTTACAACATCAAACCGGGGTAAATAGTTAGTTCAGCTTTCTCCAATATTATTCTTTTATCCCTCTGTCCTAAATTAATATTATTTTTTAAAATAAATTAATTTTAATTCATTTTAAAAAACCAAATGTAGCCATTAATTTAAAATGGAGGGAGTAATTACTCCCTCCGTCTTATATTAATAGTTATATTTAAAAAAATAGTAATATTTATTTAATAATAAAACCCATATATAAGAAAAAGAAAATAAACTTATGATATTCTTTTTTAAATACTCAATTATTAAAATTTAACAAAATAAAACTATTAATACGAAACAAACTTGTTTGCCAAATGGAGCCATTATTTTAGGACGGAGGGAGTACTTATTAATGATTAGAAATCACAAGTTTATAGTTTATAAGCATATACTCCATTTGTCCTTACGTTTATAGGTCAATTTATTTTTAATAGAAACTAATAAAAATTAAATAAATGGTGTGGATAAAACCAAAAGGCAAACACTAATGGCTTTACCGTTTATAAGCATACACTCCACTGTTCCCACATTTTTTTAAAATAAGTTAATTTTAGCTTATTTTAAAAACCAAATAGAGCTATTAATGTGGGACATAGAGAATATTCTTCTGATTGATATCTAAATTCATTTCTTCTTGGTTGCCAAAGTTTTCTTAAAAGGGATAAAAAATGCATAAGAAAACACCTAGGAATTTACATGCTTCAGCTCATTTCTCTCTCCGCTCTGATCTCACCTCTTGACAGATTTCCAATGTCCTTGATCTCTTAAAGCACGAATTGGTCAAAGAACCACTTACACCGTAACTTCTTAAGGTGTGAATAACCTTCAATTTTGGTTGGTGAGAATGTTTTATCTCGTTGATCATGTTGTTATCAGTTCACGATGAGACACCAAGCCAGTGAAAGAGTAAGCATCCTGGACGAGAAGGGCCAATTTTGTATGAAGTAATGCCTTTTTTTCAACAATTTAAGGTCAGCGACATGTAAACATGAATGCATTTGTTAATTCAAACAGTAAATTTATTGATGAATATCACGAGTTAGAACAACTTATTGTGCCCCTTTCACTTGAATTGAATTATTTGCATCCATCGAGCGATTGGCTATGCGTGATGGAGCCACAAAGCTTGCACGTTATTTGTCATTCATGAACGTTGACAACAACGAACGTATAATGACTATGGGATGGAAGGTATTTCATTTTATGATAGATTAGCAGTACGTTCCACGCATACAACAAAAAGTAGGGAAAACAGATAAGAGATTTGGAACTCTTGGTTACCATCTCAATTTATGCAAGACGACCCATGAAAGAGATGCATGAGAACAAGAATTGCCCTGTTCAAATGACAACAACAACAACCCTACCCAAGCTATGGGTGAAATCTTATTTCAAGATTAACCCATATCAGATTATGCAGTAATGATTACAAGAAAGGAAAATAATTTAACCAACAAATCCCACCACAAGGAAACTTTGACTAAGGTGCTTATCTGTTAGCTATAGCATTGCTCTTCCAGAGATGATTCTTAGTCCCCAAATTGGACGGGTCAATGAAATTGACTGGACTACTGTATTTCAAAGTGGGGCCATGTATGTATTTCAAAAAGGTATAAAGAGTTTGTCACCCTTAAGTTTTAGGCCCTCCAATATTCGTTTTGTAAATTTGTAATCCTACCAACTACTGACCAGGGTAAAACATTTTAATGGGAACAAACAGCCTAGACCCAATCAGAATAAAAGCTACATGAACACATAACACAGACCAATATACAGTAAGCCAAAGTAAATGGTCGATATCCTTTGAACAAAGGCAAGACATAATTGAGAGCATTAATTTAACACACATATAATCTCCGAGCTTACCCTCGTAAAAGACACATCCTTAATAATAATAGAAAGCATAACTTGTCACAATAATAATAATATGTAGTAATCCTTAATAATAATGGCTTTCAGCTTGGTGAATGCACCTCCTAACCAATAGATGACTAATCTTTTTTCACCTCAAGCACTTACAGCAAGTGTTAGCCGCAACTTCCTCATAAATGCTTCATTGTTTCAACTTATTTTCTTCAATTACCACCACGTTAGCCTACTAGGTTTCATATCAAATGCTGATCCCGAGTTGACTCATGTCTCTCAGACTAGCCCAATTGGGTACCCTCAAATTTCATGCACACAGCTTCCCTATAGTTTTCTTCTAGTTGCATCACAAACAGCAGTAACTATAAAAATCTATGTAATTGCATCAAATTGAAACCTGTAATATATATACTTGTCATACCATAATCCCAGTAACAGTGATACAAAATCGCATGTACCAAAAAAAAGATCAAATACAAAGGAGCATCATGAATCAAAGCTCCACCCAAGCTCAATGTGGACAGCAATACAAATCACCTCGCAATCCATCACACAAGCCAGTGACCAGCAAAGACCATTAGCAGAACAAATGGAGCAAAACACCGGAAATACACCTTTGCGTGGAATAGCTTAATTTCAGAAACAAAATCCTGGTCCACGAAGTTGAATTCAATTCTAGAACACAGCCACACGAATGCAAATAATACTACAAATTAGCACAACGCAACTAGATCCAGAATTGATTTCAACATTTTGTGCCAAAATTACAGACAAAAACTAAAAGCAGATTGAGAAGAAAACAAGCCAGCGTTGACATAATAAATTGGTATGAATCCTCGCTATATGATCAAATATTTTAAGGTGCCTAATTATCACGGCTACATTCCGAGATATCATCCCAACTCCTCTACTCATCGGAGATAAATCACTACTTAATAGGAAAAAGGAACTTGACAAGACAATAGCAGCAAAGGACATTTTTCCACTATCCAAACTCACAAAAAAGAGAGCGCATCAAAATGGAGTATCGATAATCGAAAATGAAACGACAGAAAAACCCTAATTCACCAAATTCTCGCATTTCGATCAACTCCACTTATTCTTCAGCTGAATTCACTCGGAAGGGACCTCGACGTCCCCCTCAGAGATCTCCTGCTGCAAGTCCTTGGGGTCCTTTCCATCGACCGTGCACCCGACGGAGACGCAGGTGCCGAGGATCTCCTTGACGGTGCCGCTGAGATCCTTGGCCATGGACCGGTTCCGCATGATCCGGGCGATCTCGATGACGTCATCGAGGGAGATGTTGCCCGAATGCTTGATATTTTTAGTCTTCTTGCGGTCCCTCTCCGGCTCCTTGAGGGCCTTGATGACGAGGGCGGCAGCGGAGGGGACGACCGAGACCTTGGCTTGGCGGTTCTGGACAGTGAGCTTGACGGTGACGCGGAGGCCCTTCCAGTCCTTGGCCGTCTCCTTGGCGATGTCCTCTCCGATCTTCTTGGGGGACAAACCGAGCGGCCCGATCTTCGGGGCCAGGGAGCTGGCCGCGCCCACTTCGCCGCCGGTCACACGGACGAAGACGTCCACCACCTGGGACGGGTCGAACTTCGGCGGCATGGCGACGAGGAGGGCTAGGGTTTTGGTTGGGAGGGAAGGAAGGAAATGAGAGGCCACAACCCACAAGAGATGAGCTATGTAAGTATAATCTTTCTTATTACCGAGCTATATGGCGTTAGGGTTTTGCTGGATGAGAGGTCGAATGACGTTAATGTCCTTGTTCCATCGCGGGTTATTCGATGAAATGGTGTGGGTAATGGCGACATTTCGATTAGTGGTGGAAATTCCACATTATCATTGAGCGTACTAAGAACATCTTATGAACAAATGTGGGGCCAAATGATCAACGCCGCCAAGCTCTCTATCTTTAGCCGGAATACCCCGGACCATGCACAATGGCAAGCATTTTAAGCACATCCAGGGCATCTCTACTGAAAAATTCTACTTCCCTGGGGAGAAACAAGATAAACTCCTTTAAAGACATCCAAGACAAAATTCGAAGGAGGTTAGGGGGCTAGAAGGAGTTGACCCTCTCCTAAATGAGCTAAGGCTACACTTACCATGGTTGTAGGGCATACGATAACCACTTATTTCATGTTGCACTTCGTGTCCGAATGGGTGACCAAAGAGATCTCATCTCCCATTGTAAATTTCTAGTGGAGACAACACTGATCGCCGCATACAATGGGTTAGCTAGAATAATTTATGCTCCCTAAGGTAGGAAGGGGGTGTGGGCTTCAAGAACTTGAGATTGTTTAATCTCTCTCTCCTTGCTAAGTAGGGTTGTGTATTCTCAAGAATGACAGTTTTTTAGTGGCCAAGGTTTTTATAGCAAAATATTTTCCTTTTGAGCACTTTTTGGGAGGCTCCTATAGGTCACACTATGACAATTAAGTTTTCAACTAAAATTAAAATTCAGAATCCCATCAATTTAAGTATGAAAGGAGCAAAGATTTAAATTTTGTAAAGTAGAGTAATTTTTTTATTAATTTAAATTATTAGAAACTTACATAACATGGTTTAACATGCCTAACAAATTCAACACTATGTATATAATTAAAATATAACTAAAAAACTTAACAAAAATTGCAAAAGCTATGATTTTTGAATTTCTATAGGGTTTTGTTGTTAAAATATATCTCTACATTTGTACATGCATCATTTAGGGGTGCATGAGTATATTTATACTTAATAGGTAAAATTAAATTCTACTAACATGTAATAACATAGAATATTATAAAAATGACATAAAATATTGATTAAATAGTTCATATAATTAATATTCCATAGTCGACTTGGAATAAATTGAAATATCATTGTCAACTCACGTAGAATCCGAAGGTAACTTTTTTTTATGAAAAATCGGATAAAACAATCTCTCACATAATCTAATAAATCTTTTAAAATTGGATAAAATGATCGTTCACATAATGTCGTCAATACTGAATTAACATACACTCATGCTCGTGGGTGGGTCAATGGGATCAAAATGAAAGATATTTTCCCACTATATCCCAATTTATGGGTGCCCCATATGTCTCAATAGGCAATGTCTAAGAGTCATAACTCTTATAGTTTTGGGCCTTTATACCAAATAAATACTCTTCAAAATCGATAATAGTTTTTTAGCTTTATACTAAATAACTACCATTCAAATCTAATTATTCAAAAACCATTTGTAATGTCATTCAAATAATAACAATATTTCAAAGTTTGTATCACGATGAAATCCCACTAAGAGGTGTACAAGGCGCTATTATTTAAGCATTTGTTCAACCCCTAATGATACCCTTTTTCAAAATACTTTTTATATAAGACGAAGAATTATGGAAATATACGGCCTAGTCATAACAATGAATTAGAAGTTAAAACCACCTACACTTGCTCTTGATTTTTTTTGTTAAGAAAGTGGATAGCAGATGGAGCCTCTCCTTACTCATAGGGTGTTCTCTCTTTCCAGACTAAAGAGCAGTAAGCAGAGTATCCTCTTGCATCAGAATGATCTCTTCTTCCAAGCTCAGAAGTGGCAGGCAAAATCTCCCCTTGAGCTGGGATGATCTCTCATTTCAGGTCGGCGAAACCTCCTCTTGCCCCAGGTTGTTCCCCCCTCTATAGTCATTATCTCAATAAATGAATCCTTCCATGGTGTAGAGCACCCTCAAATTAGCTATGTTCACTCTTTGAACGGTTGAATTCAGGTTATAAATGGCTCTAGAAATTGGAACAAAAGTTTTGAAGACAAGCAAAAATCCATAGAGAGGAGAAGAGTGTGAGGAATAATGAATCCTCTTCCCCTTTTTATAGCATTTTGCAACAATAAGATGTATGCCACATGGTGCACATCCAACGGCTGGCAATGCTGGCCATGTCATGCACAATTGCTGCATGCGACGCTAATAGCACATTGACACAGTTATTATTTTTTTATTTCAACTTTGATTTAAAAATTCAAACTCAAATAACTTTGTACCTTGAACTTGTATTCACGTGTTCTTAATACCGTTAGACACGTATCGACAACCCCTACCTAACAAGACCATGAAAGGGCATGTTATTTCGTAAATTTAAAGTAGGCCCACCCATGACAAGCTTCTCGAGGTTGTAGCCTATGATCCATAAATTTGGGTACTCTTGGCTCTAGTCATCGAGTATAAGAGTAAGTCTATATGTGTAAGATTGTAAATATGAAACCTTAAGGGTTAAACAAATTAAGTTTTGTGTTTGAGCCAGCTAGTAAATTATTAGTTGAACATTTCTCATATCTAGCTATGGTGTTTATCCTACGAGATGTTGCCTTGGTATTATATTTAAGCACAGATGTTTGATACTCTATTGAAAAACATTGTATATTTTTGCCTAGAGTTGGCACTATAAGTTTTTTGCCCAAAAGTAGCAATATATAGTTTCGGACATTAGTTGGCACAATATGGCTCCAAAGAGTAGACATTTGTGTGTTCAGGTAAGTAGTATCATGTATATGCTCTTACTTGTTTGATCCTATGCCCTATAAGCATAAGTGTGCATTGCATTTGAAAAAGTTCATGACATTTAGTTACTCCCTGGAGGTTAAGGTGATGCCCCATTGACAATCATTTTTTTCTCACTCATGCGGATTAAATTGTAAAGAGCTCTAGTTGCCAATAGTAAGTGTAAGATTTCGAGTAAGGGTAAGATTGTAAGATTTTTAGTAAGAGTAAATTTGTAAACATTTGAATAAGAGTAATTGTAAGACTCTTTGAGTAAGTCTATAAGCATACAAATTTGAGTACAATGGCATAAATAAGACGGTAAGTGTATGAATATGGTTAAGAATGTCAAATAAGCTAATGTGTATGAGCATATGCTTTTTTGTGAGTCTTTGATCCTATTATGCTTTCCTACTTCATACTGATGTTCCATGAAAGTAGTTGTGTGTGAAGTTACAAAGTTCACTTATTAGAACTCTCTCACTAAGTATGAAAATACTCATTTTCCTTCTTTTTAGCCCCATATATTTTGGAGGCTTCTGCAGGTCTTTGATCGAGAGCTCCTTAGATACCAGGCTTTGTTATTTTTATTTGTACTTTGGACTCAATATGAGTTTTTATTTAATTACTATGATTGGATGTATTGGGTGAGAGGAGAGTTTGATTTTTTTTTTGTGGACTTGTATATGAGACTTCACACTCTAAATTGTTATGGGGTTTGTACTCGAAGATGTTTGGAGTATATTTTCATTTAAGCCCATGGCAATGACATTTAATTTTCATGTTTTGTGTTCGGTTCATGCTTGAGATTATTTGGTTTGGTTGTATGACAATTTGACAAAGTTTAGGTTGAAAAACTTATGTACAATGATTTATATTTAAATAAATAGTTTTCACATGTTTTAGAATATTTTATTTCTTTTTCAATTTATAGTCGTTACATTGTAAAAAAAATTATAAATTTTAAAGAAAAATGGTGCAAAATTATAGGGCGTTACATGTATAGAGACTTAAAAGAAGAATTTTTGTGGAATGGGATAAAAATAGATATTGAAGATTTTATGTCTCTATGTTTAATTTGTCAATAAGTGAAGGTTGAACTACTGACTAAGGCACTTAACCCTTTGGATATACCTCAATAGAAATGGGAAGACATCACAATAGATTTTATTACGGTGGATAGATTGACTAAATCTACCAATTTTATACCCATCAGATAGACACAATCACCTGAAAGTTTGGCAAAGTTGTACATTTAAGAAATAGTGAGATTACATGGAATTCCACTATAAATAGTGTTAGCTAAAGATCTCAAGTTTACATCTAACTATTGGAAAAACATCCAAAATGCCTTGGGAACTAAGCTATAAGTCAACACAGCCTTTCATCATCAAACAAATGGACAATCCAAAAGAATAATATAAACCTTAGAAGATAAGCTTTGAGCTTGTGTGTTGGAATAGAAAGGAAATTGGGACGGATTCCTACCACTCGTAGAATTCTTTTACAGTAATAGTTTTCATTCTAGCATTAGAATGATACCATATAAGCATTGTGTGGAAGACGTTGTCGATCACCCACAATGTGGAATGAAGTTGAAGAAAGACAACATTTTAAAGAAGAGTTGATAAGTCATATTGTTGAAATGATTTATGACATTAAGAGGAAACTTCTCACAACCCAAAGTGGATTAAAGAAATATGTTGATTTGAGAAAAAGAGAATTGGAGTTCAAAGAAGAAGATCGTGTGTTTCTTAAAGTATTACCTTCCAAGGGAGTAATAAGATTTGGTGAAAAAGGGAAATTAAGTCCTAGATATGTAGGTCCTTTTCAAATATTATAAAGGATTGGACCAATAATATATAAACTTGCTCTACCACCAAGTCTAGTTGAGGTTCATAATGTCTTTTATGTATTAATGTTAAGAAAGTACATATTTGATCCCTCACATATGATTGATATTTCAAGTGTAAAGCTATAACTTGATCTTACCTTTGAAGAAAAACTTGCAATGATTCTTGATAGAAAAATTAGATCCTTATGAAATAAGGAAATATTGATGATTAAGGTTCTTTGGAGGAGTCAAGCAATGGAAAAGATGATTTGGGAATTGGAAGCAAAATTCAAAAGGCTTTATCCTCATTCGTTTACTAGTAAGTACTCAAAGTTTGGGGACATAATCCTTTTAAAGAGGGAAGGATGTGACACCATAATTTTGTAAGAAATTTCTATGCAATTATTCATGATTTGTTTTAGACCTTGCATGGTTCTTGTGTCTTTAAAACTAATGAATTTATTTCTTAAACATATAACTCTTGAGTAATGAACTCAGGGGGAAGTGGTAATGACGCTAAGTGAAGTTTGTTTAATCTTAGTTTGGAATAAAAATTTTGCCGGCGAACATCGATGCATTAATGAACCTACTGATGAAATAGTGGTTCACTGTCATCAAGTTTGACACATGATATGCTCATAATATAACCATTTATATACCCTAGTTTTATACATTTTAAGGATGATTTTATATTAATATTGGCTTATTAGAGTTTAATTATCTTCTAAATTTGTTTTGACAAGCTTAATACATGAAGAGGTTATTTTGGAGCATTAGGGATGGATTTTTGTGCAAGTTCTCTCAAAGTTTCTCAAGCTAAAAGAGCCCGTATTATGGAATTAGCAAAAAAAACAGGTGAAGCCAGAAACAATCAAGAAGATGACATCGGATTGTGCCTTCTAAGGAAATTGAAGATTTTCTTGATAGAGAGAGGGCGGCCAACAAAATATAGAGAGTCAATAAACTTCATATAAAGAAAGAAATCAGAGAGTAAATAGAAGGTCCAACAACTGGACATTGAGAAGAAATATTGCAGGGCCATGGAAAGGAAGGATTAGTCAATCTAAATAAAGAAACTACATCAACAATTCAGCGGGTCTTTAACAAGAAAATTTCATTAGCTTTTGGCCTATTAATAGAAAGAACATAGAATGGAAAGTTTGGACAACATAGGAGCAAAACATAATATAATCTTCACATGTAGAACATGGACAACAAGCTTATGGAAGATGTAGTTTAGAGCAATTTTGTCACGCCCCGGTGATGTCCGACCCGAGCCAAACCCGGTCTAAGGGCCGGTCAAGCGCACGGGGGCGACGAAAGAAAATTGAGAAACGATCTAGCAAAAGACTTAACCCTAACCACAGGCGATTAACAGAATTATGGAGTACGCACAATCCTTTAAGCAAGAGTAAATAAGAAAGAAAGAAAGAAAGAAAGGGAGTTGCTTATCACAAAGTAAACAACTAAACTCAAACCCACATGCTTAGTTAACTAGCCCACACTGGCTCAAAATAAGTCTTAAGCAAACACAACTACAAAATGTGACATAAATCCAAAACAAAGAACCCTACACAAAGGTTCTAAATATAAAGCATAAAACCAAAGGAAATAAGTCACACAACGATCTCCACGATCACATCCAAGTTATCTCCGACCTTTCCTCAAAGAAGAGATCTTGTCCGTCTACGTGTCGCACCACGCAGCCCCAAAGCAAAATACAAGAAAGAGGGGTGAGTTTAACAAACTCAGCAATGGTTTTTAATATCACTATCAACATCGAAAACACGATAGCATAGCAATATAATCATTCAGATCAAAGGTTGGCAAGGTGCAGCATTTTTTGATCACACAAACACATCACCTAAAACTGCATCATAGTGCATAATCCACATAATTTCATTCTCATCATAACATCCTCCATGAAATATATCTCAAACATACATAATTCATCATGCATCATATCATAGTCAACCTGCATGAATGTATCTCTAACATATATATTTCATCGTGCATCATATCATAACAACCCCCATCAATGAGTAATCACAATTTAGTGTCACACAGACAAGAATATAGACAAGGCCACTAAGGTGTGTCATGGTCCAAAATTCTACACAAGAATTCAAGAAAGTTCGGGGTTGTTAATCCCTAAAAATCTGCTTGCCCTGGACGATCCTGGCCAAGGATGTCCTATTCTCACACAGAGAATCTAGAGCAGGGGTGTTCGCTCAGAGACATCTCCTGCAGAGGGAAGACCCTGAGTTCTCACACAGAGAACCCTATAACACGTGGTAGCGGGTGCACATAGCATACTACACTGGATTCTCAGGGTCCAGATGACACTCATAATAACATTCTTACAATCCGCAAGACAAGTACACAACTTGTCCCCATATAATTCCATTTAATTAGACTCAACCCGGGGAGTGTACTCGTTCCACACAGGAACTCAAATCAAAACATGTCCTTTCGGACCAATCAACTTACGATTAATCCATGACCGATCAATTCGGCACACAATTTTACCATATTGCATCCAATCGGTCAAATTCGATTAACCTCAATGAAGCCTCAATTGGAAATCCATTTTCATGATGCATGTAGCATGGTACATACGTAAACAAGGCATACATGAATCCTAATCCATGATAAGTGCTCTCTTCAGCCCCTAATGCATCATTCATAATCACAATATCAAGCTCAACATCATCATTTAACCCCCACATGTGTGTGTAACTAGTAGAAGCACTCCACACAATGCATGTCAACATACTTGAAATTAAACTCACTACCACACTACACATGTGAATTACTATCTAAACATGAATTCCAACGGAAATCATAAGAGAAAAATCGTTGAAATCATAACTCAAATGAAAACTCAACCACAACGGCTAAACATATATAAGATCATTCATTTCATCCTTGAGTCATGACATTCACCAACATCCACACATCAACTAACCACATTTTATCACGACAAATCAGTCCAATAATAGGTTGTAGTCCTACTGAAAATATGGTTAACCAAAAGGAATCAACCATTCATAATTTCAAGATGACAATTCCAACATCATGCCACAAAACATGTCATTCCACAAATCTCTAAGCATATATTCTAACTTTATAACCTCAATAGCATGCCTTTTCAATAGCATAACATAGCTTAAAACACTTCACATTTATATGAAATTGGCAAGCTAAAGTGGAATCATCAAAATAAACATCATGCATTAGAACACAATTTTGCTGTGTAGCCGTTCGAACGCCCTTCAGTCAGTTCGATTGGCTAAACAAGAAAAATTCAAATTCACAGTTTGGCCGTTCAAACGCCCAGGAGGCAGTTCGATTGGTTGAACTGAAAATCTGTCGATCCAACAATGCCGTTCGAACGCCCAGAAGGGCCGTTCGAACGCCAACAAGGCAGAACTGGTCATCTTCTTCCTTTCGCAAATCTAAACCAAAACACTATTGATAACACTTCAAATCAACATCTAACACCCTAATCATCATCAAAAGTCCTTCATGACTTCCAGAATGTCAAACCATATCATAATAATACAAAACCCTAAAAAATCGGGATTAAATATTTTCATTTTCTAATCATGTCATTAACACACCAAATCAAGTAACTTCATTCGAAATAAGCCAGAAATCAAGAGTTTATCATGGATAAACTGAAATTTTGAAGGTCCATTACCTTAGCACTTGATTAAGCTCGGATTTAAGGATCACCCTTCTTGAAAACCTTCCAAAAACATAGAGTTTGGATTAAACTCCATTAAAAATCGATTTACCAAAGAAATCCCTAATTAAAACTTAGATCTAGGGCTTGTTGAACATAAAAATCAAAATTTGAAAGCTAGGGTTTGTAGTAAAATACAAATCAGTAGTTTTTGATGTCCAAAAACGAATTGAAACAAGGGAAAAATTGTAGATTTGGAAGAGATTAAGAAGAAAATTAGTGTTTAGTGCTTAATTAGAGTAGATTTACCTTAAGCACCTTCTAATCCGGGCCTAATTGGGGATTAGGCCTGACCTCTCCTCCTTAACTTGTTCTCAAAAATGGAAATGGCTCAGGTTTGGCCTTTTGTAGTAAGGGTTGGGGTATGCATGGGTAAGTTATGGGGTGTAAATAGGAAAAGTAGGCTAAATGTGGGTATTTTGCAAATGTGAGCACTAATTAAGTCTAAGAAAATTTTAAAAAATTTTGTATGACCTTAAGTAGACATCTAGGCTCATTTGACCCAAAAACCGAAATTTCAACGGTGGGGCCCACAGGGTCCTGCCAAAACCCTAATTTTCAGAAAAATAGTGGGAATTTAGAAAAATCCCAAAAATTCACATTTTTTTAAAATCACTTAAACCACTAATCTCAAAGTTTATTTTGGTTAAAACCATCACAAACACCACTTATTCACAAAATCACCAAATAAATCAGAAAACGTGTTAATCTCACGATAACCGATAATTAAATAAAATAAAAACCGGTTTAGAGATGAGGGTCTTTACAAATTTAGTTCACCATAGATGTCAGCAGCAAAGAAATTGATGGCGAGAATAGAAGCAACATCCAACTATTTGCAGCTGTCAGAATATAAAAAAAATAGAGTAGAAATTCAAAAGCAAAGAGGAAAAATTAAAGAGAGATAGAAGTTTAGAGCGAAGGAGAACATAACACAGTAGTGGAGAATCACTCAGTTCCATCCACCAAGACGGGCAGAAAGAGAGCTTGAGAGGTTATAATTAGAGTCCAAAGATGAAGGAGCAAAGCATAGAACCAGAGAAGAAAAATTCTTGTCGCGGTACTGTTCATGCTAGAGGTTGAAGATGATGAACAGTAACTTGTGATTACTGTTCATCATTACTATAACAGTATGGAATTTTTAGATCTTGCTTGCTTTTCTTCTAAAGTTGTAAGTTTCTTTCTACTTAATAAAAAATTTATTTCTTATGACAATGAGTAGTTAAACTTCTTTGCTAGGGCTTCAATGAAGCTTCATTAAATTATAGAATTTCATGATTATGGGACTTGATTAATTTTTTTAATGATGTATTTAATATTAATTGTTTCTACCTCTTTAATTGATGAGATTGATTTATATATGGGTTTAGTCATGCTTCTCTCATGATTTAAATTGGTTCTCTGTAGTTTCTTACTTGGTTTTGTCTTGTTTAATATTGAAATTGGGTATTAGTTATGATTTGCAATTGTGGATACAATTAGTGACTTAATTTTAATTTTTTTAAGTGAGGAGGAACAATGTATTTTTTTTATTATACATAAGAGCTTGATGATGATAGTTTCCATAATAACAAAGATTAAATTCTAAATTATTATGAGATGAATGTGAAAAAATAATTAATGATCATACTTGTGAGTTTTTATGATTTAATGAATTTGGATTCTTATGCCCTAGTGTTTTGTTTATTTGATAGTGTTTTATTTATTTTGCATTATTTTCTTATTCTTATATTGAAGCATTAGAATTTTGATTTGGATAGTTTAATTACCTTTAAACTTTTATTTACTTTTGTTAATTACTTTAGTCAAGTTATTCTCTTTATATTTGTTAACTAGATTAGGGTTACTTGAGTTAGATTAAATTTGGTTTTTCGATTTTAAGTCTCTGTGAGATCAACACTTGATTTAGCCGCTTAACTACTATAGATTCGTATGCTTGTGAATAAACAATTAAGTGTTAACAACAACACGTTAGTTGACTCACTGATGGAGTACCAAAGACATTGTCAGCAGCCTTTGATGTGCCGACAATTGTGAAACAATTTCACTAATGCATTGAAAGTGCACGAAAGAGCGATTCCAACTGGTTTTGGGAACGATTATGCACCAGAATTGGGTTATTCAATCCCCATATAAATACCTTTGACACATTGTGACCCTAATCCTACAAATTCTCTAGCCTTGGGGAGAAAGCGGTGAGTTGTGGGCATGCCAGAGTTCAGTGGAAGTGGAAAAGAACCGGATTTGTGGAGACCTTGTTGTCATAAAAAGAGGTAAGATTGCTAACTTTGTATTGTGATTTAACATCATGTGTAGGCTTGATGGATTTGAATTACAATATTATGGCAATTGAATGTACAAAAGCATGATTTTTGGAATGCTCTGATGTGGTGATAACTATGATCATGATCCTTATGTTTAATGAGTGTTTTATTCTACAAGATCATGTTATAGTCTTAATTTTTGGATAATATTGTGAAACATCATGATACATCATGTTTAGGTGAATTTAAAATGAATATGACAGTTTTTGTTATTTCTTTCTAACCATCGGCATGTCCATCGATATGTCGATGATATTGTCGATGTCACAGAGGAGATAACAATGCGGATATAGATGAGCATCGACACAATAGTGTGCCACTAAGGGGTCATCGGTAATGATGTCAACACGTCGGTGAGGTGCCAATGAGGATTGTTGTATTGTCATCTCATTGTCAACAAGGGTTTGACATGTCGATGATTTAACAATGATCATCAGTGACTTAGTCGATGCATCAATAAGTTCACCAACAGTAAGTTGGTTTCGGAATAAATATTAGCAATAAATGCTATTAGTGTTAGATAATTATTATAAAACATAATATCTAGATATTGAATACTTGAAGTGCAATTATATGATATATTGTGATCTATGATGATGTTTTGGTATATGTGTCCTTATTTGAATGTGTGTCAAAATCCTATTAATGGATCGTACCCCAAGAGGCCAAGACTATTTGATAAAGGCACTAAAGGACAAGAACATCATTGTATCTAAATGGCTTCTTAAGTAAGTTGTTAGCCAAGTAACATAAAATATAAAATAGGTCTTTCAACTCTCTAAGGATGGAAGTTACGAAGAATCGTTTCTGTAGCTCGGGAGATATGTTCGAATAGACTAAAGTATCAAAAGATGATTGGTCCCGCGCAACGCAATATAGGAGGTTCAGATGCTCATAATTCATGAGAGTTTAATATCCGTTTAGATGAGGGTAGTAGATAACTAGATTTCCCTTAGTTCGATTATTCAATTAAAGATAAAGACTACGAGTTCTAGCCTCAATGCACAAGAATTTGTTTTGAAGTGAAATAAAAAAATCTAATTACTAAGCGCTAGTCATGATCAATCAAACCATCAAATTAAGCATTCACCCCGCACAATTACACAAGGATTTTTACTTTAAAAACCCAAACTTAGGTAAAAACCACAACAGCCTCAACTAAGGCTAAATAAATGCACTTGTAAGAAACAGAACTTACAACACGCAAAACAGCTAACCAACCTCTAGACTTGACACAAACTCATTTGTTCAATGTTCTCTTATTGTTGGCATTCAATTCTTTCTCCTTAAATCCTTAAAGCTTGCTCTTTTCGTGTTTTATTTCACGTCTTCTTTCAACAACTTAAGCAAAGACTCATTCTTTGTTTGTTGATCTCCCTTTGAATTATCTTCAACTCCTTTGAAGACTTTGCAGCAACTCTTATCTTCTATTTGTTGTGTGAAATCTTCACTATTTAGTTGTGCATCAGCATGAATTCATCATGAACAATTTCTTTAAACTCTTTGCTAATTCTCTAACAAATCAATGTGTAAAGGACTCTCCTTTTTCCTCCAATATATTCTTGGTTTTTCTCTATTCAAATTTGGCATAACTTAACCTTTATATAGTCTTCAAGTCTGTTTAAGTCATTGACTTTAACTAGGAAATAAAACTCTTTTGGAAAATATTTTTAGAGAAACTAAAACGGCTAACAATTAATTGTTTCAAACAATGATCGATCATTCATTGTTTTCTTAAGTCACAACTTATTAATATTGACAACTATAACACAAAACGGGCTTTAATTCCCAAGGCGAAGAGAAAAAGGAGCTCCTCATCCTAGCCTACCTCCAGTCCCAACCAGTGTCCCTGCCATCATGAACTAGTAGAGCTCACATAGCGCTCCTCCTCCATTGTCATGGTCCTTTGCGCCAGCCGCAACAGCATGCCCTCCCGCTCCCACCTCTACCACAAGGCCCAGGACCGCGTCAGCTATTGGATTAGAAGCCAAGACTATCTGCTATGTGGGGGCCCTGGTTGACTGTGGGCTAGGTGGGCCTCGAGACACCAAGCCTAGTGACATTGGGAAGAGGGTATGTGTGCTGTGAAAAGAAGCTTGCTAGCCGTGTGGCCTTGTTTGACCATGGCCAGTAGTCTAGCTAGCCATGGCCGCTCTGGCCATCACCTAGTCGCCAGCAACTTGGAGAGGTAGTTTGGGTATTTAACAAAAATTAAATCAGGTATTAGCAAACTTATAATATTGTTGTCCCTTTAAGAAATTTTAAACACAAGAAAATGATCATTCCAAAATCACATATATAAGGGATGGACTAATTCAAAATTTAAACTAAGTCAAAGAAACTGTTCACATAAATTTATTCACTGACTACTAACTAATTGTTAAACCACAACTTATGTTTATTTGTACATTGTACATTTCGTTAGTTATCTTATTTAGTTAGCACCTAAGGACTCGGTCCAAATATAGCTGTTGTAAGTAGTGCTGTTAGTTGCTAGAAACAGGGGAGAAAGCACGTTGTAATTGGGGGTAGCGTGGGTTAGATCCCACAATTTGTATTTCTGCACATGGGAGAACTGTAAGGGACATAGAAAATTTATCAAGAACAAACCTTTCTCTTTTCTCCCTCAATCTCTCTCTATTCTGTAACACGGTCCTGACACCAGCCCTCTAACCAAGCCAGAAATTGAAAATTAACGTGCCAGTCAATTCACTGTCCCTAGTGGCCCTAGTCCCAAACCCAAAAAGGTAGTGATACGTGGTTATCACCGCCCCAAATCTGGCCTGGGCCCAGATTCGGAGAGTGAAGCTAGCCTGCCAACTTTCATGCGTTAATTTGTGTCCAGATAGACTTATTTCTAGTTGCAATCTTCTGTCCACAATCTAATCTGGGCCCAATAAGAAAAAACACAGGCTTAGTCCATGAACATAAATGCTACACTCTATACCGGAGGTGCAATGCCGCAACATTGCTACTCTCTTTTCTGCCAATACCCTCGTTTATATAAGGATAGTGATATTTTCTTAATAAAAATACCCACAAATATTTATATAAGAGTTTTGATTGGATCTAACAAGTAGGTCCTATACAAAGTTTAAAAAACTCATTTACGAGTTTTTTATGTATATTTTTTATGTAAAAATATTATTTTCTTTTATTATTATACAAGGGTAGTCGAGCATAAGTTTGGGCATCATATGCTGTTTAATTTTGATAATCCAACATCATACATAACTGAAGGAGTAGATTTATATTGTCGGATCTTGATACAACAGCCTATAATGCCCAGTCTTACACTAATCCAAGTGCGTTTGGGCTCATATAAATTTTTTCTTTCATGCAAAAATAGAAATAATAATTTTCTAGGCTAGAGGACTTTCTAATTTATAGTAATGTACTTAATATTTTGAAAACATTTAAGAAAAATATGCACCTATGTTGGATCATGATCTTACGGCTAGCAGTGGACTAATATATGCCACACAAAAGCATCTAAGTAGCAAACAAACACATATAAATCAGATTCAATTTCTACATAATAAAATTTCTAGTTCAAACTAGGGTTAGGCAAAGTCTAGGCCGCCCATGAGCGGCTCCCATGCCTGCACAGCTGCACCAACAGGCCTAGCCCAGCACCCCAACTGCTCTTAGCCGTTGGGAGAGCAGTTGAGGAGTTGGGGCATTTTCCCAAAGGTTAGTTGCGGGGTCTAAGAGATGTTAGGGGCATTACCCCCTCATTTTTTTTAAAGTAAATTTAAATTAACCTATATGTTTACAAAATTGTCATCCCCCCCCACCAACATAAAGATATTTTTAAACTTAATAACAATCAAATAACAGTCATATTCAAGGGTAGGAGAGGTAATTGTTATATTTTAAAATCTATATGTTTACAAAATTGTCATCCGCCCCCCACACATAAAAATATTTTTTAAAACCAAATAACAATCAAATAACGGTCATATTCAAGGATAAGAGAGGTAATTGTCATATTTTAAAATCTATAAATAGGGGAGAGTTTAACATTCTCTTCACCCTTCCCTCTAGTATCTAAGTCTATCTTTCTCCTCTCCTCTCCTACTCTCAAGTCTCAAGCTCTTAATTACTTTATTTTTTATTAAAATTTAAAATTAAGCTCTCACACTCTCAATCCTCAAGATTCAAGATTTTAATTCACAAGTTTTCTCCTCCTTCATCAAGTGGGCAACCGGCAACTCAAGTATAAACTCTCAAACATCAAGGTAAGTAAATTTGATTTAATAATTTAATTTTTAGTTTAATTTTCCTCTTATTTCTCCCACTATTTTTTTTCTTTTAAAGAATATGACATCTCAATCAACCTACAATCCCTCCTCCTCCTTGGTCTCCGCCTTAAGTCCGACCGCAATTTTTCCCGAATGAGGAAATCCTAATATATAAATGAAGCCGACTACAAAGGAATTTCACAAATGCCTTTGACGATCGAGGAGAAAGAGAAGCGGCAACCTTCTATGGTGTAGAGCCATATGAAGAAAATTAGGGTGGATGATCATAACAACCCCGTCAAGTTCCTCCTCAATATTGAATGCAAATATTGTAAAAAGTATTATAAGCGTGGGAATCAAGGGAGGAGGGGGTACCAGACATCTAATTTATAATATTATATCATGTTATGCTAAGCTTGGACCTAACAACCCCAAACAAGCACAATTAAGTTCCATGATAGCCTTTTTTACCTTTTTTTACCTCTCTTAGTACTTTTTCTTTTAATAAAAAATCAAATCGGATGGAACTCATAAAGTACGTTGTGCACCAAGCAACTCTTCTCTTTTGCCAATGACCCAAGTTCGAAACATATATGAAGATTTCTCTCAAGCTGGCCTTTAACAAAAGCTCATGCACCTCATGGAGAAGAGATATTTTCAAAATACATAAGGACTATGAGGTAGAGCTTATGAAAACCCTACAAACAATTCGCCGTAAAATTGCTCTAACTTCTTATATTTAGACTAATATCTAAGATATTGGGTATGCATATATTACAACTCATTTTATAGATAAATTACGAACATTAAATAAGAGAATAATATATTTTAATATTATAAAATATTCTCACACTACTTTAATTATTGAAAAATTATGGACATATGTTTTAAATAAATACTTAATTAAAAATAAAATCATATTTATTACTTTAGATAATTCATCTAATAATAATTTAGCAGTGGAACTTTTAAAATCCCATTGTGATCACATTAGACTAATAGAATCAAATATATTTCATATTAGATGTGCATGTCACATAATTAATTAATTTATTCAAGATCATTTAAATATAGTAAAACCTCATATTTAATTAATTAAAAATATTTTTTTACATATCATCTCTTCACCCTCTAGATTATAAGAATTTAAAGAATTGTATAAATTACATGGTAAAAATATACAAAATTTTAATATTCATATTATTCCTGTACATGTAATTAAATGTTGGATTTAGAAGCTAGTGGGCCTAATTGAGTTGTCCACTTGAAAGTTGAAACCCACTGTGAACGGCATATAAGCCAAAACCTATGGAGTGGTTTAAATTTAAAAGTTTAGAAGAGAGAGTCTAGTTTTCATTTTAGAGGCAACTCTTTTAGTCAAATGTTACTTTTTAAGTTGAAGGGAATTTTTTCATTTAAGAATCGCTACAAGAGTGTCTCTTATTCCCACATATGAAATAAAGTGAGATAAAGGAGAGTATATAAGGAAATGTTCTTAAAGTGCACAGATGCACACGTGTGGTATAGGCGTATTGTGGTGCTTAAGTCGGAAACTTTGCACTTAAGCAGCCTTTATTATTACTCCTTAAATCTGGAGTTCAGGCCAATTTACTTGACCTAGTTCGGGTGAAGTGGGTTCAACCCAATGCCGGTTGGGTCGATTCTGGAGTCAAGCTAAGACGGGTCTAGTAGGTAGGGTCATACCCAATAGAAAAATAATTGTGTGTAAGTAAATGTACAAGCCTATGAGAATGGACCTCAAAATATACACAGAAAAGGAGTTTCTAAGTTTTTGAAACATCCGTGCAATTCCAGTTATCTTCTTCCTTTGTTTGTAAGTTTTTGGGCAATGAAAATATTTTTAAAAATGAATTTAAGTTGGGTTTATTGTAGTGCACCGAGGGTTGGTAATTGGGCCGAGCTCGGGCCTGCCCAAACTCGTTTATTTAAAGCCCGAGCCTATTAAGCCCGACTACTTATAACCCATTTAAAGGCAAATGGTTATAAACCGGTCACGAGCTAGCTCTTAACAGGCTATAATTATATTTAACTCAAAAAGAGTTATTTTTTGCTTCATAATAAAATGTAACTTGAATATACCAAAAAATTTGATTATTAGGGTCAAATATTCATTAAAAAATATTATTTTATTATTTTTTAAATAAAAAAATATAAAATTTTAAATCCTATGTAGATATGAAACAATCTCAATAGAATAGGCCTACTTAATGCATTTTCTAAAGTGGTTTTAATTTCCCTTGTCTAATGTAGTTATTGTTTCATATTTTTTTAATTAGCTTTTACTTGGTACGGTCAATCAATGGTGTAATTTTGCTTATCATGAGGTTAAAGGTGATTTAGATGCTATGTAATACTTAAAACGCACATAAAGACATGAAAGACCATATTGACCGATACGTATCAATAAATTTTTATTGTGACTAAAAATTGATACATATCGGTTGTACCGTATCGATATGACTTCATATCGATACAGTATTAAACAAAAAAATATATTAAAATTTTTTTCTTAAAAAAAATATAATTCAAACCCAACTTCTTTGAAAGTTTAAGTTTTTGTTATATTAAAAATAATATTTTTAAAGTTATATGAAATCAATACTGGTAAGTCCATATAATTTACATAATTATTATTTTTACATATAGTGCTCCACAACTATGCATTTATTTAAATATATAATTATGACCGATATCGGTTGATACGGTATTCTATGGCCTTATTTTGCTTTAAAAGAAGTATAATAATAATATATTCTTAATTATAATATTTTTCATGTTTATAAAAGTGTTTATGCCCGTTTTGGCACATACCAAGCAAATTATCGACACGCACCTATATTTATAGTCATCGATATTGTCATTTGTATCGATACGATATTCCATACTTAAAGATGAAAAAAAAATACTTTGAAAGCTAAATTCTGAATTAGAAGAGTGAATTTGAAAGCTAAGCTGGCATCCCAAAAAAGAGTTGCCTTTAATCTAATTGACGGTTTATACTAAAACAGGGTTGACATAGATTAAAATAATCTACTTATTATCCTTTCGTCATTGTCATATGAGTGTGGATTCTTTTAAGCCATGTGATTGTATTATCTTGATAACAGTAAAAATATTTTGTACATAATAGAATTTATCTACTTTTCTTCTCTAGGAATAAGCATAATTTTGAAATTACATACAAACTTCCCATGCTCTGACCAACACAACTTTCTTCTACTTCAATAGCTACACTTAGCCTTCTGATCAAATCTTGTTTCAATACTTTCAATCTTTTATCTAAGATAATAGCTACTTAAAACTGAGAAATCTAGTTATTGCCTTCTTCAATACCAATAATCAGTATGCCTAACAACAAAAACATTATCCATAACGCACAAGGCAACCTACTTCATAATAAGATAGTAGAGCTCCTAGCAGAAATCTGACCCTCCCTTTCTCTAGGGTTCCCGGATCGGAGTACTCTAGGCAGTAGAGTTCCCAATAAACCTTGTTGTTGAGTATCCTCTAAAACGATAGCCATTGAGGGCTGAACGTAGAAGATGCCCTAGGTGTGCGGTTAGAGGAGATGAAGAGGAATGGGTCTCTGTCCACCCTGTAACTAGGAAGCTGTGACCATCCATGAGCTAATAGTTTACGCCCAGAGAAGCTGTCCACCAGATAGGAATAAAGGATTCGGGAGCATAGCACCAAACAACGATGGTGAGGTACTCGGGCTGGCGAAGGAGGTGGATTCAGGTTTAGGAGGCGAGAAGGAAAATCGAAAAGCAGGACTTATCGGGCCCCCGTTATGGAGCCTAAGCCGGGTTTATTTTATGAGAACCCGATAACAACCCGTTTATATATGTTTATACAAGCTTGGGCCGGGCTGGTCAAATGGGCTCAGGGCCCGTTTGCCACCCTAAACACCACAAAGAGATCATTGTATATTAGGAGTAGACCATCAAAGAAGCATGTGCACCGGAGGGTGGCAATATCTGCTTCAAAGTCAGAGATTTTACTGTGCCTCGGACCAAATCTTTTTGTTCTTAATCCCTTTGAGTTTGTCATGTTCTTAATTCCTTGACTATTGTCTATTATAACGGGTAAGGTACTAGCATCCCCCTACATATTTTCCAACCATAAATCTCCTCAGAGAGAAAGGTATATGCGTTGAAATTAGCTAGCTTCTGGGCCATCTAATAAGTCCACATACTGGAAGACTGGACATTCAACTTGTCCTTCTAACGTTGTAGACATTCCCAGAATGCGTTCTTCATACATACTAGAAATCAATTGCAAGTAGAGTGATAAAAGAACCGCCTTATTAAATGATTCCCCATGTATGTTATGTAAGCCAAAAACAACTAGAGATTTGTTTATATTACCTTGTCTAATATATAAATATTTCATATTCCTTGATTTTATAAAAAATATTCTATATAACCTAGGTTTATACATATTATTTTAAAAAACTTAGACCAAAATACCTTTGCTGCAAGTCTTTGGGTTTAAAAGTGTATAAACTAGTTGCAACGACATACAAGCAGAGGCTACCAAAGCTCAGTGGTGATTTGTGTTTTTTGTCTGGCGATTCACATCAATAGAGAATTCTAATTTTCTGTCGGGTGATTATCGGCCTCCCTCACTTTATCGACGATCGTTATTCTCCTATTTTTGTCCAAATATTTTTAATCGCATAAACTACTTATCCCTACAAAAGAGATTAAGATGACACCTACAACTCCAAAAAAGGAATCATGGGGAGTTATCTGGGGAAAATAAGACTATATAAGAATAGAGATGGATGTAGATGCTAAGGAAGGATATTGTAAAATAGCTATTATGACCTTCTACCCTACTGTGTAAAGAGAAACTCTAGTATGGTTTTCTGTATGCAAGTTTTATTGTGTAGAATATTTTATGTAAACATATACATGATCTTAGAGGCTTTCATCCCCAACATGATAAATACTTGTATCAATAACACATATTGGCAAATGTCGTGAATGTCGTGTTTTCAAATACACACAAAGAACGCATATCATGTTATCTTATATATGATATGGAGCATATCATGTTATTAATAACACATATTGTTAACATGTGTTATTGTATATGCGATATGAAGTATATTGTATTATAGGTCATTGGCTCAAATAACACACATATTGTGTTATCGTTAACACTGTATAGCGAACATTGTGTTAACATATATGTGATATGGAGCATATCGTATTATGGGTTGTCGGCTCAAAGAACACATATCATGTTATCGTTAACATGATATGACCAATATCACGTTATCTTATATGCAATATTTTTAACATGATACGATGAATATTATGTTATCGTGTATAAGATATGAAGCATATCGTATTATCAATACTACGTATTGTTGACATGTTGTGTTATCGTATATGTGATACGGAGCATATCATATCATGCTATGGGGAATAGAACCACAAGCCTCGCCAAACAGAGTATATGTAAGGACCCTCATCTCTAAACCGGTTTTGGTTTTCTTTAATTACGGGTTATCGTGAGATTTACGTATTTTCTGATCTTATTCGGTGATTTCATAAAATAAATAGTGTTTGTGATGGTTATACCCAAAATTAACTTCAATATTAGTGGTTTTAAGTCATTTTAGACCAAATGTGATTTTTTGGGATTTTTTTGAATTTTCACTATTTTCCCAAAAATTAGGGTTTTGGCGGGACCCCTGTGGGTCCCACCGTCAAAAATTTTATTTTTTTGTCAAATGAACCTAGACATATACTTAAGGTCACACAAAAATTTTCAGAATTTTATTAGGCTTAATCAGTGCTTAAATTTGCAAAATAACCACTTTTAGCCTACTTTTCCTATTTACACCCCAAAACTTACCTATGCATACCCCAACCCTTACTATAAAAGGGCAAGCCAAAGCCATTTCCATTTTTTGGAATAGGCTAAGGAAAGAGGGCTGGCCTAATCCCCACTTAGGCCCGAATTAGAAGCCGATTAAGGTAAGCTTCCTCTAATTAAGCACTAATCCATGGCTTTCTTCTTAATTTCTTCCAAATCTACCATTTTCCCCTTGATTCAATTCGTTTTTGACCATCAAAAGCTATTGATTTGTGTTTTACTACAAACCCTAACATTCAAAATTCGATTTTTACTACCAACAAGCCCTAGATTTAAGATTTAATTAGGGATTTCTTGGGTAAATCGATTTCTATTAGAGTTTAATTCAAACTCATTGTGTTTTCAAGGATTTCAAGAAGGGTGACTCTTCAATCCGAGCTTAATCAAGTGCTAAGGTAATGGGTCTTCAAAATCTCTGTTTATCCATGGTAAAACTCTTCATTTTTGGCTTATTTCGAAATGGTTTACTTGATTTGGTGTGTTAATGGTAAGATTAGAAAATGGAATTATTTAATCGTAATTTCTTAGGGTTTTGCATTATTATGGTATGGTTTGATGTTCTAGAAGTCAAGAAGGACTTTTGATGATGATTAGGGTGTTAGATGTGGATTTGAAGTGTTATCAATGGTGTTTCGGTTTGAATTTGCGAAAGGAAGAAGATGGACTGTTTTGCCTTGTTGGCGTTCGAACGGCCCTTCTAGGCATTCGAACGGCAACACTGCCAGAATGGCACTTTTCCAGTTCAGCCGATCGAACGGCCTGCTGGGCGTTCGAACAGCAAAACTGTGAATCTCAAAATTTTGCGTTTAACCGATCGAACGGCCTAAAGGGCGTTCGAACGGCTACACAGGAAATTGTATGTTGTGCATATGATGCCTATTTTGATGATTCCACTTTAGCTTGTCAATTTTATATGAATGTGGAGTGTTTTGAACTATGTTAGGCTACTGGAAATGCATGCTATTAAGTTTATGGAGTGGAGATATATGCTTAGAGATGGTGGAATGACTTATGTTTTGTGGCATGATGTTGGAATCGTCATCTTGAAATTAGGATTGGTTGGTTTCTCATTGTTAATCATATTTTCAGTAGAACTATAATCTATTATTGGACTGATTTGTCATGATAGCTTGTGGTTAGTTGTGTGTGTGGATGTTGGTGAATGTCATGACTCAATGATGAAATGAGTGATGTTATATGTGTTTAGCCTTTGTGGTTGAGTTTTGAATTGAGATATGATTTCAACGATTCTTCTCCTATGATTTCCGCTGTGATTCATGTTTAGATGGAAATTTACATGTGTAGTGTGGTAGTAAGTTTAATTTCAAGCATGTTAGCATGCATTATGTGAAATGCTTCTACTAGATACACACACACATGTGGGGTTAAATGATGATGTTGAAGCTTGATATTGTGATTATGAATGATGCATTAGGGGCTGATGAGAGCACTTATCATGGATTAGGATTCACGTATGCTTTGCCCACGTATGTACCATGCTGCATCCATCATGAAAATGAATTTCCAATCGAGGCTTTATCGTGATTAAATGAATTTGACCGATTGGATGCAATGTGATGGAATTGTGTGCTGGATTGATCGGTCATGGGTTAATCGCAAGTTGATTGGTCCGAAAGGACATATTTTAATTTGAGTTCCTGTGTGGAACGAGTGCACTCCCCGGGTTGAGTCTTGTTAAATGGAATGACATGTGGGAACGAGTTGTGTACTTGTCTTGCGGATTGTGAGAATGTTATTATGTATGTCATCTGGACCCTGAGAATTCAGTGTGGTATGCCATGTGCACCCCGCTACCACGTGTTTTAGGGTTCTCTGTGTGAGAACTCGGGTTGTTCCCTCCGCAGGAGATGTCCCTGGGCGAACACCCCTGCTCTAGATTCTCTGTGTGAGAATGGGACATCCTTGGCCAGGATCGTCCAGGGCGAGCAGTATTAGGGATTGACAACCCTGATCTTTCTTTAAATTCTTGTGTAGAATTTTGGACCATGACACGCCTTCGTGGCCTTGTCCATGCTCCCGTCTGTGTGACATTAATGTGTGATTACTCCTTAATGAGGGTTGATGTTGATGATATAATGCATGTGGGAATATGTATATTAGAGATACATCCATGCAGGTTGATGTTGATGATATAATGCATGTGGGAATATGTATGTTAGAGATACATCCATGCAAGTTGATGTTGATGTAATGCATGTGGGAATATGTATATTAGAGATACATCCATGCAGGTTGATGTTGATGTTATGTATGTGGAATATGTATGTTAGAGATACATCCATGCAGGTTGATGTTGATGTTATGCATGTGGAATATGTATGTTAGAGATACATCCATGCAGGTTGATTATGCACTATGATGCAGTGTTAGGTGATATGTATATGTGATCAGAAAATGATGCACCATGTAATTCATTGATTTTGAATAATTATATCACCATGCTATCGCATTTTTCGATGTAGTTAGTGATATTAAAACCATTACTGAGTTTGTTAAACTCACCCCTCTTTGCGTGTTTTGATTTGGGGCTGCGTGGTGTGACACGCAAACGGACAGGATCGCCTCTTTGAGGAAAGGTCGGAGGTGGCTTGGATATGATCGTGGAGTTCTTTGTGTGGTTGATTCTCCTTAGTTATGCTGTTGTTCAGGACCTTTGTGTAGTGTTCTTGTTTTGGATTTATGTCATATCTTACAGTTGGGATGCTTATGACTTATTTTGAGCCGTGTGGGCTTTACTTAACTAAGCTTATGGGTTTGAGATTGTTGTTTACTTTATGATAAGCAACACCTTTCCTTTCCCTTTTATTTACTCTTGCTCAAAGGATTGTGCACACTTCATGTTTCTGTTAATCGCCCGTGGTTAGGGTTAAGTCTTCCGCTAGATCATTTCTCAATCTTTACTTCGTCGCCCCGCGCGCTTGACCGGCCCTTGGACCGGGTTCGGCTCGGGTCGGGCATTCGCCGGGGCGTGACAGTATAAGTTTACTATACTCTGGTTATAGCGAACAGAGTATATATTTACTGTTCTGTGATTCTGGGCGAATAGAGTATATAGTTTTACTATTCCCCTGCCTGTACTACGGAAATATGGATCTAGAAACTCCAATACAAAAGTAAAATACACAAGGGAATTTAACGTGGTTTGACCTTGCTTCCTACATCCACGGGATCACACAATTCCACTAGATAGAGAATCAGAGTACAAGAGAATTACAAAATCTCTCCGGAATGCTCCTCACACAATACACAAGAAGAAAACTTCAACTTCTTCCTCCCAGAAAGTCATGTCTTCCTTCTCTCTATGTTGCTCTGCGTTGACCTCTCCGGTTTTGGGTTGTGGCAGCTCTGAAAATCTCCTCACATCTCTCTGGAATTCATCATCACATCAACCTCCTTTAATGAGCCTATTTACAACTTAGGTCTTCTAGAGAAAATGACAAGATTGCCCTTCACTTATGAGTCCGTAATTGATTTCACCATCAACAATCTCCCACTTGAAATCTAATTACTCAAAAAAGTAAGTCACACAACGATCTCCACGATCACATCCAAGTCATCTCCGACCTTTCCTCAAAGAGGAGATCCTATCCGTCTACGTGTCGCACCACGCAGCCCCAAAACAAAACACAAGAAAGAGAGGTGAGTTTAACAAACTCAGCAATGGTTTTTAATATAACTATCATCATCGGAAATACAATAGCATAGCAATATAATCATTCATATCACATATTTACAAGATGTAACATTTTCTGATCACACAAACGCATCACCTAAACCTGCATCATAGTGTATAATCCACATAATGTCATTCACATCATAACAACCTAAATGAATCTATCTCTAACATACATATTACATCATGCATCACATCATGACAACCTACATGAATGTATCTCTAACATACATATTCCATCATGCATCACATCATAATAACTTACATGAATGTCTCTCTAACATACATATTTCATCATGCATCACATCCTATCAACCTGCATGAAATGTATCTCTAACATACACATCCAATCATGCCTCAACCTCATATCATCCTGCATAAAATGTATCTCTAACATACATATCCTACTATGCATCACATCATATCAACCTGCATAAAATGTATCTCTAACATACACATTCAATCATGCATCACATCATTCTCATTCACCATGTATGTATAAGTGTCACATAAACACACTAGTCCATCATGCAAGTCCATACACATAAAGAATAAACCTGCTCTTCAAGGTCAAAGCCTTCGAGCAACTCTTATCAAATAGACATGCTCTTGAAAGTCAAAACCTTCGAGCAACTCCTCCTCCTCAAGGCCAACGCCTTCAAGCAACTCCTGCTCCTCAAGGCCAACACCTTCGAGCAACTCCTGCCCATCAAGTCTAAACTCCCGGGCAACCCTGCTTGTCAAGACTAAAGTCCCAAGCAACAACACCTAGTAAGCCGGTGTACTCGGACAAACCAGTTGGATTCTCAGGGTCCAGCGAATCATAAATAATCTCAATCCGCAAGACAAGTACACAACTCATCCCTACTTAACTCTATTTAACTAGACTCAACCCAGGGAGTGCACATGCTCCACGAAGGAATTCAAATCAAAGCATGTCATTTCGGACCAATCAAGATTCGATTAAGCTATGACCGATTAATCCGGCACGTAAATTCACCACATTGCATCCAATCGACCACATTCAATTAATCTCGATAGAGCCTCAATTGGAATCCATTTTCATGATGCATGCAACATGGTACATATGTGGGCAAGGCATACATGAATCCTAATTCATGATAAGTGCTCTCATCAGCCCCTAATGCATCATTCATAATTATAATATCAAGCTTCAACATCATCATTAAACCCCACGTGTGTGTGTGTGTAACTAGTAGAAACACTTCACTCAATGCATATCAACATGCTTGAAATTAACTCACTACCACACTACACATGTGAATTACCATCTAAACATGAATTCTAGCGAAAATCATAGAAGAAGAATCGTTGAAATCATAACTCAAATCAAAACTCAACCACAAAGGCTAAACACATATAAGATCATTCATTTCATCCTTGAGTCATGACATTCACCAACATCCACACATCAACTAACCACATTTTATCATGACAAATCAGTCTATTAATAACTTATAGTCCTGCTCAAAATATGTTTAACCATAGGGAATCAACCATTCACAATTTCAAGATGACAATTCCAACATCATGCCACAAAACATAAGTCATTCCACAAATCTCTAATCATATATCCCAACTTCATAACCTCAATAGCATGTCTTTTTAGTAGCATAATATAGCTTAAAACACATCACATTCATATAAAATTGGCAAGTTAAAGTGGAATCATCGAAATAAACATCATGCAAATAGATCACAAGACTGCTGTGTAGCCGTTTGAATGCCCAAAAGGCTGTTCGATTGGCTAAACGGGAAATTTTGAAATTCACAGTTTGGTCATTTGAACGCCCGACAGGCCGTTCGATCTGTTGAACTGAAAATCTGTCGATCCGATAGTGTTGCCGTTTGAACACCCAGAAGGGCCGTTCGAACGCCAACAAGGCAGAACTGACCATCTTTTTCCTTTTGCAATTTCAAACCAAAACTCCATTGATAACACTTCAAATCAACATCTAACAACCTAAATACCATCAAAAGTCCTCCATGACTTCCAGAATGTTAAACCACATCATAACAAGATAAAACCCTATGAAATTGGGATTAAAGATTATCATTTTCTAATTATACCATTAGCACACTAAAACAAGTAACTTCATTCAAAATAAGCCACAAAATTAAGAGTTTTACCATAGATAAACTGAAATTTCGAAAGTTCATTACCTTATCCCTTGATTAAGCTTAGATTTGGTGGTCACCCTTCTTTAAAACCTTACAAAGACATAGAGTTTGAATTAAACTCTATTAAAATCGATTTAACAAAGAAAACCCTAATTAAAAACTTAAATCTAGGGCTTGTTGAACATAAAAATAGGATTTTGAAAGCTAGGGTTTGTAGTAAAGATGTAAATCAGTAGTTTTGGTGTTTAAAAATGGATTGAAACAAAAGGGGAAATGGTAGATTTAGAAGAGGTTAAGAGAAAAGCTAAGATTTAGTACTTAATTAGAATGGGCTTACCTTAAACACCTTCTAATCCGGGCCTAATTAGAGATTAGGCCTGACCTCTCCTCCTTAGCTTATTCCCAAAATGGGAATGGCTCAGGTTTGCCCTTTTATAGTAAGGGTTGGGGTGTGTATGGCTAAGTTATGGGGTGTAAATAAGAAAAGTAGGCTAAAAATTGGTATTTTACAAATTTGAGCACTAATCAAGTCTAAGAAAATTCTGAAAATTTTTGTATAGCCTTAAGTTGATGTCTAGGTCCATTTGGCACAAAAACCAAAATTTCGACGGTGGGGCCCATAAGGGTCCTGCCCTAATTTTTGAAAAAAAAATTCCAAAAAATATCAAAAATTCACATTTGATTCAAAAATCACTTAAAACCATCAATCTTAAAGTTAATTTTGATTAAAACCATCATAAACACCATTTATTTACGAAACCACCGAATAAATTAGAAAATGTGTTAACCTTACGATAACAGGTAATTAAAGTGAAACGAAAATCGGTTTAAGAACCGGGATCTTACAATCATCAATCAACAAATGAATGTCACCCTTGCCTATGATTTCACAAGTTTGGTCATTGCCTAAGTAGACATTACCCAAATCATTAGCTATAAAATTTTACATCAAATCTTTTCTAGAAGTAGCATGAAATGAGGCACCATTATCAATAATCCAAGCATCACATTTACTTTCCATAAACAATAACATGCAATCAGCTTCAGTAACATTAACATTATTTTTAGCATGATTTTGTGCTCCATCATGAGGGGGGTTTGGGCAATACTTCTTCAAGTGACTTTTCTGCCCACACTGTCAACAAGCCCCATCACCCTTACGGTGTTTAGACTTGGATTGCCCCCTCCTAGACTTCCCTCTCCATCCAGGTTTGCCTCTTTGAGGTCGCCGCCCTCTTTCTTCCATGGTTAGGGCTGAACCGAATGAAGAAGAACCACCCTTAGACGTGTTTCTTTAGCCAATATCATTCCACACACATCATTCAACTTAAATTTTTCTGTATTATGGGAACTATGCATAGCAACTTTAAATTATTCCCAATCAAATGGCAAAGACTTAAGCAAAGCAATAGACTGTATATCTTCAGTAAAATTAACATCTATTGCCTCAAGTTGATTAACAAAAGCATAGAACGAATTCAAGTGATTGGCTACAATCTCATCATCGGACATTTTTAAATCAAAGAAACTGGTCACAAAATGTACCTTATTTATAGAAGGACTCGCATACAACCGCTCGAGCATATCAAAGGAATCATTCATGGTCTTAGCTTTTGTGATGTTCGAAGCCACCGATGAAGAAATAGATAATCTAACCGCTCCTAGAGCCTTGCGATCAAGCAACTCCCACCTTGCAATCTCTTCCACCTTGTCTTCACCAACAGACTTGGTAGTAAACAATGGCTGGTAGAGGTCCTTCTGGTACAAGTAATCTTCAATCTGCATGCGCCAAAATCTATAATTTTAGCCATTGAATTTCTCTATCTTGAACTTGCTATCATCGGCCATCTCCTCTTGAAGCTCCGATACCAATTGCGGGGAATAAAACTACAGGCCTCGCCAAATAGAGTATAAGTTTACTATACTCTAATTTTGGCCGAATAGAGTATATATTTACTGTTCTATGATTCTGGGCGAACATAATATAGTTTTATTGTTCCCTTGTCTGTACTGCGAAAATATGGATCTAGAAACGCTAATACAAAAGCAAAGTACACAAGGGAATTTAAAGCGGTTCGGTCTTGCTACCTACATCCATGAGATCACATAATTCCACTAGATAGAGAATCAGAGTACAAGAGAATTACAAGATCTCTCAGCAACGCTCCTCACGCAATATACAAGAAGAAAACTCCAACTTCCTCCCAGAAATTCTTGTCTTCCTTCTCTCTATGTTGCTCTGCATTGACCTCTCCAGTTCTGGGTCGTGGCGGCTCTGAAAATCTCCTCACGTCTCTCTAGAATTCATCATCACATCAGCCTCATTTAATGAGCTTATTTATAACTTAGGTCTTTCAAAGCAAAGGACAAGACTACCCTTCATTATGAGTCTGCAATTGATTTCACTGTCAACACATGGGTCATTGGTTCAAATAACACATATATCATATTATCGTTAACACTATATGACAAATATTGTGTTATCGTATATGTAATATGTAGTATATCGTATTATGGGTTGTTAACTAAATAACACATATCGTGTTATTGTTCACATGATATGATGAATATCGTATTATCATATATGCAATATGGAGGATATCATATTATGTATTGGCAGCTCAAATAACACATATTGTATTATCATTAACAGGATATGGTGAATATCGTGTTATTGTATATGCGATATGGAGTATATCGTATTATCAAGAACATGTATTGTTGACATGTCATGTTATCATATGCGTTATGGAGCACATCGTATTATGGGCCATTGGTTCAAAGAACACACATATCGCAATACCGTTAACACTATATGATGAATATTGTGTTATCGTACATGCAATATGGAGCATATCGTATTATGGATTGTTAACTAAATAACACATATCATGTTATTGTAAAAATGATATGGCGAATATCGTGTTTTTGTACATGTAATATGGAGGATATTGTATTATGGGTTGTCGGCTCAAAGAACACATCACATTATTGTTAACATGATATGGTGAATATCATGATATCATAAATGCGATATGGAGGATATCGTATAATTAGTTGTTGCCTCAAAAAACACATATCATATTATTATTAACATAATATGGTAAATATCATGTTATTACATATGCAATATGGAGCATATCGTATTACCAATAATACGTATTGTTGGCATGCTATGTTAGCAAATATATAATATGAACTAAATTATATTGTGGGTCATTAGCGCAAAGAACACGTGTTATCATTAACAGAATATGATATATATTATAAAATCAATAAAATGTATTATTGACAAATCGTGTTATTATCGATGCAATGTGAGTCACATTATATTATGAGTCACTATGTCTATTAGGCCGGAGGATGGGTCACTGACACCGAGAAATAATTTCTTTTTTAACCGAAAAAGCTTTCGTGGAGAAAAAAATGGAGGTTTTACCACCTCTGGCCACTCGTCGGCATCGTCACTTATTTACCACCAATAACACATCCCCACCCTCTTTTATTATTCGTTAATGATATAAAAACTTAGTTATGAGTTCATTTATGATCTAAGGGTATATTTGTTATAAACCAGGTCATAATATTATATGGAATATTTCTATCTTGGGCCACATGACATGACATGGAAAAAACTCAAACAACTAAATTAAGCTATAATCACTTCTCTGTGAGCGAGCAGAAATGAGAATCCTTCACCTGACTGTCTCCCTGTCTATAACTTATAAACGAAACTAATGCCGGATTTGATTTAAAGAACGTGAGGAACAGTGGCCAACCTACAACTAGAATGGCGAGAAGAAGGTGATTAAATAATTTGGTGCTTGTTTAGTCCCAAGGGGGCAAGCTGGATGCTGAAACAAAATTAAGGAATTTCAAAGTTTCTCAACCTCCGAAGACTGATCTTAAGAGAACGTCAGTTCCAAAATTTGCATTTCTTCAAGGACTGGCATCCTTTCTTTCCTCATTTCCATACTTTCGCTCTGCTACCGATGCCCTGTTTTAGAGTGCCCCTTACTAGTGAAGAGCAAAAGGCTTACGCCAACCTCAACACATTTAATGTCTCCCACCTTGATTTTATGAATAATATGGTCAACTGTGCAAGCCATTAGTGATGTAACGCAAAAGATTATGCAAGTTTACTGGGAGATTATCACTAGTTTCAAAACATTTTTTTCTATGTTGTGTTGGGCAGCAGTGGAGACGGTGGTTAATTTTAATGAGATGCATTAAAAAATGTGTAAAATGTATGTACAAAACAAAATGATGCTCTATCCATTCTATATTAATAGTTATATTTAATTTTTAAAAAATAAATTAATTTTAATTATTTTAAAAAACCAAATAAAAGTATTAATATAAAATAAAAAGAGTATATTCAGATGTTTCGATATGCTAAACAGTGTTTTTAAAATTGACCATGTCACTAACCTAGATTGGTGGCTGGGTTCATATTAGTGGCCTGGTTCGGGTTTTTTCAGTTCAATCAGACATAAATCTGTCCAATTTAACCAAAAAATGACTTTGCCCGTAAAAGTTAGTCAAGTCTAAACGAATCGGGTTTAACTCGCCGGGTCAGTTTTTTAAAACACTGTTAGTAAGTGAATCCCTTTAGCCGCATATTCAGATAGGCTAATGACTGCTGATGCCATATCAGACAAGAAAGGTCCCCCAATGTCCATGCCAATTATGCTACAAACCATTTCTCAGGATAAATTATCTTTATCACTTTCTCCATTCCATCCTATCTGATGATATATCTGAGCGTTTGCTGGAAATAGCAGTATTAAAGTATGGAGATAATAAGAAGTTCTTTAAGTTTTTTTTTTTAATGGGGCGGGGTGGAAGGAGAATAACATATTGGGTAGGAACCAGGTTCGTGAAGAGCAAACACATACAATGTGTCATTATCCTTCCACAATTCGTAATTCCATATCATAGCCCTACCTAACAAAAGCATTGCTAACTTGTACCTGAAATAATTAACTGGTGTGTATCACATATTTAGATAGCCTCCAATTGGTTGGCAAGCCTTATCACATAAAGAAAACTTTTGTTGCTTGCATGGTTATCTTGCCCAATTCCATGTTCTCAACTAGCTGCATGGTCACGGGCCATGGGGGACCATTTTTGCTTCATATGTAGTTTGTGATCTCTAAGCATAGAGTCACAATATGGGGAAAGGGGTGGTTCTACTTATTTTGACTTCCAGTCCAAGAAGGCAGGGGATCCATATGCTACATACCTGCAAGTGGGTCACTCGTTGGCACCAAAGTCCCATGCGTGGTGGATGTAACAAATCTTCTACCGTAGTTGTGCCATTGCTGATGCAAGCTGCCCTCCTTGGATTGGCCAAAACATATAAAATGATTGTATAACATTATCTTCTTCAACATCGAGGACCTCATCAATCTTTTTCTACCACATACAACAGTACCCAATCTAGTACACAGCAGTACTGCCTCTGCTTCTTTTTCTCAACAACTTTAACTCAATCTAGAGGATATTTAGCACTACAAATCCTCACAAAAATTTAGTCATTTTTAATGAAAGAAAGGTCTAGCCGTTGGTCATACTGCCTTCCATGACCTCCACTGTTGACATGATATTCATTCAAGAACCAATTAAATCGACCCTTCACATCATCTTCTAATGAAACGATATAACATTATAATACATTCTGATGTTTCCTGCCAAACATATGATCTTCTCACAGTAAACAAAGGCATCAACGTAGAAACTGTCTTTACCAAATAAAAACAAGTTAAATCAACAAGTTGGTTGCTGGGTCTGCATTCTCATTAGTCATTTCACTAATGGCCCAGGATATCTTGTCCTGAAATGCCCTGTTTATTACCATCGAGTATCATCTATCACACCATCTGCCCATCAAACCCACTAAGTAAGAGTATTAGTGTATAACTTATTAGATTACTAAAAGCTGCAAGGAAGGGAAAACCTCGCCTTTAGGTGCAACTTGCAACTAATAATGGAGACATTTGGGTAAAAAAACAAAGCGAGGTTATAAGATAATCTTTGCCTTTGATGGGTACGCATCAAAAGCATACAACTGAATAAAGAAATAGCAATTAAAAATAATCACTTGTAAGAAGGTCATTATTGGTAAACAATAGTTAATTAATCACAAAGGTTGTGAGGGTGTTTGGATTCGGGTGCTCATTAGGGAGGGCATTTCGTGCGGGCCCCAAAACGTCGATATCGAAAACTTTTTGGCGGGGTCGGTCAGGTCACATCGTCTCGGAAACCCAGTAACCCGCCTCCCCGGTTCTCCGCATACCCCAAATACTCGCGATATTTTAAAACAAGCTTAACCACAAATAATTGCCCAAATGCGAGAGTTTTGGTCGTTCTTAACCTGGTGCGGCTTCAATTATTGACCTGTTTATAACTTTATCGCGAGACGATACGGTAAATTGGAGAGATGAGGGGGCTGTCCTGGCAGGGAGAAACAAGAAAGAACCAGCTGGCCCGGGAGGTCACCAGTGGCGGCCCCGCCTTCACGTGGACGCACGCCCCCTCAGGGAGCGGAGACGCTCCCGCGCGCCGCGTGGCGATACGGCTGCGAGGAGGACACGCGGCGGGCAATCCGGTGCCTCAAAAGGACCACCTCCTACTTTCCTGAGACAGGTAAACTGTCCGCGTCGCGACAAAACCAGGAAAGGAACGCTGCGCTTAGAACTTCCTCGTAGCGATAACATATAACTTGGGCCCCAGTTTTACCAAAACGCCCCCTGATTAACAAACCTCGCTGGGCTAATATAAACTAAAGCCCATTTGCGCTTTTCTTAATGCTGGATCGCTTAAGGAAGGGGCCCAGTAGAGTGTGCATGTGGACGGCGCCAAACTAGCTTGAGCCTCGAGGAGTGAGAGAACACAAATAAATTTGTGGGAGAAAATCAGCAATCGTGTATCATACAAACTTAGACATGACAGTATAGTGTGCTACACTCAAGGATGGACAGGCATGGGGTCTGCGTTTAAAGTTTGGGTCACGATAGGACAAGACATGGCTAATTTCTGTTGCATGATTTGAGTCTCGTATGAGTGTTGCAATTGGGAGCATCTTGGACCTATATTTAGGGCAGCGGTTAGCAGCAGCTTGGTGCTGGACATATGCTACACCAACATGTTTGGCCTGAACAGTGAACAAGCCCAGCTATTGGCGAAAGCTTTTAGCCAAAGAAGAACCGATGCTTAGGGATGTTTATCAAATCTAAATTAATACTCAATACGTTTATTTAAAAAATAGTAAACTATCTCGGTTGAATTTTTAAACACAAACTTACCATATATGACATCCTTTCCAGAGCTAATTAAACGCCCCCAGATTGGCTTCAGCCGCCAAATTTAACTGCTAAACTCCATGTAACCCAAGTGATTATACAAATTAACTTGACAGAAATGGGCTGGGCCATTTTTGTAGTAAAATATGCAGGGGCATGAGGGTAAAATGCACGGGACTCCATGGGGGGAGAGAGACTCTCCGTTCCATGACAAACCTTATCCACTTTCGACCTTCCTACTCGAGCCTCTTTATAAAAGCGCGACGGAGCTGCCACTGCGAACATCGAGAAAAGAAAGTGAGTCCGGACGCAAACTGCCATTTCTGGCCTCCGCCCTTGTTCCCCCTTCTCTGTATCTGTCTATAATGGCGGCCAGGAAGAACTACCTCGCCAAGTCCACCTACCGCTTCTTCCCGGAGGACCACAAGCCGCCCTCCAGCCCGGACGCTGGCGGCGTGGCGCTCTTCGACTTCGACGAGTCGGACCTCTGGGGATCGCCGGGGGATGCGGCGCGGGCGGAGCTGAAGAAGTCGATCCCCAGCTCGCGGTCTTCGAAGAAGTCGGCGAAGAAGGTGGAGGCCTCGGCGGCGTCGTCGCTGCCGATGAACATCCCCGACTGGTCCAAGATCCTGCGGGAGGACTACCGGGACGCGCGGCGGCGGGGGTTCGACGACGACGACGAGGACAGGGAGGAGGATGAGGAGGGTGGGGGGCGGCTACCGCCGCACGAATACCTGGCGAGGCAAGTGGCCCGGACAAGGGTGGCGTCGTTCTCGGTGCACGAGGGGATTGGGCGGACGCTCAAGGGCCGGGATTTGAGCCGGGTGCGGAATGCGATTTGGGAGCAGACCGGTTTTGAGGACTAATAGTAGCGGAGGCGGGAGAGAATATAGGGAACAGGAATGAGGAAAAGAGGAGTTTTTTTTTTAATTATACTTTTTTGAGAACAAGTGTTTTTTGGGCTGGTGTTTTTTTACCAGTTATGTTTCTGTCGATTCCCAGATATGGTGTTGTTCATTCTCGATTTTTTTCTTCTGAAGGGGAGCTACTGAGTTTTGATGATCACTGCTGATCATGCTATTGACGAAGATGAGATGGTGATTCATCAATGCGTGTAATTCTAACCTAGTGATTAATGTATTTGTTTCCAACTAAAAAATCATTTCCCTCACACCATTAAGACTAGCTTATCGAATCATAAATGCATGCTAATTATTCACACATTGCTCACTTTTACTTCTCTTATATCCATAGAGTCTTCAATCTCAAATTTGGATAAATCAAATTCAATGGTCTCATAAATCAAGCTATTGAGTTTTGACCGAACCTCTCAGTGATAAGAAATTTCATAAAGTTTGGTCTTGTGGGAATTCAAAAGGACTTTCAGTTTCGTAGTCGAATGGCAATTTCTTATCAGGAGCGTACGAAGATTGGGCGGAGAGCATCAACGCGTTTCAGCTCTAGACGTCGTGCTCGTACGCGTACGCCTTTAAATATCACGCCCTCCGGGCAGCCATCACGATCTTCGTCTACTAGAAGATCGCGGCTCATCCGTTCTCCGGAAATAAAACGATCGGCAACGGTACGAGAGTGGCGCCCCTCGGAATCTTGCCCGGTTTTCGGTTCTCATACAAAAGCGAGCTGGCGCAAACGGAAAAAACCGAAGCCGAAGCGAAATCAGGGGGAGCTTTTTGTCGCGACGCGTAGGGATACATCGGTCAAATGAAAAAAAATTATCGCGAGATGGGGCCACTCGCAAACGCCGGTCTTGTATGGAAACGTCCAATGTAGCTGAGCAGCGCAGTGGGTCCCGCCGTGGGTGATTGGGATGGTTGACTGTTCCCACCACCCGCGTCCCTTTGTCAAAGTACCGCGGGGTCCCCCTTTCTTTTTGAGCGCATTCTTCTTTTATCGTGACCCGGGAATAGAACAATTGCAAGTAATTAAAATAAGCCTTTTCCACTTCGATACGCAAGGCCAAGGGTGACGAATACCACCCATTATGAGGAATATTTGGTATTTTAAAAATTGGGCTGAGTTTCGTGGGGCCTTCCACTGATTCTGCTTTCCAGTGAATTCGAGATTACTAGAATACCCATGTTGACAGTGTTACTCGTGACAGTACAGAGGTGCCAAGGGTAAAAGCGTCATCTCGTGTGAGTGGAGGACATCGCTGTGTCAGCTGTCCCTCTTGAAAGCAGTGTCGACATCCGCCACGCGTACAGTGGAAATCGCTCCAGCATGTGGGGCCCAATGGGCAGAGTAAGGGGAATGTAGACGGAAAGTAGTAAATGCGATTCGTCATATTTTCCCCAGATCCGATGGCGTAGGGATACCACCCGGGTCAGCTTAATGGTTCGGGTCTGTATTTGAGGCATGTTATTATGAGCCTAGTTCACACTAACGCGCGTGAGCTCGGGCCATCTTAAGCTGTAGTTTTAGTCTAATCTCGGATATTAATATAGCTACAGCACACTACTCTCACTAGTTTTTTTCTACTTACTTTTTCTATTTTATATTAATGATATTTTATAAAATAGTATTTTTTATTAAAATTAACATCTAAAAGAAAGAAAAAAAGCTTACAATGTTCCTTCTTAAGTACTTAACTACTTAAATTTAACAAAATAAAATTATTAATATAGAATAAATTTTTTTGTCAAATCAAGTTATTAATTTAGAATAGAAGAAATATTATCTTAAGGTAGACACATTCCTTATATGAATGTTGAGCCAGCAGCTTAGAATTTCTATCCCCTATAAAGCCATGGGATTAGGATGTTGTATGTGCTTAGCATATGCTATCGAGTCTATATTATTTATCCTCTTATATTATCGAATCTTGATCTAACGGTTCACAACACTAAGACACACTTTTATATGTAAATTTAAATTTATATTAAATTTTTTATAGTGTTTAAACCTAAATAATCTAGTTAGATTGAGTTAGAATTTATGCGATTCACCTGCCTTGGTTTAAGCTATAAATTAATTATTGTCAAATAAAAAATATATTTTTATGAGTATTAATATAACTATAAGCACATTTGAGGTCACTTTAGTAATATCCACATGCATAAATTTAAATCCAATGGGGTAGATATCAAATCTCTATAATTTTATATTGGTGGGTAAGAAACAATTATTATCTAAAATATTATTCTCTCTTTTCTATATTAATAGCTTTAATAGAAGGAAAATTTTTATTTTATTTTAATTTCTCCACTTGGCTCAATTTAAGTTGTTAGAGAAGCCTCTAGTACTTCTTATTTTTCCTTCGCTTGAGCTCCTAGTTAAGATGACAAAATGGTCGAAATGGTGGTTTAGATGATGAAAGTTAGGAATTCATCTACTAGTGCTCAGTTTGAGTTCTCAGCTCCAAAAGCACAAGAGATCAAAAGGGCGAGAGAAACCCTCAATTTTGGTTTAGTAAAGCAAGACACGAGGAAGAGTAGATGGTGTATGGGATACCAATGGCTGTGTCGAAGCCCTCCTTTGTGAGACTCGATCAATCTCCTAGCCTCGATCTCTCTTGCGCCCATCCCATCACCGGAGGATCCACTGGAGACGCGATTTTGTCTTTATCGTTGATCCGAGAGGTTGATTTATAATAATTGTTCATCTCTTATTTATGTATTCTTCTATACGATGTTTTAATTTCTATGTTATTTGTGTAAGGGCCAATGGACTAGGAAGGAGTGGGAGAAATTGTTGCCCTATCTCTAGTCCAGAATCAGAAATGACTCTAATGTAGGTTTATGTGCTCAATTATGAAACTTGTATATATTTTATTTCAAAAAATACACATCGACAGTTGTACTTCTATAGTTATTACCTATTATTAGATGCAAAAGAGAGATGCTTGATAATAATAATAAAAATTAAACATAAAATTATTAATATGAGATGGAGGGACGGAGGGAATATTTATTTAATAATTAATTTGTAATTTTTATCTGGTGAACCCAGGTTTAATTCTCGAGTCGGTTTGGCAAAAGGCCGACCCGCTGCCAAACCCGTGTGGTTCTGTGAGTTTCGCGGGAAGCGTTGCAATGCATGCAGGGTGGGCCCACATTAACACGCATCGAAGGGTAGGAGCGTGTGGGAGTCGCTGTCGCGGCTTTTTCCGGAGGACTACAGTCTGTACTAGGCATGAAAGAGGAGGAAGCGGGGGAGGCGGGGATGGCGCCATTATTACAACCGATGCATGCCATGAATGGCAATGAATCTTTGGAGGCATTGGGGGGAGCCTTTCAGGCTCTCTCGTCCTATTTGGGAACCTGATCCGATCAGTTGTAACCTTTGGAACTTGGCCTCTTTGTCTGCTTTGGGAAGCGGATGATGGGACTGCAGTGAAGAATGACTAAAATGACAAAGGGCCACAAATGCAGAATGAACAACTTGTACAATGTACACACAATTTGTTACGAGTCATTTTCTTGTTTACTCTTTAGGCTTGAAGGATGATTTAAGAGATATGTGAAAGAAGGGACTAACAATATTAGGCAAAACTGGCCTAGTTTTCTCTGCCAGTGATCCACCAACTATGTCTGCCAATTTTGTTCCAGAAGTGGAGTTTTTTAGCCTTTCCAAATCCTGTCCAATTTAGGCACCCAGCTTTTTAAAGAAACTACCTTCAATTTAAATATTTAATCTAATAAAATAAAATATAAAGCAACTAGGACTTATTAGAGAAACACTAAAACTAAATTAGCAATGCGCTAACTGAAGAGGAAGGAAAGAAATGTGTTGAATGACATTCACAGTCAGGGCTGGTTGTAGACGTCAATCGTTAAATATATAAGTTGTGTCTAATTAGTCGTATTTTACTAAAAAAAATTATATATTAATTTATAGACATGGCTATGGACAAAGGGCCTCGACTGGATATTTATTTAGGGCTTAATAAAATTTTAAATATATTTTACACTTTTACAAAATAATATATTTTAATTCTCAATAATTATCCTTAAATATTATTTTATTATACTTAAATTCTTAATAATTTAAATGTAATGTTGTCAATGTTACTTTTTGAGTTCTTCCTTAGAGTGAGTTAATTAAAATATATGTAAGGTAAATTTGATAGTTATAATACTACAAATAAAGAACACGTATAATTCTAAATTATCACTATATAGTAAGTTGTTTACATAGATCTCCACCTCAATTGCCCCCTTAAATCACAATCATTGATGCTTCTTAGTCTCTGTTTTAGCTTTCATCTAATAACCTAAGAGGCTATATTCATGGACGATCGATAGTTGTGTTTGGCCAAGAAATTTAGCTAGTTAGCCGACAAAATGCTAGTGGATGAACCGTTAGTGGACATTATATAGACAAGACTTGTCGCCTATCAAGCTTAAGGACCAGCCCTACTCACAGAGTTGCTTAAATGTAATTTTATCTCTTTAAGAGGAATATTCGCAAGTTGTAAATTACAAACGTAATTTGTTAGTCTTATTCCCTCCTTCAGCTAATATCTTCGCCTCCTTGGCTTCATGTGTCTGTATTGATTGCACGCTGACACCCAACACAAAAACCTCATCAAAATGAGCATTTGCAGGAATAAATTCACAGTGAACGTCATTGTTGTCATGCCTTTGATGAGTTGTGCCATACTGATTACTGAAGTGTATTTGGAAAACCGTTATGATTACGTTACAGAAGTAAACAAGTCCTTCGCCAATAATTTCCGTGTAAAGTGTTACATCAAAGCCATATTATCTTGGGTACTGGCAGCAAGGCTAGCAGTATCTGATGCCTTGTATTAATTCGAGACGGTCTCGGCAGCCCATGACTACTTTTTGCAGACAACGACGCCCACCATCATCTGCATGGGCTACAAATCAGAGGGCCCAGCTTACCCAAGCACTTGGGGCCCACTATCGATGGTCAATTCAATCCAATCAAAGGATAAATAATATCTGGATCTACCCCCACTCCATTGCACAAATGCTACATGTAGGGTGCACACTTCGACTGCCATTCAAGTCATAAATTTGACATCACATGAACTCCTTTTCATGCATGGGCCCACACTTCCGATCATATGAGTCTCTTTCCTTGTATTTTTATAATACAGGTAAGAAGTAAGAACTCACGCCGGTACCTCTCCATCAGCAAGGAGAGATTGAACGGGCAACCAGTACAACATAAACTAGATCGGCAATTCTTTTTCTAGTTTTAATTGATGGCACTCTTTTTGCCTTAAATTAATAGTTTTATTTTATTTTAAAAAATAATATAATTTTAATGTAACTTGAATAAACAAAATAGATCTATTGACGTAGGATGGAATAAATATAAATTTAAGTATCATTAGTCAGTTTACTTGTGTCACAATGCATGTCAACATGTGTGAACTTAGACATATATTAATTTTGTATATAATAAGAGTCTCTTTTGTATGAGTCTGTTAGGGCTACATCTAAGGTCTCGATCTTTAGGACCTGGCTCATAATAACAACCGAGTTCTTAACCTAATATAGAAACTAAATTTCTTGAACCCGAGCTAACCTGAAATAAAATTTGATAAAAACCTAATAATTAAAATAGGAACTAAGATTTTTTCTTCAATCAAGTCAATTTTAATAATTCAAACCAAACAGACATTATATCGGGTCAGTTCTACAAATAAAATATTATAAAAATTTATATAATTTGGGTTAAATATGGCTTTGTAAGTTAATTATGAACTTATGTTAGGGTGGGTTAGCTCATGGGTTTTTCACATGTTAGACCCAACCCGACGGGAGATTTGCCTTGTTATTTTCTCCTTGGACCCAACCTGACCCGGGTTAATATCAAGTTGAGTCCGGTCTAAGTTTTGAATACATACCTTGAGCATTAGCTCATGCATGCCAACGTGTGCTCGGGATTTGTGGGTCATCGATTGAAATATAACAATGCACATAACTTAGAGGGCAAGTAGCAAAAGGGTAGGTAAGTTACTTGTCCCCTTACACCATCAAATCCATAGGCGGATCCACATTAAAGCCAAGGGGGCAACTAACCCCCATGACTTATGAGATAAATATAAATTTACCTATATATTATGTCTTATTTGAGACCCAAGTCCATTAAATAATTCCTACTACCAAGAAATGCCTTGACCCCTATTAACATGCTTAGTTGCAAGAGGCTATAGTCTTCATCTTTATTAGACAATATGAGGATAATTTTATAAAATAGAATAAAAATAAAAATGTACTTAATGGACACTAAAAATATAATATTTTTCCTGATATAAGAGTTATAACCACTTATGTTTCTAATTTTTTCTATAACATCTTAGTAATACATTTCAATAATTTATTAAAAATAATTATTTTATACATGTAGATTTTTGACCCCCTTATTAAAATTCTTGCATCTGTCATTAGTCCAATATGAATCCAACAACTCTTAAAGCCTGACCACAAGCTAGAGTACGTGAGCTTGAGTTCATACTAATTTTTTCCTGAAATAAAGTATTTATGATAAAAAAAATTAACTTTGTCCTATGATTAATCCAACCAAGCAAACTAGTCCGATATAAGTTACATTAACAATTCTTTTTCTTATTTTGGAGGATACAAAAAATTAGAATCGTTAGAGTACACATTAGTTTACTTGCATCACAATGCATGTCCACATGTGAACTGAGGCACCTATTAATTTTTTATATAATAAGATGTTTATAATAAAAAATATTAACTTTATCTCTTGAAATTAATTTTTTTGAGAAAAAAATTAAAACAAAATTTTTTTATTAAAAGAATAATAATTAAGAAAGCTAATCAATCGACCTTTCTACTCGGTTTACTTTTTTTAATCCATTAACTAATTACTCTAATAAAGATATTATATTAATAAGAAATATATTTTTTTAAAAATTAGACTATTAAAATAGGACAAAAAGAGTATAAAATAAACTAACATTGATGGCACAAGTAAAGTAATGCCACAACAGCACTGAGTTGGAAGTGTTTTTCGTGTAAGTTATTTAATAAAGCAGTTCATTCAAGAGATTTGACGGTGTACATGTCAGTGTATATTAACATTAATATTACTTATGGTAACATGTGCACTATGTCTATCTTTAATATCAATAACTCTCTATATGTAGCTTATGTAGGGCTTATTGTCAAAAGAGAGCTCCCTATGACGCAACACCAATCGTGCCATGATAGTGGCCCTACGCATAGGGCCCATCCCCAAAACCGGGCCCTCTATGCTTCCATAGTGGTGCACGTTGGCCGTGCGTTCTTGGGCGCAAGCGGCCGTAACATTTTCATATCAGTAATGTAGTCACAATGTCACATATCGAGCGAAGTGGGCCCGGGGCCCACAAAATTAGGTGTACGTTGTTTTCACATCTATTCTATCTGTTTTCCCGTGAATGGGCCCTCTTTGGAAGTGGCGAAAGCAGAATAAAGTCTTGGGCCAGTTCCAGCTTTGGTGCAGCGACGGAGGGAGTGGACCACATTCGACGCGAGGCGTGCCCGGAATGCGAAATCAAGGATAGGTGAGGCTTCGCCGTGTGGCTTTTGTCGGTGCCTCTGTCGAGGACCACAAACTTTTTGTTCCAATGCTGACAAGTCCAGCATAATGCCATTCATCCTTATGCTAGGATTCCCCGCTGCAACACAAGGTGTGGGCCTTTACTGCATGATTATAAGCTTTCAGTCTTCTCCGAGAGGGAATTCCTTTATTGGCAATGAGCTTAGTTCAAGCTGTATATGGGATCTCTTCGTCTATAAGATAGTACACGTTAGCATATGTTAACGTGCACTAATACATAAGATGTCAATTTTAAATATCAAAGGTTCCCATGCCCAGTTTATACTAAGCTCAATATTAGTGAAAACTTAATCAGTCCGTGAATAATTAGATATTGGTGACAAAATAAGTGTTAAACTTTGACACTGAAGTCCTTGTCAAAATAACGGCTAGTTATGTTCCCACGATAGAGCGAGCCCATAACAATTTTCATCTCAATTTGGGCCATCAACATGTAGCATTCATTTACGGGCCGTCATTCCGTGGGCCTATTTGCAGCCTGATTCATCGCAATGCGTTGGGCTGGCTGGGGCCATTATTGGCCCAGTTGACATCGTCATAAAATGACCTATTGAAGCCGAATTTGTGAATGAGATCAGTTGTTGGGCCATATAAAACCATATCCAAATCGCACCTGGGCCATCGAGGATGGCTTATTCCTTCATTGCAGAGAATATGGAACATGTATATGTTATGACCTGCTCAAGAGGTGGGGTCTACCTTTATGATTTATAATATAATTAAAATTTAATCATTAATAATTGTATTAAGATTTTATTGGGCTTAGGATAATATTAGAAGTTTATTTTAATTAAAAAATTTATTAGTATTAAGATTAGGTTTATCCCACGCCGAGTAACTTGAATACCGTTGTACAGTTGTACAAGTGTCTCAATGTGTCCATATGACAGCTGCTTGGATATTGATTATTGAAGATTTGAAGCAGAGCACTCTTGTAGAGAAGATAATAACGCCTTTGGTGGTTTGGTGTTTATGACTTTTGCGGCCTTAAGACAAGTGGGTTCAACAACTCCACATTAATTACCCCCACTAATTGCACATTAATATTCGCAGCATTGCATTAGTAGCCTCTTAAGTCTTCAATGTAAAGAAGCCCCTAAACGCAATTGGATTGTTTGTTGACAATGCACCCGTTTCGTGGGGGATGCACGTGGCAGTGGAGTCGGGTTTAAGTTCTTAATCAATGAGCATATTATTGTTTAAGACTCCTGAGGATGGCTGTTAAACAGTTGAATTTGACAGTAATTTCTTGAATGAAAGAATGAATGACTCAAAATTTGCCTGAAATCCATTAATAAATTTCTCATATTGAGAATCTGTTCACTAAAAGCTCAAGCTACTGGGAAGGTAGTAATAAAACAATGTTCCCCACTAGTGAGCCCAGTGTAAAAACACATTGGAGATCTTAATATTTAGAATGATGTTAACTTGATTAGCGTATATTATTGATCTAAATTTTTATATTAAGTATTTTTTATATTCTTTGCTTAATGTAAGTTGAGCGTAAAGAACACAGGTGAAACATCTATTTTTAAAATTGATATCGCACATGCTAACACACATTCATATAAGTATTATTTATATTAATATGCATTAGTGTGTGTTCCGTAAATCTCAAAATTAAATATTTGGCAGGCGCTCTTTGCTCGGCTCATTATTGGAGCATAAAAAAATATTTCACTTTCTTACACAGGGAGTATTAAAAAATACAATTTCTCATGCTGATGGTATGAATGCCTTTCGTCCGTAGCGTTAATCTCCAGAGCAGGGCCGGCAATTCACTTGATTAAATGGGCCTTGGCTTCTAGCATTTGATGATTTGCCAGTCTCCATTGATTCATTCCCAATTCTGGAGACTGGACTGCGGCATGCTCACGCTGAACACCTTCCTTGCGTAGGGACGAAATCCTAGACTGGGAAGTTGGGCCTTTTCGTGACGAACAAGGATTTCAATTTACTGTCTGAACAAAGTTAATGCTAGTCCAAATATTAAATAGCAACTAATGACCATGGGAAACAGGTTAAACTTGCCGTTGAAACCAATTAAGAGTAATCAAAGAGTGTTAGAACATGAAATATAGTATAGTATAATAAACAAGATGAAAGTTAATGAAGTCGTCCTCTAGTGAAATGAATAAGTCGCAGGACTCGCCTTAGGACAAGGCAGGCTCGCAGTTAAGATGAGTACAAGACAAGCGATGGGAAAGGATGCACTCAATTTGCTGGCTACTCGTTACACAGAATTAAAATCTTTTGGTGATTTTCAATAAATAAATGCCACAAAGTCAATGAAATTTAATGTGAAGGAGTGCAGACCGTAACGTGGGCAAAGCATGTGATTCCAAGGTCTCACTAGATCATAATACTGACTGTATGCACGAGTTATTGCGTTTGTTAAGTGGTCTTGCATATTAACGTCTAAAGAGTCGATCATTTAATAGTTTGACAAGGTAATTAAATGTAAAGAGAGTCTAATTGAAGCCATAGAAGTGTCAAAATAGTTATCTATATTATCCACATTTTTTTGGTAGTCTTAGTATAAGGTGTATTCAAGTAATTTCTATTTTTCAAAGAATATGGACTCAATTGAAGCCATAGAAGTGTCTTCTTAGATTTAATGTGAAAGTATGATTTGGGGAAAAGTTTCAAGTGGGAGTGTTTTTGGGCAATGTCATTATAGCATAGGAAAAAATGTGGCTAAAACAAAATTTCTAAAATTACCCAAAACTTAAATTTTAAAACAAGTTCATTTTCATTCCAAAATCTCACTACATCGCCACTGTGTTTTCATACGCCACAAATCAACGGTGTAGATGGCGAGATTTTTTAAAGAGATAAGAGCATGATTTTTTTTTTAAACAATGGGTACCAAAAGCCCTAAAAAGGTGGGATTTCTTTAGGTCATTTGGAAGTTAGTTATTTTTTAATGTAATTTATGTAAAAGAAAAAGAGGATTTTTTTTTTGTACTAGAAAAAGAGGAAGTTGTGTTTTGAGTAATTTCCAAGTTTATGCAATTTTTTTTTGTATTTTTGCTTTTGGGGCACTATGAGCGTGATTCGAATACAAAAGAGGGACCCCGCTTCCTTCAAAGCCATGAGTTCACCATCAGCAAAATTTTTGCTTATATAACCGCTTCTAATGTTATTTAATTATTTTTATCTTATTTTATTAAAAAGTACATATAAGAAATGCATGTGTCCTTACGGGTGAAAAAGGATGGCTGCATAGCGGAGCCAGGATTTATGGCATGCAAAGAAATCTCGCCTGAGCCAAATTCTAGAAGTGTTACATGAGTGACATAGACAACCAGATGAACGAGCACAACTACAGTTTAAATGGCAAGTGAACCCTTAAATTTGTGCCAACACTTTCTTCTAATTCGTTCTCTTCTCTCTGCTTTCTGCGGAATTCCCAAATATTGACTTCAATTGCAGCCGGAACGGAGATAAGTCTCCAGAAAACAAGGCATTTTAAGACACAATTATTTTTCTTAAATATAAGTTACCTGCATCTCCCTATCTAGTAGAAATAGTTGTCATGTCTAGTCTATCATGATGGACTTAACCCTTCCAAGAAATATGATGAATATTGATGATCAAAACGTGAGTAATTTATCTTTTTTTTAAACCTTAAAAGCACTCTAGATCATGAGCTAGGACTTCAAAATTGCATTCCATATTTCACAAAAACAATGATTCTTATGTCCTATATTAATGATCTAAATTTAGAAAAAAATATTTTATATTAATTATCTTATTTTATGTTAAGAGTCGTTAGTATGCATCAAGGCGTGCGTCAAGCATATTGCAGGGGATCAGATCTCCTTCTAAATTAGGGATATGCGAGTTTGAATCACCTGCCTAGCCATTAATATAATACGTGTCATCAAATTTCGATCCAACAATGTACAATTTGCCTAAACGCATGCATTTCTAAGTGCACATGGCGTATGTAATTATTTTTTGAGTAATGCTAATGTGACATTAAAAAAGTACATTAAAAGCTTACTTCATCTTCCCATCACATTGATGAGTAATGGTGATAAAAAGTTGAAGTAAGTTTTTAACGTAACTTAAATATTTTTCTTATTCCTTTTATGTTATCCTTCACATGGATGGAGTAAAAAGGGTTAAAATATAGAATGGGGTCCAATAAACTCCTCCAATTAAAGGCATTCTGGTTAAGACTTGAAAGCATGGACTAAATTAATATTTGAGTCTATGACGTTGTTGTTGGGTGGTTGTGCACATAAAGCCAAATTACTAGAGCATTGTTTTCCATGGACCACTCGTTTCAGTTTGACCCACCGGCTAAGAAGACCATTCCACTCTTTGACTAATAAATATATTAATTAAAATATAACGGCTTCAGAATAGTAATGGGATGTGGATGCAATTGCAGCCAGATTCCAATAACTTGCTGATTAAAAAAAGGAAAACGTAGTATGTGGTGTACTGCAGCCTACAAGCTCTACGGCGCACCCTGAGATTATGTTATTAACCGGAGAGTGATACAGTTTATGTTATTCAATACACAATTAGGTAGCTAAGTAACATGGTAAATATTATATATTAATTAGTAATCTATTGACATACGAGGGTAAAAGTCGTTCTGTCATATCATAAGGTCTTAAAATATTTGCTCAATCTTTAGTAAAATTAGCGACAAAGTTTTGTTATAGAAAAAAGTTTATATGAATCTGGGTTACATGCATGAGCTTAAGTAATATGGGTTGTCTGATTAAGATCCTATAATAAAGGGGGTAGAAATTAATATGACCTTGAGTTATATGCGTCGTTAATCTAACAATGCATAATGCCCGAGCTCACACAATCCCACGTGAGCCCTATCTCATAAAATAATTTTTTTTGTTAAATAATTTGCCTAACTTTCCTAAAACTTATGCTGCCTTTTTGTTAAGACAATTCTTTTTAACTAATTTCTGTTCACCTTTTATATTGCATAAATCTTGTATTATAGAGTATTTATAGTGTACTGAAAATTTCTAGTAATTTAAATTATTTATTTTGATAATTATTGTATTTATTATTGTGTCATTATTAATTTATGCCTTAAGGTTAGTATCGAACTATCCTCAGTTTTTTATTCAAACTTTTCCACAATTTATAAATTGACCCGTTGCCAAACCAAACCTGAATTGTGACTTTGTTATAGAGATACTTTGTATTGAAGACTAATTTCCATCTCATAGAAACTGTTAAAGAAAAAAAATCATAGAATCCAAACAAATGTGATTTTGATGTTGATGTTATAATATGTTAACTATAGATAAAGAAAAATTTGACTTTATCAAGTAAAATGTTCTAGATTAACTCATATTTAAACCAAACACAATATTTGATGGTGAATCAAATTAACTAAACCTAATGCGAAGTTAAATCAACATCTGCGACGGATTTAAACCATATGTGATTGGAAGTGAATCTCCGCCATGAGGATTTTATGAGTTGCCACTTCTTTAGTGTCTACAATTGACGGCCAACAACTTCATCCAAATTTGGCACAAATTCTTTCAACAAGGTCTGCTTTCAAATTCATTACACACCCTTCCGCCATTAAATGGCAATGTGGTCATCTTTCACGTCTCCATTGACGTTGTGGAACATGCATGCATGATTCAATAATTTTATATAACTCATCTTCATGTGCCTCTAGGGTAGATATGGCTCTCAGAAGTTCTATGCTCCCTAAGTGACGGTGAACCTAAGTATAAGGAATGCATAAGAGCTGTCCATATTTAACGCATATAAGTGTCAAGGCTAATGATGTTAACGTATATTAGCATATGCACCATTGATTTTAAATATAAAAAACTCACATTTATTTTTATGCTAATAAGAAATATAAAAAATACTTCCCTAGTTCTAATAGCTTTTGCAGTACATAAGAGATGAAACAAACTGATTGCATGATATCTTCCATGACGTCAAGATATTCAATTGGCCAACATAGGGGGTGGGCTCATTGCATGGCACATATTGAAATGCTTTGGTTTCTAGAAAGTTAGGTGACGATGGGCCATCTTACTTAATGTTTATATATTGCGAGATAAGGAAAGGGGCGAAGAGTATGATTCGCCGCCCACTGCATCTGATAATGGGGACCACCCATCTATGTGACCATACTTAAAACCAAAACTCCATTAATCCTCAGTCCTCACTAGGGTATTACTAGCCATTTCCTGCAGTATTTGCGCGTTCTTGGCCCGTATTATATAGTACTTCTTTTCTATCTAATATTAATAGTTTTATTAATTTTTTATAATAAACTAATTTTAATTTATTTTAATAAACCAAATAAAACTATTACTATAGAACTTACAGAGTATATACAATTTGTTCCAGTCTTAGGAAGAATGAAAATGCTTACATAAGCTTGCATGGAAATAATTACACTTTGGATAATCAAGCCAATTAACACGGATATGTTTATCATGGCATCTCGAGGTATGGTGGATTATGTTCAGTAAGATAAATGATGAAGATTCTTGATCAAGAAATTTTAGAACTACAACCTTTCCGAAATTCCAAACTAAAAAATGGTATATGCAATTAACACATTAAAAAAGTTAGCATTAAAAAAAATTCAGCAATAACATAATTTGAAATTTTAACCTTCCTTCAATGTGCATAGTGTTAAAGTTGAGATTAGCAAGTGTATCGCCCATCATAGACATGCATTTTACCATTACACAACTTATAGCTCATATACCCATGTATATAATGAAGAGTTTAGAAATATGGCTAAGTTTAAGCGGCAAGGACCTCCAAATAAAATGATTGTACTTCATCCAGTTATTTAAATCAAATCACTATTTTTAATCAATCAATATGAATATCAAAAGGTACTTGAATCTTCTAACAAAAAGTAAATCAATAGTTCTCCCTTGTCCTACATTAATAGCTCCATTTGGAGAAAAAAAAATTGTTTCATATTATTACTTCAATTTTGTTCAATTTAAGTGGTTGGGTAATGAAAAAAATAGTATTGCAAACTTATTTTCCCTTCTTTTAGATGTGAGTTTGACCATTCAATAAAAATTACTATCTTTTCAAATGTAACTATTAGTATTAGATGGAGAGAGTATTTGAATTAGTTTCCCAACCCCAAAAATATAAAGTGCAAAATATTGGATTTCATATCATATAGTATAATTAATACAATACAACTTATATAATTAATAATCCCTCTACTAAATATTAATAGCTCTATTTGATATTTTAAAATAAATTAATTTTAATTTATTAAAAAATAAATAAAATTATTAATGTGAGAAAAGGGAATACAATACAATTTTTTTAAGTGCTCTCAATATTCATAGAAGTGCTTAAATATGCCAACTTAAGTGTGTTGTTAACCAAGATCCACGTAATTTGACTTAACATACCCTCTCTAGCTAGTAACAACTAATAGCTAAGCCCCCTGCATTAGATTTGGCCCCAATCCACTTCCTATAATGAAGGCGGTGTATATTTAATGACATGAATTTGATTTGACTTGCCCTTTAGAATGGTAACGCCACCATTCTAACCGACAAAACTTCAAAGCATTATCCATTTATGTCTCTCGAGACCCGGTATTCCTCAACTCGTTTTTCCCATAAGAAGGGGTGCCTAGGCACACCTGTTGCAACTGAAGGAACCTCTAACTTCATCCTGCATGACATATTTCTTTAACACCAGAGGATTGCCATCCAAAGACTAGATCCGAAGGTGAGTGCTGCAGTGGCTACAGAGTCGGTACTCGGCACATCTGTTACCATGTCTATGTATACACATTGCATAACTTCAGCACAAAAAAAGAAATCTACACAGCATGCATAACTTTAACTTTGATGCCCAGGAGGAGCTGACGAATAACCTGAACCAAGGAAGCAACTGACCATGGGATGGAAGATACGGTCCCACGAAGAACGTTAATCAATAGCAAGGAGTCACCATCAATGTACACCCCAACTGTCAAAAACTTACCTTAACACCTTAAAGCCATCATTTTGAACCCTGTTTTTCTACTGCCACTCGAGCTCAGAGGGGATAGAATCTGGTGTGGAGCAACTTAGAAAGGTCCCCTAACAGGCTAGCCTCTAATAGACGGAAAGCGCAGGTTACACCTTGTTTATAGACCATAAGACCAAAAGCCCGCTGCTTTGCCTTGTCCTGATCAATTTATCAAATTGTTTGGCACTTCTTTAGGTTTAGGCTGTACTTATTTCGCTTTTTTTTACTAGTGGTATGCTTGTGTAATATCCCTTATTTTCTGGAACTTGTTGTAAAATATTTATTATTTTTTGCTTAACTTTTTTAAAAGAGAAATTTGACACTTTGGTGTATCTATTTTCATATTCGATATTCGTAGCCATAGAATAAGGAATGATACTTAGTCACATATCACAAGCCTCGACATGTCATAGAAACTTTCAACACGAAAATGAGATAGAAAAAAAAAGACGCAAATGAGAGAAAGCAAGAGAAAAAAAATTTAAAGAAAAGAAAGGGAAACAAATTGGGCAAATTGTACCAGACTGGAGCGGAGGGAAAACCTCCGCCCACTTTCTTCTGTGAGGTCGGAGGTCGTGCCACCAACGGCTGTCGGCCAGCTTGGTGATGTCGCCGTCATGGAGTGGCCCCATCGGATGTCCACCCTTCTTCCTCTTTTTCCTATTTCGATCTGGTGAACCCGCAAGTGTTTTTCACTTGATCCACCTACGCTGCCAGCCAGATGACCTCCAGCTCACCACCATGGCTCTGCCTCGCTAGGACGACGTCTACGCACCATTGTCCCGACCTCCTCGCCCCTCATTTAGTAGTGTGGGGTAAAAATCTGTTTGCCCCTCTTCCCCCTTTTTTTGTGCGTTGCAGCCAACGGCATTGTCACCGTTTGTAGGCTACCGCAGGCTGGCCTTTGCCCCCCTCGGCTTGGCTACGGCAAGGCCACCGCCCCTACCAAAATCCCCCCACCACACCCCTCTGGCCCTATTCCGATCCGGATGAAGCCCCCCATTTTTTGTTGTGTGTTTTCACTGCCGCCTGCCAACCGTTGATTGGCTTCCATGCTGCCGCCTCGAGCCGACTACGGCGAGGTGCTAAGGTTTGGCCTCCTTTGCCCCGATCGGTCTAATTTGCTTGATTGGCCAACCCGCACAGGAGCAAAATTTGCCCTTTTTTTGGGCGGTGTCCATTCTCTACCATGGACATCAAATGATACTGGGCCGATGTCCATCTGGCTTGCCGTGATCCGGCAAATGCTGGATCACCGCCATGTTCAAGGTTTGACCCTTGGCCCCCGTCTAGCCATTCATGGCCCGACGACATGTCTACAACCCTAGCTTGACACGTTGTTGCCCACAATTAGATTGACTCCCTTTCATTTCTTTTGACCGGTGGTTCTGCCACCAGCGAACAACTGTGCATGTCGGCTTGACCCAACAACGACAAGAGCCATCGTTCCTGGCCTCCCCTTGTCCTCTCCTCCACCCTACACGCCTTCTACCCAAATTAGACGTCCCAAACTTTGTGGTACATCTCCTATCACGCCCCGGCGATGCCCGACCCGAGCCGAACCCGGTCCAGGGGCCGGTCAAGCGCGCGGGGGCGACGAAGTGAAGATTGAGAAACGACTCTAGTGGAAGACTTAACCCTAACCACGGGCGATTAACAGCAACACGGAGTGCGCACAATCCTTTGAGCAAGAGTAAATAAAAGGGAAAGAAAAGGGTTGCTTATCACAAGGTAAACAACAATCTCAAACCCACAAGCTTAGTTAAGTAAAGCTCACACCGGCTCAAAATAAGACTTAAGCACACATAACTGTAAAATATGACATAAATCCAAAACAAGAACCCTACACAAAGGTTCTGACATAAAGCATGAAACAAAAGAAGGTAAGTCACACAACGATCTCCATGATCATATCCAAGCCACCTCCGACCTTTCCTCGAAGAGGAGATCCTGTCCGTCTGCATGTCGCACCACGCAGCCCCAAATCAAAACACACAAAGAGGGGTGAGTTTAACAAACTCAGCAATGGTTTTAATATCACTATCAACATTGAAAGCACGATAGCATAATAATAAGATCATTCAAATCCACGATTTACATGGTGCATCATTTTCTGATCACATATTCACATCACTTAAAACTGCATCACAGTGCATAATCAACCTGCATGGATGTATCTCTAACATACATATTCCCACATGCATTCACATCATAACCAATCCTGCATGGATGTATCTCTAACATACATATTCCCACATGCATAACATCATCACAATCTGCATGGATGTATCTCTAACATACATATTCCCACATGCATTCACATCATAACCAATCCTGCATGGATGTATCTCTAACATACATATTCCCACATGCATAACATCATAACCAATCTGCATGGATGTATCTCTAACATACATATTCCTACATGCATTCACATCATAACCAATCCTGCATGGATGTATTTCTAACATACATATTCCCACATGCATAACATCATAACCCATCCTGCATGGATGTATCTCTAACATACATATTCCCACATGCATTCACATCATAACCAATCCTGCATGGATGTATCTCTAACATACATATTCCCACATGCATAATATCAAATTGAAGTGCATGAATGTATCTCTAACATACATATTCCACATGCATAACATCAAAATCAACCTCCATCAAGGAGTGATCACACATTAATGTCACACAAACGGGAGCATAGACAAGGCCACGAAGGCATGTCATGGTCCAAAATTCTACACAAGAATTATAGAAAGATCGGGGTTGTCAATCCCTAATGCTGCTCGCCCTGGACGATCCTGGCCAAGGATGTCCCATTCTCACACAGAGAATTTACAGCAGGGGTGTTCGCCCAGGGACATCTCCTGCGGAGGGAAGAGTCTGAGTTCTCACACAGAGAACCCTAGAACACGTGGTAGCGGGGTGCACACGGCATACCACACTGGATTCTCAAGGTCCAGATGACACTCATAATAACATTCTCACAATCCGCAAGACAAATACACAACTCGTCCCCACATCATTCCATTTAACTAGACTCAACCCGGGGAGTGCACTCGTTCCACACAGGAACTTCAAATCGTTCCACACAGGAACTTCAAATCAAAATATGTCCTTTCGGACCAATCAACTTGCGATTAATCCACAACTGATCAATCTGGCACACAATTCTATCATATTGCATCCAATCGGTCAAATTCGATTAACCACGATGAAACCTCAATTGGAAATCTATTTTCATGATGCATGCAGCATGGTACATACGTGGGCAAAGCATACATGAATCCTAATTCATGATAAGTGCTCTCATCAGCCCCTAATGCATCATTCATAATCACAATATCAAGCTTCAACATCATCATTTAACCCCACATGTGTGTGTGTGCATCTAGTAGAAGCATTTCACATAATGCATGCCAATATGCTTGAAATTAAACTCACTACCACACTACACATGTGAATTTCCATCTAAACATGAATTCCAGCGGAAATCATAGGAGTAGAATTGTTGAAATCATATCTCAATTCAAAACTCCACCACAAAGGCTAAACACATATAACATCACTCATTTCATCATTGAATCATGACATTCATTAACATCCACACACAACTAACCACAATCTATCATGACAAATCAGTCCAATAATAGATTATAGTTCTACTGAAAATATGCTTAACCAAAGGGAAACAACCATTCATAATTTCAAGATAACGATTCCAACATCATGCCACAAAATATAAGTCATTCCACCATCTTTAAGCATATATCTCAACTCCATAAACTTAATAACATGCATTTTCAGTAGCTTAACATAGCTTAAAACACTCCACATTCATATAAAATTGGCAAGCTAACGTGGAATCATCAAAATAGACATCATACTCTCAACATGCAATTTTCTGTGTAGCCGATCGATCACCCTTCAGGCCGTTCGATCGGTTACACGCAAATTTTTGAAATTTACAGTTCAACCGATCGATCGCCCTGCAGGGCCGATCGATCGCCAACACGGCAGAACAGTCATCTTCTTCCTTTCGCAAATCCAAACCGAAATACCATAGATAACACTTCAAATCTACATCTAACACCCTAATCATCATCAAAAGTCCTCCTTGACTTCCAGAACATCAAACCAAACCATAATAATGCAAAACCCTAAGAAATCAGGATTAAATAATTCTATTTTCTAATCTTACCATTAACACACCAAGTCAAGCAAACCATTCCGAAATAAGCCAAAAATAAAGAGTCTTACCATGGACAAACAGAGATTTTGAAGACCCATTACCTCAGCACTTGATTAAGCTCGGATTGAAGAGTCACCCTTCTTAAAATCTTTGAAAACACAATGAGTTTGAATTAAACTTAATAGAAATCGATTTACCCAAGAAATCCCTAATTAAATCTTAGATCTAGGGCTTGTTGGTAGTAAAAATTGAATTTTGAATGTGAGGGTTTGTAGTAAAACACAAATCAGTAGCTTTTGATGGTAAAAAATGAATTGAATCAAGGGAAAAATGGTATATTTGGAAGAAATTAAGAAGAAAGCCAAGGATTAGTGCTTAATTAGAGCAAGCTTACCTTAATCGGCTTCTAATTCGGGCCTAAGTGGGGATTAGGCCAGCCTCCTTCCTTAGCCAATTCCCAAAAATGGAAATGACTCTGGTTTGCCCTTTTATAGTAAGGGTTGGGGTAGGCATAGGTAAGTTTTGGGGTATAAATATGAAAAGTAGGCTAAAAGTGGTTATTTTGTAAATTTAAGCATAAATTAAGCCTAATAAAATTAGGAAAATTTTTATGTGACCTTAAGTATATGTCTAGGTTCATTTGACACAAAAAATAAAATTTTTGACGGTGGGGCCCACATGGGTCCCGCCAAAACCCTAATTTTTGGGAAGATAGTAAAAATTCTGAAAAATTCCAAAAATTCACATTTGGTTTAAAATCACTTAAAACCACTAATATTAAAGTTAATTTTGGTTAAAATCATCACAAACTCTATTTATTTACGAAATCACCGAATAAGATCAGAAAACACGTAAATCTCATGATAATCAATAATTAAATAAAACCAAAACCGGTTTAGAGATGAGGGTCCTTACATCTCCGACCATTGTCATCGGCTCTGCCAGCCTAGTGACAACCTGTCTAACCTAACACTGAGAGGACTTGGCCCACCTGTCCAACCAACGTGGGCTCTGCCTTGACCTAGCGATGGAAAGGGCCAACAATTCTGGCCCAATTCTACCTCTGCACCCCCACTTTCCCTTACACACAACTCAAAACTTGTGGGAAAGAGTCCCCGGTTCCTAGTCCTTCCAAGGGGAAGCAGCACTATGAGCCACTGACCTAGGGCCAATGAAGGCTTGGCTGCTGCCATGCCTAGATTCACTGCCTAAGCCGTACTTGATGCATAACTGCCCGCACAATGGTTTTGGATGTGGGTGGCGATTGGAGATGTCACCGCCTTTGTTGGCTACCTGCTCTAGAATTTAATAATTTCTACTTTTGTTTAGGGGGACCACCACTAGCGTACCCTACCTCTTCAATCTCTGACTACCCCAACCCCCTAAAAGACTACCCTTTTTAGGTTTGACCATGACAACCGTGCGTATGTTGTTTGACAGTCGATCCCGCCCGCTAATGACTGAATTCTGCTCCCACCGACCAGAGTTGCATTGGGGCATACCGGCAACCTGTCCTCCCCTGTGGTTGCCTTTTTGCCACGTGCTCTTGTGGTTGCACGTGCAGTTTAGGTTAAAGGCACCACCCTTGTGGCATTTGATGTTGGACTGGTACCACTAGTCAAATATGACCACTAAAGCACTTCCCTGTCTCTCTTATGTCCATGAGTACAAAACCAAACCCTCTGCCCTTTTGTAAGGCTTTGACAATGCAAAATTGTTGCTGTTGGCTATGGTATGCGGTCGATTTTAGCATCTTATGGCAACAAAGTATTTTTAGTAGTTGGCCAACCTCCAATAAGCCACCCCCATCGTAATTGTCATTTCTAGTGGCACAACCTTGTGCCTGCCCGCCCTAATGCGCCAAAACATTTGCTTCGAGTTACATTAGCCCCACCTTACCCAGATTAATTTTGGTATCTCTAAAAATCATCGGGACAACAACTCTTCTCTTAGTGTGATGCTTTTGGACGCCAACTCCACCATCAATTCCACCACCATGTGTGCTCACCCGTCACCATTGAGCTCACGTGGATTACAAGGTGGGGGTCCTTGAACTCGTAATTTCATGATAATATGCTTTTATTATTTAGCAACATGTTAGGAGCTTGTAACTTAATGTTTTGCATGATAAATGTTGATTAAATGACATTGTGTATACGGGAGAAATGAGGATTATGGTAAGTTAGATTATGCGTATGAAATGTATGTAAATCATGAGCATGTTATGTATGTGAACTATACATTTGCTAGTGAAGACTAAGGGTATAACAGTAAGTTATTGATGAATTATATGTATGTGATCAAAGCATGTGATAGATCTTCATATGTGGGCTGGCTGTGTGTGGTTTATGGGCACTAGTATGTATGTTTGATTGTAAGTTTGTCAAATGGGTGTTTCATGGACTATGATGTGAAAATTGTAGCAAAGTGTCTGGTGACAGAGGACGTAAGATTTGCAGGTGAAGTCCAAGCTTGGTGAGATTGGAGGATTGGTTTGGATTGAATCAAATGATACATTGGAGCAATGAGCAGGAGACTTAGGGGATGTCAGGATTTAAAAGACTTAAGGTTCATAGCGTCTTTGGGGGACTCTGAGTTAATAAGAGTTGGTATCATAATTGTACATGCATAATGTACATTATATGAATTGCAATAGAAGAAATATGAGTAAGGAATTAGTAAGGGTATGATTATTGGATTTAGATATGAGGGATTTCATTTGAGGATTTTGAGTAAGATGAATTGGTTTTAAGGTAGATGGTGTGGAATGTAAGGCTGTAAGTAGATTATGGTAATTAGAGTATGCTTGTATGGAGTTTGAGTATGATAAAGTAAGGGTATGTGGAGATCCATAAGTTTGTAAGGGTATGAGTGAGTTATGACTATGGAATGGATGAATTAAGTGAAGTGTGTTGACCTTGTAGATTAGAGCTTCAGAACGGCATGGTCTTAGCTTGGATGGCTGAAGAATATAAGATTGAAGTAGTTTTAGACAAAATTATACATGCATAAGTTATATAATATGAACTTGAATTGTAAGTAACCCTAATTTGATAATGTTGTGAGTTTGAAACTGAGGGTTTCAATTGATTAAGTTCCATATTTGAGCATCTTTCTAAGTCTAGCCATGGTATTATTTTACTGGATTTTGTGTTGGTGCTATATTTTGGCCCAGACATCTAATTCTCGGTTCAAAGCGATACATGTTTTATCAGTTTTGTCTTGGTATTGTATTTAAGCTAAGACATTTGGTGCTTTATTAAGAGTATTGCTGTAAGTTTCTACCATTTGTTGGCATTGTATGTCTTTTTGCCTTTAAATGTCACTATAAGATTCATGCCCAAAAGTGGCATTGTAAAATTTTCGTCCTTAGTTGGCATTGTATAGCCCCAGAGAGTGGACATTTGTGCACTTAGGTAAATAGTATCATGAATATACTTTTACATGTTTGATTATGTACTTCATGAGCATAGGTGTGCCTTGCTTTCAAAAAAGTCTATGACATCTAGCTGCCCCCTAGAGGTTTAGGTGATGCCCCAATGACATTTCTTTTTTTTCCGACGCTGGAGCTTATTAATTGTAATAAGGTTCAGTTGTCAATAGTATATGTATAACAGTAAGAGTAAGTTATATGTATCAGATTTTGAGTAAGTTGTATGTGTAAGATTTGGAGTAAGTGTAAGTGTGAACATCTAAGAAAGACGGTAAGAGTAAGCTTCTGAGTAAGACTTAGATTGTACGAGTAAGGTCACACAAGTAAGGTTGTACGAATATGTGTAAATTATATGGGCAAATGTGTGATGGTACAAATAAGTTTGTACAACTCTAATTTAAAGTGTAAGTGTAAAAGTATGTTATGAGAGTAAGCATAAGAGTAAGTTCAGCTAATGTGATGGTTTGCATGTGAAACAATTTGTTTATGTTACACATATTTCTTGTTTCATGTGAAGTTGCATGAATGCATTTATATATAGACTTATGAAGTTTATTGATTTGATTTCTTCTACTGAGTATAAAAATACATATTTTTCCTATTTTTAACTCATTCGTCTAGTGGCTTTTGCAGGTTGACTGATAGCTTTTTGGATTGGACTTTTTTCCTTGTAGTGGATCGCTCTTCCTTGACCTCAGTGTGCAATGGACTCGTGGTGAGGCTATATTATTTTTGTACCACAATCTCATATATTGAATAGGGTGAGAGTTTTTTATGTTATTTTTCTAAACTTGTGCATATATGTATGATTTAGAACTCACTCTTAAAGAACTTGTACTCCTATATGCCTGAGATGTATTTATTTTTAAATACCATGACCATGATAGGTTTCATATTTATATTTGTCATGCTTGAGAATGTTGGTTCAATTGTATAATAGTCAAAATTATAAAAATTATTTTTGCATATTTTTAATTTTATTATTTGATTTGATTTACATCCGTATTTTGAAACAAAATTTTAGTAAAATTTTAAAATAAATATATGAAAAACCTCAGACGTGACAACTTGCTTAAAAAAATATAAAAAATTATTTCGGGGCTATTTGAATACTAGATTAAAATGTAATTATTCATCATTGAATTTTTTTATAAATCTTAAAAAATCTAAATTTTGTTTCATAAAGAGTTTTGAGTAAATTTAATTCTATCAAAATTCTAGTTAAAAATGAGTTTAGTTGCAAGAGGAGATTTTAAAATTTTGCCAAAATTTTGGTAAAATTCTAATTCTTGCCTAGTTTAGATTTACAAAAAAAATGGTTGCCAAATCAGATTTTGTGGGAATTCCTTTAATTCTTTCATTTTTTTCAAAATTTTACTTTATATTTTGTATCCAAACAACTTTGAATTATTTTTTATCTTTTAGATCATTATATTGAGGATTGATTCACTCGGCCTAAAAGCTTTTGCTTTTAGAAGGTTGGATGATGTGGACCTATTTCACTTACTATGTAGTTTACAAATTTCTCTAATATAATTAACAAAGTTAATAACTACATTTCCGTGCGCCATAAACATGATCTTTAAGAAAAAGGCATGCACAAGTTAATAAGTTTTTGAGTGAGGAATAAGTTTTATGTGCCCAACATGCATAAAATACAAATGGGTGGGAGATACTTGATTCAAATGAGTCTTATAATTCAATTTGGGTGGGCCTTACGGGCTAGGGTGATTGCAAACGCATGAGTTTGCGAACTGAGTTTGCTTAATACTTCATCCATCTCACATTAATAGTTCAATTTAGTTTTAAAAGTAAATGATTTATAAGCTAATTAAATATAAAAATTTTGTTAATAGCACTAATTAACAAAAAATGATATTCCCTTCATTCCAGTTTGATAGTCCTATTTAATTTTTTAAATAAACTAAAATTAAATTATAAACTAAAGTAGACTATTATAATATGGGACAAAAGACTACTTAACATTTGGAATGTATGTTGCAGGATTCTTGCAAATAATTTACAAAAAAAATTAGTATTATCCACATAAGTACATTGCCATAAAAAAAATCATGCAAGAACATTATCAACAAACTTAGCAAGTGTATGCCAATGACTAATCATAAAATATATGCAACATTGATGATGTGGATAACGTTTATGACTTGTTGACCTTTTAGCTGTTCTTATGGTGCATTTACTTCCCTTATTGATACTTAAGTACTTAGTAGGTATTAACTTTGTGAATTTTAAAATTTTTTGAAAAAAATTTATTTGCTACTTTTTTGGTAAAAATTGGCAGAATGACTCCAAACGCTTGGAAATACTGGTTGCTTTCAATTGAATTAATGGATGTGGACTCCTCCATGTACGTACCAATTATACCGTCATTAATCTTAAAACATGTTTGATGAATTAGTTGATTATACCTTTTTTATATAGATTATACCTTGATTAATCATATCATTATGCACTTACTCTCTTTTTTCAGAAAGGGAACTTGACGCCCTCTTGACATCATCTCTTGTGAAGAAGCCATAATTACTATCAAACCAATTAGGCCAAGTGAAAGATTTAGTATGTGATTAAGTTCATAATTGCAAAAAACAACGGAGTTTTGACCATAAACTTGGCACGTTGGGGGCGTCCTCACCTGGACGGTTATGATAACGTGAATAAGGAGTTTTCCATAAATAAATAGGCAACAAATACATCAATACGCATGCTAACGCATATCTCGGCAGCTCACGAAGTTTATCAGCGTTATCTTTATTGTACTATTTTAATATTTAAACGAGGATTGTTCGTAACGGATTTCTCAGTCACATTCATTGGCAAAGTTGAGCATCTCAATCAAAACCATTTGACCTAACATGCATGATGCATGCTATTTAAAAAATACTCTATTTATTTTATATTAATAATTACATCTAAAAAATAATAATTTTTATTAAAAGGGAAAATTTACATCTAAAAAAGAAAAATAAGCTTAAGATATTTTTTAAGTACCTAACCATTTAAATTTAACAAAATAAAATTATTAATATTAAATAGACTTTTTTGCCAAATAGAGCTACTAATTTATGACAGAGAAAATAACTAAAATATTACTTTTATGCTTTTTTTGTTGGGATTTAGGAAGCTAAGAATACACACAACCTTCACTAAGACGTCATGGGGACATCTCCCTTGACGGGGAGAGACCCAACTAGCAGCACGAGGCTGGATCAGTTGCTTTTATACCTCTTTTTGATAGCATACGTTCATATGTGAACTATGTATGTTGCCCCCTCTCTTAGTGATCTTTAGGATTATTGTGTACATTTTGTGTCCTACATTAATAGCTGTATTTAGAAAAATAATAATTTTTATTTAACAGTAAATCCAATTTCTAAGAGAAGAGAAAATAAGCTAATCATACTTTTTTAAGTAACTAATGATTTAAATAAAATAAAATAAAACTATTAATATAAAATATTTTTTTTTGTTAAATAGAGCACGTAGTAAAAAAATTGGTTGCTAGATACAATGCATTACCTTACTTTTTTTATTTGGGTCATAAGAAATTAGATGCCTCATCCGCCCTGCTCCAGCCGCCCTGTCAACGGAACAAAGTGAAAACCTTCCTGCTTGCCAAAGGGAACATGAACAAGTTGCTCAGGTCGAGGCCAGGCCAGATGGTATATGTGTATAAAGTTTTTGTATAGAGTGATTAGCAAAAGCATGATGCTACCAGCTTCCTTGGTCACAGCCAGTCGCCTAAGCCTAGAGAATTCATCCCAAGTTTTAAACAACATGACATCTCTATGATTTTCAGGTGTTCAATGGTGTAGCACCGCAAGGCTGCATCTACTTTTTTTTTTTAAAAAACTATCCATTCCCTTATAAATGTTGCACTATTTTTTATCCAACAAAACTTAATATTCTCTTTGTTTTATATTAATAACTTAATTTTGTTTGATAATATAAATTAAAATTAATTTATTTTAGAAAATAGAATGAAGCTAGTAATGTATGACAAAAAGAGTATTAGGTTTTGATTGAAATGGATCCACTTTTACGCCCTATAAAAACTTAGTATAAGCTCACTAAAGTTGTAGGACGATAAGAGTTATGATCTGACGGCAGGGAGCTAGAGCTGTACCACTATTTTCCAAGGTTTCATTGGATATAAAATAATATAATAATTTTTTATATTATTATTATACTGCACTTAAGAATACATAGGAATTACATAGATTTTGGGTCAATCCGGCCTAGCAACTCAAACCCCGCCTTGCCTTCGTTTTGGGTCGACAGGGGGATACATGCGGCAGTGGCCGAAGAAGCCATCAACACTCAACAATTCGCCAACTTTTTAAATCAGAATTCTATTTGAAAATCAGTTAAGTATGGAGTGCAAGAAAACCCTGGGATGTAACATGTATTAAGGCAAAAGTTTACAAGAGTATGGGCTTAGTCAAAGCTCTTACAAACGAACCTCATGCAAATTTTTTGGCAACTCGGGTTTTACTTATTAAGCATGGAAGTGGAGGCGAAAACACCCAAAATCTGGATGTCATCCCCTTCCCTTCTACGCGGTTAAGGTGCGTTTTAAATAATCAAACCAAAATTTTGACTAATACGCCCCACACGGACTTCGGCCACATCCCCGAGTGGCCTGGTCAACTCTTGGAGGGGTATCCTAGTAATTTCATCATCCCCAAAAGTGTTTTAAACTTTCTGAGAATCCAAGGTACCTGTTTCCCGTTGCCTCCCGAGCTATTTGACGAAACTACCCATCTCACCTCGCACTTCGAGCCGCTCTTAACCCGGGTAATTGCGTAATTTCCCTGCCAGCTTCTCACTCCACCGGACTGCGGCAGTGCCAGTAAATGCAGTGAATTTACTGCAACTCAGAAGGAGATATAAAAAAAAAATGTAATATATAAAAATTTAAAAAAAAGGTTTTTTTCGTAAAACTCTAATTTTCACCCCATGCAAATAAAAAGCGGCCCATGCAGGCCGAACGTGCAGTTGACCGACGGAACACCTATCATTAAAATATTATAATTCAACAAAAAGAAAATTAATGATTTATTTTTATAATTATAATAAATTAAAAAATGATATTCTATATTAAATGGGAAGACATAAATAAATGGAAAACTCCACCACTACAAAAAGGGTCACCCTTGCAGTTCTTCCCCCTTTTACTTTCAGATCTCTCTTCCTTCCTTCCTTCTTCCTTCTTCCTTCTTCTTCTTCTGGTTGCTCTGTGAACCCTAACAAGAAGAAGAGGCAGACGGGTTTGTGCCACCGCTCGGCTGTTGCGATCTGCCATTTTGGGGGGAGGCGGCATTTGGTGGGGGAGGGGAGGGGGAGAGAGAGAGAGAGACGGAGGGGGAGGTGGAGGTGGTGGCGAAGCGGGGAGCTGGGAAGGGTGGGGGGTGGGAGAGATGTACAAGAACCAGCTGCAGGAGCTGGCGCAGAGGAGCTGCTTCAACCTGCCGTCTTACTCGTGCATCCGGGAGGGGCCCGACCATGCGCCCCGCTTCAAGGCCACCGTCAATTTCAATGGGGAGACCTTCGAGAGCCCCCACTACTGCACCACCCTCCGCCAGGCCGAGCACTCCGCCGCCGAGGTCGCCCTCAACTCTCTCTCCAACCGCGGGCCCTCCCACTCCCTCGCCGCCCGCATCCTGGTCAGCCTCCGCCCTCCCTCTTCTTTCCCTTTTGCCTTTTGGATTGCAACAAAGAGGCGTTTTTTCCCCTTCATCGGGTTTTTTTTTTCGCATGGGATTTTTTTCGTTGGCATGGTCTTGATCGATTTCTGTTTGAAACTTTCTTTTTATTGCTTGGCAATTAACCCGCGAAATGGGGGGTTTGGATTAAGCAAAGCAGCTGACTTGCGCTCTGAGGCGTAAAATGTCTTGCTTACACTGCCGTCTTTGTCCCTCCCTCCAGTCTCCTCCCACCCTTCTTCATGCTCGCAGCGGCGCAGGTTAGCAAATGTGCGCCGATCCGCTGATTCCCCTCCGATTCTGGTAGTCGAGCTTTGACTACCCGGAGCTTGGTGTGAGCACCGACATGTATTTATTTAATATTTTACTAATTTGTTTTATTTTTCCTTAAAAATGGAGCAATTTATGGGGAATTAAGTTTCGCAAACGTTTTAATATTCTGTAAGATTATCAGAATATTTTTTGGGGCTGGAAATTTGACATTGCTTGGTTGATCGTTCATCGGCCGCTTGGGCTGTGTTGTTTGTATGATTCTGATGACAAGAATGCCCTTCCAGTTTTCCCAGGAAAATAGTTTGTTTACTTGCATTTCCGACAGCCTGACCATTGGTTAGAGGAAATCAAGACTTGGGAAGTCGTGGGTTTCTTGGGAGCATGAGAGTATCTCAGAGGAACTTTTATTTTTAATGTTTCTATTTGTCTTAATTGTGCTTTCAAATGCAAGGGCGTGTGCCTGTAATTATTGGCATAATGAGGAGGACATTTTATGTAATCTGGGATATTACGAGTTTGTTTCTTAGCTAATTAAAATGTTCATTGCTGCCCCTTCAGTTATAAGGATATTATGTGAAGGCAGTGTTTTTATAGTATGTTTTATTATTTATTCTCTTGTGCTTCTGCATATAAGTTAGTCCCATCCCTGTTGTTGCATTATCTCCCCTTAATTTGTTCTTAATGCGGTTAACAAAGGTCATTGATTATGACAATAAAAGAAATTTTTAGTTGAGGTCTTTTGAAATTGGGCCATGCCCCGACTTGCTGATGAGCTATTATATAATGATGAATGAATGTACACCAGTCGGAGCTGGGAGCCTCAGTTTGACTGTCCTCACTCTATAAATGTTCTGCTTTAGAGGGTATTTAATATGTGTCTTTAACGTGCTTGACTTCTTAGATATACAATTGTGATTATTCACTTATGAGGAAGCTATATTAGTCTCATCAAGGTTTCAATGCCTCATTGTGTAATTAAACTGCATCATAAAATATGTGCAACAGAGAGTTTTATGTGCACCAAACTAGGCTATATCAACTGCATTTAGGGTCAATTCAAGTTATTTTCATTATCTGCAATTAAGTGTTGAAATGTTGTTCTATTTGTGCTTATATTGTACCGAGTAATGTGAAGTTAAATACTTCAATGAATGTAACTTATGGAATTTACTGGAAGCTGATATCCGTGGACACTTATATTTATGTGCTGTATATTTCATGGGCAGGATGAGACTGGAGTTTACAAGAATCTTTTGCAAGAGATAGCTCAAAGAGTTGGAGCACCTCTACCTGCCTATACCACTGTTCGGTCTGGCCTTGGGCACCTGCCTGTCTTCACTTGCACAGTGGAATTGGCCGGAATTACATTCACAGGGGAGCCCGCAAAGAACAAGAAGCAGGCAGAGAAGAACGCAGCCATGGCTGCATGGTCATCTCTTAAAAAATGTGAGGCTCTTTCATTTTCATTTTTTTACGCTGTCTTGTAGATTAAGGCTGATACTTTGGAAACGGCAGTTGGTTGGAAGATTGATCTTCCTAGATGAGCTGTTTATGATAATGGGCTTGGCATCAGAAAAAGCATAAGCTTGGCAAGGTGATCCAAGCTGCAAGGTGCTTGGTATGGCTGGCAGTAATAGATTCAGTTGCCTAATCTACCATTTGCTGGTGGCTAATTTCGAGTACCTTCTGCTGAATGTTGAATTGTAGAGTGTGTGCTCCAGTCCTTGCGAATTTGATGCTCATCTAATTTCTAAACGTGAGTGCCAATATTACTGACTGAAAATGCATAGCCAGTACGGCTTGTCGTGCATAACAGGATTTTGTTCAAGGACTCGTAAAAAGAACCTAGTATTAACCATTGGGTGTGTATGGTTCCAGTTGCCCAGCTGAGGATTCTCAAGTAGACTGCGGCTTTCATTTTATGAAAACTTTTCTGGGGAGAAAGATGAAGTTGATAGTAATATGGTGTTAAAATTGTGATTTTATCTTTCCACCATTCTTTAATTCCATCAGCGCATAAGCAATTTCAAAACGTCATTTATTGGCCTTCTCTTCTGTATTTTTGTTTAACCCGTTTCTTTTGTATATTCAGTGGCCAAGGAATCTGCAAGCTCATCATCAGAGACAGAAACTCACAATGATGAGCAGGAACAGATCACCATAGCTCGAGCCTTGCTCAATTACCGCATCAAGGAAAAGATGGCTTTGGCTACAGCAAACACACCGAATGCCCTTCCATTTCCAAAAAAGTTCCCTATGCAAGAAACCAAGCAATCCGTCTCTCATCCCCCTTTCACTGGTTCAAAAATTCTTCCTCTCATCCGGCCAAAGTCTGCAACTAGAAACAGGCCCCCTCCTGTACATATGAATGATGGATTTACATCATCATCACCTTTCATACCACAAGAAAACCGTGGTTCTCGATGTCAGAAGTATCCAATGGCTGGAGCTCCACCATATGTGCCTGTACGGCACTACCAGAATGCTTACCATGGGATGGCCCCTCCTGTGACTATAAGAACAGCAGTGCCAGTATATTCAGCACCTCCCCTTCCTCCACCACCTGGCCGCTGTGCTCCTCCAGGAATGGGGCCTGGAGCGCGTATTGCTCCCTCAGTGCATATTAGATCTGTTGTGCCAGTTTTTGCTGCACCTGCACCCGTGGTGAGGCTTGAGGAGCCGCCCCCTGTTTTTGCAGCTCCACCATCAATAGCCAGGTCATCTGTGAAGAATGAAGAGATCAGCAATCCAGTATCCCCGCCGCTATTTGTAGCACCACCCCAGTCGGCCAGGACATCAGTAAAGATAGAAGAGATCGGCAATACAGCACCCCCACCGCTATTTGTAGCACCTCCCCAGTCAGCCAGGACATCAGTGAAGATAGAAGAGATCAACAACTTGGCGCCCCCTCCTGTTTTTGCAGCTTCCCCATCGCCCCCTAAGCCATCGGTTAGAATAGAAGAGATTGGCAACTCTGCTCAGAAAGATTTGCAAGACTCTGCCATACAGAACCTACAACAGCTCAAGATCTGATGCTAGGAGGATATGAATACTTAAGGACTCCTGTCATTTTCAATGCTGCCCTTTTTCTTATAGAATTTACCGTTTGCCTTTTCTGTTCTTCTTACTTTTGAGTGACTTAAATCATCTTGGCTTAGTTAGCTTATGGTAGTACTGTCAGCTCCATCCATGGCCAGTGAAAATGCAGCTTTTTCTCTATAGAACGAACAACAGTGATAATGTTTGGCGCCTAGTGCAGTACCTTGGGGATACAAGATTTGCTATTCTTGTACCATGCGATTGCGCTTCTACCTTGACGCGCCTAAGGACCATTATCGATGAAAGATCTTATAAAGGAGATGCTGTATAACATCGCCAGAATGCGTTTCAAATAAAATAATAAATAACATTATGCGATTTTTCTCATCACGCGCCTTTTGATTGTGAATTTTGGCTCCTCAGGTTACAGATATTGAAGAATCTGATAAAGATAATAAGCGACTTAGAGGCTGTTTGGATACAAATTAGTAAATCAAGATTCACGTAAATTTGATTAGTCAAATTCATTGATGAAACATTTTATATTTGGCTAATACATATTTTATGAATTTAATTAATGAAAAATTTGGTAAACCCAATTGACTTCCCTATAAAAAATTACTTCTTCTCACTGTGTTAATCTCCTAAGGTAGCAATATTGCTATGGTGAAACATTTCATCACTTCTTATGTTGATGCTTTTTTTTTCTTTTGGCAAATTATTGATGATGTTTTTATAAGTAATATTGTAAGTAAAATAGCTTCTTTGATTCCCAGCGAAACATATTGCTACCACATTTTTTACATTTTTACCTTGTGATTGTGCATGTTTATTTTCCTGTAAGCATTAAAATATAGCTTATGCATCTATATTAAGAGTGTTTATGTCCGGGCTTAAATCAAATAAGTTTATGTCCAGGCTGATTTGACAAGGGAATAATTAATATTACAAGTCTGTAACTCATGTACAAGAAGCACACAGCCACGACCAGCTTGACTGGCCTCCTCCCAGTCCTAGCACCCTCTTTAGGTTGTCCTTTACGGGGCTCTTTTGCCTTCTTTTGGCAGCGATCGTGCTTTCCTATGAGCAAAAGGGAGTATGTTAACCAAAGTCACTGCAAAGAACAATTTAAGAGACAATGTAATAAAAAAAGATAACCGAAGTTGCTACATGTCATTAAACCATGTTTCATTTGCAATAAATTTACCAAAAACAGCAACACATACAAAAGCTACCATTACTGTCCTACTCGAAACTCCTCAAATGCAAAACTACTAATTTCCCAGGTGGTGGTGTAACTTAATAAGTTGTCTAAAAATTTAGAGAAAAAAATAAACTTCTAACAATTCAAAATAAATCAATATTAAGGTGGAGTTAATCTTAATATTAGTTGTCAGATTAGTAGAGAGGCATCAGAGTGTATGTGCACTAGTACAGTTAGACTTGGTCACAAGATTCAAAATTTAGAAAGTTCAACAGACATTTGGTAAGAACTTGCAAAAAAGTTCCTACATGTAAACACTAGATTGCCTCATGATTGTGGTTATTTTTGTTTAGTGGAGTTTGTTAAATTTTCCTATCAATGCTGACAACCCCCACCTCACTCTCTTCTCACTAAATTTTCTGGCTTTGCCCCTGCCAAGTAGTGCCTACAAAGGTAGGATCATTGTTCTTCTTTATCCTTCATTTAGGTTACTGAATGAAATTTTTCTATATGTCTAGCATACAAGTTAATCAAGTGAACAACATATAAACTCAAAATGATACCCCTATCTTGCTGAGAGTAAAAACAAGCAGCCTTCCTTCATACGTCTATCTTCAGAACAATATATCATTTCCTATCCAAGATATATCATCTCAAAAATGATTCCCCTGCCTTGTTCAAAATAAAAAAGCAGCCTTCTTTCATACAACTATATTCAGGAACATGTATATCATTTTTAATTCAATTATTCTATGATTAGATCTTCTCTATTATTTGGACAAATATTTCATCTCTTAACTATTTTCATTTGGTAGTTAATAGACACATTTGGTAGTCGGACAAATGTCTCATCTCTTAACTATTTTCATTTGGTAGTTAATAGACACATTTGGTAGTCAATTAGATCTTCTACTTTCTTGCTACTGAATAATATCCCTGGAACTGAAGTGGATGAATTTCATGAAATTGCGGTATTGCCAAAGAAACCTCTATGTATAGAGCCAAGACCAGCAAAACCCTCATATTCCTAGCAAGATGAACATTGGAAAAAAAAATGGGAGCATTTTAAACATGTTAAGCAACAGGAATAGACATGCAACTATATGTAAGATATTAGCATGTAATGAGTTGCGATTTGGCATCAGGCAGGCATTGGATTAGAGATATATAGATGCCACTTAAGATCAATTCCCACATAAGTGAACCCACATCGGCTACCTGATATGCTACACAGGGAGCGCAACAGCATACCATATCAGAACTCTACAACTACAATTATAATCCACTAGGGGTTATGTAGATCTGAGCTAAGCCAAGTCATAAAACGGATTGAAAACTGGACTACATGAACAAGCAGGCAAGAAAATGACTAAAGATTTAGTTTTTAACATATACATACCCATCACAGACTCCGTATCCGTTGCCGTCCCAGCACTACAGCAGCAGATGTTGGGCGCCAAGTAGTGGATCTTCTCACAATTCTTGTCACAAACAATTGGGCCCTCCGTGGCCCTTGTATCTGTCCCCAGAATCACCCCATCCTGAAGCACATAAAACAAAAATTCAGCACTTAAAAGACACAAAATTCAGGAAAACCAAAAGCAAATCCGCAACAAAGAGTAAGAACCTGGAAGATTAGGCCGACGATGGTGGTCCCAGTTTTCCAATAGGACTTCGACTGGTTGATGCCCTTTTATAGCAAACTCATCCTTCGGCACAGGTCGAAGCTGAAACCGCCCTTCAAGGGAAGCTCGGTCGCCACCTTACTCATTCCGTACACACCAAACCGCCATGCAATTAGAAATCGGAGACGAATGCCAGTCTCATTGCTGTGCTCGATTCAAAGGTGAGGAGAGATCGAACTTCACCTCGTTTGATTGGATTGAACCGGACATTAATAGGCAAAAACAACACCCAAATAAAAAAAAAATGGATTCTCGATACGAGAATCGAAAAGAGATTTTCATTGAGAAAATTATACTTTGAAGGGCAATTTGGGATCGGAGATGAGAGTCACTTTGAAAGAGACCTTCTCACCACCACTCGCCATCTCCGATCTTTCAATGATTCCACTCCCTCCTAGCAAGTCCACCATGACCGCCATTTCTCTATACGGAGCTATTTTTTGTTGGGTTTGAGAAGATAAGCCCGACCATTTAAAGGGTATATATGTCAATATTTTGCCAAAATGAATTACCGCCTCGATTTGTTGTAAAATCTCCTCTTGAGGAGATTACTTGGGAAAGTAAAAATTAATGAGAAATCTTCGTGAATCCAATAATTCATCATGTAAGAATTTGTGCATCCAAACATGATTTATAAGATTTATGATTAATTTTAGAAAAATCGTAGCGGTAAATCATCATCCAAACAGCACCTTAATCGTAATACATGCCATGAGTCTATGATTTTCACTTTTTACTCTCACGATAAAGCAGTCTTATTTTCGCATATTAAGATATAACCTTCAAGGGGCTGCGTCCTTGTTAGCAACTAAAGCCTCGACCTTATAAACTTGGAATTTGGGGCAGAAAAAGGAAGTTGAACAAGCCAAGAAAATGCCGTTAATGCAATGAGGAAAACTAGAATACAAAAATACATCAAGATGGGGGTGCTCCAGCTGTCCTGCAAGAGCACCATAGTGAAACCTTAAAATTGCAATGACTGAACAATTTAGCCTAAAAGCCAACTGAAACATAACCATTTTTTTTACAGGAGAAATTGCAATTAGCTTTATCTACATGCAAGACTCCAACGTAGCACAAGCATTGTCCAATTTACAAGTGACCAGAGCAGCTGTTGGTCATGAGAAAGCTGCTTCCATGGATTGTAATATGCTAGCTGCGTCAAACTTGAAACTTCTAAAGCTTTTGCCTGGCTTATTGTCATTTGATGATGGATGAATTTCAGGTCCGGCTTTCGTTGTTACTGGGATCTCAGTTGTTGCCATTCCACCTGATGAACTGCTCTTTGCCTTCCACACGCACATCCCTGCTCATCAAAAGAGAATATAGCTAATGCCAGAGCTTCACTCGGACTTTGAACAATTGTCTCACAAAAGGTTTAGATCCGGACATGTCAATATTTTTTAAAAAAAATCTTTTAACAAATCTAAAAAAAATTAGTGCAACAATAACAACTATACAAAAGCTTTCTGCAGTAAAGCACTGCATGTTGTCATATTGAAATCTGATGCACAAGCACAAAAGGTGGCAGGTGAGACCTTAAAACCCACCGGCTCCCAGTATATTGAAATGGGTTGCCCAATGAAAACCTGGCACACCCATCCTGTGATTGCAGAGTCCAAACTCTTCGGTTTACCTCAAAAGTTAATTGACTTATACATAAATGGGTCACAGTAGTCAAACAAGTTAATAGGTATTGGCCTCCATAGCAGCGATTAAAAGATTTCTAACCACCACCAGAGGAACACAGTTCAAGAGGAAAGCAAGGAGCCCACCTTTGGTAGAGCTTTCTGGCCTTAAAGATGAAAAGTTTCTACGTCCTGAAATCCATGCTTTAAGAGACCTGCACAGTTCACTCCCCCACTCACAACAACCAATCACAAAAAATGCATTTAGCTCAAGAAACAATATCCAATTAGATACTCACGCCAAAAAGGGAGCAACCATGTAAAGTTTTAGACCATTGGCCCCACGAGACACAACATCATTCCCTGCTGGCTGAAGCTCATCAATTCGATGCCATGAAATCTCCTGTGACCAAAGCAAGACAAGAAATCAGAATGCTAATTTGAAGAAAAAAGAAATTTCCCATCCAAAACCTGATCATTATTATCATAAATTAAAAATTATACATCAATATCCTATTTCCTGTGGGCCAGCATAAGAATGATGCAGCTGCACACAGTGAGCCTGTGGAGCATTTTTCCAGATTATCCAATAATTTAAATGATATGAAAATCAGTATGATGCAGTACGCCAGTCCAATGTCTCATTGATAGTGCTACACAACAAATTTTGTATGTGATCAAAATGCAAAGCATTTATGCTTAAGGAGTGACAATGCAGACTATCAAAATTCACGATTTGCAAAACTGATGCTAATAGCAATCTAATGAATCAGTCCCAAAAAATAGAGAAAGTTCTTCATAGGAGGGCGGTACATACACTGATTTCGTTTTTTGTCTGTGGTGCAAAGAGAGTATCTTCCCTCACACCAGTAACTATGTACAGCCGCACTCTCTGTTGACCAATTACCACTTCTATGTAATCTTCAAGTTTTAACAGTTTAGACACATCACAACCAGTTTCCTCCAGCACCTGTAACCATAATCAACACAGAAGCCAATTAAGTCTCAGGGAAAAGGACATAACACACTCAAAAGATCGTGTTACAACTCACACGAAATAGGTGATTATTGAAAAAAATTTATAGAAGCTTTCTTACTTATGGACATTAATTATGATCATTACCTAAATGGCATCTCATAAGTATGGCACATGATAAGACCATAAATGTCAGATTTCCCCCTCATAATTAGTCATAAAGCTGCAGAAGAATGAACAGCAATAGAGTAGGAACAGCCCTTGCACCACTTTAACTAGCACTAGAAGCATGCACCAAAAGTGGATCACTCAGCTTGTCTGTTTCCTCTTGTCAATGTTACACTACTTGCAAACTAAAAACACGGATTTTAAATAAAAAGGAACATCACGTTTTTCTTTTCATGGCTAAAGCTTTAAGAAGATTGTATCTAGATTTGTAACAAATGTAACATGTTAAACATGGATTTGGAAAATAGATTGACCTCTCGGATGGCACATGTGTGATCTTCCTCATCTTTGTTCTTTTTCCCCCTAGGAAAACTCCAGCTTGCCCCAGCTTTCCAACCTTTCACTAGTAAACACTACAAAGTTCACAAAACAGTAACAAGCTGATCATGGTAACGAAGTATAGAGTGTTTATAATAAAACGTATTTCTTATGACACAATATTTTCCATGTCACTTAAAGTTTTCTGTGCACCGCCTTGCTTACTTACTCGCTCATACGATTCATCCAAAATTATGGCACCACTTACTGGAACTCGAACCTTGTAGGCAGTAAAGTCCTTGTAAATGTCATCAAGGTGTGCTATATATGGCCTTAATGCGTCACAGCTACTAAACACTAGAAGAAGCTAAGGACTTTGTCAGCTTAAATATATAGTATGCAACCACCTGAAGTTAAATCATGTTTATGTTTATTGCACTTTTCTTCCTCAGAGGCCATAACTCGCAAGTCAAGCAAAGTAAACACAAAGAGAAATGGTACAGGTTGCAGACAATGACATACATATGCTAACACATAATCCATTTAAATACAACTGGTATAGGAACTACTAGAAAATAGCTTGCACAAACAATACTTAACCAATTGGTAAAAACGAGAAACATGTAGGATACTTAGAGATGTAAACTCCCTCAAAGATAGTGATTTCAGTGATGGATTTTGCTCCATTGAATTGTCTTCATAAAACCAATGGGCTTGTTCCACAAGAAATAATATTCTCTCAAATGACTGTAGGTCTTCTTGTGGGACATTCAAAATAAAACGGCTGCACAGTAAGACAAACAAATCATTTTCCATTTAAGAATGCATGTAAAAACAGCAGCATTTGCACTAGCAAATAAATAAAGCATTCAGAAATGTATAATAGCAAATGGGAAGAAGGTTGTGCACAGGTAACCAATGTAGAGAAACGAATTAGACTCAAACTAAAGGATGATGCTACACATCCCTCTATATCAGTCCCCCCTCACTTCCATATCACTAAATGCAATTAGATGTCTGGGTTTTCCTGAACACTGACAGCATCTATCCTATGGATCACTAAAAGCATTGATTTTGTAAGACCATCGCCCACTTGATACCTGGACGGCTGCTGTTAATGGGGCAATACGGTGGGTAGCAACCGACCATTGCAAGCACTAAGCTGAACTATAATGGACAATTATCCATGAAAAAACCTACTAATAGACGGGTAATCATATAAAAAGTGCCAAAAACGATTAAATATGCTCTATAATCTATAAAGCTTGAGAATTTTAGAATTGTTAAGATATATGTCCATGTTTTCCTTTACATAGCGAATGTCCTAACCTACAAGTCAAAAAAGCACGAAGTTGAACTAGTGAATATTTAATCAAGAATTAAATCATCATTTATTCTTTTATTTAACCCAATGAAAGTGAGAGACTCCAGTGCTGTCATAAACTAGGTGTGGACATTGATAACAAAAAAAGGTATCATTCTGAAGAGCAAAAGGAAAAAAAAAAGGATTATTTGACATAGAAAACCCCAATAAAGCTCAAGCACGTCTTAAGCTATAAACACAACAGTCGAAGTGATAATCTCAAATCAAGCACTCAGAAATCAGCATATGAACAGCAACAATTTTTATTACCTATAAAACACATAAATAATAATAAGAAATCAGTTACAGAGCTACAAATAAAGATTCCAAAGTAGAAGTAGACCTGCAGAGATCGTCGAGGAGCTCTTGCGGCGGGAGAACATTTCTCGGGGGAGCGCTCGACGACCTGTTGAGGCCAGCCATAGCTCGCAAAACAGTCGGCCACTGGAAACCCTAATTTTCAAGACTGACTACAGAAGACGTAATTTCACTGCAGAGTGTGTGCCAAGTCGAGGAGCTCGCGCATGCCGGCGAAGGCGAAGAAGGTGATTGGGGAATCGGAACTTCTAATCTCTGGTCCTGAGGGCTATTTTAATTACTGCTCCGGGCAGTCTGAAAAAATCAAGCTTCTTTTCTTCTGTTTTTTTTGCTGGAGCTAAAATTAGAGCGAAACGATTCATGAGGCCCAGCCCAATTCTCTAATGGGCCTATTTTACCACGGACAGGAATTTTCTTTGCGAGTCCACCTTTCTTCTATCCTGAGGATAAAGTATCCCCTTGAAACAGTTATACCACATCGATGTCTTATTTTTGCCGCTCAATACTTAAATTACTTATGTCATAAAAAATATTAAAATGTATTCCTTCCACCTTATATTAATAGTTATATTTAAAGAGTCCCGTTTATATGAGACCGGGCTCATATACGCTTACGTGAGCCTAAGCTCTATGGGCCGTTGGATTTACATCTGGCGGCCTATAATACTCATAGGTTTAAATGTCCATGAGTATTATAGGCCGCCGGATATAAATTCGATGGCCCATAAAGCCCGGGCTCACGTAGGCAAATATGAGCCCCGACTCATATAAATTTTTTTCATATTTAATAGAATATGGCTATATGTACCCCATAAAACTCCTTTGTCCCCCAATAATGAGAAAATTGATCTTCTTATTTTCTTCCTTCACTAACCCAATTCACCCCAAAAATTTTACTCCCTAATTTACCCCAAGAATAACAAGGATGGTTTCCTCTTCTCCAGCACCAGCATGCCAACGGTGAGCATCCCATCTCAGCTTCGTCTCTCTTCTTTCCCCACTCAGCTTCAGCTTACCCTCCAGAACTAGCAAAGAGGGCATTAGAAAGTAGGAGGAAGCAAAAGCACAAGGCCATCAGTTGTGCCGGATGTAGATGTTGTACTCCACAATGGCGTTGTGATCAACCTGATGCGTTTGATCTTGTGAGTACCCACGAGCCCATTGGAAGAACAAGCTGCTACCTATCAGTGGCATCCCCCGCACCTGTGACAAGACCCTATTCCTCCCACTCCTATTGTATTTCCTAGAGTGGAAAGCAAAGTTCATGCATGCACATCAGTGGCCCAACTTCCTATTGAGATGCAAGACATACAACCCCTGAGCTCTCCCCATGAGCTACAAATCTAGGTTCAGCCTGGAGGTCTACGTGTCGTTGAATCTAGCTAAACCAAAAATTGTTTTCATTGGTGATTGATCAACTTTAATGGTCACACTAGACAACATGACTTTATTATATAAGTTGGCGCACAACTATGTATATCTCATGTTCAACTACATTTCTGGTCACTAGGACTGGTCTACTTCCGGTGGCTAACTCTGTTAGAAGAGCATGAGTTAGCCAGAAGCAAAGCAGCAAAGGCAAAGACCACGACATACTATGTAAGGACTCTCATTTCTAAATCGGTTTACGTTTCATTTTAATCATCGGTTATTGTTTAGTTAACTCATTTTCTTATTAATTCGGTGGTTTAAAAAATAAATTATGTTTTTGATGGTTTTAATCAAAACCAACTTTACAATTATTGATTTTAAGTGTTTTTGGGTCAAATCTGAATTTTTGGAATTTTTAGGATTTTTTTGATTTTTGGGTCATTTCCCATCGTCGAAATTTGGGTTTTTGGACCAAATTAACCCAGACATCAACATAAGCCTTTACCAAAATTTTTCATAATTTTCTCAAGTTTAATTAGTGCTCAAATAGCTAAATTACCCATTTTTAGCCTATTTTTTTATTTATACTCCATAATTTACCCATACACACCCTACACTCTACTATAAATAAAATGACCTGAGCCATTTTCATTTTGGGAATAGGCTGAGAAATGGAGGTTAGGCCTAATTCCCTAATTAGGCCTGAATTAGAAAGAGTTTAAGGTAAGTCTCTTCTAATTAAGCCCTAAAACCTAGATTTTTTCTTAATCCTTTCTAAATCTATCATTTCCCCTTTGTTTTAATTCATTTTTAAACATCAAAACTACTAATTTGCATCTTTACTTCAAACCCTATATCTAAAAATTCGATTTTTATGTTCAACAAGCCTAGATCTAAGTTTTTCATTAGAGTTTTCTATGTTAATTCGGTTTTAATAGAGTTTAATTTAAACTCTATGTCTTTGTAAGGTTTTCAAGAAGAGTGACCAACAAATCCAAGCCTAATCAAGGGAAAAGGTAATGGACTTTCGAAATTTCAATCTTTCTATGGTAAAAATCTTAATTTTGCGGTTTATTTGGAGTAGATTTACTTGATTTAATGCTTTAATGGCATGATTAGTAAATGGTAATCTTTAATCCTAATTTCATAGGGTTTTATCTTGTTATGATGTGGATTAGCTTTCTGGAAGTTATGGTGGAATTTTAATGGCATTTAGGTTGTTAGATGGAAATTTTAAGTTTCATCAATGGTGTTTCGGTTTGAAAATTTAAAATGGAGAAGAAGGTCGATTTTGCCTTGTTGGCATTCTAACGGCCCTCCTAGGCGTTCGAACGGCAACACTGTCAGTTTGACAGATTTCTCTTTTAGCCGATCGAATGGCCTTACTGGGCGTTCAAACGGCTACACAATAGATTTTATATTATTTGCATGATGTTTATTTCAGTGATTCTACTTTGATATATCATTTTCATATGGATGTTAAGTGTTTTGAGTTATAATATCCTACTGAAAAGGTATACTATTGAGGTATGAAGTTGTGGTATATATTTAGTGTTATGTGGAATGGCTTGAGGTTGGTTATATAATGCTGAAATTATCATCTTGAAGTTATGAATGGTTAATCCTCTATGGTTATGTATATTTTTAATAGAGCTATAGCATATTAACAGACTGATATGTCATGTTAGGATGTGGTTAATTGATGTGTGAATGTTATGGCTCAAGGATGAAGTGAATGATCTTATATGTGTTTAGCTTGTGGTTAAGCTTTAATTTGAGTTATGATTTTAATGATTTTTCTCCTATGATTTCTGATGGAATTCATGATTAGATATTAATATACATGTGTAGGGTGATGGTGAGTGAATTACAAGCATGTTGATATACATTGAGGGAAATGCTTCTACTATAAACACACACACACACATGTGAGATTTAATGATGATGATGCATTGATAATATAAATTATGAATAATGTATGAGGGGCTGATGAGAACATTTATCATGAATTAGGATTCATGTATGTCTTGCCCACATATGTACCATGTTTTATGCATCAGGAAAATGAATTTCAAATTGAGGCTTTATCGAGATTAATCGAATGTGATCGATTGGATGCAATGTGGTGAAATTGCATGTCAGATTAATCGGTCGTGACTTAATCGAAACTTGATTGGTCTGAAAGGACATGTTTTGATTTGAGTTCCTTCGTAGAACATGTGCACTCCCTGGGTTGAGTCTAGTTAAGTGGAATTATATGGGGGACGAGTTACGTACTTGTCTTACGATTTGAGATTATTATTGTCATCTGGACCCTGAGAATCCAGTATGGTTTGTTCTTTGCACCAACTACCATGTATTCATGGGTTTCCTACGTGGGAACTCGGGCTCTTCCCCATCGTAGGAGATGTCCCAAAATGAACACCCTTGCTCTAGGTTCTCTTCGTGAGAATGTGACATCATTGGTCAGGATCGTCTGGGGCGAGCAGCCTTTAGGGATTAACAACCCCGAACTTCTTAAAATCTTGTGTAGAATTTGGACCATGACACGCCTACGTGGCCTTATTTGTATTCTCGTCTTCGTGACACTATTTGTGATTACTCCTTTATGGAGGCATTCCTTATATGATGTGATGCATGACTTAATATGTATGTTGGAGATATATCTCATGCAGGTTAATATAATGTGATGTATGACTTGATATGTATGTTAGAGATACATCTCATGCAGGTTGATATGATGTTGATGCATGATTTGATATGTATATTAGAGATACACTTCATGCAGGTTGATATGATATTGAAGCATGATTTAATATGTATATTAGAGATACACTTCATGGAGGTTGATATGATGTGATGCATGATTAAATATATATGTTAGAGATACATCTCATGCAGGTTGATAGGATGTGAATGACACTATGTGAATTATACTCTATGATGCAGGTTTAGGTATGTTTATGTGAGATCAGAAAATGATGCATCTTGTCAATCTTTGCTTTGATTAGTTATATTATCTTGCCATCGTGTTTCCGATGATGATAGTATATTAGAAAACCATTACTGAGTTTGTTAAACTCACCCATCTTTATTGTGTTTTGCTTTGAGGCTGCGTGGCGCAACACGCAGATGGACATGATCTCTTATTTGAGGAAAGATCGGAGACGACTTGGGAGTGATCATGGAGTCCTTTTATGTGACTTATTTTTTTTTATTTATGCTTTATATTTAGAACATTTATGTATGATTCTCATTATGATTTATGTTACTTTATACATTTGTGTTGTTTAAGACCTACTTTGGAGCCTAGAGTAGGGTATAGTTTAACTAAGCATATGGGTTTGAGACTTTTGTTTATCTTGAATTAATGTAACTCTCTATCTTTTCTACTTATTTACTCTTGCTCAAAGTGGTGTGCATACTACGTAATTCTGTTAGATCACTTGTAATTAGGGTTAAGTCTTCCGCTAAACCGTATTCTCAATTCTCCTTGTCACTCTCATGCGCTTGACCGGCCCCTGGACCGGGTTCGGCTCAAGTCGGGTGATGCTAGGGCATGACATAGTAGGTCACAACCTTTCTAGCAGCCAAAAAGGTTTCGACCAATGGCACCCGGCTGAGGATGGGTGGCAATGACAGGTAGCCTCCATCACGGTTGTCGTCCTAATGTCTATTGGCTAGCCACTATTGTCATCGGTGCCAGAGAAGAACGATGAAGTAGTTTAAGTGGGTGAAAAAATTAAAATACTTTAGCTATGGGGTAATGTTAAGAGATTTAATTAAAGTTGGCAGGAAGAAACGGGGTAAATAGGAATTTAACGGGGTTCATATAGCCACATTTTATTTAAAATAATAATATTTTTTATTTTATATTAATAATTATATTTAAAAAAATAATTTTTATTAAATGGTAAAATTTATATTTTAAAGGAAGAAAAAATAAGCTAATAATATTCTTTTTTAGTACTTAACCATTTAAATATTATTGATATAGAAAAATTATTAATATAAAATAAAAAAAATTAAATAAAACTATTAATTTAAGACAAAGAGAGTAACTTTTATTAAATGATAAAACTCACATCGAAAAAAAAATATATTATACTCCTTTTTAAATATATAATTACTTAAAGTGAATAAAATAGAGCTATTAATACATACTAAATTATTTTATTAAATAAAACTATTAATTTAGGACTTATGTAGCAGGTGGCTTATGGTACGGTTTCATAAGCCGGTCGCTTTCGATTGGTTGTGAGTTGAATGAGTGCCCTATCCGCCGTATGGTGTAGGACTCTTTGTTTTCACATATTGAGCACTCACACGCCATTGACCATGTGTGCCAATTCAAACAAGAGGCAATCCACCTTTGTTTTTTGTTTTTTGTTTTTGGTTTTTTGCGAAGAGAGTTCCCACGAAAGCGCCTCAGTATTCATTTTCTAATACATATACTAAAGTCAATGCCTAAAATTAATCACTTAGAGTTAAACAGTGAGCATACCTATGCACTACTTCGATTGTGCAATGGTTCCATGGGATAATTTCTCCATCAACATAGTAAATTTAATGTTTTGTGCTGAATTTCTACAATTAAGTCTTAAATTAGAAAATGCAATACATCACATGAAGAGGGAAAAATCGATTTTCCCTCCTCACATTGCCTCTCAAACGACCCTTAAAGCTACTTTGTTAGAGCGTTGAAGCAGGAGCTAAATAATCCCTTATCCAATACTCCCCCTCTCTACATATCAAGCATGAGAGGGATCCAACTTTGCATAATTCATACACTTCTCTTATTTGTTGGGTTTTTCCAGGACGCTTCTACTTTATTCCATCTACTAACCAAAGCGGGGAAGCTTGTCGCATTTCCGCCTGTAATGAGCTGTGACCATGTCCCCATGGCTGGGTCCAGTCTCATTGGCGTGGGAAGCACAGCCCATCTGACCTGCTCATGTCTTTCTTCGCATGGCGTGGCCGGTGGCCCAAGGGCGTACTAGGACCAAATTCGGAAAGAAAATTTTGCTATGATGGGATGGGATTTGGCTGTCACAAATGAGATGGTTATCTACGGCCACTGTGCTACGAAGGCACAAAGCCAACGACACGTTATATGCGTTTGAACCAATTGTAGTGGCAATTGGCATTCACACCAGCTGACTTTCACACTCGTCCAAGGTATGGGAAAGGGATAAAACGTTTTCCCTCACTGCTGAATGCCGCAAAGTTCATATAGGACAGCACTTAATCTCATATGAACGCTTTACTCAGCTGTTTTTGTGGACTGTCTTGCACAAACCTCGACTTCAATACACTAATTACTGTGATGAATCTAGTAAGCGAAAACATCTGGGATTTGAGAGATCACTTGCGGGATCGGAAGAGAACGCCAAGGAAAAAGATTTTGAAGGTCCATAATAATCCTTCAACCGAGATAAAAGAGTCCAACCTGATAGTGATATTTCCATCACAAAAAGCTCACATTTTTTATTGGACTTAACAAAATAGCCCCCCACAAATATCACATGATCTCGCTAGCTTATGTATATTAGTTAAAATTGTGAGTTTTTTATATGTAATTTTGTTGTAAAAATATTATTTTCCTTAAAAAAAACTAAACTAAACTCATCTCGTTGATCTCTAATGAGCCAACTGCTACCCGTACGAGGGCAATATATAGTTATATACAAGACCCATGTGTTTATGAAAAAACCTGTGTAAAGTCGTATATTAAAAAATATATGCCCGTCACATCGCGAGCTATTGAATCGTCAACCAACAGCTCGTGTCCAATGAGGGGTCATTTACCTCGAGTTTCATGGCCGCGTGATCCCATAAGCTTCTGGCACATTCTACCGGGGCTGCGAAATGAGTCTGACAACCAGCTGCAATTGCATGAATGATATTGACTTGAAAAGGCTAGTGGAAAAGACATGGTGCGCGGGACGATCGATGGAATGTGATTTGATTTACATACCAGGAAGCTGTATGTGCTCTCAAGCTTCCTCCTATTTGTTACTTCTACTGTTTCGAGAGGAACAAGTTTGGCAAGTTTCATCCTCTCCTTAAGTTTTTTCAATTCGAGTTCCTCTCATTTCAAGAGCATCATCATAAGTGATACGGCTTTGGATAGCGCAGCAAACAAAAAATCCGAGCTTTTCAAGAACCACAATGCAGAAGACTCACTTATTCCATGGCCAAACCAAACCTTTTCTCTACCTTTTTTCCGAGCTGATTCAACGGAGAAATCACTCCAACAGTTCGCATCATTCCAAAACTCAGTGTACTTCATTACTCATTGCCTGCTTCTACCAATTCCCATGTAAACTAGGCAAATGTCCAGACGAAATTTTCAACGTTCAACATCCTTTGAAGGACAGTATTTTTGCCTTCTAGAAATCTGATCACATACTATATTCTTGATGGTGATGAGTGATAACCCTCCACACATGTTTGCATGCAAAAAGCCTTAGAATTAGATCTTACATAAATAAGCTACCTGTATCAATTTTCCACAAAGCTAAAATGTAATACTCCTTTGTCCTATATTAATATTTTTATTTAATTTTTAAAAATAAATTTATTTTAAAAAATTAAATAGAATTATTAATGTAAAATAAAGGGAGTAATTTATTCATATATGTTAAATTATATTTATTCTATTTCAAATTAATAGTTTTATTAATTTTTTAAAAAAATAATTAAAATTAATTTACTTTAAAAAATAAAATATAACCGTGAGTAAACCATCTTGTTTGAAGTTCAATAATTTATAACCTCAAACTAAAAGGTAATCCTAACATAATTTTGTTCTAGACATTGCTTGAACAGTCTAGTGAGCACGCGGCCCACGCGAGGGGAAGCAGAGGGCCATGATGAAGACGATGTTTTGTGGGCCTGACGGCGCCTGTATGGCCAAAAGCCGAAGCATGCTTTGCCGCTTGCTAGCTGGGACCCACTTTGATGGGTGGAGCCACAGGGCAACGGTACTGCGTCTATAGCAAAAGTAAGCCTCCTTTTTGTGCCCGACAGTGGTCCTTTGCTTCCCTTAGAAGAAGAAATTAACTCCATTGCCTCCAGGGTGGGGAGGTTACTTAAAACAAAATTACTGTAAGTTTATTTTTCTTTCTCCCATAATGGTTGACCCCTAAACATGTAGTGGACCCCACGTAAATGGCTCAATTATATGTCTTTTATTTAGCATGACTTGATCATATGTGTTACAATATGTTTCAATTGTGATAACACAGAAAAAAAAGCTTCATGTGCAATTCAGGATAATAAAAATAAGCATCTCTCTTAAAAGGCTCTCAATACATGCACATATTAAAGTTTCCGTGCATATGCTAGTGTATATTAGTGCATATCGTTTTAGTAATGATGTGTGTTGATATACGCATCGTCTATCTTTGATCTTTGATCCTTCTTATGATCTTCGATTCACGCAAAGTGGAAGATATCCCGGAGTAAAAGGGCAAAAAAATTTCCCATACACAAATGCAGGCATCGTGGTGGTGTGCAAGTGTTCCCGACATCTTGTAGGAGGTAGTAGCAATTTCAATCTTAAGCCGTGAATCAAATTGACAATCAGCTAATGTTAAGAATTTCCTTGATCGAAGGCTAGCCATTGAGTGGGATTAAAAGAGATATTCGACTAATTGGACATTTGGTCAACATATCATGCGGGTCATCGTTTGGAAATTTAGGGTGGGCACTTAGTCCACAAATAGAGGAGGGAACCCTAGGCTGATGATGGCTGTTGAGGGAGACACTCATCCTTCATCATTGTGTGCTCTATTAGCATAATGCTGATGTGATTAATCTTCTCATCTTCTATCAGCGTCGCACTAATAACGTGAGCTTTTAATTGGAAAAGGCATTCTTCGAAATCTATTTCTTCGAACAATGATAATTAGTTCACATGCATCTGTAATGATGATTAATTTAACTACTACAATCTCATCAAACACGTCTAATAAAACCTGAGCGTTTACTTACCAAGTAATTAAGTTATGAATCAACATTTCACATCAGGTAGTTAGAAAGACATAGTCTCTAATGGGGGACTGCAAATATGTCTCAATCCTCTTTCAGTCACTCAAGTCTGAGCACTCACTCGACATCTGCAACTACCCAAGCCACCAACCACCACATGATGCGAATGCCTCCCTCCTTCTTTATCCGTGAACAGCTTCGTAGCCTTTTTTAGACGGAGGGCAAGCCTGAATATGGGAGAAGTTTTGTCGAGCAAGCAAAGGCACTCGTAGTGCGCGTGCATGGCTGCAAACTCTGCCCGGCCCACCTTTCTCAGCTCATCCTGATCAGGCTTTTGGCCCTTCCTCTCGGTGCTTCTCGTACAAAACAAACTAATTCAAAACAGCTAGAGTTCAAGTTGAAATTAAGCGGGGAAGCTCTTTTTTTTTTTTTTGTTCAAGAAGTTGAGAACAGAACTAGAACTTTTACACTTTAAAACCACTTATATGAGTAACTTGGGTAAGAATGAAGCTCGGCTTTGCTAATTGAACCTGAGACCTCTTTGTAAGGATTGGAAAACCGTTGCACCCCAAAAGCTTATTAAGTTGACATGGGACAAACTTGAAACGTATATGCGATAACAAACTTGTCATTTTGTTGATAGAAGGACAATATCGATTATCTGCTTCCTGTACTAGAACGATGACGAAAAGTGGTTGCTAGTTTCTTGTGTCTCTCTCGGGTTTAAAAATATGCTCCTAGGAAGTTTTTCATGTTACTTTTTGACCATATGTATCGGCATCATTTAAATTTGAACGTGGAACAAATATGACAAATAAAACATCAAAACATGAATATAGCACAGTTTGGACCGATTTGAGTTGATTCCTGCACCTAATTTAGTGGGTCGTTTGGTAGGTTGACATTGGACAAACTGGGATAATGAAGGTCATCTGGATAAGAAAATCGACTGATTCCAAGTAGTTCTTCGAAAAAAATCCTGCCAACTATGACATCGTTGTCCACCATTATTTTAGTCTTTAGGTGCAGGAGATAGTGAGAAACTGTTCAGAATAATGCTTGGAGTTCCCCGAGAGTCTTAAGACATTGTCCCGTGGTGGACATGGCGGGGCCGGGCGTCCACCGAGACGAGCACCGCCTTGAAAGCGATGGCCACGCCTGCAGCCTGCAGACTCACGCAACAAGGAGAAAAAGGGTTCCACCGGTGAGACAGGCCGGGCCAGGACCGGCCCTTTGATGGAACATCATGGGCCCCAAAAGGGAGCCAAGCATGATTCCTTCACTGTGAGAAAGATTAAAAGCAAATGGGCTCAAGGAGAGGTAAAACAAAAGGAGATGGAAACATCCCACCCATCTGTCCATCAAAAGCTAGGAAAGGAAGAGGAGAGAGGAGACAAAGTGGAAGGAAGTGGAGGGTTGAAAGTTGAAAATCCATCACTACCATGGAAAGAAAAGAATTATAAAGAGTGAAGCGAAAATACCCACATTTTGACTTGCTTAGAGCTCATCATAGTCCATTGATTGCTGTAGTGAGTACATTTGGAGATGGCGAGGTCCAAAGGATTGTTGTCCGAGGTGCTTACATACAATAATACCGACAACACTTGCATATGCTGCACAGAAAGCCTTTTAGCTGGTGTCCAGTTCCAAAGTCAATTACTTTCCCTTTATATTCTCAACACTGTCATTTATCTGATTGGAGTAGCCTAATTGGGCCGATGCCGGTCAATCAATTTTCTGTTTTTGTTTCTATGTTTGAAGTTTTTTCACTAATCTTGATTACCAATCTTGTTTGATGTTAATTGTAAGGTCTGTCTACAAGGCTTTAGGTAACCAGCCAGCAATCCTTAGGGTATCTACAAAGGCCACCTATCATATTCATATACCTTGAGTAAATCGATATATAAGCCCAATTAAATGGCCAATAGAGTTGGGGGCCGAATGCGAGAAGGGCGTCCTGGCCATCTCATCAACCCCCTATTTGATTTTTTTACTACACATGTTGGAGTTTTTGGGGATACGTTTTTCCCTTTACAGATTCTTTGTTGCATCACCTTTGAAATGTCTGATCCGGCTTTAATCACCATATTAAACTACATGTACGGGCCCTAAATGATTGATTTTTTTTTTAAAGCGAACATCGTTCTTTATAGAATGTTGCTTTACATGGCTAGTTAGTAACCATGTATACACAGCATGTGATGATCAACAAACATAAGTTGATGCAATATTCCAAATTCTATTCTACTGGGTACGGTTTATATGGCTATAATAAACTTGCGAGATTAATTAAACCTCGGATCTTTAAGGAGCAGAATTTGGAGACACTTTGGAGGGTATTACAACGAAAGAATCGGATTATCATTCTCATTCCACTGTTGGCACATTTGTTTAATTACACAAGATAATGGATACGTAAAGAGGATTAGGACAGTCTGCTACTTTATAGTATTAAAGACATTAAGCAACTTTCTTTGGCACTAAACTAAAACAAGGGCAGGCCTTGATTTGAGTCCTGTTTGTTTCGCACAGGACGCAATATCGCCTTTCGGCTCAGTTGATGTGCTTTGTTTATCAGGGGAAAAAAAGATGTGCTTTGTTTAAAGAAATCTGTTGCTTGCAGGCGAAAATACGGATAAATAATACGCAAGTACACGATTTTATCTATCTTAATGACAATAATCTAATGCGCGAAATTTGAACAGCTGCGGTGGCCTGCACATGAGCCCTTTTCCCGCGTGCAAAAAGACGGCCGAGATTGTTGCCATATATCTTAAACTTGTACGATATTCACAAAACGCCACGAAAAGAAGAAAGCCCTGCTTGCACGAGATGTTTACACTTTACATAGAGCACATTGCTGATTGTTTACCCCCTAAATTTTTTTTTATTTTGTAAAGCCCTAAACGATTGTTGTTACATAGTAATAGATTTTCACATAATGTGCCCTGTATTCTTTACATTTTATAATATATTTTTTAATAATTTCAAATAAAGCATTATGAGTTAGTCCTAACCTTTTTTTATCTAAATACAAGAACCCCTTAAATTTCTTAATCCCCCTCCTTAAATGTTCTTACCTCCTCCCCCATGGCCCTACTCCCTCACCTCGATCTTCAAGCCTATTTGCCAGCTTCAGTCCATCATTGCTTAGTTACACAGGTTGAGTCAACTAGCTACTTGCTATCCAACATTGGTGTCATTGTATTATGACCCACCCAAGGGGTCGGGTCTATCTTTAGTAATTAAAATTTATTTGTTAGTGATTATATTTTAGAGTAATTAGGATTCTATTGGGCTTAGGCTTATGTTAGAATCCCATTTTAATTAGAAATCTATTTCAATTATAAATTTTATTAGCATTAAGATTAGGCTTATTAATTGCCTATAAATATGTAAAGGCTATGTTTGTTTTAAAATTACGAAAATTTAGAAATAAGAAGTTAGTTACTTTATTTTATTATTTAGTTATTTTCTTTCTACTTTTCCTTTAATTTTGTTTATGTAGATATCGATCTACATCATTGGTATCGAGCAGGTTTCGATCGTTGATACCCTCCCTCCCACCCACCTAAGGGGTCAGGTCCACCTTTAGTAATTAAAATTTATTTGTTAGTGATTATATTTTAGAGTAATTAGGATTCAATTGGGCTTAGGCTTATGTTAGAATCCCATTTTAGTTAGAAGTCTATTTCAATTAAAAATTTTATTAGCATTAAGATTAGGCTTATTAATTGCCTATAAATATCTAGAGGTTATTCTTGTTTTGAAATTACGAAAATTCAAAAATTAGAAACTAGTTATTTTATTTTATTATTTACTTATTTTTCTTCTATTTTTCCTTTAATTTTGTTTATGTAGATATCGATCTACATCACATTGGCATGAGGACTAACTTGGAATAAGAACAATTGTATCCACTCCAAGGAGAGTTTCACAAACCTCTTGTACTCAACCATGAGGTGATTGAGGTACTTGTCATTGTTGACGAGGATGAGAGTGTTGAGGTCCTCCCCGGTGAGCCAATACTTAACAATAAACTCTACAATACGATTTGACGTTGAATAGAGCAACAACGCAAGTTAGGAGGGCAAGGAGGCAAATGTTCCAATCAACAACGAGGATCTTGGTGTCTACGTGTGATGTAGAAGAGTTGTTTGTAGGGAGGCAAGGGGTTGGACCTTATCTCCTCTCCGTAATTGCCGTGCCCAACCACTACTATAGCCAAGTGGGCCACCGTGCTTAGTAATTGTGCCAACCAACTAAGGTTGTGGCCATGATAGGTGAACCTAAGTTGTGATATATCGAGGCAACCTCGACTACTTTATAGTTACAAATGACATCATCATTATTTTTTATTCCTAAAAATTATATATTTTTATGAAAAAAATATAGAAAATATTTTCTTGATTAGATTTAATGATGAGTGGGTATGCACATGGGGAAGCATGACAAGTTTTCATTATTAGTCACCTAGCCTTAGTTGTGAAAACTAGTTAGATTAGTCAAAATTTGTGGCAATATGACTTACACACAACAATGTCGAAACACTAACAAGGCGTGATAGAGCTCCTACAAGGTATAAAAATAAAACAATCGTATTATTTTGGTGAAACAACATAAACATGCTATTTTATTAAAACAATAAGATTGTGTCACTCCCTCTGTCCAAATTTTTAATGGGTATATTTAGAAAAATAGTAATTTTTGTTGAATGGTGAATCCCATTTATAAAAAAAAGGTAAATAAGCTTAAAATACTTTTTTTAAGTACCCAACTATTTAAATTGAACAAAATGAAGTTATTAATATAAGATTTTTTCTCCAAATAGAGCTATTTAATGTAGGATGAAGGGTGTATTTCTCAATAGCAGCAATGATGGTTTCAAGTGGCGAAACTATTGAGGCAAACCTCTAGCAAGCATAGTAGCAACAAAATTTTAGGACCATACTAGAGCTCCAATAACACTAATCTTGCAAATTTATAGGGTACAAAATTAGATAGCAGACTTTTTGGCGAATTTTGCTATGTATGCTTATTCCCGTTACTGGTTTCATTGCCCTCCATTAAGACTTATACCTATTTTGTAGAAGGATATTTTTGACTATTTTTTCTCACAACAATTTCTTGCATAGTTATTTCTCGCATTTTTCATTGTATGTGTGTATATATATATCACTATAATGACAAAATTTAGGTAGCATGTCAAAGCATTAGCGATAATAGAGGCATACGCTTCAACAAGTGGTATATGTGGCAAGATTCCAACATTATTGAGATTTCCGACGAGGTGGCTATGGTAGTTAGATAGGCAACAATCGGAGCTTCAATGGGCGACAACAACAGAGGAGGGCGATGACAACGAAGGGCGATTGATCTAGAGACTTCTAAGTGAGGGCATTTTGCCTTTTATTTAAACTTATACTCCTTATGTCCCATATTAAATATATTTAAAAAATATAAATTTTATAAAAGATAAAAACATATTAAACTATAACAAGAAAACTTATAACTAATTTAATTTTTCATAATTTTGATTGATTCTATACACATCCCCTCCTACTTATATCAAATATATTAGTAGTCACTACTTGATAAGAGTGCAAAAAATAAGTATTTTTAAAATAAAATATTTAATATGAGATAGAGAGTATATTATTAATAATTTTTGAAAAAAATATAATTATTTATAATTATGAAAAAATTATATACTTGTATATATAATTGCCCCCAAAGCAATGGGTGGTTTAGTAAAAAAAAATTAACTGATCTAATCTAGGAGAATAATGCAGTAGAACGTGTTAAAAGCGTGGGACCGTGGGGCCCACTCCGTGATCGGGACACTGAGGTAACGCTCACGAGCTGTACTTCCTTCTCTGCAACGAACCGAGTCCAAAGTTTTAATCAGAAGGTCGCGTGGGCCCGACAGATGTTTGAGCCAATACTGACCGTTGATATGAATTGCTCCCTCGGTGGCCTACATTCACGTTACAAAAAAAACTCTTATTTTGGCCGATGCATTCACACAACTTAAAATACCAATTTCATACCCATATTCGGACATTTTACTTGTTCAGCATGCCGTCATATCACACACTTCAGTTTCAAAGGTCAAGGACACTTACGTCATTTTATGGTTAACAGTAGTTTTCCCTCTCATCCATGCTCCCCCCACAAAACCTGTCACTGTCATCTGAACATCGCTCTCCCCTCATCCACGCAACACCCCACGAGCCACCCATCCAATTACGCTACAAGAAGCGCACTCGTGAGAAATGCGTAAGATTACGCTTGGCATCTGCGTGGGTTTTCACATCACATATAAAAACTCAATTATTCGAAAACATCAATAATATTGCAGGGACAGGGAGGTCATTATCGTGGGGAGGAGGGGTGATGTCGGGGAACCTAATCCCTATAAATGAGGGGGCGTATGGGGATTCTCGCCTCTCTCTAATGGTGGTGGGGCAGTGGCGTAAGTAGAGCAGCTGCAGCAGCAACCGCAGTACGAAAGAAGGAAGAAAACAAGTTCACTTTTTTTCGCTCACTGTGTTTTTGCTGGACCAGACCAGCCAAAGCTTAGCAGCTTCCTGTTTGCTGTTGCCTGTTGCTACTGCTGCTGGAGACCCTCCCTTTCTTTCTCTGCTTCTCTTAAAGGGGGAGACTCCACCACCGGCCTTGGGTTGAGGAGGTGGGAGACTTCTCTCTTTCTCTCTCTCTCTCTGTCTCTGTCTGGCTCGGGGATGGCGAGGCTGCTTCGTGATTCTGTATCGGGGGCGCTGCTGGAATTTTGAGTTCTGCGCGCGTGGTTTGGATCGGGTTCTTGAGGCGAGGTGTTTGGCTTGGTGTGGCGGAGGGGGTGGAGGAGAGGAATGTGATGCTGGAGAGGGGCAGATTCTGAGTTCCTGTGCGGTAGAGGTAATGAAGATTGATGATTAAAATTTTCTTTCTTCGGTCTGGGCTTTGGAAAGGTGGAGCTTGCTCGATTTTCATTCTATCTTCCCATTTTTTGCTCGGAGTTCGACGGTGGACCGTGGACGGTCTTAGTTGCAAATTGCTAAATGGGAAAAAAAAGGAGTTCTTTTTTTTAAAGCTTGGAATCATTTTTCGTTACATGTTTTAGATATAATGATGGTTGTTCTCTCCATGCTAATCGCCTGATTCATTCTCGAATCGGATACTCGAAACCGAGGCCCCTCCCTGACTATGCTTTGTATTGTTGTTGCTGAAGCTGAATGGTTTTTTAAATATTTCAGACAAAGATAAATATGCGAATCCGAATTTTTCGTTGAAGAAGAACCGGGAAAATTTAAGAAAACGGTCCTAGTTAAGCGTTTATCGCAATAAAAAAAGCATCTCTTTGCGCTTCAGAAACCGCGGTTTTGCCCAAATCCAGCAGCTCATCTGCATATCAGTCCCTCTTACTCTGCCATTCGCTAGACATTTGTCCAAAGAAGGCTACCTTTTTTTGTAAATAAATGTGTCTATCCTTATTTTACTCCCTCATCTTCCAGTCTCCCACTCTGAGTCTGTATAGCTCAAAACGTCAATTTCTCCGCTATTTGGTGCAGTGTTGCGTTTCTCTTGGAGAAGGAGATGGCGATGGCGATGATGCCGCAGAGGGAGGCCGCGGGCGGTGGCATGAGCAGCAAGCATCTCGACGCCGGCAAGTACGTCCGCTACACGGCAGAGCAGGTGGAGGCGCTGGAGCGGCTGTATGCCGAGTGCCCCAAGCCCAGCTCGATGAGGCGGCAACAGCTCATCCGGGAGTGCCCCATCCTCTCTAACATTGAGCCCAAGCAGATCAAAGTGTGGTTCCAGAATCGCAGGCAAGAAGATCTCGTATTAGAAAAAGAAAAAAATAGAATCTTTTGCTTTTCTATTTTTTTCCCCATTTGTCGTTTTCGTTATTATTAATGTGGGATGGAATTTACTTTTGCTTTCTAAACGGTGTTTGGTTGTCATCCTACACCTTTGAGAGCTACTGGTCTGGAAGCTCCCGGTTCACATGCATGCAGTGCAGGCGAAGATCGAATCGGCCGAGTTGACTCATTCCAACTCGTTCATGGCCTGATATTGTTTTTCTTTACTTGCGAGTGAGATCCGATTTGTGATTTCTCTGTCAAATGAAATGGAAGTATATAGTTGATTTGGAAGGTCGTTCTTTGCAGGTGTCGGGAGAAGCAGAGAAAGGAAGCATCGCGGCTTCAGACAGTGAACCGGAAGTTGACGGCGATGAACAAGCTGCTGATGGAAGAGAACGAGAGACTCCAGAAACAGGTCTCCCAGCTCGTATACGAAAATGGGTACATGCGACAGCAGCTACAGACCGTATGTCCCCTCACAATGCCTGGCATGTCGTTTAATGGTTTGATAGATTTCTAAATTTCGCGGGCAGGAATGCTAAAATTTACTTTGGGTACATGCGACAGCAGCTACACACCGTATCTTCCCTCATAATGCCTGGCATGTCGTTAATGGCTTGATAAATTTCTAAATTGTGCGGGCAGGAATGCTAAAATTTAGTTGTTTTTGTACGTGTTTCCTTAGTTTACCTAACACAGTAATGTCAAATCAATAACGATTGCATTTATTACATTTTCTTAATTACACTAATCTTCAGATATGTAGCACTTCGCCTACTTTCTGCTTCATATTTAATTTCTATCATGGATTTCTTGTAGCTTATTGATCACCTATTCTTGAATTAGTTTTTATATAATTTTCCTTTGCAAAGAATTGCTAGCTCTTAACAACCACTGTTTCTTCACCGTTTTCATTCAATGCATGCAACGGTTACCATAAATCCAATAGTATATGTAGATGGCTTGATGGTGTGCCATTCTTCTTGGGCAGACATCTGTTGCTGGTACAGACACGAGTTGTGAATCTGCAGTTACAACGCCACAAAATTCTCTAAGGGATGTTAATAACCCCGCAGGGTAATCTTAAACCATCTTGATTGCAAGTTCAATATCTATTCTACTTTATTTTTTGTTTTTGAAATATTCTTTAATGGTACTTTATTTTCTGGATTGATCTTGAGTTGTTTCATGGTTCCACCAGACTCCTGGCAATTGCAGAGGAGACTTTGGCAGAGTTCCTTCCAAAGGCTACAGGAACTGCTGTTGATTGGGTTCAGATGCCTGGGATGAAGGTTTGTTCTTTAAGCCACTTCAATTTGATCTGCATATATCTAATTATAGCCGGAAATAAGTTAATCATTTGCAAATAAATGATAATGTGTTATAATTCAAAATGATATCCATTTCAGTTTACAAATTTCTTCAATGCTGCTTATTTATTGTTTATTTATGAGGTCAGCCTGGTCCGGATTCGATTGGAATTGTTGCCATTTCTCACCGTTGCAGTGGGGTGGCTGCAAGAGCCTGCGGTTTAGTAAATCTAGAACCAAATAAGGTATGTTTATGCACATTGTCAAATGATTTTCTATAATTCGGGACTTTAAATCACATTTACTTTGTGGCGTTTTCAATAATCATCAAGTCACCCAAATTTGATGCATTAGGAATGCGGCCATTATTCTCTTCTTTATGTATTAATGAGTTGATTTCTCTTTTCTTTTGGCAGATTGTTGAGATCCTTAAAGATCGACGTTCTTGGTTCCGCGATTGTAGGAGTGTTGAAGTTTTTACCATGTTTTCAGCAGGAAATGGAGGAACAATAGAACTTTTGTATATGCAGGTTTGTACTAGGGGCAGTATATTTATGTGTTGTGTCTGTTTTGCTAGTGCACTCCATGTTACAATCTGGGCGACTTTTTTTTGCAGATGTATGCTCCGACTACATTGGCAGCTGCACGAGACTTTTGGACATTACGTTACACCACCAATTTGGAGGACGGGAGTATTGTGGTAAGTAGTGAAATGAATGGTGTTGTAATTAACATAGATTATGCTTGTGCATCTTTTGATTTCATGTTTCATGCTGGAAATACTGTAAGCATAACATTCATATTCTTTTTGAATGTTCACTAACTGTGAGATGAATGTGCGTATGCTCATAGGTATGTGAGAGGTCACTAAGTGGTTCTGGTAGTGGGCCAACTGGGTCCAGTGCTTCCCAATTTGTGAGAGCTCAAATTCTGCCTAGTGGATATTTGGTTCGTCCATGTGAAGGTGGAGGGGCAATTATCCACATTGTTGATCATCTAAATCTTGAGGTTTGCTTTTAATCACCATTATTTCTAGTTTTGCCTTTATCAAAATTATTAAGTTATATTTTATCATCTTTCTAGGCATATAATGTCCCAGAGGTGTTGCGACCACTCTATGAATCGTCCAAGGTTGTTGCTCAGAAAATGACACTTGCTGTAAGTAAATAAATCCTTAATATATATTGAGAGTCTGACTCATGTTTCATGAGTTCAAATGAAATGCATGATGACCATATCTGCAAGCAGGATTTGGTTTCAAACTTCATTGCTTCATCCTTTTAGTATTGCAATGCTAGAGAACTAAAAATTTCTTTTCTCTGAAGGCATTGCGCTATATCCGACAAATAGCTCAAGAGGCAAGTGGTGAGGTTGTCTATGGTCTGGGCAGGCAGCCTGCTGTTTTGCGAACTTTTAGCCAAAGACTAAGCAGGTAATTTTGTCATTTTTTGGGAGTTTAGCTTAATTGTTGTTAGTTTGCTCTGCTCACTTTTTGCTTTCTTTTCTGTTGCAGAGGTTTCAATGATGCCATCAATGGCTTCAGTGATGATGGTTGGTCTGTCTTGAGTTGTGACGGTTCTGAAGACGTTGTGATTGCAATAAACTCAAGCAAGAATGTGGGAACCCATGCGGGTCTTTCTACTTCCCTCACAATGCCAGGTGGAATTTTATGTGCTAAGGCATTCATGCTACTTCAGGTTAGTTTTAAATGGCTTGTTTAGCATTACCGTGCATCATTTTCTTTTGTTATCTCTCTTTTCAATTCACAAATATGTAAGTCTTAATGCAGAATGTTTCTCCAGCACTGCTGGTTCGTTTCTTAAGGGAGCATCGATCTGAATGGGCTGACTACAATGTAGATGCATATTCTGCAGCCTCGTTGAAAGCTGGCACATATTCTTTTCAGGGATTGAGACCAACAGGATTTTCAGGAAGCCAAATTATCATGCCGCTTGCACACACAGTGGAACATGAAGAGGTACCTATCCATATGCTTTATTGAGTGTATGTGTTTAATCCATCAATGGATCCTTTGGATCATTGCTGTACTGCTAAATTAGTGCAGCCTATTTCCTTTTACGTGATCCACAACTAGGGTGGTTGACACCTTCCTCAATGCTAAAAAGAAGGAAGAAGGAAAGAAATTTGCTGGAAATGATATTCAACAGGATATGTTCACAATATAATGCTCTAACTGTTGTTGATCCATATTACAGTTTCTAGAAATAATTCGACTTGAAGGCCATGCACTCACCCAGGAGGATACTGTTCTATCCAGAGATCTTCATCTCTTGCAGGTCCTTTTTCATGTTGATGGTTGCAGTGTGTTTTTTTTCTTCTTTATTGTGCATTTGTACTTTCTCTTGATGCTTGGCTACAAGTTTAGCTATCTTTTAGCATTGTTTAATTTATGTACTTGAAGTTATGCATGAAACAGCACTTTGATTTTTTTTAGCAAAGGCCAGTAGATTGCCATTATTCTTACCGGGTTAAAATATTTTCATACTTTCAGCTATGTAGTGGAGTAGATGAGAACGCTGTTGGAGCTTTCTCCGAGTTGATATTTGCTCCAATTGATGAAATGTTTCCTGATGATGCCCCACTTTTGCCATCTGGTTTTCGAGTCATCCCCCTTGATTCCAAAACAGTATGCCATTTTCTTTCTTGCATTTTCAATTTTCATTATATTATTTTGAAACAACTGATTGTTATGCAGGGTAGATATTGGCTGAGGCCTTGAATTCTGATGGTGATAATCTGCCAGTAGGCAGCCTGTATAGATGCATTCACATCAGTTCCTATCCCACCCCAAAATAGGCTTCTTCAATTTGCACTGCTTGTGAAGAAATAAGGGGACCAAGCATGTGGTTCCCCAAATTTACTGTTGTAGTCAATCCTTGGCTATTTGACTAATTTATGAACACTATAGTATGTAGCTGATTGAAAGATGCTCCACCAAATTGCATTTCAAACCACCTCTAACTATCTTACGATCTATCAACAGGGTGGATCACAAGATGGCTTGACGACACAAAGGACTCTGGATCTTGCTTCAAGTCTTGAGGCAGGTCCTGCATCAAATAGGACCAACGGGGATGGATCATCCAACACTTGTAACCTCAGATCTGTGCTGACAATTGCTTTCCAGTTTCCTTACGAAATACATCTTCAGGAGAGTGTTGCAAGCTTGGCTCGCCAGTATGTTCGAAGTGTCATTTCAGCTGTACAGCGTGTCGCAATGGCTATAACCCCAGCTCGACCAGGATTACATGTGGGAAGCAAACTGCTTCCAGGCTCTCCTGAAGCGCTTACTCTTGCTCGGTGGATCTGCCACAGCTATAGGCAAGTGTTTGCATGCTTCATCTTTGTTTTCAAATTCAATTGAGAAGTAAGAATGAAAGACAATAAAAAAATTTATAAAACGAAGAGACTCGTATTATGATTTTCATCACTCTTTTTGTGTTCCAATCAATACGTATTGTCAATACGTATTGTTATTGAGTTGTCATTACCCTTCTTTGACTGTTTTGGAAGAGGTGGAATGAAGACATCTGCCTTGGACTAATATATTCTTCTTTCATTTTTCATATAAATTAGTGGCTGTTTTCTTTTAATGAACACCTGACATTTCAAACCTGCCGGTTCGACAATTTTTTTTTAACTTCAAGGCTTCAAGGAAACAACAAAATAATTATCTGATTCTTCTTCTTGCTTTTGCAGTTATCAAATAGGAGCAGACCTGCTAAGATCAGGTAGCGTGGGCGGTGATTCTGTGTTGAAGTTGTTGTGGCATCACCCAGATGCAATTCTGTGCTGCTCATTGAAGGTATTTGTCTTTAAAAAGTGTATATTGAGTATTTGTTTTCTTAGCTTACTCCTTCAATGTCAAAGTCATTAAAAAGGGCCTGTTGAGCATCTATTTGCTTGTCCTAATTCCTTCAATGTTATGCACAACTGCTAAAAGCGTTTTCACGCCTACAGGAGAGTTTTTTTTCCTTTGATGAAGCCTATATGAGAGTTGAAAGTAATTCTATGTTTTGAAGTGACAAAACAAAGTGGTTGTGCCTTTTCTGCTGTTCGAACATTGGATAAAAAAATTGTTTCCAAATTAAGCGGAACTGATTCTTAATTACAAGATTTTTTTAGGAGTTAATATTATTATAAATAACACAATCCTAATTGGTTTCCACAGCCTGTACCTGTCTTCACTTTCGCCAACCAGGCTGGCCTGGATATGCTGGAAACGACTCTCGTGGCTCTTCAGGACGTGACTCTGGATAAAATTTTTGATGAATCCGGTCGAAAAGCCCTCTGTTCGGAGTTCCCCAAGGTCATGGAGCAGGTATGGCATCAATTCAGTCCACAAGTATGATTTGCATCACTTCAGTAGCTTGACGTCTAATCTTTCGTCCCTCGCCACATGCCAGGGCTATGCTCATCTTCCAATGGGCGTCTGTTTATCAACAATGGGCCGCCATGTTTCTTACGAGCATGCCACTGCCTGGAAAGTCCTGGGCGAAGACAGCAGCCTCCATTGCCTTGCCTTCTCATTTATCAACTGGTCTTTCGTCTGATCAGCATCTTTACATGATCCGGCCTATCAAGTCATCATCAGTATATAGACAAGGAAACGAGCAAATCAAAACAACCCCAATTTTGTATTTACCTCAAAAAATAGGAAAATCTGATATTTGCTTCTGTGCTAATTTATCCTGTCTTCTGCTTTTGTCAGAGCAAGTCCTGATGTTTGTAGTTTTTGTGAAAAAATAGAAATTGATATTCTGAGGAGCTGAATCTCTTTACAGTCTTTGTAGGATCTTTGACTTGTATGGGCATGAAAAAAAAATCACTTTTTTTGTCATCCTACACCTACAGTCCAAATTCCAAATTCACAAGTGCCCAGCTGCATATCTTTGTGAAAAAATAGAAATTGATTTTCTGAGCAAAATCCTTACAGTCTCTGTAGGATCTTTGACTTGTATGGCCTTGAAAAAAGTCACTTATTTTATGTCATCCTATAGTCCGAATTCCAAATTCATAAGTGGCACAACTGCTGCTTGCGCAAGCACAAGCATGGAAATATGCTCTGAACGCGAGTGCTGACGGAGCTACTAGCCACCTACTACGAAGTCACTGCCCTACAGTGTCACAAGCCTAGGACTGGCAATTATTGTTAGGATTCTTTTGTTAGTTTCGGACAACCGAAGGCTTTGTGCTTTCGCCATCTCCGCTTCCCTTCCGGGTGTAAACATTAAAAGCTGCCGATGCAGATATGAGTGGGAAAAGTTCTGTATGTTATAAGGCGCTTTCAATTTAGATGGGACTTGGCGCCTGCGTTTTGTCATTTGTGGCCTCTTAATGGCATTAACTGCAACTTCACGCTTTATGGTTCGGCTGGTTTTTCTCACTTTGCTTGTGCAGTCGTCCGTTCTTTTCAACCATTTTCCTCGTTATTGTTCAGCTGTCCCTCTCTGCTGCTTGTCGGGTTTTATGCGCGTGCTTTTGCCTTCTCCTTTTCGATGTCTTGTTTGTCGCCTTCTTTGATGCTTATGCTTTTCCTTTTGGTGGTGACACTGCTCCCCACCAACTGCTTGAGTACGGGGTTGGAGAGGTCATTCTGTCGTTGCAGAACTCCTCCAAATCCAAGTCAGTTGTCCTGAAATCTTTGTTTGTTTGGAAGGCCACACAGCATGTTTAAGTTTAATTTTATAGGTGGATTTCATTCATGATGGCCCAGATTCATACAGTATAGAAGTACATGCCCAAATAATGACTTCATTGCCACTAAGGTTTTCTGAGATTAATTCAAGCAAAAAGATGAAGGAACAACATTGGTTAACGGGAATTTATCACACAGGTGGATGACAGGGTTCACGGCTCGTCCCGGTTGGAGTCCAACTCATGGAGGAACCTTGTGATGGTTTGCACCATTACGTCGTCAATGCCAGCTTGCCTTGAGGCTGAGCTGCTGTTGCTTCCTCTCGAACCCTGCAAAAGAAGAGGAAACGCAAACAATTAGCAATTCTTATGTGCGTTATATCGCGTTATGTAATTTGCAATTTCGTTAGTGGAATGAGTCAGATGATCGAATACTTTGGATGAGGAGTCTGCCTCCGACTATCCCGCTTATGTACAAATGAAGATAGCTGGGTGGGCCAGTTTAAATAGGGGCTGTTTTAATATAAAATTTTTGTAAGTTTTTATTAATTCCGCCTAATTTTGATTCGAATTATTAAAATTATATTTACATATATAGAGGTGGGCGGGATTAAAAATTTTGCTCTAAAATTAATTCTAAGCCGTTTTAAGTTGAAATCGGCCAGAATTACCAAATTACTTTAAGGTGGTTTTAATTATTTCAACTTTTAGCCTCCATTTTAAAAGTATAGATTTCGTTAGTTTTTAATGTTTATTTCTTATATTAATTTAAGCCTCGAAAAATATATTATATAGGTAAAGCCCATTTTAAAAGTTCATAATTACTTCTCTTTATAATAATTTATTTGATAGGGCTTGAATTTAGGAGTGTAGTAGTACCAAGAACATATATATTCAGAGTTTGGGAGAGAGAATCATATTAGTTTAAAATTTAAAATTGAGTTTGATGAGACATCCAAATTTATTGTAAATTTTTTTATTAACAACCTAATTCACATTCAATGTTGAATTTTTGGAATTAATTTCAAAAAATTTCTATCAGTTTCTAAAAAATTCAATACCCAAACAAACCCTTAAAGATGACTTTCTCTTATTGGGAAGCAGGTCTCTCTAAACTTTGATCTCTACGTGAGTGGTTCTCTCTTCATCAGTAATTTTCCCTCACGAGTCTTGATCTCTTCTCCGACCCCTGAGAAGTTATCCTTTGCATCTTGAGAAGATTTAGGGAGTTTGAGCTCTCGCAGGTGTTCATCTTGACTTGGGTTATTTGGCTCAATAGGAACAAATTGCTCTCAGACCCCGAGGAGCTGGTGTCTTGGGACTCCAACCTTGAGAAGAACCATTCTACCTTTTTTATATTTGAATGCGGCCCTCCCCATCTCATGGACTCCCTCCCCTTTGTGAAATTAAGGTTAACGTTGATGGAGCAATTTTTGACAATCTCAGTAAGTATTGGCTGGGTTTTTGTGCTCGTGACAATATTGGTTGGTGTTAGTGTGTGCTAGCCTCCCGTGCCCTGGCATCCTTTGCAGGGAAGAGGCCTAGGTCCTCGCCCTTGTGCCATCTCTTTCGCACTACGTACCCATATCACGTTTGAGGGGGATTGCCTTTATGTCATCTCTATGTTCAAGGAGCATTAATTTTGGGAGGGTAGGTTCTTGCCCCTATTGGCTGAAGCTGCCTCAAAGCTGTGACTCTTCTAGAGCTTTCTCCTTCGTCAAGAGGGAGAGAATCAAGAGGGAGAGAAACAATGTTGGTCACCACCTAGCTAGGCGAGCAAAACTATTCTTCTCCCCGCAAGTTCGGAATGACAGAGTTTCTAAATTTCTTCTTCCTGCTCTCTGTTTTGATAACTTTATCCGCCCTTTGCCCTCCGGCTCCACTACCATTAAAAAAAAAGAGGGGGGAGGGGGCGGGGGGACGTTGTATGGAAACTAGAAAAGTTACATGAGAACATGTGTATAAGATTTAGTGCTAATAAACAACAAGTACAATACATTTCCTTGCTAATCAATAATCATCACTGTGAAATTAACAGGATTCATGCTCCCACCGGGCTGTGCTCTCTTAAAGCAATGAAAAAAATCGATTACCTCCCAGCAAACTTGATCTAAAACTATTTGAGCATTATGCTCAATGCCGGATCCACGTTGAAAGGTGGGTGGTCAATTGACCACCCTGAAATTAGACATTTTTTTTATAAATCCCTATAGATTAGCTAGTAGATGGACCTGCGGCTACAACTATTGACCACCATCTTAAACTTTCATCAAAGGGTAAGCTATATATAGTTACTTGTAAACAAAATTAATTATTTTTTGACCACCATGATTAAAAATCTTGGATCCGCCACTGATCATGCTAATATAAGGTGATAATGTGTACATGGATATGCTAACTTGAGACTATTGTCCTTGAAATTAAGTGCACGCAACTTATGTTTTCACTCTTTTTATGGCTTTTTCATCAAAATTTGGGGACCTTTTTTTATTTGAAAAAACTGGGGCTTAAGTGGTCTAAATCTACCTGATAGTTTGTAATTAAACTGTCCCACCAGATGCTTGTTTTTTTCCTTTTTTTTATCACAAAGACCTTAAAGACCAAAATCCGTTCAATAATCATCGGAGACATACAAACCGATCTTGCTACAAACAAAAAAACTGCGAGAAATGTACACTTTACCACATAAGATGCTACTCATTGAGATGCATAACAAATGCTCGACTAGGCCCGAGTTAGACTCTTTTTCACTCTTTCTTTACAGACTATGTGCTGGGAAAAAAATGAGATGGACTATATTAAAATTAATTTTAAATTCTAACAAAAACCGTACTAAAGGTATACTCTTTCCATCATAAATTATTAATAACTTTATTTTGTTAATTCAAATAGGTGTATACTTAAAAAAAAGTATTTTAAGCTTATATTCTCTTAGATTAAGTTTTACCATTCATAAAAATTACTATTTTTATCAATATAATTATTAATATGGGATGAATGGAGTATTTTGGTAGTAGCATATGATTAAAGTTTGCTTTAAATTTCGAACCAAACCGGCGAACTTGGGAATTACCTGTTCAGGATTGAGACTAGCCTTTGCTATGAATACAACATTATGACGTTTAATTCATAAATAGGAGCTGAAGAGATGGTTTGAGGTGTAAAACAGTCGCAACATCAGGAGAAAAGCATTAAGTACGAAGTGATTAGTACCTAATATTTAATTGTTGCTGGTAGTTTCATTTAAAAGAAATAATGTTGTTTGTGGTCAATATAGTGTCCTTAAATATAGATATGGTGGGAGTTAGCAGATCCAATATCTTGTACATGCTAGACAAGATCATGTTCTTCAATAGTCACCACCAGGATTTGGTGGGGTCGTAATACAGGTCTTTAATGTGCTTTTGAAAACAATCTCGCAACAATTAATTTATTAAAATATTTACCTTATTAGCTCCATGACCAACGCTAGTGCTACATAGGGCTTTTCTAATATAATACATAAAGGTCGGTCACGGGCACTGGTCTTGGAGCCGGGTCAGTCTAGACTCTAGACTCGTCCACTAATTTACTCAATTATTAGACCTTTACCCAAACAAATCCATAACTAGGCTCACGAAGTCTTATCGCTCATCAACCACCCACCTTAAAAAAGCGGCTAAATTTAGAGTAATAATATTAGGACGCGGAGTTTGATAGGTCAAAACTCTACTTCATTTCAACACTAATGATAATTAAAACCCACAAAAGTGGTTTCACTCGTATGAAATAAAGTAGAGTTTTGAGTATGAAATTTCACGTTGCTCAAGTCTTTTTCTAAAATTAGCATAAAAAAGACTTTTTGTGTATCACCTTTTACCAGGGGTGAAACTCTTCAGGGGTAGCCCTCCCTTACCCGGTTGGTAAAAATATAGGTTATGGCATGCAGAACTTAAAAATTTTAACCCGCCTTAAATAGGGACATGCTAGGGGAGTTGCGAAAAGCCCATTCGACCCTAAGAATAATAAATATTATTTTTATTTTTTTAATAGCCTCACATAAGTGAAAAGAGAAAAGAGAAAATAAAGATATAGTATGTTTTATGGATGTAGTATACTTAAGATATTATAATTACTTGTGAAAAACCTACCTAAAGGTATATAACCTTGTATCTCATGAGGTTAATGGGTAAGACCTAACCTAAAAATTATATATTTTATTATTATTATAATTTTTTAATAAAAAATAAAAAAATCTTGCGATTCATCTAGAGATCGCTTACGACCGGGCTAGAGCTAAACTTTTAAAAGCATATAAAGCGCTAAGCCGAGTGAAGGCCTAGAAATTACATGATGAACTAGGGTAAGAGCCTAATTCAGCCCTACCAACTACCACAAATAATAAAGGTACGTAGCAAAATGGAAGTGCAACTACCAAAACTTAGACGATGGAGTAGTTATTGTAAAAACAAAAACATAGGAGTGCAACTACGAAATACTTACAACAAAAAATGCATGCACTTATACCAGAAAAAAGAAGCATGCAGGGTCATTTCAAGCGTCGATAGATGTATAAAAGAGAAGCAAGATAAGAAATCCTTACCGATGAGACTCTTCTTCTCTTAACTGACCTCGTTTTAGCATCCATCAGATCCATCAGCTCATCAAACCGGAAAAACCAAGAAGAAATAGAATCAACCAAAACAGTCAACTTAAGAATTTAGGCAGGGAGCCCGTTAATGAACTGGTGGGGTGGCGGCAAATGACAGCAGGATTTCTCCAGCTAGCTCAATGGAGAACCAGGTGTTGATCGTGTAACATCTCAGGCTTCCATTTACCTGTTTAACGATCTGATCATATTTCCTCACGCACTGGTACTGCCTTCTATCATCTTCTTCGTTAGACATATCTCTTCAACGAGAACAACCCTTCTATTAAGTTCTTTTCCGAGCTTTTCCGGCCGGTAAGAGTACTCTTCTTTCCCAATGCATGACTTCTGTTTCTTCTACTTGCTATATACATACCGTTTAAGAGCATGCAAATTTTATGAGAGAGAGAGAAAGAGCGATGGTGCGAAGAAATGGCGTGTGTTGCCTTTCTACTTTGCCTTTGGTTTTTGTTAGTTGTGCTTGAATTGGAGTCAAACGTTACAATAACAACCTCTTAGAACTACCAGGAAAAGGAGAGAAGGCCGTCGTTATATGAAGGGACTTCTTCAGCTTCACGTTCATCGGACTGAACGAGGCCCGCGTGAAGGGGAATTTCTGTCAAACTTCAACCTTTTAAAAGCCAGCTCTGAAGCTTTCAAAGATAACGGTTTTGTTGGCTGACAAAATTAACTTCCAAGGAGCAAAAGCAAACACTACTTGGGGCTGCCAACTTATTGCTAACTAATCTTCGTAATTATTACCTTATCAACTAGTAAATCAAGTCTTATCTCTCTTGTGACCTCTCTCCAACAGCTTAAGAACGCACATTTCGCAATCGATTGTTTGTAATCAAAGTTTCCAACGTGTAATCTGCGTTTGAACAAATTTGATAGGATTACCTGAACAATTTTTTAGGATAAGGCTATTCAGCATTTAAAATTCAGTCAGTAGCACAAACTCCCATAGTTTAAATTTTTTTGGGTAGCCGAGTGAATCCCGTGTGATGCAAAGTATTTCTATTTTTTTTATATTCCCTGCGGTCTACATTAATAACTCTATTTATTTTTTAAAAATAAAATAAATTTTGGTTATAGTTTATTTAAAAAAATTAGATGAAGATATTAATGTAGGACGGAGGAAATATTTATTATTATTAATTAACTTTTATGTGGGTCATAGGAAATATTTATTATCATTAGCTGACATATAGACTCACTATTTTGTTTTTATTTACACATTGGCTGATTAGTCTTGTCCATAAACGACAGATTATCTATGAATCCTACCAGTTTAAAGAGTCACAACTCACAAGTCCACGCTGAGAGTTTAATACTTTGCGTAATCAGAGTGATCTAATTCAAATATCTTATTAAGGTAACCAACTACAAGATATAGCCTTAATGCTCAAGAAATTAAACAATAAACTCATAAAAAAAAGCACAAAAATCACATGATGGTTTTTGACATGAAAACCCAAATTAAGTAAAAAATCACCTAGCCTTTCCCTCTGCTGATCACCAAAAATCACATTATGATTTTTAACATGAAAATTTAAATTAAGGAAAAAATTAACTATATACTATGAAGATGTAGAACTTAAGTCTATCAACCTCTACCTAAACTAAAAGTCCTTATCTAAATAATTGTTGGCCACCAAAGTCATTCTTAACAATTTTTCCTTATTCTCCTTCACTAGAACAACCTTCTTTGTATCATAAAAATTATTAATCAAAGTCCTTGATTTGCTACATCTTCAAAAGATCTTGATCTTTATAACAACTTTTTTTTACCTTAAGTATCATCAATCTTTCAACAACAATAAAATAAAAAATAAATAAGGTTCTAATATCAATGTTTGATCTTCACCACTTTGTTCTTCAAGTATGAATCTTCAACCTTTTATATAAAGTGTGTATCATGTAAATAAAAATCTTTACCAATTATTCATGAATTGAACAATTATTTGACTTATTTGGCTTAGTAGTATTCTTCTTCAAAGTATATAGCCAATGAAAGCTCTAATCATTCAAAGCTCTATATAGTAAACTCACAAATTTCTTTCTACCTTAACAATGACTTTCCTCACCTTTTTCCATGTCCATAACACTCTTTATATAAACCACAATGTTAGTTTAGGTGTTACACTTTAAATACGAAGCGATCTATGGTTCCATGTACTATTTAAACGCAAAATTGCAATTGATCTATCCTTTGAACAATCAATCAATAATTCACGGTTATGGAATTATATGAGACTAGAACCAATCAAGGCCGATCGATCGAGTGATCATATTATGAATTGGTCGCTGATGAATAATTTCTGATTTTTTATTCATCTACCTCTAATACTCTAATATTATAATACCATGCCTAAGGTTTTTCAAAACTCTTTTATCATAATAAAACCAAAGAAATCAAATATATTTTTTTTCAAAACTTTTTTTAGTTATTCAACAAAATCATCCTTGGGGTGACTCACTCATTTTCGAACATAATAATATTCAAGCCATCATATTCATATATAGGATAAGGTTAAATTATACATAAATCACACATGGTCTTGCATGAGTACATACTAAGATCTATCACACATATAACTATAAGTAATTGGCACTGACGTGCTTATGTTCAAATTACACATCATGCTAAAAGTTTACTGCTAAATATAAGAAATCCTATATTACTTCTATGAGCTTAATATTATTCCCTTGCTCAATGACCCCCCCAACACATCTACTCTTTCAGTGAACTTACATCATGAGGATGTTGAGTATACAAATATACCTAGTGAGATGAATAAATAAATAAAATGACAATGCATATGATTTAACTACATTAATACAAAATCATCACTATTATATTCAATAGCAAACATCATCACAATCATACACAAAGTGGAATACATTCACAATGTTTTCACATGATTTTAAATTCATAATGCGACCTCATTTAGGAGTCTCTTGCTCTATAAGTGAAAATCAAAATATTCACTATGACATGGTAGCCATGTCTAGGAGTACAAGCTCATCCAACACATATAATTGCATTTTATGCATTCAATATCATATTATTATATCTCATAAAAATAACTTATCGTGTATAATAGTCATTGCTATAATTTAATTACCTCGAACCAACTTGTTGTTGGTAGATTCATCGACGTATTGGCTAGGTCACTGACGCTCATCGGTAACCCATCAATGTGTTGGACCATTGTAGACAATGGGATGATGAAGAAAATCTTCCTCATCGATGCCTCATTGACGCATCGACCTCACTTTTAGTGACCCATTGGTAGCACACTAACATGTCAATGCTCATCATTGACATGTCAGTAGATGTGCCAATGGTCGGGATAAATAATAGAACTATCATCCTTGTTTAAAGTTAATCCAAGTATATTTTGTAACATGACACCTCATATATACAACTCCTTAACAAGACAATAGAGTAATTTCATGGTGTTACATACTCATTTAACATAAATATCATGATCATCATCATCATCATAACAAGAACATCATGAAAGTTCATGCATTCATGCTTTCACTCCCAATAACTTTATAATTGAAATCAAACATGTATATCTCAAGTTAAGTCACAATACAAGTTTAGCCATATGACCTCTTTTATGTTAATTAAATCGATGTATCCATGAATCTAATCATTCTTCCCCTTTCCAATGAACTTTGACACACCCTAGTCCACCATTTCCTCCAAAAGCGGAGAATTTGTAGGATTTCAGTCAAGGTTTATCATAGGCATTTATTTATATGAGAATCAAATAACTAAATTCTGATGCATAACCACTTCATGGAACCACTTGAAACTATTTTTACGTGCAGTTCCATACCCATTGATAAGACTACTTTATCATCATCGATCCATTGAAGGTTGTCGATAGTGTTTTTTGGGCTTCATCGGTGATTTTACTGACAATTCGAATATTAACGAGAAAGAAATTATAATTTTATCAGTATGTTTACCGATGTGTTGCACCTAGCGGCAAAAAAAAATTTCTAAATAAAATTATGAAAAAACTTATGCTTATCATCAATACTACTTTCTTGAGTCTATTACTCAATAATATTATATCTATCAAAGAGTTTCATTGATTCAAAGAACATAAAGCTGTATAATACAAAAATCACAAACAAACTATAAGATGACTCATGAATAAATGCATATAAAATTTTCACATAAATTATGGGTGTCACATATAATCTTATTATCCCAAGTATATGAATGTGATGTATGTATATGTTAAAATACCTTATAAATCAAATTACACATCATTTTGATCACCGAAATAAACTAACACTATATATATTACTATATATGTAGTAGCATAGGCATTGACTCCTATAGTTTAAAAGCTTTTAGGTAGGAGTGCTATCAAGTGAATCTTAAGTGATGAAAATAATTTCTGTTTTTTGTACTCTCTTTGTTCCATATTAATAGCTCCATTCGACTTTCTAAAATAATTTTTTTTTGGTTTTAGTTCATTATAAAAAATAAATTGAGCTATTAATATGGGATAGAGGGAGTATTTATTATCATTAGCACTTATACATTTTTTAATTGGTCTTATCCATAAATGACATGCAATATGAATTTTACCCATTTATAGAGTCATAACTCACAAGTCCAAACATTTCCTTGTAAACAGCCAATCTTAGGTTGCTTACCGACATTTGTTGGAAAATACTATCATGAAGTATAGATAACATGAACTTAAATTCATTGGTGAAGCTTCACCAACAATATTTGAATCCAAGGTAATATCAGCTAGCACCTTATGGTGAATAGTGTGGAAGCACTTGTCTTTACGCCCAATGAGAAATTTGACACGCACAAAATGGTAACCTAATTTCTGCGTCATTTTTTTTTGCTATCACTCGGTGTGGCAAATAGAAGAATTTGTTCCTCCAATCCCATATTAATTATATAAATAATATTTAATTAAGTTAATTTATTAATATTTTTACACTATTCATTTTTTACTATGAGAAAGATCACATAAAATAAGACAATGAATATGAGATTTTCTTAAAAAATTATGGCAACATATAATATATAAATAGAAAAAATAATATGAGCGAGAGCTCACATACGTTTGTGTGAGCGCACAAGGGAACATAAAATCAAGAGAAATTGACCAAAGTAGACTCCTACTTTGGTCAAATAACCGAAGTGTGAGCAAATTTTTACTATTTACCAAAGTAGACTTTCTCACATGAGAACTTGCATACATGACTTTCTCACATGAGAACTTGCATACATGAGAGTATTTTTGACTGAAATACCCTCTCCTTCATGAGATGACAACCTGATGGGAAAAACCATCTGCATTAGTCGCTCAGTCGAGGAAGGTTCTTCTTCTTCTCTCGTATGACTTCATCTCATGGTGGTTTTATCTCCTGTAAGGCTTCCTACCTGAGTTGGTTCATCTTTCGAGCTATTTTCGTTTGCCTAGTTATTCCCTCTTCACGACTTTTCTTTGGAATGCCACAACTTCTAGCTCTGTATATTCCCTTTGACGAAGAAGATTGATTCATGTTATTTGCATTGATGAGAGGTGTGTTACTGGATAAAAAATGGTATTTTGGGTTGGTTATATATTGGTCATTACATAGTTTTTGGTAGTAAGATTTCTGGGTAACTGGAAAACTGGAAATTGAAAATTTAAAATTTGGAAGACTAGATAACTGAACAACTGGAAAAGTAGAAAACTAGATTTTTGATATGATACGAGAAGAACATGGAAAGGGACACATAAAGTTTGTTGTGTGTTTGGGACGTTCATCGGGATGCAAGTTGTAGGAAATATAATTGTGATAATGCAAAATGAAAACTAATTGAAGTTCCATGCATGGTTACTTATGATGCTTGCTTGGATATGTTATATGAAGTTTGTAAATGGTCAAAGAAAGAGTACTTATTAAAGTTATATTTTATATATCCGATTGCAGTGCCTATTGACCTTACTGAAGGAAATATTAGTGTCAAAGTGCCGAAATTGCAGGAGGAGATGAGAAGAAAAAGTGCAAAGTGGTAGGATAATATAGGAATAAGAGGAGCAATGTGGGAGGAGAAGGGCACATTTTCTAGTGTGCCATATAACACAAGTGTCAATCTCATTTGTGATGAAGATAAACTCCAATTAGATGAGTTATTTCATTTGGAGGAGGAGAGTAACACATGCATCCCAAATTGATATTGATTCAAAAGTAACACAGATGACCTAGCAAGTGTAAAGGAAGAGTTTGATATCGATTCAAATATTAATGAATATGTCCCAAACACGAATATAGATGACTTTGAATTTGGGCAAGATCCTTATTATGCTTCACCATCAGCATATGAAGACGATCCTCTAGGAAAGGCGAATCATGGTGAAGAAGAACATGTTATGAGTTCTCCACCACCCAAAGATCAACCTTGTCCTAATGATGAAATGTATAGTAAATATTGTGAATATAGCTTGTAATTGTGTATTATGTATGTAGATGTATGAGATTATTGATGCAAAATATATTGTGTTATGTTATGTAGATCAAATGGAAGCAACTGTAGTCAGCCTCCGGCTGTTGATGAAGAATTGGAAACCGTGGATAGTCCAAAAATATCAGTTCCAGTTACATCAGTTAAAAAGAAATAAGTAATTTTTATTTTTAGTTTGGTAGTTTATCACTTTTGCAATTTTTCAGTGTGACAATTTTTCAGTTTGACAGTTTTTTTGTTTGGCACTTTTTCCTTTTGGCATATTTTAACTTTGGTAGTGTTATAATTTGTGAGTTTCTAGTTCAATAATTTACACTTGTATTTTTTTAGGAAGAATAAAGGTGGTGGTAAGAAAAAGAGATTGAAACTTGATGAAGAACCCCAAAGTTTGACTCACAAAATAGACATTACTGGGGAGGATCCTATGTAAAAAATGACTTTGGTGTGAAATTAGGGAAGGTCTATGATAGAGAATTGATAGAAATTGGTCAATAGTTCAAGGACAAATCCATGCTTCAACTTCACCTTCACAACATGGCCATGTACACCAAGTTTTAGTTTAAGGTTATATATTCAAATAAATTAAGGTATACAATCAGATGTGTTGTTGAGGACTGCTCGTGGAGATTATATGCCTTGAAAATTAGTGGATGTTTCATGTTCAAAGTTAATAAAATGAATTTAGTATATACATGTTCGAAGACATTACTTGGTAAAGATCATTGTCAAGCAGAAAGTGGGATTATTGTTGATGCTATATATAGTCGTATGGAGGGGCATGGTCTTACATACAAGACGATATAAAAAAAGATATTAATGAAAAGTATATAGTTTCCATAAGTTACCGTAAGGCTTGGAAGGCTAAGGAGGCCGTTGTGGAGAAGTTGAGGGGAACATTTGAGGAGTCTTTTGAGGACCTTCCAGCATATCTACACTAATTGGAAAGGATAAATCCAGGGACTACCATAGATATCAAATACGACATTGGAGATAAATCATTCAAAAGGTGTTTTGTATCATTTGGTGTGTGCGTTGAGAATTTCAAGAGGCACATGCGCAAGGTAATTTTCATAGATGGCACACATTTGAAAGGACATTACATAGGTATCTTATTTGTGCTATTAACTTTAGGTGGTGATAACTAGGGGTGTTAACGAGTCGAGCTGAGCCGAGTATTAGGCTGTTTCGACTCGAGCTCGAACTGCTAAAGCTCGGCTCGAAGCTCGAATAAACTTGAACCTTTCAGCTCGAGCTTGGCTCAAGCTTGAGCTCGAGTTCGAGCTCGAACTTGAATAAGTGAATTATAAGCCTTGGCTCGAACTGGGCTCAAACTAAAAAAATAAAAATAATCTATATATAAATATACACATATATTAATATACTTTTAGTATTAAATATTAATAAATATAATTCAACAAGTATTATGACTACACCGTGAACATTTGATTATAGTCACTATGAAAGAAGAAAACTATGACAAATAAGTTTTAGTTACATATGCTAAAAAATGCAACATTATTATTTTTCTCTCTTTTTGTACGTATAATCACTAAAAAAGATGTAAAAAATAAAAAATTATTTAGGAAACATTGTCATCTATTTTTTTGTGTTTTCTTTTCTTAACATGCTTATAAATCACTAATAAAAAAGTTATTTTATAATCTTAGTGTGCCTCTAAAAATTCTGAAGTACATGTAAAAAGATATACATTTTGTAAGATGAGGATGGTCCCAATGTCATACTTCAACTTTTAAAAGAATATCTATTCATTCTTTTCTAAACTAAGGTTGGTCCACAAATGTCATGCTTCTTTTAGAATTATTTTTAAGTATATTAGTGTGATATCATGTTGACCAGCTGTCATATACTTATGGCTTCATTTGGTTTTTCAATTGAACTAATTTTAGTTCATCTTCAAGAATCAAATAGCCCTATTAATTTGGGACAAAAGGAGTATATTAGTGTTTATGTCTCCAATATTTTTATTTTTATAAAATATATATCATATATAAAAATTTTATATCCGTTATAATTTAACAAGGATATATATTATAGAATTTTTTTATATGAGTTTAGACTCTCGTACGTCAGTATGAGCAAAGACATCATAGGCCATCAGATCGAGATCCAAATGCACAAGAAGACATAAACTAATCTACCTCCCGAGTTATGTGTGTTCTTATATCATAATATGATGATGTATGACATCTATACTCACATAGTTGTGAGTGAGCCTTGACTTATATAAAGGAGTCTCATATATCAATACAATACATAGTATTAGTATATAAATATGTGATTATATGTCGTTTTATATATTCCATTCGTCTTAGATTATTAATTCAATTAAAATTTTCAAAGTGAACTAATCAAATAGAGCTATTAATCTAAAAATGGTGGGAGTATGTTATAAATATATATTTAAATTAACAATTATGTTTATATAAAATATGCGCATATATACATTATTTATTATATATATATTATTTATATATAATTTTAAAATTATATTCGAGTTCGAGTTCGAGCCGAGTAGCATCGAGTTCGAGTTTTATTCGAGCTCGAATCGAGCCTGATTTGAGTCGAGTTTAACTCGAGCCGAGCGTAATCGAGCCGAGTTTGCTCACGAGCCAGCTCGGCTCATTTACAGCCCCAGTGACAACCACTTGTACCCCATTGCATTGGGTATCGGAGAATCCAAAAACAACGAATCATGGGAGTGGGTCCTTGAATGTCTGAAGCATGTCTTGGGCCACATTGAAGGGTTGGTTATCATATCTGACAAAAATTGTTTAATCATTTCACAGGTTCAAAAAGTATTTCCGAACGATGTACATGAGTATTGTACTTATCATGTGTGGTCCAATATGCATGCAAAATTCAAAGATCTAGGCCTCTCCCCCCACTTCTACATTGCAACAAAGACAAACCGTCCACAAGAATTTGATGAATAAATGACCATCATACAATGGATTAATCATGATGCGCACAAGTGGCTAATTAATGTAGATGTAGCAAAATGGGCAAATGTAAACTTTCCCGGTAAGAGGTATAATATAGTGACTTCTAATGGGTGTGAGAGTTTTAACTCCATGATTAAAGAGCATCGAGAATATTCAATTTTAGCCATATTAGAGGGATATACGCTTAAAGATGCAAGATATGTGGTATCAACGCATCACATGTGCAGGGAAATGGACTACTGAATTAACCTTGTAGCAAAAAATGAGATTGAGGCAATTTCTAAGGAAGCACATGAGCTTGCATGCTATTTTAGCAGTGCACATGAGTTTTATACGAAGTCATATCCATATGATGATAAGGTTGATTTGGAAGCTAGGACATGAGCCATTGGGAAATTCTAGTCCATGGATCTACCATGTGAACATGCCTTGGCTGCATGCTCGAAAAGACACATTGATTATCATGCATATTGCTCCCCATTTTACAGGGCTGATATATATAAAGAGCTTTACAAGTGTGGCATATACCATGTTTTACATAAAGGTCAATGAGATACTGTAACGCCCAAGATTTTTCATCCCGACCTTACAGATACATCGGATTTTATAAGTGTAATTCTATTGAAGCCTCCACATTCAAGGATTCATGTAGGATGACCAAAGAAGAAGTGAATACTCTCGCACGGCGAAGAAAAGAGAATGGTGAAGTGTAGTAAATATAAGGGGTATGACCATAACAGGGCTACTTGTCAGTTCCCAGTTTGACATCATGAGCACAATGACAATGAAGACAGTAATAAAATAGATATAGGAGAACCTTTAGCAGTAAGAAAACATACATGAAAGAGACAAGTCCCTTTAGTAAAGAAGAAAAAGACAAGTAGTCCAAAAAAGACAAGAACACCTTTAAATATGGTGCATGTTTGGAGGAAAATATATTCTTGTGGATATGAAATGTATACATAAGCAATTTTTTGTTGGTATTACGTTGTTGCATGAGTTTATCATGTTTTTGGATCGAGTAGACAGTTGTTCAGGCTTCCAGTTGAGTTTTCCAATAGCCCATTTTTCAGTTTACCAGTTCCCAACTTTTAGTTTTCCAGTTTATAGTTTCCAATTTGCCAGTTTCTAGTTTCTAGTTTCTAGTTGATCCAGTTTTGGCCGATGTAGGTAATATTAGGGTGCAAGGTGCCCATTATGTTATTATGGTTTTCCTTAAATTGCTCATTTGTGTGATGGGAAATCGAAAAGAACAAGAACTAAATCTGTATTAGTACTTGAATACAATAGAAAATATCCATATGCACAAGGGTTTGCAGAGAAGAAGCTCCAAACATTGAACAAAGTTCTTTTACAAATAATCATTCAAGAAAATAAGTTCTTTTTACAGCAAAGATAAATAACATAATTTAATCTTGTCCAGCCTTGGGAGCACCAAGAAGCCTAGTCATCCTATTCAAAAAAGGGTTCAACAGCTTTATTAGCAATGCCTTGAATTAAACATTATAGAAAGAAAACATATGGCGAGTGACTAAATTCATACCGTAACACTTTTTTTGTCCATAACTGGTAAGTAATTAACTTCCTTAGCTGGGGCATGTCCTCACTAGTGAAGTTAATAATGTACCGATGTCCCAAAGACTACATGTATAAACATATATGAACCCCACAGTCATCACAATTAACTTGTTTGGGGTGACCTACTGCCTCCATAATATCCATCGTCCACCATTTGACACATTCTAACCATCCAAACTTATAGAGGAGTAGAGGTATAAGGACCTGTAGCTTGCCCACGTCATTGTAATACTTTTCCAATTCCTGCCCGGAGTAAAGAGCATCAAAAATCTGATTATTAGCTTCTCATATACTGTCACGCCCGAGGTTTTTTAACACATTTACATCAAAATTTTACTAAAATTCCATTTTCAAAACATAAATGTAAATCAACTAAATTAACAAAATTCAAAAGGTGTGAAAACAACTTTCATAAATTAAATCATCTTAAAACAAACAAATGTTCTCAGGCGTGACCAAAAATAAAAGTGTACAATTAAAAACCTACCATGGCCATGGGTTTTAAAAACAAAAACTTCCTAGGCATATCTGAGTGCAAGTTCTTTCACAGTCTGAAAATAAATCGTACATACATACACAAGTCTAGTAGATAATATAATTTTCTCACCTTAATCAATACATGAGATCATAGCACCAATGTAAGGACCCTCATCTCTAAACTGGTTTTGGTTTTATTTAATTATTGATTATCATGAAATTTACGCGTTTTCTGATCTAGTCGATGATTTCATGAATAAATAGTGTTTAAGATGGTTTTAACCAAAATTAACTTTAAGATTAGTGGTTTTAAGTGATTTTAAATCAAATGTGATTTTTTGGAATTTTTCTGAATTTTTACTATTTTTCCAAAAATTAGGGTTTTTGGCGGGACCCCTGTGGGCCCCACCGTTGAAAATTTTATTTTTGGGTCAAATGAACCTAGATATCTACCTAAGGTTATACAAAAATTTTCAGAATTTTATTAGGCTTAATTAGTGCTTAAATTTACAAAATACCCATTTTTAGCCTACTTTTCTTATTTACACCCTAAAACTTACCCATGCATACCCCAACCCTTACTATAAAAGGGCAGACCTGAGCCATTTCTATTTTTGGGAATAGGCTAAGGAAGGAGGTCTGGCCTAATCCCCACTTAGGCCCGGATTAGAAGCGTTTTAAGGTAAGCTTACTCTAATTAAGCACAAATCCATGACTTTCTTCTCAATCTCTTCTAAATCTACCCTTTCCCCCTTGTTTCAATTCGTTTTTGGACTTTGAAAACTACTGATTTGTGTTTTACTACAAACCCTAACATTCAAAATTTGATTTTTACTACCAACAAGCCCTAGATCTAAGATTTAATTAGGGATTTCTTGGGTAAATAAATTTCTATTGGTGTTTAATTCAAACTCATTGTGTTTTTAAGGATTTCAAGAAGGGTGACTCTTCAATCCGAGCTTAATCAAGTGCTGAGGTAATGGGTCTTCAAAATCTCTATTTATCCATGGTAACACTCTTCATTTTTGGCTTATTTCGAAATGAGTTGCTTGATTTGGTGTGTTAATGGTAAGATTAGAAAATAGAATTATTTAATCCCGATTTCTTAGGGTTTTGCATTATTATGATATGGTTTGATGTTCTAGAAGTCAAGAAGGACTTTTGATGATGATTAGGGTGTTAGATGTAGATTTGAAGTGTTATCAATGATGTTTTGGTTTGGATTTGCGTAAGGAAGAAGATGGACTGTTCTGCCTTGTTGGCGTTCGAACGGCCCTTTTGGGCGTTCGAACGGCAACACTGCCAGAACGACACTTTTCCAGTTCAACCGATGGAATGGCCTGCTAGGCGTTCGAACGACAAAACTATAAATTTCAAATTTTTGCGTTTAACCGATCGAACGGCCTGAAGGGCGTTCGAACGACTACACAGTAAATTGCATGTTGTGAATATGATGTTTATTTTGATGATTCCACTTTAGCTTGCCAATTTCATATGAATGTGGAGTGTTTTAAGCTATATTATGCTACTGGAAATGCATGCTATTGAGGTTATGGAGTTGAGATATATGCTTAGAGATTGTGGAATGACTTATGTTTTGTGGCATGATGTTGAAATTGTCATCTTGAAATTATGAATGGTTGATTCCCTTTGATTAAGCATATTTTCAGTAGAACTACAACCTATTATTGGACTGATTTGTCATGATAGAATGTAGTTAGTTGATGTGTGGATGTTGGTGAATGCCATGGCTTAAGGATGAAATGAATAATCTTATATGTGTTTAGCCTTTGTGGTTGAGTTTTGAATTGAGGTTATGGAGCTGAGATATATGCTTAGAGATTGTGGAATGACTTATGTTTTGTGGCATGATGTTGGAATTGTCATCTTGAAATTATGAATGGTTGATTCCCTTTGATTAAGCAAATTTTCAGTAGAACTACAACCTATTATTGGACTGATTTGTCATGACAGAATGTAGTTAGTTGATGTGTGGATGTTGGTGAATGTCATGACTTAAGGATGAAATGAATAATCTTATATGTGTTTAGCCTTTGTGGTTGACTTTTGAATTAAGATATGATTTCAACGACTTTTCTTCTATGATTTCCGCTGGAATTAATGTTTAGATGGAAATTCACATGTGTAGTGTGGTAGTGAGTTTAATTTCAAGCATGTCGACATGCATTATATGCAATGCTTCTACTAGTTACACACACACATGTGGGGGTTAAATGATTATGTTGAAGCTCGATATTGTGATTATGAATGATGTATTAGGGGCTGGTGAGAGCACTTATCATGGATTAGGATTCATGTATGCTTTGCCCACTTATGTACCATGCTGCATGCATCATGAAAATGGATTTCCAATTGAGGCTTCATTGAGGTTAATCGAATTTGACCGATTGGATGCAATGTGGTGAAATTGTGTGCCGGATTGATCGGTCGTGGATTAATCAAAAGTTGATTGGTCCGAAAGGACATGTTTTGATTTGAAGTTCCTGTGTGGAACGAGTGCACTCCCCGGGTTGAGTCTTGTTAAATGGAATGATGTGGGGACGAGTTGTGTACTTGTCTTGCGGATTGTGATAATGTTATTATGTGTGTCATCTGGACCCTGAGAATCCAGTGTGGTATGCCGTGTGCACCCCGCTACCACGTGTTCTAGGGTTCTTTGTGTGAGAACTCGGGCTCTTCCCTCCGCAAGAGATGTCCCTGGGCGAACACCCCTGCTCTAGATTCTTTGTGTGAGAATGGGACATCCTTGGCCAGGATTGTCTAGGGTGAACAGTATTAGGGGTTGACAACCCTGATCTTTTTTGAATTCTTGTGTAGAATTTTGGACCTTGACACGCCTTCGTGGCCTTGTCTATGTCCCGTTTGTGTGACACTAACGTGTGATTACTCCTTGATGGAGGTTGTTATGATATGATGTATGATGGAATATGTATGTTAGAGATACATTTCATGTTGGTTGTTATGATACGATGCATGATGGAATATGTATGTTAGAGATACATTCATGTAGGTTGATTTTGATGTGAATGCATGTGGGAATATGTATGTTAGAGATACATCCATGTAGGTTGACTTTGATGTGGATGCATGTGGGAATACGTATGTTAGAGATACATCCATGCAGGTTGTTATGATATGATGCATGTGGAAATATGTATGTTAGAGATACATCCATGCAGGTTGATTTTGATATGATGCATGATGGAATATGTATGTTAGAGATACATCCATGCAGGTTGATTTTGATATGATGCATGATGGAATATGTATGTTAGAGATACATTTCATGCAGGATGTTATGATGAGAATGAAATTATGTGGATTATGCATTATGATGCAGTTTTAGGTGGTGTGTATGTGTGATCAGAAAATGATGCACCATGTAAATCTTTGATTTGAATGATTATATCACTATGCTATCGTATTTTCGATGTTGTTAGCAATATTAAAAACCATTGCTGAGTTTGTTAAACTCACCCCTTCTTGTGTTTTGATTTGGGGCTGCGTGGTGCGACACGCAGACGGACAGGATCTCCTCTTTGAGGAAAAGTCGGAGATGGCTTGGATGTGATCATGGAGATCTTTGTGTGGTTTATTTTCCTTAGTTATGTTGTTGTTTAGAACCTTTGTGTAGGGTTCTTGCTTTGGATTTATGTCACATTTTACAGTTGTGATGCTTATGACTTATTTTGAGCCGGTGTGGGCTTTACTTAAACTAAGCTTGTGGGTTTGAGATGGTTGTTTACTTTGTGATAAGCAACACCTTTTCTTTCCCTCTTTATTTACTCTTGCTCAAAGGATTGTGCGTACTCTGTAATTTCTATTAATCGCCCGTGGTTAGGGTTAAGTCTTCTGCTAGACCGTTTCTCAATTTCCCCTTCGTTGCCCCTGCGCGCTTGACTGGCCCCTGGACAAGGTTCGGCTTGGGTCAGGCATCGCCGGGGCGTGACAACCAAACTCCACATAACTTCACTGCGATTTCACTGCGCTCAAAATTGAGGAAGAATTGTCCACCAAGGGGAAGAATCCAGTCTCAAACAACTATCAATCGACTTGCAAAAGCCTCCGGACGAATGGGCTAAAAAGATAGGGTGATTATTTTAATACTCAATAGGAAAATACCCAGTAGGGGAAAAAATATAAATCAATGAACTGCGTAAGTTCATATATAGATGCTTCCATGCAATCACACATGAAGCAAAAAGAAATAGGAAGTAGAAATATTGTCACACATACAAATCATCGTCCAAACTAAAGTTACACTTACTCATATATTGTAACGCCCGAGATTTTTCATCCCTTTTTCTCAAAACTCATAGAAATTTTTTTTTTCCATAAATCGGAGTCAAAACGATAAAATCAAAACCTGTTTATAATTTAAAACATCATACGGTTAAACATCGTACTGTCAAATCAAATATCCTTAGGCGCTACCCGAAAACACACGTACGAATAAATTCTGCTATGATCATAGACTTTTAAATACAAATCACTCCCGGGCATCCCTGAGTACAAGTCCCCTAACAGTCCACAGACTAATCCAATCGAAAGTCCAGAATAAAACATCTTAAAGTCTCATCTCACTCAATACAGGAGATCGTGGCACAATTAAACTCGCAGAGAGTCAAGCTGATACCTGAGTCAACGGGAATCAATCCACCGCTGAAACGAGCGTCCATCTCCAGGAACTCTCCGCACAACCTGCAAAACCTCCCGTACAACGGGGCTAAAAATAGTAGGGTGAGTATTTTCATACTCAGTAGGAAAATACCCAGTAGGGGAAATCCCAAACGGTGAACTCCATAAGTTCATAAATCCATGCGTCATGCAACTCAAACATGAAGCAGAAGCATAATATAATCATATCGTGCTCAAACGCATACGATCATACCAAAGGCACCATCGTGCCACAGACATACCGAAGGCACCATCGTGCCAAAATCATACCGAAGGCACCATCGTGCCAAAATCATACTATCCAAACAACTTACACAAACACCCTTATCCAGGGTCATACAATTTACTCGTACTACCGTACGCATACTCATACAACATACGCATACTTGTACGATCTTACTCGTACAATCGTATGCTCACTCATCCAGCTTACCCATACATGTACGACCTTACTCGTACAATCAGACTCGTACGACCTTACTCGTACAGTCTGCACAAAATCATACTTACTGTCTTACTCAGAAACATATTCTCACAATCGTACTCATACTCTTACAGTCGTGCTCATACTCATACGCTTACAGTCTTACTCATACTCATACGCTTACAGTCTTACTCATACTCATACGCTTACAGTCTTACTCATACTCATACGCTTACAGTCCTGCTCATACACATACAGTCGTACTCACACTCATACAGTCGTACTCATAATCGTACACATATCAACGACCACTGAAGCTCATTACAACTAATAAGCTCCAGCGTCGAAATGGAAAAGAATGCCACTGGGGCAACACCTTAACCTCCGGGGAGTGACTAGACGCCATGGACTTTTCCGAAGGTAAGGCACACCAATGCTCATGGGGCACTGGATCAAACAGGTAAGAGTAGATCCATGATACTACTTACCTGAGCGCGCAAACATAAACACCCACACATAAGGGGTCATACAGTTGCCCACCATAATGGGTCTTATAGTGCCATAGAATCGCCCACCATAATGGGTCTTATAGTGCCAGAGAATTGCCCACCATAATGGGTCTTATAGTGCCATAGAATTGCCCACCATAATGGGTCTTATAGTGCCATTGCCACTCTTGGGCAGAAAACATACAGTGCCACTTGGGCAGAAACGTACAGTGCCACTCTTGGGCGGAATCATACAACGCTCTCAATGGAGCATCAAACGTCTGGGCTTACACAGCACACAGACCAAATCAGAAACATACATCGCTCTTAGCAGAGCATCAGACGTCTGGGCTTCATACAACACGCAGACAAAGTCAAAAACGTACATCGCTCTCAACAGAGCATCAAACGTCTGGGCTTATACAGCACGCAGACCAAATCAGAAACAACATTGCTCTCAGCAGAGCATCAGACGTCCGGTGCTCTACATAGCACACAGACAACATCTCGCAGGATAAACACCATGGCAAGACATGATAAACGCTCGGCCAACTCATCAGCGGCCAGCTCAAACACGGAACTTAATCCGTCGAACCCTCAGGTCTCAAACTCACAACGCTATCATTAGCTGTGCTTATAATTCAAGTTTGAATTAAGTATATTATGCGGTACAATTATGCCACACAAACTCACAGTCCTCGACTGGTCAAACTGAAGCTGAGCCCGATCCGAAACCCACGTTCGTCAGGGCATCAGACTTCACTTACCCATCCACATCATGGACAAAACTCACCGTACACCAAACCCTTACAGTCTTACACTTCGCCATCCATCTTATGGCCAAAACCTCTTACACTGACATCCTCAAATAACGCTCCTCAGAGCCAACCCAGTTGTCGCCCTCTTACTTATATCTCACTTATTATACTTATTTTTCACTTCATAATCTGTACGTTATGCTTGTACAATTATGAACCCTCTTACTGTCTGACAATTGCCCAACATACAATCCACCTCAAACTGATCCATTCTAATCCTTGCCCGTCATACTCTTATCCTCTGTCATACGCTTACACAACCGCATCCAAATTCAGACAGAGCTTCTGTCACCTCTTACTGTCCATCGCCCATACCTCTGCCCACAAACACATACGCACATCCAAAGTATAGGCAAAAGCCATCATACATATGTATGTCTCACACATACGTACAACATACACATACGGTCATACATACATAACTTATAAACATGCATGCTAGCCATCACTAGCACATGCATACACACGTCAAACGTGCACGCTAGCCATCACTAGCATATGCATACATTCACACATACATCAAACATGCACGCTAGCCATCACTAGCACATGCATACATCAAACGTACACGCTAGTCATCTCTAGCGCGTGCACACACATTCTTACATACTTCAAACATGCACGCTAGCCATCACTAGCACATGCATAACCCATACATAGCATACTGACATATTTGCTAGCCATCGCCAGCGCATACATAATCCACATCCATAAAACATGCATACATCTCATGCATATCAATCATACCATACAATCATGCTTACACGCACCTCATGCAATCGGATCGTTACTTAACATCAAAGCATGGAATCATACAATCCTAGCATGATGCTACTCATTCAAAGCATGCTTCATGAATTTACGAGTTCAAAGCTCCCCTACCTCGTAATCATGGCGTTCGATGGCGAGCACACGACGGTGGCGGTGTCGGCGGCGGAGTTGGCGGTCAAACTGTTGCCTGGCTGAGAGAGCTGCTGTCCTGAGGATTTTAGGATGCGCCGGAACTATCACGGCAAAATAGAGCGTTAGAACTCAATGCGGTAAAACCCGCGATCCACAGCGGCACCCTAGGGCGGCCGGGAGAAATGTCAAGCCAACATAAGTGGCGGTGCGACCATAGGTCGAGGGTGTACTCTGAAGATCGGCCGGTGGCGAAAACGTGCTCAGCCGGCCACAAAGACATCGAAATCGGCCGTGGACAGCACCCAACGGCGACGATTCTAGTCAACAAAGGCCCACATACGGGCGGAGAGCGTGGGGCAACGCTCGAGAACAAAGGAGAGGTGGAGGACAGCTCTAGTGGTCAACTCCACTCGGTGGCAAAGCCAACCGATGGTTAGGCGGCACGAATGCGGCGCCTAAACCCAGAAGTACACGCGTGGCCACATGCACACGCGACCCAAAAGGGCGGGGAAGATGGCTGAACTGAGGCAACCCAGGGCCCACAAAAGCCAACCGGGCTAAGGCCCTAGCGGTGGCCAATCTAAGTGGCGACATCGCCGATCGCCACCCACAACCAAAACCCATGGTGCGGGCAGCTGTGCATCTCGCACGGCAGAGAGCAAGGGGAGGGTTCACGGTCGAGCAAAGGCTATGAGGCCGTCACTGGCCAAGGCCTGAGCAGGTGAACTCGTCCACCTTCTGTCAAGGTAAGACATACAAATTCTTGCCCGAGGCCGTCCGGTACCGACGGCGTAAAATGGGCAAGAAGGGTCAACGGCACACCTATGCCGGTAAGGCGGACTAGCTGCAGCTACGGGCCGCAAGGCTGCACAAAACCCAGAGGGGTGGCCCATTGGCATCACCGGGCTGGGCGGAGCCGAACTAAGGTCCACCAAAACAAATCCGGCGTCCGACTGATAACGTCAGTCACCACGTCCAAAACGGACGCAGGCCAAAAATAAGGGGACGACCGGAGAAAACCCGTAAGGGCGGAGCGGCCAAGGTGGCAGCGGCTGAATCGGGCACGGAGGTATAGTCCACTGCCTTCGCCGGAGCAAGGCGGGGCTGGGGGAAGGCCGAATCGGCCGTAGATCACCGCCGGCGGCCACTGTTTGCCTAAACAGTCCGTCGGCGGAACAGTGAACAGAGGGGAAAAAGAGATGGGGCGGCGGTGCCGAGGCCCACCGGGCCGGGAGGAGGGGCTCCTCGCCGTCGCTGGCCCAGGGTGAAGCCGTGGCCGGCCGGTCGGGCCGAGCCGGCCCGTGGCGGCGGCGGAACGGCGCTGTACAGTGGGGGCGGCGAAACAGGGCAGCAGAGAGAGGGAGCGGGACGGCGAAGCTGGGGCCGTCCGGGGCCAGGGGGAGTGGCCTCCCGCCGTCGCCGGCCCATGGCGGAGCCGTGGGCGGCCGGCCGGCCCTCGCCGGCCCACGGCGGCGGCGGAATCGCAAATCACAGAAAAGGGTCTCACCGGAAAAGTGGGGGCGGAGCGGTCGTGGGGCCGGGACGGTGGCTCCCCTGCCGTCGCACGGCCAGGGCGGAGCCGGTGCGGCGGTCCACTGGCCCACCGGCGGCCGGCGGCGGCCGGGCACAGTAAACAGGCGGAAATGGGGGGGGGGCGGCCACTGTTCATCCAACCGGGTTCTGGATCGGGTGATCCCGATCCCGATCCAATTTTCCTTTTTATTTTTTTTCTTTTTCTTTTTCCAAACGTACGCTCAACGCGCGTTAAGCCATTGGTTACGCGTCGAACCTCCAGAATTCGCGCCGTAAGCGCGCAGTGAGGCCCGTGGCCCGCGACTAAGCCCCACACCCGACTCTACGGGTATAAATACAGGGAAAAGACACAAATACCCATACGCTGAAACGTCACATTTTCCTGCCGAAAATGACTAGAAAAATGGCAGAAAAATCCCAGAAAATCGTAGAAAAATCAGGGACCTTACATATATCATGCTCTTACACTTACACTCTGAATCTGTCTTATCAACTTACTCGTACAAATGTACGCTTACACTTACAACATACGCCTACTCATACGACCTTATTCGTACGAACTTACTTATATGACCTTGCTCGTACAATCATACTCTTACACATAAATGTACTCTTACATCTTTCTTAGAAGCTTACACTCACACTTACACTTATGCTTACCGTCTGAATCAAAGTCTTACAAACTTACTCGTACAACATACTCATACTCATAAACTTACTCTTACTGTCTTCCAAAGAAGCTCACACTTACTCAGAATCTAACACGTACAACTTACTCTTACGATTGTACATATACTACCGACAACTGAAGCTCATTACAATTAATAAGCTCCAGCGTCAGAAAGGAATGGAATGCCACTGGGGCGTCACCTTAACCTTCGGGGAACAACTAGACACCATGGACTTTTCCAAAGGCAAGGCACACCTATGCTCATGGGGCACAAGATCAACCAGGTAAGAACAGATCCATGATACTGCTTACCTGAGCGCACAAATGCCCACTCTCTGGGGCCATATAGTGCCAACAAGGGCCATATAGTGCCAACTAAGGGCGAAAAACATACAATGCCACTCTTGGGTAGGAATCTTACAGTGCCACTCTTGGGCAGAATATACAATGCCATTTGTAGGCAGAAAACATACAAAGCCCATGAAGGGCGGAAGCTTACAGCGCTCTCAACAGAGCATCAAACATCTGGGTTGAAAAATAGCACCATGACTAAAACCCGCAGAAAACACCATGGCTAGACCAGAAAGGACGCTCAGTCGATTACTTATCGACTGGCACAAAATAGAACTTAATCCGTCGAAACCCTCAGTCTCAACCTCACAACGTTATCAAATTAGGGTTACTTACCATTCAAGTTTATATTATGTAACTTATGCATGTACAATTATGTTTGAAACTATTTCCGTCTTACATTCTTCAACCAATAAGGCTAGAAATACACCTGTTCCGAAGTTCCAATCCACAAAGGTAGAATTCCTTACTTAACTCATCCTTTACTCTTATGCTTACAACCTTTATCGACCTCTGCATAGCCTTACTGAAACTCGAATTCCAATACTGATAATCTTACCATCATACACTTACGGCCTTACAACTTACACCATCCGCCTTAAAACTGAATATTCTTACTCAAACTCCTCAAATGAGACCCTTTTTGACCTAAGTTCTGTCATCAAACCCTTACTAATTCCTTACTCATTATTCTTTTATTACAATTCATATTATGTATTATGCTTGTACAATTATGTCGTTCTCTCTTACTAACTCACAATCCCCCAAGATGTTCAAAATCTTAAGTCTTCTAAATCCTTACATTGCTTACGTCTTCTGCTCAATGCTCCGACGTACCACCCGACTCAAACCAAATTAATTCTTCATTCTCATCAAATCCAACCTTCGATAGTCCATCTTACATCTTTCCTCGCTTGTCATACCATCACCATTTCCATGTCGTAGCCTATGAAGCACCCTTTCGACAAACTTACAAACAAACGCATGTACTTGTACTCATCGACCACACATACAATTCACTAATTACTTACTATCATACTTTTAGTCCATAACATATGCATGATTCACATATATAAAGCATACTCATTTAATTAGCATTATTATGCAAAACATTAAATTATAAACTCCTAGCATGCTACTACACAATCAAAGCATGTTATAATGAAATTACGAGTTCAAGGTCCCCTACCTCGTAATCCACAGGAATTTGATGGCAAGCAAACGATGGTGGCGGCGTCGATAGCGGAATAGGCAGCCAAAAGCATCGCACTGAGAGAGTTATTATATCTCGAGGATTTTCAGAGATGTTGGAATTAATTTTGATAAGGTTAAATTAATTACACTCATAGCATAAGATTGTGTGCACTTGGGTGGGCAGATACAAGGTCGTGCCACTAGGAATGGCAAGAATGACCTCCGAATAGGGGCTGACTGATTGAAGGTTGGCCAACGGTTTAAATCACTTTGTTGGCAACAAAACATGAAAATGGACCGCGGGCCACATCCAACATCAGCAATTCTGCATCATCGAAGCCTCACAAGGTGCCAGAGGGCTTTAACGGCCATATTGCCTTGTGGTGGAGACGTTTCCTAAACATACGTTGAGGCACTAAGGCCTGGCGTAAGAGGCCGACAAAGGCGGCACCATTTCTAAAAACTACTCACAACCAATCCATCGTACAGATAATCATGCATTAAGCACGACTTACAGTGGAGGATATGGCACGACATCGGTCTAGCCTTCGATGGGCCGAGTTTAATGGTTGAGTGTGTTACTTCTGCTTGGAAGGATCTGAATTCGAGGACTCTTTCCTCGTAAGTTCTGAGTTGCATGTAATAGAAAGTGGGGGTGCAAAGGTAAATTCTCCCCAGAAGTGCTAGCCATAGTCATCAATGGGTCGGGGTAGAGCCCATGTTGGTTGGATCTGTAGCCCAAGTCCACGCGATATCAAGCTAGACACGTTGGCTTGAGTTGGAGCGAGGCCCATCAGTGATAGTCAAAGACGTACCCCATTGATTAGGGCGTCTGGTGTGTGCAGAAGATATGTAGATGAGGCTGGAAGCTGGGCCCCTTGTTGATATTGGTCAAACCAACATCCGTAGTTGTCTGCTAACTGATGTTGAGCAGCAGAACACCTGGTAAGAGAAACAAAGAGACCCGATTTAACTGGGGCAATAGTGTACCGAGTTGGGGCACAGACACGCATTGCAGGGCCATGAACGGCTGATAGGGCCACCGGCTGAACTTCGAATACGACGGTGATTCAATAATCACAAACTGTTGCGGGCTAGATGGACACCGATCAGTGTTCATTTGAAGTCTAATGGTGATGAATCAATACTAGACTGAAACTGTGTCTTGGACCAAATGGAGCAATGGGGCTGAAGAGAGGAGAATGGTGTAAGAGTTCGTCGTCGGCCCGAGGCGGAGCCAACGACGGTGAGCCGAGCTCCTCCGAAAACTCAGTACAGAAAACAACCAAAAATAAATAAATGTTTTGTCCGAACCAGAAAAGGGCCGACGAATGGGTGAAAGACCGGGAAGGCAGCGGTTCAATCCAAGGTGGCAGCCTTGCCGTCACCGGTTTGGGAGGAGGCCAATGGCCTGAGATCAACGGCATAGTCGTGGTTCACAACACCAAGAAATGGGAACAAAACAAAAAGAGGGATTTTTGATCCCGTTCGAAATAGAGCTGAGGGGGCTGAGGGAGACAGCGGTCAAGGCGGACGCCGGAGCGGCCGTCTTGCAGTCGCCGGGCTGGGGGAAGGCCCAAGGCCAGACCACGGTGGCTGGTGACCGGCAGCACAGCCGCAGGTCAACCACGAACAAAAAAAAAGAGGCAGAACTATTTTTTACCTCACAATGGAAAACCGGGGGCAGGGAGGCCAGGATAGCGGTGGCCGGGGCAAAGCTATGGTGGCGGGGGGGCATCCATGCAGGCAGAGAGGATAGCGGATCAGGCTAAAGGCTCTAAAAAATGGCGAAAACAGGAAAGAGGGAGAGGGGTGGCGGTTGCCGGCGGGGTCAGGCCAGGGAGGCGGCCGTGGCGTCGCCAGGCCGTGGCTGGCCGGAAGCCAACGGCGCTTCCGGCCTCACCCAGTGAAGCTCTTCACTGTTCACCCCGCGGGTCGGGCGTGCTGAGGCGCGCCTAATCCGCATTATGCATATACATGCATCATATATATATATATTCTCTTCTCGTTTCTGGTCTCCTACGTCTTGTCCGATTTTTGCGTTGAAAAATTTATGGGACGCGTCGAGGCCCATGACCTCTGACTACACATTACTCCTGACTCTTTCGGTCACGAATATTATAAATATAGATACGCCGAAGCGTAAAATTTATTTATAAAAAATACGACCAAAAACCGCATAGCATTGCAGAAATTGCAAAAAATAGCAAAAAAATGCAGAAAAATTAGGGATATTACATATATGGAGCACCACCAAAATCCAATGATTGTTGTTGACATTGAGTATGGAGTAATGATGTGAAAATTCTAGAAATGATTTTCCTTTGACACTCAACAAGCTCTTCAAAGAGGTTGGGACTTATGTCCACATGGCCGCCCATTCCACTAACTTATAGCTTGCCATGTGCACGTTTGAATTGCATATATTGATCTAATGTATCCTTGCAGTCATGCACAAACAATATCTACAAATACATTAGAACTAACTTTCAGCTTGAAAGGGTTCAATTGATAGTTATCTATTATCCACTTCATTAATATCCTATTGATAGCTATATAATTTACAATTCATAGTTTACTGTATTAAAAAAATGATGACTTACCAGGAAATGCATTGAGTGGAATGTTTGGTCCCTAACCTATCGAGGCCTACTGTTGCGCAAGAGTGTCACATAAGCAACAGTGTACTATATAAAAATAAAATAAATAGATTAATACATATTCATCCTTTATCTCTTACAAATATATATTAAAATAAAATAAATAAATACGCATACTTCATCTCGTAGCCAACTACGACGGTTTGTAATACCCTTCAATAGTGTTGGGGTTATAAGAGTGCCCCCAAGGTCTGCATATCTACATATTACATATACTAACCCTCAAATCAAATACAATGCATAGTAAAAAGTATTACTATTAAAAGTACCTCATTGGGAATAGTAACAAATGAACTAACTTCTTTGCACCTTTTCTCTAGAAACTTATTTAACTTATCTTACTCTGTTGCCCAAAATGAAACGGGGTTAGTAAAATCCAGATTTGGCAGCCTCACTTAACATGAGCAATTTATTGATCTTCATCTTCTTCATGGAAGAGGTATCAACCTTTAGGGGGTCAAGATGAATATCAATATCCTTATCAGGGGACTTCGTTTCCCCCCCCCCCCCCCCCTTTTTATGTGGGTATGTGTTGAGGTTTTTTCGATATTTATTCTTAATCCTCACCCTTGCCACTTCTGTAATTTCCAATTTACGCTTACTCAAAGGCTTATTGTCTTGTTCTTAATCCTACATAAGAAGATATAAAAAATATTATTTTTTGTTATATGCAATTATATTTAATAGACAAAAAATATTTGTACCTTAATAGTAACAATAGTCCCCATGACATCCCCCTCCTCCTGGATCTCCTTTGCATCCTTATCATCCACCTTCTCCTCTTTTACATCATTTGACTCCTCCTCCTTCTCTTTCTCTTCCTTCTCCTTCTCTTCCTCCCCCTTCTTCTCCTCCTCCTCCTCCTTCTCCTCCTCCTCTTCCTCCTCCTCCTCGTCCTTCTCTTCCTCCTCGTCCTTCTCCTCCTCCTCTTCCTCATCTTTCTCCTCCTCCTCTTCCTCCTCCTCCTCTTCTTCTTCTTTCTCCGCTTCCTCCTCCTCCTCCTATGCCTCCTCCTCCTTTGCCTCTTCATCCTCTTGCCCATCATCTCCCTTAACGTTATTCTCTTCCATATCCACATCTACCACCTTTTCCTCCTCTCCCTCAACCATCTCCTTAACCACATTCGATATAAACACAATGAATAAAATCATTAGAATGGTTTTATAATTTTACAATTTTACAATTTTACAGTGTACTTACTTCATTAGTAGCAAGCAAATAGCAGTCCATTTGACCTGAAAATTTTTCTTCAACAATAGGCACCTACGAACACATTATTCCATATCATTTTAATTCAAATATAAAAGTTTGCAAATTTACAATGAAAAATTAAACCTTGGAGACTTATTACATTTTCCTTAGATGTCTTGTTTACAACCTTTGACTTCAATCTATTTACTTTATTTAATCTTTCTTAAGGAATACAATATATCATGAAGAGTGACATGCAAACCCCCATCCCCCACCTTATGTTTCCCCTTTCTATCTTCCTTCCAATTGGAAGTCTCAACCTGTGGTTGTCCACCACAAGGAGTCTTCCCAGCCACTCTGCATTTAACTATAAAATTCTCATCTACTTTTTCCTTTAAGGAATGAGCCTCCTCTTGTTAACACCATTCCTTCGTGGAGTCATCATCGAATGTAGACTTCCCATCAACATCCTCAACATCAGAAGGTGTTTGAAGACTAACAAATGATGTAAATATTACTCTCTCATTCTGAAAGAAAGACTTCAAACTTGCAGTTTCATGAATAAGTACCTTGGACTCTTTGTCCTCCATATCCACATTTATGGCGTTTACAACCTTTACCTACATATCAATACATATCGCAAGGTAAATGTACAATGTATGTTCATAGCATAGTTAATTCTAAATGAATGAAAAGTTAGTATATACCTTCCCACTAAAAACCACCTCTTCAAGATAATTGTATGTAGACTTCTTATAAGATGCCCAACTGCAAATAAGAGGAAAAGTATTCTTCGTTTTGCTTGCAAGGTAATCCCCCAGCAATGGAATCATCTCCATTGCCCACACCTAAAACATAACTCTCCATCAAATAATTTCTAAAATGTTTAAACAAATTCAATATATAAGTAAAACTTATTGTTACTGCATACACAAAACCAAAGACATTGTAATTTATAGTGCCCATAGCCCTCGCAGCTTGCTCTAAACCCCGCAATGTATCCCATTAGCAGAGATTTTCCCAAGTATATTCATCAAAAGCATCCAAATGATCTACAAAATACAAGTATCTCTTGTCGACCTTATTGTTGTATCCGCTACCCACCAGTAAACTTTCCAACACAAGAACTACCGCCAACTTGATGACATCCTTGTCCTTTTCACATACTTTAATCTTTTGGAGCAACTCCTTCTTACTTATTAATAACTTTGACCTCCCAAATATTCGCAGTAGGAGGCTGCATTTCTTCTAGAATTTGGGCACTAATGGGAGAGGAGGGTTAGTATAAACAAATCTCAGGCTAGTAACCATGCAGAATTCCTTCAGTGAAGCTTGATGCTCAACCTCTCATTCACTTGAAATAAGTGATCCTCTTATGTCTCTTTAGGAGATGGTGGATGGCCTGGGCAAGGAACATGTTTTGCGTAACGTTACTTTCCAAAAACTTACTGAAACATGTTCTCTCAAACAACTTTTGCACTCTGTGCCTATCAAAGTGCTCTTTTAATTTTCCAATGTATTAATAACTTGACTTGCACTGGGGGTCCCCTCCATATAACTTATTTAGTAGTTTCCCCTTTTTGAATATTTTTTGTGCAGCCTTTGATATTTCCTATACAAAGATGTTAGATTAAAAATCAATGAAAATGGATTATACATATATTGTATAATCAATCTATTAATATATGAAAAAGAGAATGCCTAACAAAATAAATTTTTGTTCACTAATCAAGCTCTTTATTATCCAGTTTTCTAGTTTTCCAGTTTTTTAGTTTTTTAGTTGTAGGTAAAATTCCCATTATATAGTTTTCTAGTATTATAGTTTTCCAGTTTTATATTTTTCTAGTTATTCAATTTCATACTTTTTCACTTATTTTGTGCCAAATAACCAATAAATTTACTTTCAATTTCCAAATTTTCAATTCTATAGTTTGCTAGTTTTGTAGTTATTCAATTCATAGCTTGATAGTAATATTTAATATTTAACATACAATTTCGTCATAGCGGTCAATTTGAGACTAATTAATGCTTAATCATCCAAAAAATAATCATTATGTACTAATCACATAAAGGAATTTGTAACTAATAAATGTTTTATTCTCAATAAAATCCACATTTTAGTTTTTATGTAACAGTCATAATAATATGGGAAATACATGCAAAAACCAAATAGACCAAACGATGAAAATTTTTAAACAATTATATATGGGAAATGCAGGCAAAATCCAATGACTAAAATTAGCAAATATATCAAATTTATAAAAAAAATCATATATTCAGATGAGGGTGAGATGAGGGCGAGGGTGAGATCTCGTAGTACAGTCGAGGGCAAAGCTGAGATGAGGGTAGTGAGGGCGACGAAAATTCCTCCCGGGGCCGAGATAAGGGCAGTGAGGGGGAGGGCAAGATGGCCGATGGCGAGATGAGGGCAGTAAGGGCGGTGAGGGTGAGGGTGAAATGATGGCTCAGGAAGGGAATGAGGCCATAAGACTAAAGCGAAAGAGGAAAGAACAAGTAGATGAAGGTGGAAATGGCAAAAGAGGATGCTCTATGAGAGGTGAAGGTAGCAACGAAGACGAATAGACACTACCGTCCACCCAGGGTGATGACCGAGTGGGAGGAGACACGAACAGGCGGGAAAAGGCATTTGGGGGAGGGTATTTTAGTAAAAAATGCTCCCATGTATCTAAGTTCTCATGTGAGCAAGTCTACTTTGGTTATTTGACCAAAGTAGGAGTCTACTCTGGTCAATTCCTCTCAAATCAATATGCACCCTGAATTTGTGCGCAAGCTCACACACTAGGGCTGCTTCCTATTAAAGCTGAACCGAACCATAATTCAAAACTAATATTAAAAAACTAAACCGAACCGATAAAGGAATTGGAACCGAACCGTAAACCGAATGATGGTTCTGGTTCCAAACTAGGAGATGAGGGAGAGGTGAGGTGGTGGCCGGTCGGCCGGTCGGCCAGGACGTGGTCGTGGTGGTTGGTTGGCAAGTATGAGGTGGTGGCAGCTGGTGGGAGAGGAGGGCTTGATGAACATAAGCCAATACTCCGGAGCACCGAAGTTTCCAATCCCATAAAAGTTGAAGTCAAAACGACAACTTCTTCAAGCTCACATATTACAACAAACGTTCGGAGAAATTCTTGTGAAATGAATAAAAAGCAAATGAAACAAAAAATGTCAGCGCCAACAAACTTTGTGGATGATTAAATTAATCATTGTCATTCTATCTGTGACAGGTATCAAATCCAACATAAAAAAACAAAATTTTCTAGATGGAGTTCTGCCAATTGGTAAAAACATGGGATGAATCAGGGAGAAGAATGGACTGGTAGAGGCCACAGGAAGGTTTGACCTATAGTAAGGCAGAGAGACTTAGAGACATAGATAGAGGGATGAAGAAGCCCGGAGGAGTGAGTGGCTGCCGGCATGAACAATAGAACAAGGAGGCTTCGGAGGGGGACACAAAGGTGGTGGTGCCTGATGGGAGGAGGTGGAGGGCTCAACGAATTGGGAGGTGTAGCGTGGAGTGGTGGTAGGAGATAAGGAGGTGCTGGCTGTTGACATTTTTTTTTAAAAAAAAAAGAGAAAGAAAGTCAAAAGAGACAGTCCAAAAGTTTGGAGCTTGACTAGCTCCCAAGTGGACAAAGTCTTTCAAGCTGACTAAGTCAAAGAGAGAGAGAGAGAGAGAGAGAGAGAGAGAGAGAGAGAGAGAGAGAGAGAGAGAGAGAGAGAGAGAGAGAGAGAGAGAGAGAGAGAGAGAGAAGAACTTGTCATATTCTACACATGTAGAAATAAGACAAAACTTATAACAATTTTTTTTAATTAAGTAAATCCCAACAAGTTTTACATCAAATCAAAATAACAAAATGCTAAGTGAGACCCCCAATGGGTCCCACATCAAATTAGCCATCAAATCAAAATTATAAAAAGCTAAGTGAGATCCACATGAGTCCTATGCCAAATTAGCCGTTAAATTAAAATCATAAGATGTTAAGTGAAACCCGCATGGGTCCCACATCAAATTAGCCATCAAATTAAAGTTATAAAAGGCTAAGTGAGACCTACATGAGTCTCACATCAAATTAGCTATTAAATTTAAATCACAAGAGGTTGAGTGAGACCTACATGGGTCTACATCAAATTAACCATCAAATCAAAAATCAAAAGACTAAATGAAACCCACATGGGTCCCTTATCAAATTAGCCAAATTAAAATATGAGACCTCATACAAGTCTCATACAAATAATAGAGTTTAAAATAAATCCTAAAGTCTAAAAGATGATTTTAAGACCCACCTCCTAAAGGCTAGTTATGTAATTGAGAAAAAATAAAAGAAAATAATAACAAAAAATACATGGTGCACTAGAGAAACTAAGGAAGGAAAATTAGTTAAGTCCCCATGTATACTGGGCCCCTACACTTTTAAAGAATCTCCACTTAACTAATAAAATTAATTTTTTGAGAAGACTAAGTCAAAACTTATTTGGCTAGTTACTCACGTTAAAAAAAATGAATGAAATGAAAGAGTAGGAAAAAGACCAAGTTAAACCACTACCACATGCCAAGTGGTCTTCCCCACTACCCCACTAATTCACTTCCCATAAATTACTCTATTAATTCACTCCCCACTGCCCACAAACTACCCCACCATCTTCCACTACTTTATCCCATGACACAACCCTAATACTATAAATACCCCCTTCTTTTCATAGAGAAGGGCTTTTGACAATCAAGTCTAAGAAGTTTTCACAAACTTTAAAGCTCTCTATCCCAAAGGAAAATATTGCACTAAGAAGAGAAGAAGACTCCAAGAAGAAAACTCATCCACTAAGTCCTTCAAAGGCCTCTTTCTCAAAGCATCCTTTCAATTCCAAGGATTCAATCCCAAGGAGGTTGCAAGGAGTTTGAAGTAGGAGATGTTGCACAAATTAAAAGAAAGAGGATTCTCAAGCTTAAAGACAAGAAGACAAAGAAATAATGAGTTATATCCCCCAACAGTGGCATGGCGGCCGGTGGGAGATGAGGAGGTCGGCGGAGAGCAAGTGGAGAGCTCGCCAAATAGACTAAGCAAGGAGAGGGAGGGGAAGACTGGAGGAGCAACTATTTGACTAGGGAAGGGAGGGTAAATGAATAACATTAGGGTTAATCTTGACTGTTCATTCAAATGAACGGTCCGAATTATTTTAAAAAAAACAAAAAGTAAAATATCTGGTTCGGTTTCAATTTTTTATATGCAGGAACCAAACCGAACTGAGATTAAGTATGTTTTTTTATTTTTGGGACCGAAACAGAATAAACACAACTATCACACAATTGCGTGCAACATGGGCTTAAATAAATGGACTTAATCTCATATATATATATATATATATATATATATATATATATATATATATATATATATATATATATATATATATATATATATATATATATATATGAGATTTTTTGATATTATCTGGCCTAAGATACAAATATTTTATATTCCCTAAAATTTAACACTTAATATACCCTAAGGTAAAAAATAAACATATATACAAGTTCTTATCTCATTAATAAATAGTAGAAGGGGGGGCATTATTCTAGTGGGGAGGTGTCATCGGTGATGAATAATCGATGATGGCTCATTGGAGGTAGATCACCAATGGTGACTCACCGGCGGGTGGCCAAAGGTGGTAAACTTATTTCTTCAAATTTTTTCTCCACATAAACTTTCTTGATCGAAAAAAATCGTCCTTTCACTGGCGCTTGCAACCCATCCTCCAACATAATGGACAAAGTGAGTCATATTATGATATGACTCATATTGCATCGGCGATAACACGATATCAATAATACATTTAATTGATTATACGATATGTGCCATTGTGTTAACGATAACACATTGTGTTCTTTTCGCTAGTGACCCATAATATGATGTGGCTCATATCACATATATGATAACATGACATGTAAACAATGCGTGCTATTGATAATACAATATGCTCCATATTGCATATACAATAACATTGCCACTCCCCGCCACACCCCCCCCCCCCCTCCAACTTGAACCTGGTCTAAGGAAGGTGTGACACGGCGCGACACATGCAGAAGTTTAACTCATTTTGGGTTTTTTTTATCAATGGTGTACACAACACATGCCCTTTGTGCAAAAGAAAATGACAGAAGTATAATTAACAATCTTAGTCCAACACAATACCCGCAACATCTAAAAGAACATAGTCTCAAGTCTTAAGGCGACAACATATTTAGTCATCACCGGCAAACCATAGCATGAAATAAAGTTGACTATAAGTTCTTCATATCAAGTAACAAGTCTAGAACTGTAATGTCCCTAATTTTTCTACGATTTTTTGTGATTTTTTTGCTATTTTTTTAGTCATTTTTTTGTGGGAAAATGTAATGCTGCGGGCCTTGCTACGCACTTTTGGCGTAAATTTTGGAGGTACAACGCATAACCAGGAGGTTAACGCATGTTAGGGACATACATAGAAAAATTAAATAGATTATATATAAAATCCGTCGATCGGATTTGAGGACGTCTAGTAACATTTTTCACGTCTAGTGACTTTTGTGAGAACCCGAGTGAGATTTCGGTCACTCCATTCTCCCTCCTCCATCGTCGGATTTCACCGATTCTTGTTGGGATCCTCTTTGTCTCACCACCATGAGTTCGTAGGTATCGGCTATGACTACCATCATGGCCTCTTCGCTCCTCCACAAGGTACTGAACTTTTCTTCGATTTTTCTATCTTTCAAATCTCATTTTTGAGCCGTGGGGGTGCGATTTTGATGTCGTTTGCAGCCACCCTCAACTAGACTTATGTTTAGTTGGCCTCTAGGAACCCATAGGCGCTGGCTAGAGCCGCCACCATGCTTTCTTTGCTCCACTGTGAGCCACCGGTACTTTGGTTGGATTTTTGCTCTTGTTTCATCTCACTGTCCAGAGTATTTTTTGAGTCACCGAAGGTTGTTTGTCGTCACATGCCGCCTCCCTCCGCCGGACTTAGTCGCATGTGGCCACCAGGACCCCAAAGGCGCTAGCCAGAGCCACTGCTACCACCCCTGGGCTTCCCTGTATGTCGGCCGATCTTTTGGTCAATGTTTTGTCTCTATGCATTTTTTCGGATGATAGTTCCATCGTCTCCGTGGGTCATTTGGCCATCGTGGGCTCTGCCCTGGCTCGGCGACAATGAGAGCATGTCACGACCCGACCCAACCCAAAAACTGACCCGGGCCAGGGGTCCGAAAGCGATAAAAACCAAACCCATAACCGGGAGTGGCGCACTCCGAGTGCGAGAGTCTTCTCGTTCCTCTACGCGCTACGGAACTTTAGCGCTCCATTGCGAGTAGGCAAGAACTGGCCTAATTATATAACTAATTCAGACTGGGCCAATGTTGCCTTGCCGTTGGTTGCCAATGTACATATCGGATAACATCCACGATGTTACTCTGATACGATAGGAACAGGACGTAGTTCTGCCTATTGGCTACTACATACAACCGGCATACCCAAAACACATACGTATAAAATATGTATCTTTGAATATTTAATCATAGTTATACAAAAACCTGATAAAACACCAGCAACACACATCTCTCTCTATCATAGAGACGAGCACCACACAACCACCACAACATGCCTCACTCTGTCCCAGAGCAAGACCATCACATTCACACGTCTCGCTTCATCACTGAGTCGAGACCACATGCATCACACGTCTCGCTATATCACTTAGCCGAGACTGCACGTATCACACGTCTTGCTCTATCATAGAGTGAGACGGAACACAATCATAGGTCTCACTCTATCAATGAGCCGAGACCGAACACACACACAACACATCTCTCTCTAACCTAGAGCAAGACGGCACACATCATGGCATATAAGCAAAGCATATCATAAAATAAACACATGCACAACCCGTCTCTCTCTAACCCAGAGCGAGACGACACACATCATGGCATATAAGCATAGCATATCATAATATAAATACATGCACAGCCCGTCTCTCTCTAACCCAAAGCAAAACAACACACATCATGGCATGTAAGCATAGCATATCATAATATAAACACACGCACAGCCCGTCTCTCTCTAATCCAGAGAGAGACGGCACACATCATGGCATATAAGCATAGCATATCATAATATAAATACACGCACAACCCGTCTCTCTCTAACCTAGAGCGAGACGGCACACATCATGACATGTAAGCACAACATATCATAATATAAACACACGCACAACCCGTCTCTCTCTAACCCAGAGAGAGATTGCATACATCATGACATATAAGCACAACAAGCATTTGGATCATAGCATAACACACATCATAACTAGCACGTGTCGTTCTATAATTAAAATACGAGATAAGAAACTCTTACTCCCTTGATGTCTCACAAGGTAGTGGTATTCGGGATGCTCATTTCTGGGCGTCCTCCCCTTCAGATCTGGAGACAGCGGACAGAGCCTCCTCTAGCCTCCATACATTCATCGCCTTGCACCGAAAGACAACTTGACCAACTCACCCATTTCCCGGAGACTTCTCGTTTTCTACCCCCATGGGCGGCGGACAGAACCTCCCCTACTCGGGGTGTCCTTCACACGTCGTGGCCTTTCGGTGGAGAACGAAGCCTCCCCTACATTGGGCCACTTCTCTTGTTCTGGCCCGGTAACGGAGGATGGAGCCTCCTCTCTCTCCGGGCTGTCTCTCTCTCTCTCTCGACAGGAGGGCAGCAGATAGAGCCTCCTCTTGTACCGGGTCATTCCTCCCTTATAGGAGCACCAACTCGAGGAATAGACCATACCATTACGTAGATCACCCTTTAATTAGCTAGGAACGCCTCAAGAACAGAAGAAAACAGACTCCAAATAAGTCGGGAAACTCCCTCGAAAAAAGAACGGTAATCCGAATTTATAGGGGAGAAGCTAAGGGCGTAAGAAAAGCCCCCGGAGCCGCACGCGCCATGCATCATGCGCCTGTGCGGCGTGCGACACGCTGGCTGCGTGCGTGAAGCGCGTGGCCATGCTGCGTGCTTGTGGGGCGCGATGCGCCCCGCATCGCGCGGGAGCCGGCCCGAGACGCGGGCCCCATGGGCACCCCCGCCACATGGCACCGTGCTACGCGTCGGGCAGCGAGGCTGATGCCAGCCGTTGGCATCACGATGACGCCAGCTATTTTGTCCTTTTCTAATTAAAATAATATTTTTCCATATTATTTTAATCCAAAAATATCTAAACTTCAACATGCGATATCTTCTTACCCCGAAGTTGGAATTGCGCGTTCTACATACTGATGGACTCGTCTTGACGAGCCCTTTGAAATAAGACCACACATGGGTAGGTTATTCCACACTTTTTGAGTGGACCCTGCCCATGCGGCACGCTTCCCAAGGTCATAGCTTGTGCTCCTAACCTCCATTTTGTGTGTTCTTTGATTCATCACACTCGTTATTTCGAGCTCTACCTATCTACAGGGGTTTCACCTAACAAAACCCCGAAACACTGATCTCAAATTACCCTTAACCCCCCGGGTTAAGCATAACCGGAAAATTGGTCGTTACAGGACGAGCCCCACTTGGCCCCATTATACCTCCGCTAAGAATGGGCGGCTTGCCTTTGCCATATACAGTGTGGGATGCACAGTTGCCAGCATCAAATGTGTTGGTTGTGGGTGGCGATTGGCGATGTCATTGCTTCGATTGGCCACCACTTTCTGGCCCTAGCTATATTGCCCCTTTATGGACCTTGGCCTGCCACCGTCCGACCCATCTCCCCCTAGAGTTGCACTTTTTAGCCGTATGTGCATGTGGCCATGTGTGTGTTTTAGGGTTTAGGCGTTGTATTTATGCTGCCTGACCGTCGATTGGCTCTGCCACCGAATGGAGTTGACATCGGAGTCCTCCACCACCTCTCCTCTATCCTCGAGCATTGCCCCATGCCCTCCACCCTTATGTGGGCCCTAGTTGACACAAAATCACTACCGTTGGGTGTTGTCCATAGCCGATTTCGATGTTGTGTGCCCAGTCCAGTACTTCTCAGTTGCCAGCCGACCTTCAATGAGTACACCCTCAACATCTGGTCACACCACCACTTATGTTGGCACGACCTTTCTCCTGACCGCCCCTAGTGTGCCACTATGGATCACGGATTTTGCCGCATTGACTTCTAACACCTCGTTTGGCTGTGATTGTTTCTAGTACTTCCTAAAACCTTGGGCCAACAGCTCTCTCAAATTGGCAATACTTTTGGCAGCCAACTCCACCGCCGATACCTCCACCATCGTGTGCTCACCATCAAACGTCATGATTACGAGGTAGGGAAGCTTTGAACTCATAATTTCATGATAGCATGCTTTGAATGAGTAGCAGCATGCTAGGATTATATGATTGAATGCTATGGATGTTAGATTAAGATTAATGTTAAGGGTTTTCATTAAATGAAATACCCGTAGCCAGGTAGAGCTTGGCATAACGAGCATAACGATTCGAAGAACGGCGAAACAGAGGTCGACACCGAAAATTATGATATTTGAGAAACGTGCTTTATAGGCAGGACCCACTAGGAAATAGTGTGATTTGCTGCTTTAAGTGGGTTTGTATCGAAGGGTTCATCGATATGAGTCCAACGGTACCAAGAATGCGCGAATCCGATTCCGCGGTAGAAAGATACGTATGTTTGTAATTTTAAGTATAAAAATAAAAAAGAAAAATGGAAAATGGGTGAGTCGGCGCGCGGCGTGCGCGACGCGCGCCCGTGTTACCGTTGGCGCCGAGATTCCGCGTGCAGACGCGACCCGTGTAATGCGCGGGCGCGACCCGCATGCGGTTTCGGCGGGCGCCGCCACCGAAACAGTGGCGCCGCCGGCTTTGGCAGCGCGACACCGCGGTTTCGGCGGCTCGGGGTGTATATATACCCCATTCTATTCCAATTTTCAGGGAGAACTTTTCTACCCCTGTTTCTGACCGTTCTGAGGCCGATTAAGGCTGTTCAAGACCCGTTTCCTACTAAATCAAGTATGCTCTACGCAATGGAGCTATCCGTTCTTTGAGTTGGAGACCATATGATGAGGAAACATCCCAAGACAAGAGGAGGTCCTGCCCGTTATCTTCATGCACCGACGAACTTCGTTTTCTCTGTTTCTCGCCATCCCAACTCCGATTTAATCGGTCCAAGAGGCGTTCTTGACTAAATCGAGTATGTTCTACGTGGTGGAAGGTTCCATTTTCTGAGTTGGCAATTGTATGAAAAGGAAACGTCCCAAGACAAGGAAAGGTTCTACCCGTACCGACCAACTTTGTTTTCTCTGTTTTTGGCCATCCTAACTCCGATTTAGTCGGTCCAAGAGGCGTTCTTGACTAAATCAAGTATGTTCTACGCGATGGAGAGGTTCGTTCTTTAATTTGGCAACCGTATAAGGAGGAAATGCCCCGAGACAAGGAGAGGCTCCACCCGTGATCCTTGAGCAACGAACAAGAAAAATGGGCCCGAAGCAAGATGGGATTCAGTCCGGAGTTGCCAAGCTACATCAAGAGAAGTAATCCAGACTAGGGGAGGTTCTGTCCACCGCTCACGGGCCAGAAAATGAGAAGAGTCTCCGGCAAGGAAAACATTTATACATAGTCTTTTAGTACAAGACGAGGAACATATGGAAGCTAGAGGAAGCTTTGTCTAATATCTTCGGATCTGAAGGGGAGGATGCTCATGTGAGCAACTCTGCATACCGCTACTATACGAGACATGAGGGTAGTAAGCTTTTCTGATCTCCCATTTTTATTATAGAATGGCGTGTGTGCTATGCTATGACCTAAATGCCATGATGTGTGTTGTCTCGCTCTAGGGTAGAGCGAGACACATGATGTGTGTGTCCGGTCTGGCTCAGTGATAGAGCGAGCCAGGTGATATGCTCAGTCTCGATTCAGTAATGGAGTGAGATATGTGTATGAGATTTTGATTCCGCTCTGTGGTAGAGCAAGATGTACAATTCCGTTAATTTATTAACTTCCACTTGACTCTGATATATGACAAATTTTTGTATACTCCAATTAAATATTTGGAGATATGTATTTTATACGTATGATTCTGTGATGCTTGTTGATGTAGTAGCCATTAGGCAGAACTACGTTCGGATCCGATCGTATTGGGATAATATCCAATACGTACGTAGGCAACCAACGACAAGGCAACGTTGGCCCGATCCAAATCATTATAATAATATGTTTTATTCTATTTTACACGCGACGAACTATGAAGCTTCGTTGTGTGTATGTGTTCGTTACAACCTAAGTCTACGTATGAGGAAGCCTTAAAGCTCCGTAGTGCGTAGACGAACGTTGTACCTCTCGCACTCAGATGATGATTCCTAGCTCAAGGAAAGAGAAAATTTCCTATTAGTGATTTTGTGGGCCCGGCTTGAGTTGGGTCATTACAATGATGTAGAGGATGAATTAAACCATGTTGAAATGCATATGACATGCATGTGGGCTGTATGTATGTTTGAAATATGTTGGTAAGCTTCGTATGTTGATTGAGTATGTGCTAGTGATGGCTAGCATATTTGTTGGTAAGCTTCGTATGTGTATGTATGTGCGTGTATGTATGTGCTAGTGATGGCTAACGTGTTTGTTGGTAAGCTTCGTATGTAGATTGAGTATGTGCTAGTGATGACTAGCGAATATGTTTCTACGTATGTGCTAGTGATAGCTAGCAAGTATGTTGGTAAGTTATGTATGAAAGTATGTGTATGTCATACATATGTGTGATAGACATACGTATGTATGATGGCTATTTGCCTATGCTATGGATATGTGTATGCATGTGGGGGACAAAAGTTTGGGCGATGGACAGTAAGAGATGACAGAGGTTTTCATTTGGATTTGTTGTGAATATGTAAGCGTATGACGGAAGATTGAAGATGCAAGTTTTATGGGAGAGGATTGGAGCGATTTGTTTGGTTTGGCTCAGAGCGTATGTTGGGGATTGTTAGACAGTAAGAGTGTGCCTAATTGTACAAGTATAATGTACAGATTATGAAGTGAAAAGTAAGTAAATAAGTGAGGTTTCAAGTAGGAGGGTGATAATTGGGTTTGGCTCTAAGGAGCTTAGTTTGATGACATTTGTGTAAGATGTTTTGGCCAAAAGGTGGATGGCGGAGATTGTATGAATACGTAAGATTTTGGTGTATGGTGTGTTATATTATAAGATGGACGGGTTAAGTGAAGTCTGTTGCCCTAGCGAACTAGGGTTTCGGATTAGGCTCAGCTTTAGTTTGATAGTGGAGCACGGTATATTTGAGTGCTTGTGTGGAAAAATTGTAACACATAATTTACTTAATTCAAACTTGAATTATAAGAAAGCTAATGATAGCGTTGTGAGTTTGAGACCTGAGGGTTTCGATGGATCAAGTTTCGTGTTTGAGCTAGCCAATAATGAGTCGGCTGATGCCCGACCCGAGCCGAACCCGGTCCAAGGGCCGATCAAGCGTGCGGGGGTGACGAAGGAAGATTGAGAAACGATCTAGCGGAAGACTTAACCCTAACCACGGGCGATTAACAGAAATTACGGAGTACGCACAATCCTTTGAGCAAGAGTAAATAAAGAGGGAAAGAAAAGTGTTACTTAACCAAAGTAAACAACTAATCTCAAACTCACATACTTAGTCAAATATAGCCCACACTGGCTCAAAATAAGACTTAAGCAAACATAACTATAACATGTGACATAAATCCAAAACAAAGAACCCTACACAAAGGTTCTAAACATACGCATGAAACCAAAGAAGATAAGTCACACAACGATCTCCAAGATCACATCCAAGCCATCTCCGACCTTTCCTCAAAGAGGAGATCCTGTCCGTTTGCGTGCCGCGCCACGCAGTCCCAAATCAAAACACAAGAAAGAGGGGTGAGTTTAACAAACTCAACAATGATTTTTAAATATCACTATCAACATCGAAAATATGATAGCATGGCAATATAATCATTCAGATTAAAGATTGGCAAAGTGCATCGTTTTCTGATCACACATACATATCACCTAGAACTGCATCATAGTGCATAATCCACATAATGTCATTAACATCATAACATCCTGCATGAATGTATCTCTATCATACATATTCCATCATGCATTACATCAAAATCAACCTGCATGGATGTATCTCTAACATACATATTCCATCATGCATCCCATCAAATAAACCTGCATGGATGTATCTCTAACATACATATTCCCACATGCATCATATCAAAATCAACCTGCATGGATGTATCTCTAACATACATATTCCCACATGCATCATATCATGATCAACCTGCATAGATGCATCTCTAACATACATATTCCCACATGCAGTATATCATCACACCCTGCATGAATGTATCTCTAACATACATATTTCATCATGCATTATATCATCACAACCTCCATAAAGGAGTAATCACACATTAATGTCACACAGACGGGAGCATAGACAAGGCCACAAAGGCGTGTCATGATCCAAAATTCTACACAAGAATTAAAGAAAGATCGGGGTTGTCAATCCCTAATGCTGCTCGCCCTGGACGATCCTGGCCAAGGATGTCCCATTCTCACACAGAGAAACTAGAGCAGGGGTGTTCGCCCAGGGACATCTCCTGCAGAGGGAAGAGCCCGAGTTCTCACACAGAGAACCCTAGAACACATGGTAGTTAGCACACGGCATACCACACTGGATTCTTAGGGTCCAGATGACACTCATAATAACATTCTCACAATCTACAAGATAAGTACACAACTTGTCCCCACATAATTCCATTTAATTAGACTCAACCCGGGGAGTGCACTCGTTCCACACAGGAACTCAAATCAAAATATGTCCTTTCGGACAAATCAACTTACGATTAATCTACGACCAATCAATCCGACACACAATTTCATCACATGCATCCAATCAGTCAAATTCGATTAATCACGATGAAGCCTCAATTAGAAATCTATTTTTGTGATGCATGCAGCATGGTACATACGTGGGCAAAGCATATATGAATCCTATTCTATGATAAGTGCTTTCATCAGCCCCTAATGCATTATTCATATCATAATATCAAGCTTCAACATCATCATTTAACCCCCACATGTGTGTGTAACTAGTAGAAGCATCTCACATAATGCATGCCAACATGCTTGAAATTAAACTCACTAGCACACTACACATGTGAATTACCATCTAAACATGAATTCCAGCGGAAATCATAGGAGAAGAATCATTGAAATCGTATCCCAATTCAAATCTCAACCACAAAGGCTAATCACATATACAATCACCCATTTCATCATTGAGTCATGACATTCACCAACATCCACACACCAACTAACCACACTCTATCATGACAAATCAGTCCAAAAATAAGTCGTAGTCCTACTGAAAATATGCTCAATCATAGAAAATCAACCATTCACAATTTCAAGATGACAATTCCAACATCATCCCATAAAACATAAGTCATTCCATAAATCTCTAAGCATATATTTTAACTCCATAACCTCAATACCATGCCTTTTCAGTAGCATAATATAGTTTAAAATACACCACCTTCATATGAAATTGGCAAGCTAAAGTGGAATCATCAAAATAAATATCATATGCACAACATACAATTTACTGTGTAGCCGTTCGAACGTCCTTCAAGCTGTTCGATCAGTTAAACGTAAAAATTTGAATTTCACAGTTTTGCCGTTCGAACGCCTAGCAGGCTGTTCGATCGGCTGAACTGGAAAATTGTTGTTCTGACAGTGTTGCCGTTCGAATGCCCAGAAGGGCCGTTCGAACGCCAACAAGGCAGAACAATCCATCTTCTTCCTTTCGCAAATCCAAACCGAAACACCATTGATAACACTTCAAATCCACATCTAACACCCTAATCATCATCAAAAGTCCTTCTTGACTTTCAGAACATCAAACCATATCAGAATAATGCAAAGCCCTAAGAAATCGAGATTAAATAATTCTATTTTCTAATCTTACCATTAACACACCAAATCAAGCAACCCATTTCGAAATAAGCCAAAAATGAAGAATTTTACCATAGATAAACAGAGATTTTGAAGACCCATTACCTCAGCACTTGATTAAGCTCAGATTAAAGAATCACCCTTTTTGAAATCCTTGAAAACACAATGAGTTTGAATTAAACTCTAATAGAAATCGATTTACCCAAGAAATCCCTAATTAAATCTTAGATCTAGGGCTTGTTGGTAGTAAAAATTGAATTTTGAATATTAGGGTTTGTAGTAAAACACAAATCAGTAGTTTTTGATGTCCAAAAATGAATTGAAACAAGGGGAAAAGGGTAGATTTAGAAGAGATTAAGAAGAAAGTCATGGATTAGTGCTTAATTAAAGTAAGCTTACCTTAAAACGCTTCTAATTCGGGCCTAATTGAGGATTAGGCCTGCCTCCTCCTTAGCTTATTCCCAAAAACGGAAATGGCTCTGGTTTGCCCTTTTATAGTAAGGGTTGGGGTATGCATAGGTAAGTTTTGGGGTGTAAATAGGAAAAGTAGGCTAAAAATGGGTATTTTGCAAATTTAAGCACTAATTAAGCTTAATAAAATTCTGAAAATTTTTGGATAACCTTGGGTAGATATCTAGGTTCATTTAACCCAAAAATAAAATTTTTGACAGTGGGGCCCACAGGGGTCCCGCCAAAACCTAATTTTTGGAAAAAATAATAAAAATTCAGAAAAATCCCAAAAATTCACATTTGGTTTAAAATCACTTAAAACCACTAATATGAAAGTTAATTTTAGTTAAAACCATCACAAATACTATTTATTTACAAGATCTCCGAATAAGATCAGAAAATACGTTAATCTCACGATGACCAATAATTAAATAAAACTAAAACCGGTTTAGAGATGAGGATCCTTACAGTCTATGTGTTGTATTAAGCCCAAACGTTTGATGCTCTATTGAGAGTGTTGTATGATTTTTGCCCAAGAGTGACATTGCATTATTCCGCCCAAGAGTAGCATTGTATGTTTCTGCCCAATACTAGCATTGTATGATTTCTGCCCAATAGTGGCACTAGTACTATAAGACCCATAATCGTGGGCAATTCTATGGCACTATAAGATCCATTATCGTGGGCAATTATATGACCCCTAAAGTGTGGGCGTTTGTGTTTATGTTTGCGCGCTCAGGTAAATAGTATCATGGACCTACTTTTACCTATTTGATCCTGTGCCCCATGAGCATTGGTGTGTCTTGCTTTTGGAAAAGTCCATGGCTTCCAGTCACTCCCCGGAGGTTAAGGTGATGCCCCAGTGACATTCTTTTCCATTTCAATACTAGAGCTTATTAGTTGTAATGAGCTGCAGTGATTGATAGTATGTGCACAACTGTAAAAGTATAAGTATGAGCACGACTGTAAGAGTATGAGTATGAGCACGACTGTAAGAGTATGAGTATGAGCACGACTAAGAGTATGAGTATGAGCACAACTGTAAGAGTATGAGTATAAGTACGACTGTAAGAGTATGAGTATGAGTAGGACTGTAAGAGTATGAGTATGAGTAGGACTGTAAGAGTATGAGTATGAGCATGACTGTAGGAGTATGAGTATGAGTATGACTGTAAGAGTATGAGTATGAGCATGACTGTAAGAGTATGAGTATGAGTATGAGCACGACTGTAAGAGTATGAGTATGAGTATGAGCACGACTGTAAGAGTATGAGTTAGACTGTAAGAGTATGATTCTGAATAAGACTGTAAGAGGATGTTTCTGAGCAAGATAATAAGTGTAAGATTGTATGAGTAAGGTCGTACAAGTATATGTAAGTTGCATGAGTAAGCATATGATTGTACAAGTAAGGTTGTACAAGTATGTGTAAGTTGTTTGAGTAAGCATACAATGGTACAAGTAAGTTTGCAAGACCCTGATTAAGGTTGTATGTGTAAGATCGGTTTGATGGTATGATTTTAGCATGATGATATGCGTAATTGTATGCGTTTGAGCATGATTATGATATGCTTGTTTGCTTCATGGTTGAGTTTCATGAATGCATCTATGTATAGATTTACTGATTTTACTGTTTAAAACTCCCCTACTGCGTATTTTCCTATTGAGTATAAAAATACTCATTACCCTACTTTTTAGCCCTGTTGTTTGGGAGGCTTTTGCAAGTTATGATGAAGAGCTCCTCGAGATGGATGCTCATTTCGGTGATGGTTTGACTCCCTTTGACTCAGGTATATCCTTGACTCAGTACGAGTATTATTTGTGCCATGATCTCTTGTATTGGGTGAGATGTGAATTAAGATGTTTATGTTTTCTGGACTTGTAATTTGGATTTGATTGTGGACTATTATGGGACTTGCACTCAGGGATGCTTGAGAGACATTTTTATTTAAAGTCTATGATCATAGCAATTTATTTGTATGTTTATTTTCGAGTAGCGCCTAACAATGTTTGGTTAATGTTTGGTTTGGCCGTAAGATGTTTGATCAAATCAAAAAAAATTGTAAGGTAAAATGATTGATGTGTGATGTTTTAAATTTTGAACTACTTTCACAAGTTTTGTATTTGTCATTTTTCTCGATTTACAACCGTTATATTGCAAAAAAATTTCATGAATTTTAAGGAAAATGCATGAAAAATCTCGGGCGTTACAAGAACAATCAACCCTCATCTCATGGCTCAAGTCCATCCTCAAGCTCAACATAAAGACCATCTAGATGGCCATGTTCATATTTGAGCTTCGCTCAATAAGGGTTTTGAAATAAAATAACCTCATGATAACACCACATGCATCACATATCCATTCTCTACACCTGTGCATCATGAGATAAATCACATTTCATATACACATTCACACTACTTGTGCATCATAAGTTTATTCATAATTCATAACATATATGAACACCTTGTGCAAACATTTAAGTTTCATTATTCATTCACATCCTGTATGAAGTATCAATATTTACATTCACCCTACATAATCATGTGTATAAAACCACATTCTATTATGCATGTTCAAATGTAAGCATTTCATATGCATCATGTGTAACATAAACATCATTGTCCCTATATACACTGTGTTAATGAACATTATAATCCATACACGTGCATAAACCATCTGGTGAATGTCTTACAATTGATAAAACAACCTTGCTTATCCCGACTGAAGCACAAACATACCCACTCACCCTGAAGTTCCCTAATGGGGAAGTCCAAATTCATAAAAAAGAAAAGTCGAGCAGTTTGGGTAGATCCCTAACAAGGAAGTACCCCCTAGTAAACCGGTCAACACAGACAAACCAGCCTAGAATCTCCTATCCAAATAATACATCAATTTTACTCGTTATAGCAAATCTGCTCTTCTCACCTAGGGAGGAAACCTGTCCTCAAAGGGACACAAAACCCCATCCTTTTAGATGTAAAACTGATTCGATAAACCTTCAATACAGCTAATCCAAAAAATAACGGCATCTAACCGATTAATTATGGTTAAATATGAGAAACTTTTGTTTATAAATCATTATCATGATGCATGCAACATGATATATATGTGAGCAATGTTTGATGGATGCAAACATAGATAAACATACTCTAATCAGTCTTAATATACATAACCATGGTCCATTTGTGACAAATAACATCATATAAATATAAGTAAGAATATATATACATGGCCATATTCATATTTGAACTAAAACATGTGGACTATGGTTTATCTATAATTAATGTGACATGTGCAAGTATTTATAATTCATCATGATTATAATCTACTGAAATCATGGAGTAAATATGAAGAAAATCATCGAAATATGGATCTATAACAAGTAGAGAGAGAATCATGTAAAACCTAGATAAGTATAGTCATCTTCATGCTTAAGCTACACCACATTTTAGGAAGGTTCATGTGTAATTATGGTGACAATTATAAGTATTCAAAACTCATTATAGCTATAGAGAATTTGAATAATGAGAAAAGAACAAGAAATGGCCAAAAATCTAACAAATAGCCATTTTCCACCAAACTGCCATTTGGCCATTTGAACAGCTTTGCTGCCCGTTTGAATGCCTAGTCGTTTGAATAGTTTGTTAGCCCGTTCAATCGGTCAAAACACAGGCATTTGAACAACCTTGCTGCTTGTTCGAACACATGGCCATTCAAACAATCTATTAGCCCATTCAATCAGTTGGAACTGTTCACTTTTATGGTTCGCCTTCAACCTCTTGAAATTCAAACTGAAAATATTATAAAAGTCTATATAAATTCAAAAATTATCATAAAATATTATATAACCAAAATCTAACCCTAGAACATGATGGATCTAATATTTTCCATGCATAATCATACAAAATAACCATAAAATGTATGCTTTTAATTAATTACCATTACACACCAAGATGAATCAAAAACTCAAATAAACTCATAATCATGAATTTCAAGAATGAAAACCACTCAAAATAAAAACCTCTTACCTCTAACAAGTTTGAGAATCCCTTGAACAAGCTTCAACCTCAAGAATCCTACCCAATTAGGGCTTTTAGTTAAACCTAATTAAAACTAATTAATATACTCAAATCAACTTGAAAAAAGATAGATGTAAGACCTCTTTAAGTTAAAAACAAAATTAACCTAATTAGGGTTTTAAATTAAAATTAAAAATATAATTTTTTATTGAAGAAAACTAAGAATCAAATTAGAAGTGAAGATAGAGGTGATTAAGATAAGGATATAAAGATTATAGGGTGATTAAGGGTAAAACTTACCTTAAGAAGGAAAACTTACCTTAAGAATGGTTTCTCCTTTGGAAAATCGGGGTAGAGTTAGCCTCTCCCTATTTTTAGCTCTTCCCTATTTGACAAATGAGTAAGATTTTCTTTTTATATTAAGGTTTATGGGCTAGGAATTGAATTATTTGGCTGAAAAATAGATGAAAATGCCCTAAGTGACATTTAAGTATATTTTTGACTAAAAAATAAATTTAATCACATTCAAACCTACTTAGACAAATTAATAGAAGATTGAAGGTTAAAATAGGTAGTACGCCATCCCATATGGACGTGGATCCCACCGTGGGGCCCACTCCCTTGGCCAAGGAAAAAAAACCTTTAAATAGGTAAAAATTTAGATAAATCATGCTTGATATTAAAACTGTTAAAATAAAATTAAACCTTAATAAATTAATTAAACTAACCCATTAACCCCAAAAATTAAATCAAACCGACAAACAAACAATTTCACTTAATTAAAAAGGAAAATAAATTAAAGATCTTAAAAACATGATATTTATCATATTGGTTAACAATAATACAATAGTGTTCTTTGAGCTAACAACCCATAATATAATATGCTCCTTACCGCATATATAACACGATATTTTCCATATCACGTTGACATTAATACTATATATGTTCCTTAAGTCAGTGGTCAATAATACAATATGCTCCATATTACAGATGCAATAATACGATATTCACCCAGTAGTGTTAACGATGAACGATATGTGTTATTTGAGTGAGTGACCTATAATACAATATGCTTCATATCATATATACAATAACATGATATTCATCATATCGTATTAACTATAACACGATGTGTTCTTTGAGTCAGCGGTCAATAATATGATATGTTCCATATCGCATATAGAATAATGTGATATTCGCCATATACCGTTAACAATAACACAATATGTGTTTTTTGAGCCAGTGACCCATAATATGATATGTTTCATATCACATATAAGATAACACAATATGTCAACAATATGTGTTATTAATACGATATGCTTCATATTGTATATACAATTAGCACGATATTCATCATATCATATTAACAATAACATGATATGTGTTATTTGAGCCAACAACTCATAATATGATATGCTCCATACCGCAAATACGATTACATGATAGTCGCCATATCGTGTTAATAATAACACGATATGTGTTATTTGAGTTAGTGTCCTATAATATGATATGTTACGATATGTCCCATATCGTATATACGATAACACGATATTCATCATATAATGTTAGGGAGCTAGCAATCCATAATACGATATATTCCATATCATATACACAATAATGTAACATGTCAACAATATGTATTATTGATAATACAATATGCTTCATATCGCATATATGATAACACGATATGCATTATTTGCGTGTATTCAAAAATATGACATTTGCCAATATGTGTTATTGATACTAAGTGTTCATCAAGTTGGGGATGAAAGCCTCAAAGATTGTGTACATGCTTACATAAGATGTTCTACACAATAAAACTCACATACAAAAAAACCATACTAGAGTCCCTCCTCACATAGTAGGGTAGGAAATTATCATGGTCATTCTACAATGTCCTTCCTTAACAACCACATACCTCTCCATTCTTATATAGCCTTGTTCTCCCCGGCTAATCCCCCGTGATTCTTTTTCGGAGTTAGAAGTACCATTTTTTTCTTTGTAGGGATAAGTGGTTTATGTGGTTAGAAAATTCTAGACAAAAATCAGAGAAGAGTGATCGCTGATAAAGAGACAGAGGTTGACAATCAGTAAATAAAAATCAGAATTTGCTGCTGATAAGAATCGCCATATTAAAATCACAAATCGCCACCAAGCAACGATTGACTATTTGTGGTTTACATGATTTTAAATCCTAACCCTTGCTGTAAGGGTATTTTACTCTAATTTTTTTAAAATTTCATGTAAACCCTGACTCTATGAAATATTTTTTACAAAAGTAGGGAATATGAAATATTTGCATCTTAAGCCAGATAATATGAAAATCTCTTTCTCTCTCTCTATATATATATATATATATATATATATGTGTGTGTGTGTGTGTGTGTGTGTGTGTGTGTATGTGTGTGCGCGCGTGCACTATCACAGGGTAGCGAAGCGGACTATCCATAACACATGTTGGGGTGCACACACGTGTAGAAGTATTATATACTAAGTGTGTATGCATTACGAGAACTACCCATAGTGTTGCACCCATTGCATGCAGGCATTGTGGGGAAGGCCCACAACGTTGAGTTAATATGTGTGCGCAACATTGTGCAAAATGTAATGCATACTATGATACGCACACATAGTTGGCTATGTTGAGACACATGGTCAACTAGTATATATTTAGATTCTTAAAGATGTCTCCCCCCTAAATAGCGTTAGAGAGTCCTTTTGAGTGTTTTAGGGCTGTTTGGCAAACTTTAGAGAAACTATGCCCATACAACTACTTTGGCTCCTACTCTAGCAAAATGAGAAAAATCTCTTATACAATATAGATGGGACATGATGAGCGAAAATGGTAAAGTTATTGGTATGATGTCTAGCCTTGTAACCGGCTGTCTCGAATGACAATAAAAACTTGTTATGTTGTTAATTATCATGTCAGAAGCCTCATCTGCTAGAAGATGGGGCTCTTTGACCTACGGGGCAGCCGTTCGGCCTTATGACCGTGTTAGAAACAAAGACCCTTACATGTACTTGGCTAAGATGAATTATTTTGGATATCTGAGTTGCATCAGTTATATCCGTGCATCACAAGAAGGTGTCCCCATTCAAGTAGCTTGCTTTGGAAGTGCCCCAGCATATTTGCACGTCTACTTTGGGATGAATTCGTTGTTTGGCTTCGCAAACTAGATGCTTGGTTAAATAGCATGAGGCTATGACCTTGACGAAAATGACTTACTCACTTGACTATTTGGTTTTGCAAGTGCCGCCTGATAGACATTTCAGGGGCACCTCCTTGATAGAGTGTGTGCATGTGTTCACTTTTTACTACGAGAAAGATAACATAAAACAAAATTATGAGACTTTTTTTAAAATTATGGCAAAGGTAATATGTATTATATATCTATATATATGTGTGTGAAAGAAAAATAGGTTTTATCTTGGAGTGTAAGAATGTCATTTTATTTCTCAAGTAGTTCACTAAAGACATTTAAGAAATTTAATTCAAGTTGCATTCATGGATTTAAATGCAATGGCTACATCATATGCTAAGCAGCTTTTGTTGGCGATGGCAACGACTGTCACATATACATAATTTTCGTATGCTTAGAATTTTTACAAAACCTTACCAGTATTGCAACTCTGCCAGTGGGTTGTCGCTCTAAGGTCCAAGGTCATGCATGATCTTATGGCCCACGGCCAAGTTGCCAGAGCTACAACTCTGGTAAGGTTGTTTTTTAGCTGCAAGTTGCAACCAAGAAATTGCTTGTTCGCACTAGGTATGATCACTTCTGGCAACGGTTTAGAAACCCATGAAGAAAATGCGCAAAAATAATATGAAAGAGCACTTATCGATTTGACCTTGGAAGAGAATCGACATATTTTATGATTGGAGCTGACAACCAACAGCCACGCAAAAATATTTACAGTGAAACAGTTATGGTTTGAAACTTCACCACCAGATTTAAAAGTTGTTTACGTATTGAGTCAAAAGATTTAATCCATTCAATACTGAATTTTTAAAATTTTATTTATATACAAAAACTACGTAGAAATAAAAATTTAATAAAAAAATTAAATTCAAACTATTTCAAGCCTAAATCAACCTTAATCACATAAGTTAATTCAATCAATTCAGTCTCCTAATCCACGATTTAAAAATTACAAATCCTATTATTTTTTAACGGTTATCTTTTATATCAATTTAAACCTCAAAAAATATCATATAAGTAGAACTCATTTCAAAAATTTAAAATTATCTACCCTTATAAAATCTTATTTAATAGAACTCAAATTTAAAAATATAATAATACAAAGATTATATATATCCAAGTTTAAAAAAAAATTATATTAATTTAAAATTTTAAAATTAAGTTTGACATAACATTTAAATTTATTCTAATATATTCTCTTACCAAACAGTGGTAAATTTTTTAAATTAATTCACTACTGAATTAATTAAGTACCCAAACGACCCCTTACTATTCCCAGTAAATTTGGAAAACTATAATAAAACATTACCTCCAAGCCAGAATTATGAAAAGCATACATCCCAATCACACAAAGTATATCTCTTTTTTTCCCCGCTATGAGCCCTTCAACAGAAACATACCTCCAGAAACACCCTCGTATATTTTTTTATTCAGCAACACCCTCGTAATTCGTACATGAAGTCAGAACGCAAAACAAGGATACGAGAAAATTGGGAAACCGAAATTGTTACCAATTGCTGCATATGAAACTCAAATGCTCTCTATTCACGTTGAATTCAGTGGCCAGGTTGTATCATATACACAACAAGGCGACATATAGCAACTCAATTGACGATCAAAATGAGTGGTTAAATCATGGTAGCAACAACTGGGAGAAAGTCTCAGACCATTTCTCACCGAGATGCCAACGACCAAAAGTTCAAGAGGAATGATGGTGTCGCAGCAAACCAGCAGATGAAAGCCATGGCTGTTGAAGTCTCAAACTTTGTGCAGTGGTTCTGGGCACATTCTCCAAGATCATTACCAATAAGGACTGTTATGCCCGCAGATGCACATGCAGCTGCAAATGTGAGGGTGGAAGTGACCTGCACCATTTTAGTGATCCAGAGTAAAAAGCGTCAGATGAAGCCATCATATAATAAAAAATTAACAAAATACCATCATGCAATGTAGGAACATTTGTCAGTTCATGCAAGCAATTTTACAGTGCCCCTGCAAATAGCATACATAGAGGAAGTGGACAAATAACATGCACGTGAAAGTGCAATTTGTCCTAATTATCCCGAATAACTTTCTGCAAACTAGTTTTTAAAATTTACAATCTCCCAAATACTGGCAATAATAGTCTTTTTCATGAATTTTTCAGTGCTTCAGGCATGATGCAATCGGCCATGCACGTTCAAGGATAAAATATCACTTTCTCAAATTATAGAATAAACAAAAAATTCCTGTTACCCCATCTCCAATAGTGAAAAAACTGATAATCCGAGAATTTCTGAGAGAGCGCCTCACTAGAAGTGCATAAACATCCACCACTGCTAGTGACAAACTCCACACGCTTTGCAAGATCACTGCTGCAACAAGGTAACTGAGCCAAAAAAGTAGTTAAACATGAAGCAATTTTTCCACTAAAACTTAACTTTTGATCATAAACGTAGAATAAAAGATAAATTCAACTTTGCTTCCAAAAGGTCTAAACCTTTTTTCTATATAAATCAAAAATAAAAAAGATGTTACATGACATGAAATCCTGGAACTGTAAGACTCCACAACTAAATTAATGAAAAGTAAATGTACAGAGTCCTAATATGAACTGGCCATGTTGTGTCCGCTCACATAATTGAGGCCATCTGAGATCATAAGGCTGGCTTAGATTAAAACTCCTCTATTTTCCCTTTCATCAACACATCCAAACCTGCCTTTTTTTCCTTCCCTTTATCCCCTTTATGTTTCTTCCACTCAGACATTCCCCTCATGCCATTCTTCTTTAATAGAATCTGGAAAAATCAAGATGTCAGGAAAATTGACAGTCTCCTCATTAATATGAAACTCTGATTTATATCAAGTACTTAAAATTTTTCAGGACTTTGCAGAACCAAAAATTTCTGCTATATTAGAGTCCAATGATGCGATGTTTTGATTGCCTTTTCTCAATGACATTATTGACCTGAATCTGCACCAAGACGAACAAATTTGTCATTTTTTTTTTATCTTGAACTTACAATCAATGGAGCCATATCTGGTGAGTTTTTGATAAGTAGCTTTCAGAATAAAAAATGGGCATATGCAGAACAGTCATTCATGTTTTTGCCTTAGTTTCAATGAAGCTCAGTCTTAAACTGCATTGATTTTGAGCATCTACCATGCTGGTGAGGTTTTTCATGGGTACAATCAATGGAGACATATCGGAACTTACGATTACTGGCTTTCAGAATAAAACATGAGTGGATGCAGAGCATCCATTCATGTCTTTGCCTTAATTTCAATGAAGCGCATTCTTAAACTGTATTAACTTTGAGCATCTACCGTTTTGGTGAGGTTTTACATGGATGTTGAGAATCTGAGAAAAGATGAGGAAACAACTGAGCAGAGGATAGGAGCCCAAGAATAAAGCTGGCTTGACCATGGAGGATGAGACATTATAGATGAGAAAAAAAGGGAAGAGAAGAAGAGTTTCAAACTAGGCTGTACTTTAATTGGGTTGGCCTCAATTGAGTGACCAGATTGTGAGCTGACGCAACACAGTCAGATTCTATCAGGACTTTGGATGAGCTATATCAGAATGATATATATATATATATATATATATATATATATATATATATATATATATATAACACTATATCAGTATTCATATAAAATGCTACTCAGAAAACAACACCTAACAGAAGTACCAGATAATGCAGTGATAACATATAACCAGGGATAAACCAGCAGTAAATGAGGAAAATTTGTCCGCTATTTACATTAGTAGAATGAATAAGCATTTGTCCCTTTAGCACTTTACTTCTATAAGGATCTCCAAAACTAACGGATAAAACTTCAACTAAAGTTGCCGAATTTTTTTCATCACTGATATTGATGGATGAACAGCTAATAACATACTAAAGCACATAACTCAAAGATATAAAAAACAAGAGCCATACTCATCTACTGGACTAGTCCAAGGTAGAGCAAGCACCACATACTCCTTTATATTTGAACATCTATATTCCAAAACATGCTTTCAATGTAAAATGGTGCATCCTAGACCATGCCTCCACATCAAATAATCTTCAACCAAACTTTATAAGTAATAAGAACTATATGCTCTCAATATTATGAAGCGTTGTTCAGTGCAATAACCTGAAAAGCAGGTTAGACCAACAAATAAATTATAATAGTTGAGTAAGGCAACTATTTTATATCGCAGTTATATTGGATGCAGAAATGTTTTCAGGTCGTCACCTATAACACCAACTTTATGTTAACATTGAAATCGTTAATATCTGAAAACTTACTTCGGTTCATATATATATGTAATATCGACTTCATAAACAGCACTGACAACTCGTTCAACCAAAGGAGTAGACATGCATACAGATGTAAATACAGATTGAAATACCAGAAGGCTGTGACGGATACAAAATCGCTGGCGGAGACCATGAAGCACAATGATGTGGCAGCAAATAGGAACTGAAAGAGTCGCAACGCCAGGCCTCCGGCAGTACCGGGCATGCCTTGGATGTCCTCCATCCTCACTCTGGGCACGGCATTCACAGCCCCACCAGTGAGAGGAGGCGCTTCCACGGGGTGCACCGCAGGGTGGCTCGCATTCATCTCTCACCTCTGTGATCTCATGCCCCAGCTCTCATCAACTTCAAACTCCGTTCGATAAACCAATGAACACTGATAAAAGTCATACCATCAGCATCACCAAAAGAAATCATAACGATCAACACAGCTTATTGTTTCCACAAACTGATTGCTATTTATTTGAACAACTAACCAAATTTCTGAGCAACTGCTCACCTACTGAATCCTTTTCCACCACTTACTTTGTTACTTTAATACTTCTTGAAGGTGAATCTTTGAGATATGACAGCTGAAAAGCCCCGACTGCACAAAATCCCTGCATCAAACAAAAACCTTATAACACTAGAACAATTTCTCCAAACAGACATGAATAGGATTCACAAAAGTCACAATTTTTTCCTCGAAACAGAAGGAAAGGACCAAAATCTGACCGATTCGATGCTCAGAAAGAGTGACGAATTTCAGAAGAAAACAGCGGTGCGATCGACTAATCGGACAACAATCAGCCCTTCGTTCTGCGAAATACTACAGAAGACAGAGACCGATCGGACCGATGGAGCCGGAAATCGATCAGATTCGGCGGCGATTTGGGGAAGAAATCGCAGAGAAGTTGGAGATGGGAAGTGAAAACCCGAAAGTTGTTCACACTACTTTATCTCCATCCCGAAGTAACCAACGGGGGGAGGTGGGAAGATACGGACATGGCGTATTATAGCGCCTAGCGCATGGTTCTTGTTCCTTTGTGGCGTCTGACAAATAGAGCTGTAGCCCGCTCGCAGCTCGCATGCGACGCACCCACTCACATGAAACACTAATCAACAAACGTTATAAAACAACTTAAAATTGTAGTAGAGAATTACTCTTTATTCCTTCCCCCAAAAATACCCTTAAATAACAGCTTTTGCTATTCGCGTTTAAGGCGGATAATTAGGTGTTTGGATATTGAAGAAGACTTCACTCCACTTGGATTTTACTATATTATGCTTTATTTCGCCGATTTTGTGTTTAGATAGCAAAATGCAATATAATTAAAAAAAAATATTCTATTTAGCTTCCGCCTGAGGGGTCATTTGGGTGCTGAATTAATTCAATAGTGATTTAATTTAGTAAATTCACCGCTGATTATGAATTACGTTTGGCTATAGAATTTGTTAAAATAAATTCAGATGTCACGTTAAACCCAGTCTTAAAACTTTAAATATCTCTAACTCTCTCTTTCGAATTCGGATATGCACGTTTTTTATACTATTACACTTCTAAATTCAAGCTCTATCAAATAAGATCCCACAAGGGTAGGTAATTTTAAACTTTTAAAGTGGGCCCTACCTATATGACATGTTTTTCGAAGCTCAAATCAATATGAACAATAACCATTGAAAAATAATAGAATCTATCATTTTCAAAACGGTGATTAGGAGACTGAATCGACTGATTCAGTGATTCAGGCTGAAACGGCCTGAATCTAACTACAGTGCTGAATTTTTAATTCAGCGTAGTTTCAGTACACAAACAAGATTCTAATAATTCAATGCTGAATTGATACTGAATCGGCTGAATCTTCTCACGATTCAGTACCCAAACAGCCCCTAAATTACCAAATGTTATCTTCTTAAGGATATTCAACAAATTTCATCCATCTCTACCTCCAGCCATCATTATTGGCTTTTATATGCATTAGGAAGCCCTACCACGTGGTCATTCTATGCAATTCCATTCCATTCTATTCAATTCATTTTACAAAAATATGAGTACAATTTTACTACCTAACTTTAAAACCTATTCCGATTCTATACCTTTTTAATTAGTCTTGATTCCATCCCGATTTCAACTAATTATGCGTAATTCCGTTAGTTGTGTGTTTGGGTAGCAAATTGACATAAAATTAAAAATTCTTCTTGCACTTAAATTTTAAAGCATCATCGTATGTCCTCTTGAGGACATTAGCAAACTCTATAGATTCTACTTCCGTTTTCACATCTAAGCACCATTGGTGACTTTTATTTGCCACATGCCCATTTCATTTAATCCCATTCCACAAAATCATACAATTTTAACTACCAAACCTAATTTTAATTTCAATTTCATAACCTTGGACTGGACTAATTCTAATGAATCTACATTTCAATGCCAAGTCAATTGAGGGGCTATTTGGATATTGAAACCCTCAATTCCACCTTGATTCCAACTCAATTTCACATTATTTTACCCAATTTATTTTGTTGTGTTTAGTAACAAATTGCCATGGAATTAATAATTTTAGTTCCATTTAGCTTCTATCCTTGATTATATAGAATCACCAAATGTCCTCTTGGCGATATTAAGCAAATTTTGTCAATTTTGCTTCCATTTTCACCTCTAACTGTCATTGTTGACTTTTATTCAATTTTGAAGCCGCAAAGTAGCCATTTCATCTAATTCTATTTCATTCAATTTCATTCCACGAAAATCATGTATTTCTACTACCAAACCTAATCCCAATTCCAAATCCCTCCATTGGAACTAATGAATCTATATTCCAATCCCATATCAATTTAATATCCAAATAGTTGAGTGTAATTAAAATGTAGATTGATGAATTAATTTTAGGTGTCATCTAAATGACACTTCCCCCCGCTTTCCCCTCAAAATTTGTTTGCATGTGTGTTTTTTATTTAAAGCTTCGCTTCCACTTAAAAGTAACTTTAACCCGATTTTAGGTCAATTCTTGCTTTCCACCTGACTCTCCTATTGAGGAGGGTTTCCATGAAAGTACCTTAATTTTCTAGTTAACAAAAAAGGAAATTTTGGGTAAAAGTCATTGTTGCCCCTTGTTACTCTATTTTTCTTTATGAAACTTCATATTTAAAGGGTATCTTTGTTATTTATAGTAGTACCAAAAAACATATTTTTGGATTACAAAATCAACTATTTCATAAATTTTCTTTACAAAAAAGATATTACCAAACAAGGCCTACTTTACTTTAATTTTTTAAAGTTCTTTCAAGCAAAAGCCTCTTTTCCATCGTATGAAAAATGACATCCAAGTGACCCCTTAGTGAAATTGATTGGCATCAAAATTATGTTTTGTAGCCAAATACCCCAATTACATATGGAATAGAATCTTCTTGGTACGTGGCGGGTGGGAATCACCTAAAAAAAAGAACAAGGCAATGTCCGTGTGAGGAGTTTCATAACTTCAATGAAGTTGGGGCATTGGACTGAAATTTCCATTCTATTGAATTTTATCCATTGTAAGGAAAATTCACTATCTAAAATGTCCCTAAAATTTCATTTATTGATGTTATTTCCTTACAAAATACCTTAGTACTATGTGGCTTAACTTTGTGTACTCAATTTACTTGGCTATGTCAAAATTCCTAAGTATCATTTACTATTATATCTCACTAGCAAAAATGCACACACATTATGTGCATGAATTTTTAATGCAATAGTTATAATACATTGCTTTGAGGATCATAATGATCATTAATTATACATGTAAGCTCTATATTACACTTGTAGGCAATTATAAATCTAAATCTTATAGGTTAAATACGATTTCATAGGTCGGAAAAGACAATAGTATCTAAGGACTTTTTGTGGTTGATCATATTATTCACATTTAGGACCAATTTTGCGGCATGCTTCATTTAATAGAGCTATGAAGGGGTTTTGCAAAGGTGTTAAAAATATGCAAATATGAATATATGTTATATATATAAAAATATAAAATAATTTATTGATAAATGTGTTATGTACATGAGGCCTACAAAAAAGTTCGAGAAAGCATAGTTATGCAAGCACTCATTTAATAAAGCTTGTTGAGAATTTTCTAAAGATGCCAAGAGCACGAGAATCCGAATTCGAAAGTGTAAAATATAATATTATAAAGTTAGAATTAACATAACCTAAAAATAGGGATTAAGATTCTAATATATTTGCCTTTTGGGGGATTGGGATATGTCAAATAGGGGTAAAATAAATATTAATGGTATAAAACATGAGTCAAGCTGTCTATTTTAAAAAAATAGGAATTATGATTCTAATATCATTGTCTTTTTAGAGATTAGAGAATAGATCAAATAAGGGTAAAATAGGGATTAATGGTATAAAATATAGGTCAGATCGTCTAATTTTAAAAGTTATATGAAACATCAATTTACTTTATATTATAATATGATATATTAAAGATGGAAAGTAACCTTAGTTGTGTTAACAAATGAGTAGTAGCCTGACTTGGTTCAAGAAGGCTTATCTTCTTGCTCAAACTTGATTCAATTAGAAAACTTGAAGATTGACTCGAACTCAAGCTTGAATCTTATGTATAAAAAATTCAAGTCTAGGCTTGACACATATTGAAATCCAACCTAATTAATACCAATTATGTATTCTAATTTATAAATTACATCCGAGCTCAATCTCGAGTTTTAGATTCAATATGAGTTAATTTGAGTTGAAGTCAAGTTCAAGAAAAGCTTAGTTCATGTCAAGTTCAATGTATCACTTGAGTCCGGTTTGCTCCAAGAACTAGCTTGACTTGTTAACACTTTAACATCGGTAACCTTATTCAAACTTATGTGAATAAGATAAAAATAAATATACTATTTACAAGGGGGCTTATATGAATCTAGACAAAAAAACAGAAATTTGACCTTATAAATGTGAAGAAAAAAGAACCCTACCAAAATAGAAAGTTCCCCACCTACCCGGGCACTTAAGTGCTCAACATTTATTACGGGAATGGAAAAGGCTCCACTTGAACAGAAATTTGACCTTATAAATGTGAAGAAAAAAGAATCCTACCAAAATAGAAAGTTTTTCCCACCTACCCGGGCACTATCTCTAAAAACGAAAGAAATTGATAAACATTTATTACGGGAATGGAAAAGGCTCCACTTGAAGAAAACGTTGATGGGATCGCCCACATACTTACATGTTAGCTTAGACATGCTACATTTGTTTCTAATTGTATGAGATAGTGGGGATGAGGTCCCCCCCGGGGTCTAGCCCTCCCTCTTCTAGCTGACGCCCCTAAAGGCTAGTCTGTCTTTTGTGTTTGCTTAGCTGTATTATGAAGTTTCCTTTATTTCCGTAGGGAAGCTGCCATTTGGAGAAGCAAGGCTGCGAGCCTGGTGGTTAGCATTTCTTTGATAATAGAGAGTCACGGGCGTCACCGTAGCGAATATATATATAGGTATTTTGTATATTTTGTATGGAAAAATACTTTTTTTACACGTTAACAACCCACTTTATTATTTTTAAACTATTAATGAGTGAAACCCATTAGAGTGAGTCTCTGAAGCAGACTAATATTAAATGAACCAATTCCAAGCAAAATCAATATATTCTTTTAAATAATTAACTAAGCAAGTATTTGTTCAGTTAAATCGAAACAACTTTGCACAATTTTTCCAGTAAGAAATCAATTCCAGGAAACAGAGTTCGGACTCAATTTTTCTTACATTTTTCTACACAATGAAAATTCAAAGATAACAGAAGAAACCATTCAACCCAGGAATCCACCTGGTTGCTTGAATCCACAAGCTAACAGAAAACCCCGTCGAATCCACAACAAGCTAACCTCAAATCCATGAGAATTAATCCACCGAGCTTCAGCTTCAGTAGTTCCAGAATATTCAAAGTTGGCAAAAAGGTCCCCTTCCTTCCTTCTGACGAACTATTTATACTAACAACCTTCCTCACCTTTTGATCCGATTATTCCGGATCATTTTCAAAATGTCCCACCTTTATTTTAGCTTCTCTGTAATACTGCTCTAAAAATCTCCCGACGAAGATGGTCAACCATATTAGCGGCTGTATTAAACAAAGTCATTTGTCTTAAATGCCCCTTCCTGTTCCAGCTATTTACCTGTTATACTAACACTAACGCATTTGACTTGTTAGTGAATACCCACAATACCCCTTGTGTTAAAGATTTGCAGCAAATGTTCGATTAAATGCGTCAACGAAGTTCAATGCCTCTAATGCTGAAACCCAACTGTTCTTACTACTGCATCAGAGCATCCCTCCCAAATAAAGCTCGACCTCGAGCTAATCCAAAAGAGGATCATGATAATCAAAGAGGTCAGAAACATTAAATGTTTTAGAAATAGTAAAAGAAGGAGGTAAGTCAATGACATATGCATTATCATTGATTTTCTGTAAAACCCGGAAAGGACCATATTTCTTGGGAGTTAATTTGGAACAAACACCAGATGGTAAGCGATCTTTTGTCAAATGGACCATAACCATATCGCCCTCTGCAAAAGTCTTGGCACGACGATGACGATCAGTGAAAGACTTATAACTTTGAGTAGAACGCTGCAAATTCTGATAAACCTGCTGATGAATAGACTGAAGTTTAGATTGAGTAGTGATGGCTTGTAGATTTTCACCTGGCTGTTTGAGATGAATAAGCAAATCCAAGGTATGCCGAGGTAAATGCCCATAAACAATTTCAAAGGGGTTGTAACCTGTGGATCTGTTAGTAGCAGAATTATAAGCAAATTCGGCTTGGGCAAGATAAAGATCCCACTGCTTAGGAGTATCACTTGACAAACAACGCAACAATGTCCCTAATGACCTATTCACCACTTCAGTTTGACCATCTGTCTGGGGATGACAAGTAGAACTAAATTGAAGCTGTGTATCCAATCTCTTCCACAATGTTCTCCAAAAATGACTGAGAAAGCGACTGTCCTGATCAGAAGTGATGGTACGTGGTACTCCATGATGTTTCACAATTTCTTTAAAGAATAAGAGGGCAACATGAGTAGCATCTGTAGTTTTTTTACATGGAATAAAGTGGGCCATTTTAGAAAATCTGTCAACTACTACAAAAATGGAATCCACTCCACGCTGTGTTCTAGGTAGACCCAATAAGAAATCCATGGAAATGTCAGTCCAGTGTGATTGTGGTATTGGTAATGGCATGTAGAGACCAGTGTTCTGTTTGTGTCCCTTAGATTTTTGACAAATCAAACAACCAGCAACAAATCGAGTAACATCTCTTTGAATTTTGGGCCAATAATATTTTGTAGTAATCAATTTGAAAGTTCTATCCCTGCCTAGATGACCACCTAAACCACCACTGTGAAGTTCCTGAATTAATTGTTCTCGCAAAGAGCATCTTGGAATACATAGTGCATTGCCTTTATAAAGATATCCTTCACAGATATTAAACTTTGTTTGGAACTGTATACCTGATAAACATTGATGCCAAATATCTTTGAAATCTAAATCAACTGAATACAATTTAGGCAAAGTTTCAAATCCAAAAACAAAGGTTTGTAATGTCAGTAATAAGACTGATTGCCTACTCAAAGCATCAACCACTTTATCGATGGTACCAGATTTATGTTTAATGATGAAGGTATACTCTTGAAGATCACTGAACCATTTAGCATGCATACGAGTCACTTTTTGCTGTGAATGTAAAAATCTCAAAGACTGATGGTCAGTATGGAGAATAAACTCCCTATGAAGGAGATATTGTCGCCAATGGTTTAAAGCCTGGACAACAGCAAATAGCTCTAAAGTGTAAGCTGACCACTTTCGTCATGCATCACTGAGTTTTTTACTATAATATGCCACAGGTTTGCCTTCCTGAGTGAGGACAGCACCAATACCAATACAAGAAGCATCGGTTTCAATTTCAAATATCTTGTCAAAGTTTGGTAAAACCAGTATTGGGGCTGACACTAATTTACTCTTCAATAGTTGAAAGCTTTCATCAGTTGCATCAGACCAAACAAACTGATTTTTCTTTAAACATTCAGTGATAGGGGCTGCAATCATACTAAAATTTCTAACAAACCTTCTGTAAAATGTAGCTAGTCCCAGAAAACTTCTTAGCTCAGTCACTGTTTTTGGAACCGGCCAATCAACTATAGCCTGAACCTTAGTCTGATCAACATGTATTCCTTGAGAAGTAACTACATAGCCTAAGAAGAGCAACTCATCAGTCATAAAACTACATTTTTTAAGGTTTATGATCAAATTGTTTTCCTGCAAAGCTAACAAAACCTACTTTAAATGATGGAAATGATCTGCTTCACTCTTGCTATATATGAGAATATCATCAAAGTAAACAACTACATATTTACCAAGGAATGGTTTCAAAACTTGGATCATCAACCTCATAAAGGTACTTGGGGCATTGGACAAGCCAAAGGGCATGACCATCCATTCATAAAGCCCTTCTTTTGCCTTGAAAGCAGTCTTCCACTCATCCCCACTTCTGATTCGTATTTGATGATATCCACTCTTGAGATCTATCTTAGAAAACAACTTGTCTCCATGAAGCATATCAAGCATATCGTCCAACCGAGGTATAGGAAACCTGTATTTGATTGTTATCTTATTTAATCCTCTGCTATCTATACACATTCGCCACCATCTTTCTTTGGCACTAATAAAGCAGGTACAACACATGGGCTAAGACTTTCCTTTATCAGTCCCCTTTTAAGCAAATCCTCTACTGGTTCTTATAAAATTTGGTGCTCTTTAGGGGTCATCCTATAATGGGGTAGGTTAGGTAAACTTGAGCCTGGTATAAGATCAATATGGTGTTGAATGTCTCTCCAAGGTGGAAGTTCTTTGGGAAGATCATCCGGCATAATTCCTTTGAATTCTGTCAAAAGGGATTGCAGTTGTTTTGGAATTTTAAATTCACAGTCTTCATATCCTTTAACTACCAAGGCCAGCATAGGAATAGTCTTGTTGATGTCCCTTTTTAGATTAGAAGTATGTAGAAAAGCCTTTCTACCCTTAGAATCCTCTGTATGTACTTTGTTACACAGATCTAGTAGAAGTTTAATTGTAATTCCATTAAACTGAAAAGAATATGTGTTTTCTTTACCTTGATGTGTCGAATCCACTTCATATTGCCAGGGTCTACCCAGCAATAGTTGACAGGCACCCACATCTATGACATCACACATGATGTTGGCTTTGTAATTTTTTCCAATCGAAAATGGAATTGAACACCTCCTTGTAATTTTTATATCACCGACCTCTTTAATCCACCCAATGGAATACGGATTAGGATGCTTTTCAGTCCTAAATTGCAGCTTGTCCACCACACTCTGAGCAATAATATTTTCTGTGCTCCCACTGTCAATGATAACATTGCAAATTCTATCTTTAACAGTGCCTCTAGTTCGAAACAAATTATGTTTCTGATTATAATCTTGCAGTTTAGATGAATACATTATTCTTCTAACCACCAAAGCTATGGAATTACCATCACAATCCACTCCATTATCACCAGTTACCTCCTCTACTTCAGCCTCATTTTCTTGACTTGAATTATCAGAAAGTTCATGACTGTCTTGTTGAGTAGCAGTATTGACTGTCAGATGTGCCATTTTTCTTTGGGGACAGACATTTGATTTATGATCTGGCTGCCCACATCTATAGCACTTGGTGGGCGGTGGTGGAGCATAGGGATTTGATTTAATAGTACCTGTCCCTGGAACATCTTTATGGAAATGCTTCATTGTTTATATTTTCACTGATTTGTTAGGATTCAAGTTAGTCGATACAGTTCTGAATTTCTGTTGTGAGACTGCTTCATCTGACACTCTTGTATTAGTAAAACTCTTGCTATTTTGCTTCTCCAAATACAATTCCAACCTACTAGCTATTTGGATGGCTTCATGTAAGGAATAAACAGTCTGAGCAGCAAATCGATCTTGTAATGTAAATTTCAGACCATGAATAAATCTGGAAACTAGCTGAGCTTTTGAAAACTGCAAGTTATTTCAAGTTGAAAGCCTTAAAAATTCAGAAACATAGTCTCTGACATATCTATTGCCTTGTTTACAATTTTGGTATTGCTGAAATAACATCTGATCATAATCTGTAGGCAGAAATCTGGATTTGAGTAACTGTTTCATTTTATGCCAAGATCTAATAGGTTGTTTACCCTGTCTAGTCCTGCTCAACTGTAATTGATCCCACCAAGCTGAGGCCCCACTCCTCAACTTATAAGCCACTAACTTTACTTTCTTCATCTCATCAATTTCCATATAATCGAAAAAAATTTCAACCTCATATAGCCAATCTAGAAAATCTTCAATATGCATATAACCATCAAAAGAAGGCAGGTCCATCTTTATTTTATAATTTTGGGAATTTGAAGACTCACCTCTTCGATCTGTCCTTCCCATATTACCCATTTCCTCTTCGCTGGAGTCATCATCTTCAAATGGTGGTAATGTATCTTTCGGATACCTCCAATTCCTTCTGTGGCCAGCAGTAGCATTCATAGGATTTGAATTAGTTGGAAAGAAAGTTTGTTGTCTACCTGTTGCTTGTGCATTTTGTGGTCGAATAGGAGGCATAAATGGTCTTTCAGAAGTTCTTGCAAATGTCGGATGCGCTGGATCTGAAGTTTCTGAAAATTGTGGATGGGTCTGATTGAGCATTAGCTGCTGCAACATCTGCTCAATTCGATCCATTCTCTAATTTATTTCCCGCATGTCTACAGGTCCACTGGAGTTTTCACTATTTGCCATGACAAAGTGACGAACTTGAGGCTTTGATACCAAATTGAAGCAGACTAATATTGAATGAACCAATTCCAAGCAAAATCAATATATTCTTCTAAACAATTAACTAAACAAGTATTTGTTCAGTTAAATCGAAACAACGTTGCACAATTTTTCCAGTAAGAAATCAATTCCAGGAAACAGAGTTCAAACTCAATTTTTCTTACATTTTTCTACACAGAATGAAAATTCAAAGATAACAGAAGAAACCACTCAACCCAGGAATCCACCTGGTTGCTTGAATCCACAAGCTAACAGAAAACCCCGTCAAATCCACAACGAGCTAACCTCAAATCCATGAGAATTAATCCACCGAGCTTCAGCTTCAGTAGTTCCAAAATATTCAAAGTTGGCAAAAAGGTCCCCTTCCTTCCTTCTGACAAACTATTTATACTAACAGCCTTCCTCACCTTTTGATCCGATTATTCCGGATCATTTTCGAAATGTCCCGCCTTTATTTTAGCTTCTCTGTAATACTGCTCTAAAAATCTCCCAACAAAGATGATCAACCATATTAACAGCTGTATTAAACAAAGTCATTTGTCTTAAATGCACCTTCCTGTTCCATCTATTTACCTGTTATACTAACACTAACGCATTTGACTCGTTAGTGAATACCCACAATACCCCTTATGTTAAAGATTTGCAGCAAATGTTCGATTAAATGCGTCAACGAAGTTCAATGCCTCTAATGCTGAAACCCAACTGTTCTTGCTACTGCATCAGTCTCACTTATCAATAGTTTGAAAATGATGAAGTGGACTTTTGACATATAAAAATTGATATAGCCATAGCATTACTCTTTCGTATGTGTATTACAGAAATTTTTTACAATGTTACACGCTATATATGCATATATTACAAAACAGACACATAATTGCATAGAACTACTCACGACACATGCACATTAATTAAGCATTCAATGCACCCAATGTATACGTGTGAGCCTAAGCACAAGTAGTACGCTTCTCTACCCGTAACAAAGGAGACTGGCCGGATTAGGGAGTTGAAATTGGACCAATTGGTCGGAAAGGCTTATGTGGGCCCAACTGATCTTGGCCCGTTAACATAGTTTGCCAGGTTATGGGCTCGTTCGAAGCTGGGCCAAAGCGACGAACTTCGAGTTCGGGTTCATCATTCACGGCCCCCAAAGGCAGCACACCATGTTGGAGCCCAAAGGCCCATAAACAAACAGCTCCGCCATGGAGTCCGCCGAGCAACAAACAGCAGTCTCCGACTTTCTGCTGCTCCTGTTCCCTCTCTGATTCCCAAACTCGTGGAGTAGATTTCTCCAACTCCCAATCTTCTGATACGACTTGATGTTTTTCTGATTTGTTCGTTTTGTCTTTCCACGTCTTCCCCGTTTGATCTCTCTGTTTGCGTCCACGCTTGTCACTCCCAGGTAGTTCGATAGTTCTGGTCGGGCTTGTGTGCTCTTCCCGCCATGGCGCGAGGAGTGAAGGATTCTGTAACTGGTGAACAGAAGAGGGGAAGAGGGCCCCAAAGGTCGGCTGTAGCTTGGCTGGCTCTGCTTCTGGTTCTCATCAATTGTTCCTGGGCAATTTACCACTACCAGTATGGGAACCTCCCTGCGCCTCTTACAACCGAGCAGGCCGGGAAAAGAGGTTTCTCGGAAGTTGCAGCCATGGAGCACGTCAAGTCTCTGATCGGTGTGGGGCCTCACCCTGTTGGGTCCGACGCTCTCGATCTCGCCATTCAGGTTCGAAGTTTGAACTGGGTTTGTCTTATAACAATGATTCCTTGTATAGCTTTATGTGATTTCGCGTTGGTGCTGTCTGTGATTGCAGTATGTGTTGGCAGCCGCGGAGGAGATTAAGAGGACGGCCCATTGGGAAGTCAATTTTGAAGTTGATCTTTTTCACGCGAAGTCTGGCGCCAATCGTCTGGTGGGTGGGCTCTTCAAGGGGAAGACGCTAATTTATTCCGACCTGAAGCACGTGGTCTTGAGGATTTCGCCGAAGTATGTGTCTGAAGCGGAGGAGAACGCAGTTCTGGTTTCTTCTCACATTGACACGGTTTTCTCAACGTATGTTCGAAGTCTATCTGTCTTTTGAACCAAAAAATCACGTGTAAAAATGTTTAACAAGACAACTCGGTTTGTTTCTCAGCTTTTGTGGTAGCGTACAGTGATAGTAATTGCTGGTGTTTTGAACTCTGCTATATTCGTTATATCATATGGTTTTTGTGCTCTCTAAGATTGAGGGTAAACCTCTTATTCCATTAAGTAAAAGAAGGATTTAGTACATGGAGTTAAATGAGCAAAAAAAATTACAGCTGCCATCTAGATTTTAAACTAGGAAGGGCCACAATAAAAGAGGTAACATGAGGTGAGGCTGAGACGAAGGAACTAATCTCATGTTTAATACGTGCAAGCAGTACTTTTTGATGAATCTCGGTCACAACGAATCTCTTCCTATCTAAATAGAGGAAATGGAAGCACAGAAGAATGACTTGATAATGATAGCTGCATGGGCATCAACTAAAACTCAGCAAGAATTCAAAGAACTGCTTGCGAGTCTGACAAGTATATTGGATATGAAGCATGTGTAAGAGGAGGAGAAAATCCACTGGGAATGAGAGCTTTGAAAAACCAGTAGTTATATTATCTGGTTACAATACATACTATCACATTGTTTGTATTAATTAATGTGAAACTATGTCATAATAAAGTATACACTATATGATAATGAATATCTAAAATCTAAACTATTTGGGACCACATCGTAGTACAACATTAAATTTAGGTTTGACTGGGCATATTCCACTATTGCAAAAAGTTAAGTAGATAAGAATTAATAAATTTGATCCAACAAAGGTCATATACGGTTGATAATTAAGTCTAGCAGCAAGAAATAAAGGATTCCAAATTGCAGTTATTACCTATATCATAATTTGAAGATGATTGTATGAATTTCAGGGAAGGAGCTGGTGACTGCAGTTCATGCGTTGCTGTTATGTTAGAGCTTGCACGAGGCATATCTCAGTGGGCTCATGGATTAAAAAATGCAGTTATTTTCCTATTTAATACCGGTGAAGAGGAAGGCCTCAATGGCGCTCATAGCTTTATCACACAGGTCTGAAGTTTTACATAACGGTCATATCATGTTGATCTATTTCTATCATTTGAAGCTTGATTTATTGAATCTATATATATTAGTGCTACATGGCTTTCATTAGGAAACGAGTATTATTGGTTTTTGAATGCCTTCCTGCAGCACTCGTGGAGCAATACAATCCGTATGGCCATTGATCTAGAGGCTATGGGCATAGGAGGAAAATCTGTCATATTCCAGGTTTTGTAATTGCTATCCTTCTTTGTGTGTTTCCTCCCCTTATTTATCCGAACTGTTAGAACTCAGATTCTGTGTACAGCCGGGTCTAATGATTAGCATAAGCAGCATTTTTCTAATTATTGGCGTGGGATTTTTTTTTCCCCAAAAATTTGTCTTGATCTTAGCATTCATATGAATATCCATTGTGACAGAGTGGTCCAGGTTCACTGGCTATTGAACATTTTTCCAAGGTGGCCAAGTATCCCTCTGGAAATATTATTGCACAGGTTAGTGGTTCTTTTCATTCCAACTTATTGATCTTTTAAAAAAATTTAAATAATAATTAATATAATTATTATTTTATATTTGTACAATATCTGCGAGAGAAGCCCACAAAAAAAGTTGATCTTATTGTTAACAGCCACATGCAATGATGTCACACCGTGTGGTTGCAAGTATCTTTATGTGCTGCTAGAGAACATTTCTTACTCCAATTTTCTCAATGTTCCATTAAGTATTAGATGTTTAATTGACTTACTCATTTTTATAATCTGTATTCTATTATCTAAGTTTTTTTGGCGAGGTGACAACTAATCTCTGAGTAACTGTAGTTTCTCAGGATCTTTTTCTTTCTGGGGCAATAAAATCTGCTACAGATTTCCAAGTGTACAAAGAAGTTGCTGGTCTTTCTGGCCTTGATTTTGCTTATGTGGATGCTACTGCAGTCTATCACACAAAGGTTCATACTGGCTTTATATGCTACATTTCAAAATCTCATTTGTTAATTTATGACTTGATGTTAACTGAACTTTTAATAAATGCAAGTAGATGTATTTTTAGTGTTAGATGGAAAGCTGGTGTCTCCAGGATATCCCATCACAAGATATTGAAGACATGTTATCAATAGACATGTGTATGCTATGGTTCTATACATTTTGACAGAGGTCCCTGTTATATCAGAGGATAATGGAGCCTGCGTTGGTTTGACTATCTTTTCAATGACTAATAATTGAATGTTTGTCCTACAGAATGACAAATTACAGCTTTTGAAGCCCGGCTCTCTTCAGCATCTCGGTGAAAACATGCTTGCATTTCTGCGGCAAATTGCAGTTTCCTCTCTTTCACAAAAAGGACGATCTGAAAAAGTTGAAGAAGATCGGGAACAATCTGTTTTCTTTGATATTCTGGTTAGAGAAATGTTTTAGAAGGCATTTTTATTGCCTTATATATGATTATTTAAATTGCTCTACGGGACAGTTATTGTCCAAAACTTGTGTTTGATTGTCTAATATGTTTTGTCTACACATAGCATGACCTGACCAAGGCCATAATAGCCCTAAATGAAACTTGATGTATGTCAGGCTGTATTCAACCAGTTCTATAGCCAAAATGTGAAACATATAAATTTTAATACAATATAGATTCTGTTTTCTATCAATCATGTATCACTTACCTTTTTTGCCAGTTGAATTTAGAAAATCTTAATTTATTAATGTGTGATATTTGATTAATTACTGCTTATGAAGCTTTTTTTTTTTAATTCTCCAATCACAAAATTTGCTTATATGCAGTTACCATCATGCAGGGTAGCTACATGGTTGTCTATCGTCAGCGTTTGGCAAGCATGCTTCACAACTCTGTGATATTACAAGCACTTCTGATATGGATCACATCATTGTTGGTGGGTGGTTACCCAGCAGCAATTTCACTGGGGCTATCATGCTTAAGTATTCTGCTCATGTGGATCATTTCACTAAGCCTATCTGCCATAGTCGCATTTCTTTTACCCCTATGTTTTTCCTCACCAGTACCATATGCTGCAAACCCATGGTTAGTTGTCGGGTTATTTGGTGCACCTGCAGTCCTTGGGGCATTAGTTGGTCAGCATATAGGTTACCTCATGCTCCATAAGTACTTGTCTCATGCACCTTCCAAATATGTGCCTCAACAGTCTCCAGCGATTCATGCTGATTTAATCAAATGGGAAGCTGAAAGGTGGCTTTTCAAAGCTGGTTTTGCCCAATGGCTTATTATTCTGATCATTGGGAACTACTATAAGGTTGGATCTGCCTATTTAGCTCTTGTTTGGCTCGTTTCACCTGCTTTTGCATGTAAGATTTTTGTCTCAAAATCATCTTGAGTTCCAGCTTTGTAATGTCAAATCTGATAGATCAGATCTCTAATATGTTTTCAACTCATGCCTATAATTTTCAGATGGCTTGATTGAGGCTACCTTATCTCCAGTGCGATCTCCAAAGCAGCTCAAAACAGTGACCTTAGTATTCGGTCTGGCAGTGCCTGTCTTGGTTTCAGCAGGCCCGGTAATTCAGTTGTCAGGAACTTTGATAGGGTCTTTAATCCGGTTGGATCGGTAAGAATTATGTTTCTGGATCTAGAAATCTATATACTTATCATTGCTTATGTTTGTTGTGTTCTTGATCTGATTTATGTCACCAAAAATTGATCAGGGTGAGTGGTGGATGGTGATGAGAAGATGATTGTCCTCGTGATTCTTTTTGAATCATATATTTATGTGCCTAGTAGACATAATTTTGTAAGTTTCATTTGTCATTTTGGTACAGGATTCCCGGTGGCACACCACTATGGTTAGGGAATATTGCTGTTGCAGTGTTCATTGCAGCCATTGTTTGTCTCATGTTGGTGTATCTTCTATCTTACGCTCACCTTTCAGGTCTATGTCCACAAACTAATTATTGTTTTCTTGTGAACAGTTGGTTTTTTATTGCCCGTTGATATCCTTAACCCAATCTTAGTAACTTTATATAAACAGCTAGAGTTTCTTTCTTTAGAATGTATGTGTGCCATTTACTACATTTGGGATCTACACTATCCTGACCCTAACACTTTATTCTTTTTTTTTTGTAAGCTTGATTGTTAAAGGAATATGAGAAATGTCGAGTTATCTTACTTAATGAACACACAAAAGGGACTTAATGGTTGAAGTGAATGTTGATATAGAAGTTTTGACGATAGACAATGGCATATTGTAGGCAAGAAGAGTACCATTATCTTTGCATCTATTGCTGTGTTTGGTCTCTCATTTGCTGTAGCATGGGTTGGCATTTTCCCTCCTTTTACTGAAGATGTTGCCAGAGCTATAAATGTAATTACCTTGGCACTTCTCAAATTAATTCATGGTTTTGCTTTTGTTTGCGCTCTAGCTTTGTTAGTAGCTTACCATTATACGACGTTGATTAAAATATTGTTTTTTGGTTACATAGGTGGTTCATGTTGTGGAGACTGGAGATAGATATAGTGAGAAGAAAGAACTTCTTTCGTATGTTTCTTTATTTTCTCTGACCCCTGGCGAGTTGGCAAAGGAAGTTGACAGCTTAACAGATGAAGGATTTGTCTGTGGCAATGATGAGACCCTTGATCTCGTGACTTTTTCTGTGAAGTATGGTTGTCGAAGCCCTGCTAATGGAGATAGTGGCTGGACAGACTCCGAAGTTCCCCTACTTCATGTTGAAAGTGATCTGAAGGCAGATGAAAGGACCACACAAGTTTTAATTGATACCAAAATTTCATCTCGATGGGCACTTGCAATAAATGTTAAAGAAGTAAAAGACTTCCAGATTGAAGGTACACAAATACTTTGTTTTTGTTTCTATGTTCTAATCATCTATCTAATCCTTTGTTGATTAGCAGGAGACTCCCAGATATTGGTTCCTTTTAGCAACAAGACCCAAGTAGATGGATGGCACACCGTCCAATTTTCAGGTGGCAAGAATGCACCAAGAAAATTTAAATTGACCCTCTTATGGTTGAAGAGGATTACCCATTTGTCTAAAGGAGCTGGCAAAGGTGGAAATTCCCATCCATTACTTAAATTGAGAACAGATGTGAACAGGCTCACTCCAAAAGTCACTAGAGTTCTACACAAGCTTCCTCCTTGGTGTTCTCTCTTTGGAAAATCTACATCTCCATATACGTTGTCATTCTTAACTAGTCTGCCAGTTGAATTTTCAAATTCATAGTTTTTGAGTTTGTGAAATTCCTAGTTGCCATTTTTAGTTACCTAGTTAAATATCTTCTGTAAGTTAAATTAGAATAAAGTTTTATTGTTATTAATTTATTTAATTATGTTTATCTTGGATTGGACTCCTATCTATGCATTGGAAGCGTTTTTTATGCTCCCTCTTCAACGTAAGCCGAGCGTAAGGAATGCCTGTGAAGCGTACGATTTCAAGATGGACGGTGCACACGCTAGTGCATGTTAGCGTGTGTAATAGGCGTTCCTTATGCTCGGCTCACCGTCAGAGCGGAGCATAGAAAATGCTTCCCTATGCATTGGATATAAGGTACATTGGAATGTAATACTAAGCTGTGGATGTTGCTTGGCCATTGAATAGAAGTTTTCTTCTTGAAATTTTTTACCACCACCAAGAAGCAGGTGTGTTGTATGTTTGGAACTATGTACTAGTCTTGAATGAGTGATATTTTGTAATGCTAACATAAATTTATAAAAAATATAGTTTCAAGCTGACACCATTGATCCTCCCATTTGAGCAAGAAGATAAACGCTGATATTTACGGCTAACTTGCTGACGTATCATTCCATTAGTAACCTCTCTTGGGTAACCCTTGGGAACGGGTTGGTGGGCTTGTGAACAATGAAAATAATTTTCATGATTCTCAAATTATTATCCAAACACCGGTTTTAGTTGGTTGTTGCCGTAACAAACCAAAATGCTGGGCCCATTCATTAAATGTTGTATCATGGCAATGGCAATTGTTTGGGCCAGTTTCATAGATGGAATTTGATCTAGTTTTGAATGTTAATGGCCATGCAACAAAAGCCACGATTTCTTATCAACAGTCATTCCTTGCTTATCATGTGCAAAATTTTCGACTAGCATCCATCCATAATGTTCTGGGGACATCATTAAAGAAGGAAGAAGTGGTAATGTTTCCACCATTTAGATATTTTGTTAGAAGAGCTTTCGTCTCTGGGTTATTATTATTATTATTATTATTATTATTATTATTATTATTATTATTATTATTATTATTATTATTATTATATCCCTTTTTTAGTGGAATATTAAATCTCATGTTTATACCAAAAGGTGAAGTACGCTCTCCCCTAAAACTGCTTGAAGCATGCTCATAACAACAAGAGGACCTGAGAGCTTTGTAGCATTTTCCATTTATCAAAATATAATAATTAAGCATGTCAGCATGTGGTGCTATTTCTTATACCCAAATCTCGATCCTAGTGTTCGGGATTAATATTTATTTTGAGAGATGTCAAATATAATCATATTTAGTAAAATTTAATATTAAATAGTATATTAATAGGAAAAAGTTTATATGAGCCTAGGTTCTATGGGCTGTTAAATTTACATATGATAGCTCATAATACTAAAGGATTTAAATCATTGGATTTAAATCCGATTGTCCTCCGGGCTCATGCAAGCGCGTGTGAACTCATGCTTGTGTAAACAGAACTCATAACAACATGACTATATAGAAATTTGGCACAGAAGAGTCACAATCATAACTTCAATTTTACTCATTATTTTTTTTATCACACTAAATAAAAAAAGGTATCTTATCATCATTTTACAAAATGAGTAGTGAAATATTGCAATAAAATAATTTGTAATAAAAAGCACAAACATTTTTGTGACATTATTAATAACATCTTAAAAAGTTTATAGAATATGACATACAAGGTTGGAGATGAGCTACCTGCATAGGGATGTTTTTTTCTCTTGCTCAAGCTTAGTCGCATTTGAATTTTCCTATTAGAGCCTCTAAGCGATAGCCTATTTGCTTATATGATTGCACAAAAATTAAGCTTTAGTTACATACAAAAGTTTTAAAAATAACTTTCTTTTATTAACAATGTATTTTCTTAAATTGAATACGGTTGGGTCAATAACACTCTCTTCACCCTATTTTAATAGTTCCGTATTTTAAAAAAGTGTCCCATATTAATAATCTTATTTCATATTAATTTTTATAAATGGAGTAAAAAATTAATAAATAGAATAAAAAGGGTAATTATAATAATTTCTTAAAAAATATATTTTTTATAAACTATTAATATGTGATGGACGGAGTAATTTTTATTTTATAATATTTAAATTTAAGGCTTATAAATAAAGCATGACCGCTTGGGCAAGCTCTTTCTTATGCTTAGGCGGTTACCTAAATTGGGAAGTACCTAGGCAAAGCTAGAGATTTCACTTGGGTTGGCACATAGTAAAAGCTAACTCGACCCTAATGAGTTGAATTTGAGTTTTCAAATACAACTTAGAATAACTATTCAGGTCGGGTGATCTATCTTGATTCAATTATAAATATTTTATATATATATTATAATAAACTTGGATTCAACTCGACTCTAATAAGTAAGGTTTGAATTTATTCGAGTTAAATTCGAATTTATCATTTGTTAAATAGTATGACTAATAAGTATGAGTTTAACAAAATTCAACCCCAACTCGACCCGGGCGTGGGCGAAGCCTAAGGATTTTGTCCGGGCGTGATGCCGGGCGGTGCCATAGATAGAATGACGGAAACACCTCACCCCCCCCTCTTACGCCTAATCCAACGGTCCAACTAGTCTAACTGAGCTGTAATAAAGGGTATTTTAGTCTCTTAAATCCTACCATCTTCTTTCCCGCAAGTTTATGTTCCTCGCGCTACTGAGAGGGATATTACTTCTGCTGTTGGTTTTTGGGAGCTAGGGCTTTCTCTCCGTCTACCTGCTTCTGCTTCTGGTCTCTGATAAGGGAATCGAAGATGATCGAGGTGGTGTTGAACGACCGGCTGGGGAAGAAGGTGAGGGTGAAGTGCAATGACGACGACACGATCGGCGACCTGAAGAAGCTGGTGGCGGCGCAGACTGGGACCCGGGCCGAGAAGATTCGGATCCAGAAGTGGTACACCATCTACAAGGACCACATCACCCTCAAGGACTACGAGATCCACGACGGCATGGGCCTCGAGCTCTACTATAACTAGGGTATCGGTAACTTCGTAAATTCTTGCTTTTTTTTTTTTTGCCTATTTACTTCGATGGTTTGAGGATTGATGCTTCCGCGAACACAATTACCGAATATTAGTGTTAATTGTTTTAGTTTGGTACTAAATGCTCAATATATTTCATTAATATTCAAGTAGCTCAAATTTCTTGTGGTAATTTTTATTGTACGCTGTAGCAATTGGGACTTCGATTGACGACAACTATATGCTGATCTGATCCAGGAGTCGCTAGGGTTAGTTCTAGCCTTATAGGCAGCCATCAGGCAATTTAGGTCCAAATATATGTGCGTTTAACTTTGTATATGTGTGTGCTCATTAGCCAAAGGATAATGCGATAGTGGTATTTTTTTACCTCCACGCGAATTCCAATGTTTTGATGCTAGTAACATTTTTATTGGTGCTGGATTCTGGCATTTTGGGGTTTGATGCTGGTGAATGGTATACGTGGAAATAGTGGTAGTTTCAATATCCCTCGAGGCAAAGAAACTTCGTGTTTATCTGTTAGTGGTAGTAGATGGTTAATATGTTTTTTAATTTCAACCGGTTGATGATCTAAAAACTTTGTGTTAGTCTTTAATCTGGCAATGCACTCAACTTTCGCTTTTAGCGAGCATGTTTGAAAGTAGTAAGCAGTTCACATGCTTTCTTTTGTGTTGCAAAGTATATTATGTTGCTATTTGAAGCTTTGTGCATACCTAATTTTTCTGCTTTTTCCATTTTCCCTGTCTTGTATTAAAGGATGGAAAGCATCCTACAGAATGTGAATTGGTCATGCACTTACAATATTATATTATCAAGAAAAAAAACAAAGAAAAAAGATTGGTGCATATTGTTCATGAATTGCAAATTTGATAATGCGATAATTATTCAACATGGATTTAAAAAACTAGTTGTTCCTGCTATAATTTGATTGAGAATAATGATGAATATGTGTGTTGATAATCATCAGTGAGTGTGATCATATTATGGTATCTGTTTTTGTGCTCAGGGAGATAAATTTAACCAATAGAATGCTGGAAACTATTAATTAGCTTCTGAAAGGTTAACAAGTGAGTGGCTGGAACAGAAGCAGCTAGGGAAGTCTTGTGGGGATTTAATAAGTCGTACCTGACCTAGTATTGGGCTTAGTGGAACTCTTGAGTCGTAGGCCAAGCTTGGGCACGTACAACTTTATCATCTATCTCCCTCGTGATAATCAGTTACTTATCATTGGTCAAATTCAAATTCTGAAATGCAGTAACTAGAAACTTGAAGCTGTAGACTAATATAATGTATCTTTCATAAGTACAAAGTGGGCATAAAATGACAACGGTGCTTTATTGAGCCCATTCTCAAATAGTTCTCTATACTTCTATTTCAATCCCGAACAAAAACAGACAAAGGGGAATCAGTTTTAGGGTCAGTGACAGTGTTAAAGTTGACTTTTATGTGTTAGTTATAATTATTTAGATTAATTATCCAAAACATGTCTGCTCTTTGGCATAAATGTGAGAGAATAATGTACGAACAAGTTGCTTTGAGAGAAGCAAGATATACTTAACCATTTACATACTTGAATGGTTCAGCATAAATTTTATTCACATAATATTATAATTTTAAAATCTTCATTGTAGGTGATTAACCACTGGTAAGGTGTCTTGATTTTTGATCGTTTATTTGGTTATGATTTTTTATCAAGTTATATTTGGATTGCCATATTTTCAACGATGTTTGATATGGTTGCTGCCGCAATTACTTTTTCGCAATGGATGACTTGTCAATGTTGTCCTTGTTCTTTCTATTTTCTATTCAACCAGTTTTCATCTATTTGGAATATTTTTTTAACCTGCAGGTATGGTTAAGGTGTTGATGGTTGCAGATGTGCAGTTACGTTACCATGGTAGAAAGATGAATGCCTGTTCTACTTGGAAAGTTTGCCTATCCTACTGAATATTGTAGATATATTACATGGGAATACTTTTTAGACATGCAAAACTCACTTGATTCCATGTTTGTAATTTGTGCTCTCATACTAAGGGTCTGTTTAGATGTGGAATTTTGGTAAGATTATATTGATTTTGCCCTTAATTCTAACCAGAACTATTGGAATCTTAGTTGGGTGCAAAAGGTGGGTGAAATTAAAAATTTTATCTGAAAGTTAATTCCAAGCTATTTTTTAGCTGAAATTACTTAATCATTTTGTGAGGTGATTTTGTCGATTCTTACTCATTTTGGAATTATAAATTTTGTTATTGTTAAATTGATATTTTTTTATTTTGAGTTATACTTTGAGAAATGTGTTGTATAGGTGGGGTAACTTTAAAAGTTTAAAATTAATTTATGTAGGATCTTGTTTAATAGAGTTATAATTTAATAGCGTAATAATACTAAGAATGTGTATATTTGAATTCAGAAAAGAGTTATATTACTTTAAAGTTTTAAAAATAGGTTTGATATGATGTTACATTCAAATTTATTTTGAAATTTTTTTTTATCAAATGTAATTCTTGTTTAACGGTGAATTATTAAAAATAGTTTTTTTAAAATTTACTTTTTTATTTCAAAAATTCAACATGGTTTTATTGGCCTATACGAAGCTTCACCCTATTGTAGAGCACAAATAAATTAATATGGATTTAGATTTCATTTCCTTTTGCAAGTCCATTACCGGGCTATCTCGGGGAGGCATTTTTTACTCCAAATTGTTAACTTTAGGTTGATTCTATTCTGGTTGTGTTGTTGAAAGGAATTCTTCCATACATGTCACAGAAAAATTACTTGTTTTTGCTGTTTCCATGGGGTTAGTAGTGATAGATTTTATTTTCACATCTTATTTTCTAGCCCTATGTGGTTTAAGGGTCATTTGTGTTTTATAACTATTTTTTTGTTTTTTTTATATAAATTTTGTTTGGTTAGATAATTTAGAACAAAAGTTTTGTTTTATTTTGTTAATGCCTTTAACCCTATTTTTAACCTGCCTTTGATTTTTACCTGCGTTTTGCCTTCCTCTTCTCTTGATGAGGGTTAGACAAATTTTTTTTGTTTTTTTATATATAAATCTTGTTTTGTTAGGTAATTCAGAACAAAAGTCTCGTTTTATTCTGTTAATGCCTTTAACCTACTTTTGATTTTTACCTGCTTTTTGCCTTACTCTTCTCTTGATGGGGATTAGACAAAAAGTGTATAAGAAAAAAAGCAAAAATATTACTGAGTTGATAGTTTTATCTTCCTCCTCTCTCTTGTCATAACTCTCTTTTGTATTTTTTTTGTGTTTTTTTGTGTGCGTTTTCTCTCCAGTAAAACCTTCTTCCCCTTTGTCCTCCCTTTTTCCTCCCACCGTGATTGTCTTCATAAGTTTTTTTTTCTCTCCCCTTTTTCCTCTAAATACTCTTTTCCCTACTCCCATTATGGCTATTGTTATAGGCATAAATCTGAGCCTAGCCAGCGTAACTAGCAGTACATTATTTTGTTTCACTCAAGTTTTTACCCGTCCAACATAGGCACAATTCAAGAAAATGATAAGAAAAAAGGAGGACTGCCTCCAAATTTTTATTTAGCACTGCAGTTTACAATAACAAGGCTCCTAACTTGTTCTTAAACTTGTCCCTTCTTAACTATCTCGTTGAATAATCATGCCTTTGGTTGAGTCCCCTCCCAAGCCTTGTTTGGATGACAAGTATGGTCTACTCTTTAGTTGAGTCGCACTACAATAGCATAGAGTTGCACCAGAAAATTGAAACCGAATTAAACTAGGTAAAATCAAACTAAAATTTAGCAGTTTGGTTTCTTATTCAGTTTCGGTTAGGTTCTAAAAAAAATCGAGTGAATTTCAGTTTAGTTCGGTTTTTTAGAAAAAAAAATCGAAACCAAACCGAAATATCTACTCATATAAAAACCCTCGTTTTCACCCCTTCTCAACCCTAATTTCCTATTTCTCCTGGATAGCCGATTCTCTCCAATGTATTAGCAAGAGGCCCCGATCGCCAAGCCTCTTGCTACGAATGCTAAAGCTCGTTCGAAGAGGTCTAATGCTAAAATCATTTTGTATTTAAAACACTATTGATTGGAGTTAGTGTCAAGTTTTGTTCTTTCGTTAAAATATCCTTTGCTTTTTTTCCATTGTTAGACTATGTTGTCCTGTTGGAACTAATGATTGATTTTCTACTTTTATAGCATTTGAAAGTAAATGTTTGAAGAGAGGGGTGAAAGAAGTGGTCAAAAGTATTCGGCGTAGTAACAACGGGTAAACTTTCTTTGTTATAGGATTTGTTTAGGCTATTTGTTATGAAATCATGGGGAAACCCTTGTAAAAAGACGCACATCAATAGTTATAGATGGGCCTTTTCTCTAAAAATAATTTTGGCTTGATCTTAAAAGCAGGTGATTTGCGAGCAGCGGCAACGCTTTGACAATTCATCTCCCTCCTTTCTGGCTGTTGTGAAGAACACGACTCATCGACACCCCCTCTCCTGGCCTTCCCCTTCAATGTATGTCGATTCCCCAATCCCTCCTCCCTGCCCTTTCAATTTCTGTGATGGGCCTTTATGTAGAAATCCAAATTTTGTTTTCCTTGATTTTGATTTTTATGGAATTCGCATTGGATTATTTGCAAGTTGGAGTAACTGATTGGAGTTTTCTGTGCCATGTTGCCTAAGTCTTTGCTTTGGTTTGTTTTTTTATTGCCGCTTTTTTTGGTATGTAGAAGTAAATTGTTTGTTTCTTTTTTAGTATTTTATTTAGGGTTTTTGATGGTTTGAATTCCTAGTAGTGCTTTCATTGGAACCATTATGGTTGAATCGCCTTAACTTCACGAGGTGCTCATGAAATGAAAAAGTTGTGTGAGGATGACCAGGCTGAATGCTATGGGCAAGAAGACTTTTGAGAGGAATTATGTCAAAACAAGTATTATAATTGGCTGATCGATTTTTTAAATGACTTAAGTTGCAAAGTTGGCAATTTTGTATTATTTCTATCTGATTTTGATTTATTAAAGTAATTTAATTAAAATGTTCATTTTTTATTCGGTTCGGTTTTTATATTTCGGTTTGGTTTGGTTCCTGTATCTCGGTTCTTAAATTCGATTTGGTTCGGTTCCTAGGAACCGCTGGAACCAAACCGAGATGCAGCCTTACAGCAGCTCCTCCAAGTCACCAATGTTCGGTGCCCAATAGTCATCCGAAATTATTGTCAAAGCTCTCAATTTGCCCTTGCTAAATTTCTGAGTTCTATGAATGTATGGATAATGATGCTCATCTTGTCATAATGCCCCTTATATAAGGAAGGGGTCGGGAAGCCTAATCCACACTTAACTCCCCTATTACAAATAGGAAACTAGCCCATAATGTAAGATTTCTAATTTTATTTTATTTTAATTCCTTTTAATTGTGTGAATTTTTGTTGGTTTATCGGTTTAATTTGATATTTGGAGTTAGGAGTTAGTTAATTATGACTTTAATAAGGTTTAGTTTCATTTTTATAAGTATCAGTGTCAAGCTTGAACTACTTAAATTTTATCAATTTAATGGCAGTTTCTACTAATTTTTTCTTAATTATGGGAGCGCCATGGGCCCTATGTCCACGATTGGCAACGTGTGATCCATTTAACCCTCTAATCTTTTAGTATTTTGTTTAAGTGGATTTAGATATGATTAAATTTTTTTTTGGACCAAAAAAACTTAATTAGCCACTTATAGTATTTTGACCTGTTTTTTAACCCAACAGTTTGTATATCTATCCCAAAATCTTTACTATATCAAAAAACCCAGCGTATTACTCAAATAGGAAAGGGTTGTGTTAGAAGGGAGAAAGTTTTGTAACCCCATTTCCGAAAGGAACATTTTGGATTAAGTTGTGTTTCCTTCCTTTAATCATCCATAATATTTTGATTTTAGTCTTAATCACTTCTATCTTCATTTCCCTATCTTGATTCTTGATTTTCTTTCATCAAAATCTTGTTTTAAATTTTGATTTAAAATCCTATTTAGGTGATTTTCGTTTTTAACCTAAAAATGACCTAGATCGACCTTCTTTTAAGTTGATTCGAGTCTATTAGCTAATTTTAAGTGGGTTTTAACTAAAACTCTAATTTTGGGTAGGATTTCTTGAGGATTAAAACTCTTTCCTGGATTCAAAGGCTTCTTAGAGATTATTTTTTATCATGAGTAGTTTTTCTTCATTAGAATGCACGAATATAGATTTATTTGAGTTCTTGTTTCATTTTGATGTTTAATGGTGTTTTATTAAAAAACATATGATTTATGGTTATTTTTGTATGATTAAGCATGTTAATGATTTGACCTATCATGTACTAAGCTTAGATTTTGATTATATATTGTTTGGCCATTTGAACAGCCTGCAAGGGCGTTTGAACGGCTGTACTGCAGAATGGTTAATTTGACCTTTTTGTAGATTTTTTGGTCATTTCTTGTTCTTTTCTCATAATTCTAATTGTCTATGATTGTGATGAGTTATAATTACCTACAAATGTCACTTTAATTATATGTGAACCTTCTTTTAATTATGATTGGGCTTAAGCATGATGATGACTATAATTGTCTAGGTTTAGAATGATGATATACTTGTCTCGAATCTGTATTTCAATAATTTCTTTGCATTTATTCTATTATTCCAATTTGACATGACTATGATAAAATATGGATACTTGCATATGTCACATTGATTATAGATAATTTATGTTCCACATGTTTTAACTTAAGTATGAACATTACTATGTATATACACTCTTGCATATACTTATATGATTTTATTTATCACAAATGGATCATATTTCATGCACATATGGACTGATTAGAGTATTCTTACCTATACTTGTACTCATTTAGCATTTGCTCATATATGTTTCATATCACATGTATTATACAAATGACTTATAAATGAAGATTAGTCGTGATTAATCGATTGAATGTAATTAGTTATCAGATTAACTGCTCAGAGGTTTGTCGAATAAGTTTTACATTTAAAAGGATGAGGTTTTCGTTTTACATCCCTTTGGGGATGGGTTGCCTCCCCGGGTTGAGAATATCGGATTTGCAATGTGAGAAATCGATGTGTTATTTGGACCCCAAGAATTAATGCTAGTATGTCTGTGTGCACTGGCTTATTATGGGATATCTCCTAGTTAGGGAGTTACCCAAATTGCTCTAGTTTTTCTTTTTATAGGAATTTAAACATTCCCCACAAAGGATTATTTTGGGCGAGCAAGGGGTACTTTCTCAGTTAGGGAATTTACTCGAACCGCTATATTTTTTTTATAGAATTCGGACCTTCCCCACAAGGGATTGTCCTGGACGAGTGAATTTACTTGTGCTTTCGCCAAAATTAAGTAGAACTATTTTCTCAATTGTGAGACATTTACTTGATAATATAGGCATGTGTATGGATGATAATACTCATTGACATAAATTGTGTACGAATAATAATGCTTATATTATACATGATACACAGGGCATAATGATTTTTAAAGATGCACGGTCGAATTTGATATGATATACTCTCTCTGTCTCTATTTCTAATTTTTATTATTTTTATCAAGATAGTAATGACATCTCTCTTCCGCTTCTAACTATAATAAATTTTTAGTCACTAAGAACGATTAATATTTCTTAGTACAACAAAAGAAAACCATGAAATTGAAACAATTTATTCTGAAAAAAATCCGACCATCTTTGATGGCGAGATTGAGAAGAGCAAGGAGGGCGGACTTGTTGCAGTTAGCATGCTCGGACTGGAGACGAGCAGCTCAATGGCTCATGAGAAGTGGCGTCGGTGCTTGAATGACGTCTTTGTTAGCCTCCAAATCTCCCGCTCCACCTTGATTTTTGCGTTTGGGTCGCTAGAGCGGACCAAGTCAACCATGTGTGGGATGGATTCCGGGACTTGGACATAGTTCTCACCGCAATCTCCACCCTCTGGCCAATATCCAAACCTCAAATGTTCCTCCTCTCCCGCCTCTGATTCCAATGATGAATTCCCCACAGCAGAGCTGGCTCTTGAGTCCCTCTCACTGTCTTTTGTCGGCCCTGGGAATCTCGGCCTTAGCTGGCTTTAGCGTAGCTACTATGTCACGCCCCGGCCATGCCCGACCCGAGCCGAACCCGGTCCAAGGGCCGGTCAAGCGCGCGGGGGCGACGAAGTGAAATTGAGAAACGATTCTAGCGGAAGACTTAATCCCTAACCACGGGCGATTAACAGCAACACGGAGTGCGCACAATCCTTTGAGCAAGAGTAAATAAAAGGGAAGAAAAAGGTGTTGCTTATCACAAAGTAAACAACAATCTCAAACCCTAATACTGCAAGACATCAAAATGCATAAATCAACATGCATGGATGTATCTCTAACATACATATTCCACATGCATAACATCAACATCAACATGCATGGATGTATCTCTAACATACATATTCCCACATGCATAATGTCATCACAATCCACCTCCATCAAGGAGTAATCACACGTTAACGTCACACAGACGGGAGCATAGACAAGGCCACGAAGGCGTGTCATGGTACAAAATTCTACACAAGAATTCAAGAAAGATTGGGGTTGTCAATCCCTAATACTGCTCGCCCTGGACGATCCTGGCCAAGGATGTCCCATTCTCATACAGAGAATCTAGAGCAGGGGTGTTCGCCCAGGGACATCTCTTGTGGAGGGAAGAACCCGAGTTCTCACACAGAGAACCCTAGAACACGTGGTAGCGGGGTGCACACGGCATACCACACTGGATTCTCAGGGTCCAGATGACACACATAATAATATTCTCACATATCCGCAAGACAAGTACACAACTCGTCCCCACATCATTCCATTAAACAGGACTCAACCCGGGGAGTGCACTCGTTCCACACAGGAACTCCAAATCGTTCCACACAGGAACTCCAAATCGTTCCACACAGGAACTTCAAATCAAAATGTCCTTTCGGACCAATCAACTTGCGATTAATCCACGACCGATAAACCCGGCACACAATTCCATCACATTGCATCCAATCGGTCAAATTCGATTAATCACGATGAAGCCTCAATTGGAAATCCATTTTCATGATGCGTGCAGCATGGTATATGCGTGGGCAAAGCATACATGAACCCTAATCATGATAAGTGCTATCACCAACCCCTAATGCATCATTCATAATCACGATATTAAGCTTCAACATCATCATTTAACCCCCACATGTGTGTGTGTAACTAGTAGAAGCCTTTCACATGATGCATATTAACATGCTTGAAAATCAACTCACTACCACACTACACATGTGAATTTCTACCTAAACATGAATTCCAGCGGAAATCATAGTAGAAGAATTGTTGAAATCTTAGCTAGATTAAAAACTCAACTACAAAGGCTAAACACCTATAACATCACTCATTTCATCATTGAGTCATGGCATTCACCAACATTCACACACCATTAATCACAATTTATCATGACAAATCTGTCCAACAATGATTGTAGTCCTACTGAAATATGCTTAACCAAAGGGAAACAACTATTCATAATTTCAAAATAACAATTCCAACATCATGCCACAAAACATAAGTCATTCCACCATCACTAAGCATATATCTCAACTCCATAAACTCAATAGCATGCATTTCCAGTAGCCTAACATAGCTTAAAACACTCCACATTCATATAAAATTGGCAAGCTAAAGTGGAATCATCAAAATAGGCATCATACACACAACATACAATTTCCTGTGTAGCCGATCGATCGCCCTTCAGGCCGTTCGATCGGTTACACGCAAAATTTTGAAAATTTCAGTTCAGCCGATCGATCGCCCTGCAAGGCCGATCGATCGCCAACACGGCAGAACAGTCATCTTCTTCCTTTCGCAAAATCAAATTGAAACACCATAGATAACACTTCAAATCCACATCTAGCACCCTAATCATCATCAAAAGTCCTCCTTGACTTCCAGAATATCAAACCAAACCATAATAATGCAAAACCCTAAGAAATCGGGATTAAATAATTCAATTTTCTAATCTTACCATTAACACACTAAATCAAGCAAACCATTTCGAAATACGCCAAAAATGAAGAGTTTTACCATGGATAAACAGAGATTTTGAAGACCCATTACCTCAGCACTTGATTAAGCTCAGATTGAAGAGTCACCCTTCTTGAAATCCTTAAAAATACAATGAGTTTGAATTAAACACCAATGGAAATCGATTTACTTAAGAAATCCCTAATTAAATCTTAGATCTAGGGCTTGTTGGTAGTAAAAATCGAATTTTGAATGTTAGGGTTTGTAGTAAAACACAAATCAGTAGCTTTTGATGGTCAAAAACGAATTGAATCAAGGGGAAAATGGTAGATTTAGAAGAAATTAAGAGAAAAGCCAAGGATTAGTGCTTAATTAGAGCAAGCTTACCTTAATCGGCTTCTAATTCGGGCCTAAGTGGGGATTAGGCCAGCCCTCCTTCCTTAGCCTATTCCCAAAAATGGAAATGGCTCAGGTTTGCCCTTTTATAGTAAGGGTTGGGGTAGGCAAAGGTAAGTTTTGGGGTGTAAATATGAAAAGTAGGCTAAAAGTGGTTATTTTGCAAATTTAAGCACGAATTAAGCCTAATAAAATTCTGAAAATTTTTGTGTGACCTTAAGTATATGTCTAGGTTCATCTGACATAAAAATAAAATTTTCGACCGTGGGGCCCACAGGGGTCCCGTTAAAACCCTAATTTTTGGAAAAATAGTGAAAATTCCAAAAAATCTCAAAAATTCACATTTGGTTTAAAATCACTTAAAACCACTAATATTGAAGTTAATTTTGGTTAAAACCATCACAAACTCTATTTATTTACGAAATCACCGAATGAGATTAGAAAACACGTAAATTGCACGATAACCCATAATTAAATAAAAATCAAAACCGGTTTAAAGATGAGGGTCCTTACATACTAGCTATGGCGTATTCCATGACCTAGCTCAGAGTAGCTACATAGAGGGCTGAAAAAAGCCCAAAAACAACAATTATCACCCTAAGTCTCAAATCATTGACAGTAAATGTTGAATCTAATGAAATCACATTTGTTGCATGCGATCAAAATCTTGACAGACAAAAACTAGACCAACAAACTGTATTCCATCGGATATAGCAAGGAAAAAATAGATAAGGGTGAGAAAATGGAAACAATAGAAATCGAGTGAAATCTCTAGTCATGCCGCTTCCTCTTTTGATCGGAATCGGAAGTGTTCCATATGCCAAAAAAATGGCGGTGGGAAGAACATGACTAGAAAGAGGTGTTTGCAAATGTGAGAGACAAAGAAAAAGAGGAGCGAGTAGAGAGGGAGGTACATGTATGGAGGAGAGGATGGAAGATGAAATAACTCTTCTGTAGGAGGGGAGGGGGAGTGAAGATCTTAGGGTTTTTGAGGAAGATGAAAATGGCAAGAGAGAAGGAATGAGATTAAAAAAAATGGTGACGGCCTCCTCTTGTTCCTCACTCGGGTTCTAGGTCGAGACCCTACTTGAACGGCTTGACGACATCATTTGCCTTGAGTGCAAGCATGGCTTCATCGAGTCCGTCGCGGGGCACCTGGCGGACATGATGGAGGCGGAGGTGGTTCTAGTGTTGCCTACTCTGCCCCTCTATCCTCTCCACCTCCGATTGTTCTTCTTCGACTTCCCTTTTGTCGTTTGAGCCAGGAGCTCAAGCGAAGTAAAAGTATCTATCAAACGGCTTAAATTACTCCAAATGGAACAATTAATATAGAATACTATTTTTCTCTTCTGTTGGAGTAAATACACGACGGATGAAGTCATTGATTATGCAGGGTGAATGTGAATGTTGATGCTTAATTTATGCAGAATGTGAATGTTATAATAAAATTTATATGATTATATATAATGTATATATTTATTATGAATTATAGATGAACCGATGATGCATATGTGACATGAATATGTGTTTATGGAATGCGATTTATATCATGATACGTAGGTGACATGAATGTGTTTATGAAATGCAATTTATATCATGATGCATAGGTAGCATGAATATGCATTTATGGAATGTGATTTATATCATGATACACAGGTGACATAAATATGTTTATGGAATGTGATTATTTCATTATGTACATGTTTAGAGAATAATTATATGGTGCATGTTTAGATTTAGAATGTATGCGGTGTTTTCATGAGTTTACATTGAATTTCAAAAACCCTTGTTGAGCTCAGCTTGCCCCTCTTTATTTATGGTTTTGTTTTGGGATTGCATGTCGTGGTATGCAGGTGCTTTAGATGGGCTCTAAGTTGAGCATGAGGATGGACTCACTTCATGAGAGGGGCTATAGTTGTTTGGGGCTATGTTAGATTGGATCTATGTTATGTTGAACTTATATTTGACTTTGCTTTACACTATGATTAGCCGTTGTTAGCCTAGACTTGTTTAGCCTTTAAGGCTTGCTATTATGTGTTAACTAATTGATGTGGGTAGGTGTGGACTAAGATTGTTAAGTAATAGTTATTTATAATTCTCAATTTACTTTTGCACAAAGGGCATATGTGCTTACTTTGATTTGTTTCGCCTAAGGATGGGTTAAGTCTTGTGCATTTCTACTTCACTTAGTCGCGCCGCATACCACCTCCTCCTTGGACCAAGTTTGGGTCAAGGGTAGGGTGTAACATGACGTGACACATCCAATTGCCCAAAGCCATCTCTAAGGAGTCCTAACCCAACTAGAAATCTAGTTGAACCCTCCTTCAAGCATCTCGCCTCTTCTAGTGTTCCTCGGGACTCCTTTTCCAGGTAGAAGTCCTCAGCTTGCATGTTACCCACTTCTCGAAAAGAGTCATTTTCCCGTTGGGATTAAACCACCTTAAGCAATCAGACTTGTGCACAACAATTTGTTTGGGCATCCCCCTTGCCTTTGGCACTAGGAAACATGAGAATGAATCAGTAGTCATATCCAACATTTCTCCTACTTGAAGTAGGAGTTGTCTGTGAGAGTTCAGGCCTTCCTAAGAACCGTCATAGGTGATGGCGCACAGCTCGCTATTGTCTCCTACTCCGAATAGGACTTGGATACGAGTCTGCCAATGCTCCAATGTTATCATTCCTCAACTTTCCCTTGGATGTTTGTTCGTGAAGCTACAACTCGTCTGCCTCTTAGCCTATTTAGCAACTAGGGGTCTAACAGGTACCATAATTTGCCATTGATGATCCTCATTCACCCTACCCATGTTCCTCTAATTATTGAAGGGCAAAGCAAGTGTTCTTCATAACGGAGATGATAGGGAATGCAATGGCTACCCAAACAAGATTTTTAATTTTTTTTCTGAAAAGCTAATTATTTATAATGTATATCCAAACATAACCTACTTTTTTGTTTTTCAAAAAATGATTTCAACCAAAAGAAGCTTTCCATATGACACAAAGTGTCATCCAAACAACACCAGAATTTGTTGTGCTTTTTTTTATAAAACAAAAAAATTTCAGGGAAAAATACTTTCATGATCATGCCCAAAAGCATGACAATTGGATGAATTTTTCTTATGTAAAATAATTTTTTATTTTCTATTTTTTTTGTAACAAGGGGTGTGCACCACGTATGTAGAGGGAATAGGGACATGAGCCTAGCCGGGCAGCAATGGAGTGGGGATTCAAACTTAGGATCTGTTTGGTTATTGATATTGTGGAAATTGAAAGCTAATTTTTTGGAAAAGCCATTTACAAGAAATCAAAATCTTGCTTGGGTGCAGCATTAGGGGAAGCTTATTTTTATAGGATTTGCGAGAATTCCTATTTGGGTGAGGGTGCATTATTAGGGAAAAGTGATTTGTGTTTGTTGTATTACCTATGTCTCCGTGATGGAGAAAGATTAGCAATCGTCCGATCAAATGGATGGCTACGATTATAAGAGAGTGCATAACCCTCCACCCTTTCACCCACACTGGCCTATTCACCCTTTTCAGTTCTCCCAAATTAGCTCTGGTGCCCTAACCCCCAAATCGCCACCCTTATCAGCTCAGAGCCCCTTTCGCCCTTCCTCTCCACCCCTTCACCTGATCCCTAATCCTCGCCCTTCTCTATCAATTCCTCCGCCTTTTCACCTGTCTCAGGCCATTCACCCTTCCCCCAAATAAGCTTTATTGCCACCTTCCTCTGTCCATCCATATACTATTTCATGCAAGCCCTAATCACCGTCCTTCTCAATCAAACCCTCCATCAATGATGGCAAATCTGCTCCCTCTCTCTCCTGCCATTGCTTGTTGAGGTAGAGGACAACATATCGGCGGAGGACAATTGTCACAAATAACACCTTTCCGAACCTACTTTCTTCCACCTTGAAGCCATGCTACAACCCTCCACGACCACAACCTTCTACAATTAAGCCATAACCACCCCACCCATTGTTATCATGATTTTGCTGTAATTTGTATAAAAAATCATTTTTTTAAAGTTTGCTTTCATGGATTCTATAAATTATCACAGTGGCTTTGCGCAAGTGTGATAATTTTGATTGTTGTATATATAAATCCAATAATATTAATTTGTAACAATTGTAATTGTTTTTAAAATAGTTGTCCATGTTTGTGTTATCAATATAATTGTATTAAATTATAGCTCGCTTTGAAGGTTGGAGTGCTGCCAATTCGTAATAATAAAATATGAGCCAAGATCAACCGTATATAGAAGAGTAACTATTCATTAATTTACGTAATTATAAAAATTTTACCAAATAAGGCTTATCATGCCTTAACAAAAGCAAAGTTGCGCACGTCCAAAATTAATATATAACAAAAGAACAAGATAAAGCAAATTAAAACGTAGATCATTCGAAGTTCTATAAGCAATCTTCATTGACATCAACTTATTCGTTCGAGCGTGCGCCGTCTAGGGATAGGTGAGTATAATTATACTTAGTATATAGAGTTAAATTCTATTAGCATGTTAAAACATAAAGTATAAACAAAGATGTATAAGTTATTCTCATAATAATTTATATTCAAAAGTTCACTCAAAATAATATTATCGATTAAATGAATCTAGCACACTTCTTATACGAAAAGTTAGATAAAATAGTTATCTACAAAATCTAGTAAACTTGGATAAATAGTTCCTAAGCAGAATCCGATAAATAATTTTAAATTCAATAAATCATTATTTACAAAATGTTGCTAATACTAGAGAGACATACACCCATACTCGTGGGGTAGCGGGAACAAAATGAAAGAGATCTTCTCACGATATTTTATTTCATGGATGCACCATATGCCTTAATAGGTGGTACCTAGGAGTCATAAGTCTAATAGTTTTGGGGCTTTATACCAAAAAATAACCATTCAAAATTGAACAAAATTAATTATAATATCATTGAACTAATTATTAATAGCTTAAAGTCCGTATCACGATGAAACCCATCTTAGAAGTGTATGATACGCTATTATTTTAGCGTTCTCTTGACCCATAAAATAATAATATTTTAAAGAACATATTTCAATAAAATCCCACTAAAAGTCATACACGACGCTATTATTTTAGCACATGTCCACCCTTATTAATATTCTTTTTAAAAATAATATTTTATTTAAGAGACAAAGAAATTATGAAATAAAACATGTAATCGTAGCACGGAATTAGAGTTTAAAACCGCCTAGCTTTTTGAATTTGTTGAGACTAGCGGAGGGCGGACATAGCATCTTCTTACTCCCGGGGAGTTCTCTTTTCGGATCGAGAGTGGCAGGCAAAGTCTCCTCTTGTGTTGGGACGATTGCTCCCTCCAACTCAAAAGCGGTGGACGGAGCCTCCCGTTGCTCCTAGTCGTTTCCTACTTATAGTAGCTAACTTGAAAAACAAACTCCTTTATAACATAAATGCCCTCGAATTAGTTGGGAATGATTATTGAATGGAAGAAATCAGACAAGAAATGACTTAAAAAGGGCATTTAAAGCTTTAAAAAGGGCAGAGGTCACAAGGGAAGACGGGAGAAAAAAGGTGTGAATGCAAGGCTAACCCCTCCCTATTTATAGAAAACGTGGCACACATTCAAGTACTGAAAAGGGCCATCGTGCATCAGTGCTGGCATGCGCGCAGACATGGCCTGCATTATGCAGGCAATGCAGCCGGCATCAGTGTTGTGCTAAAGAAAATATTTTTTTATTTTTTTATTTTTTATTTTTTAAATCAAAACAAAATTTAAAACTTCAAATGTGCATAATTCCTTACTCCGAACTCGGAATTGCACATTCTTGGTATCGTTGCACTTGTGTCAACGAGTCCTTCGAAACAAACTACACAATGACATATTTTCTCGCTAAATTAAAGTGGGTCCTTCTTATAACACACTTCTCGAGGCTATAGCCTATGATCCTAGTGTCTGTTTGACACATTCGTGGGCTTGATACATTCGTATCCTCGAGCCCTATCAAATACCTTAAGTCTCCTTTGGATGACTCGATGGTCAAATTTTAAAAAAAAAACTAACTATTGGGCTTTAAACTTGTTATGGGCCCAAATGTTCAAAATTTTTAAAATATTTCTGGAGTGTTACATAAATAGTGTGATAATTTTTTAGTGTGGACTATGGATTATGCAAATTTTGACTATGGCTATGCGCAAGTGTGATAATTTTTTGTAATATATATATATATATTCATATATTCTAAGGCTCTAAATGTTTAACTATTGTACTTGTTAATGAAGTAGTTGTCCATGTTTGTGTGTTATCGATTTTAATTTTATGAAAATAAAATAAAATTTCACATGTGGATTGTGGATTGCGTGAATTTTGAATGTGGCTATGCAAAAGTGTGATTATATTGGTTGTCTTATAAATATATCAAATAATATTACTCTTTAACTGATGTACTTGTAGTTTGTGTGACATCTAGTTAATTGTATCTAATGAAATGAAAAATTTTGCATGGAAGACCTTGTGTTAAAATTGTGTCATACTATTTAGGTGTCATTTGCTTTTCAAGTTGGTGTACTTATGTGTTTCAGAAATTTGATTGTCAAATGTATAAAAGAAAATTGTTTTTGAACAACATGTCCTTATAGTGTGTATGATATAGATTAGTGCGGATTATATCATAGTTTTCATTTTAATTTTGGACTTGGTGTGTGTGATAATATTTACATGTGTGTGTTTTAAATTTCGTATTATAACTAGCCAAATTATTTTAACCTTTTGTCCTTGTTATAAACATGAACAAGATATCCTTTGTTTTAGAAGTAGATGTTCACGTTTATGCGTGACAAGTTATTGTCACATGTAGAACAAAAAGTTAAAAATTTGTTGTCAAAGTACAATTGTGAGCTATGCATTTACACTTTGGTTGAGTTGTTGAAATGTGTTTGTGTTTGATAAATAATTTTGAATACAACATATACACATTGGTTCAGTTGTTTGGTCTAATGAGGGGCTTACTGCTAGAGCCTTATTTTCATATTTACATTAATTTATTGAAATCTGAGTCTCATCTTTCATTGTTGAATGTCATGTCATTTTTCCATTTCAGCCCTTAAGCAAGATGCTATTTGTGTGTGAAGTTTTTTAAGAAAATGATATAGCCCTCAAATTGTATTGCCTCAATATTTTGAAAGCGTTTGGCAAACAATTTGAAGTAGAAAGAAAATGACTTTGTAAGATAATTGATTTTTGACAAAAAAGGCAAAAGTATGATACATTTAGTTAGGGTTTTTAGGATGATTTAAAAAAAATCAAATTTAAGCTCACTTTTGATTTTTATGTAAAAATGATAAAAATACCCTTCAACATAATAGGCAAAATGGATTTGACTAATGGGTAAAATGTCTTTTCACACCTTTTCAAACCAGAAAGTGATTTCTTCAATAACTCACCTCATGTGGAGAGTTCTTGAAGAAATCAGATTTTAGGTCAATTCGGTTTGAATTGACCCAAAAGTTGACTTTTGTTGGGAAAGTCATTTTAATGCTAAATGACCCTTCCAGATGATTTTCAGCTGTGAAAGCAATTTCTAACCTAAACAAATCACTTTCCACTCATAAAATCTACATCCCAAACAGGTTGTCGGAAAATTCTTCCGTCCAACTCCCGATTCTGAGACTCTCGACAACACCCGGGATAGAGCACTTCTCTGTCGCCTCATTCCCTCTCCCATGCACGCAAAGGAGCAGATGGTGCGGCTGGTGAGCCAACGACTGATGGGTAGTGGGTGACATACCCACATAAAACGAAATAATGGAGAGTCTGGTTCCGGTTTTAGAGTTAAGCAAGAGGAGGATTTTAAGTGGGCCCAAATTCTATTTCTATTAGGATAGGGACGTGGGCTTAGGCAGTTATAAATTTAAACTGCTTCCCTCTTTTGATGACTTACGAAATAAATTTTGGAGGGGCTTCTTTTCCTCTCTTCTGGACGAAAATACAAAAAATGTTTTGGCTTATTTTCTTCTCTCCAGGAAGCAAAACCAAAAAATTCTCCCTTTTCTCTTCACATTCAACCCAACTAGAGCAAAGTCGGATTTTCCCTCTTATCTTTGATTGAGTGGCAATCAAAGAAGACTACTCATTGGTAGAAAATTGTGACATGGCTCTTGCTCTCTTATTCGCTTTGATAATTGGTGATCAGCCTCATTCAATCCAAATTATCAAAGCAATTTGGCTAAGGAATAAAGGGGTTTCTCTTGATAGGAAGAGAATGAATTCATCAAATAAAGAGGTAACTTTAATTTCCTCCTTTATATTTGATATATATAAAAGGTTGTGCATTCTTCTAGGTGTTTGGGCGCGTCCTTGGGGCTCAGCTCCTAAAGGTCAGTAGTATTTTATCCTTACTTTAATTTATATTAATTCAGAGTAATTTGGATTTACTACTGCTTATTTGTGTTTGTGCATATGCATGTAATTTGATTGAGAGGGACTTAAAGGTGATATTTTTGCACATCGACAAGGTGGGGCTCAACCATGAAGCTTCTGCTGTGCTACCCAACAACGACTATCTGGAAGCCCAAGGGCTAGGGCTAGGTCTTGCTATATCTCTCTCATAAAGATAGTAATTAAAATTCCGTTTGAATAGGATTTTTATTTACTGTCTAAATTAGGCCTCTACCAAATTTGAGATTATTTGGATGTCAGGAAGCATGCCAAACGCTGCCATCAAGATCAGGGTATTTTGGTCAATTTGGACCAAATTCGCCCGAATTAGAATTAAATTTTTTTTTCAGTTTTTGTAATGGGTTCTTTAGGACCCTAATTGGCTGAAATTATCATTCATTTGGTGAATTTGGATTATAGATTTATTCTATTAGTAGATTTTGCCCTAAAAGAGACTTGTTTTGTAAAACTTGATTTCAAGGGCATTATAAGAAATTCACCTTGCTGAATTCTATTGTTGAGGATTATTTTATATGCTGTTAAGAGGTGATTACATGCATAATCTCTTGTGTGAAGTAATTAATGCATGATATAAAGTACATAATTGTTGTATGTGATTGATTGTACTTAACTAGCCCAAGGGTAGTTTAGTAACTTCACACATATCACACTTTTGTTTTTTGGACAGAAGTGTACTTTAACTTTATTTATAAATTTCACTCCCTTTCATTGCTTATTTAGCATAATAAGCACACATACATTGCTTACTTGATTAAATTGAGTAGATTATTGTTAGAGCTTATGAAAAGTTTAAGGAGGAAGATGCCAAAGCAAGAACTACCCTCCTTACAATCATAGAGCCAAACATTGAAATATTTTTTGAAAAGCATAAGACTGACAAGGAAATGATGGAGGCAGTAGCTAGGTGGTATGGAGAGCACATAGAGGCTCATATTAGGATGTTGTAGACCCCTTATTAGAACAGTCGCATGAGGGAAGGAGATGATGTGCTTGAGCACATTAACTCCATGTCCATCATTGCAAGTGATCTGGATATTCTTGAGATCCCCATAAATGAGGGGATCTAAGTTTCAACTGTTATGAATAGCCTCCTTAGGTCTTGGGAGAGTGTGGTTGTTACATTAAACATCTCTGATAAGAAACTCACATTGGATGATCTCACTGCCAAGCTTGGCTTAGAGCAGGAGAGGAGGAACCATGTGAGTGCTTTGAGTGCATCTGCCAACCTTGCCTAGCATGGTGGCTCTAAGAAAGGTGGAGGAGGTGGTGGTCAAGGTCAAAGGAAGAAGAACTTCAAGAGAAAGGGCAAGAAACCCCAAGGTGGTGGAAATGGCAACAATGACAACAAACCCAAAGGGGCTTGTTTTAAATGTGGCCAGATGGGTCATTTTAAAAATAACTGCCTTAATGGGGATTAGGGAGCTGGAAACAAGGCAAATCAGAAAGGAAAAGATATTATTTGCATGATCTCAGAATTTATGATTGTTGACTCCAATGAGAAGAGTTGGTGGTTGGATTATGCAGCCACTAAGCATATGACTATGACTAGGGGTGACAGGATGACTGATCTGTCTTCAGGGCAGCACAAGATCTACATAGGGAACAATACATATTGTGATGTGATTGCTGCAGGTACCTATAGGATCCCTCTTCCTCAGGGGATGAACTTGGTGCTGACAGATGCCCTCTTTGCCCCTACCATCAGAATGAATCTTATCTCAATTCCCCTCCTCACTAGCTAAGGGTTTGAGACTAGGTTTAAGGGGTCAAAGACAACAGTTGGTGAGAACAATAAAATTTTATTTACTGCTTTTTTTGTTGATGGTTTATTTAAGTTAGATGTAGCAGATGACTCTTCTATTAATGCAGTAGCTAAGTTTGATTATGTGGTGTGTTTGTCTGATGTTGATTCTTTGATGTGGCACTTAAGGCTTTGTCATGTGCATATTAATAAATTACACAGAATGTCCAACATTGGACTCCTCCTTAAGTTATCTAGGAAAATGCGTGTGTGTGAAAACTGCTTGGCAGGCAAAATGAGTAGGCAGCCCTTCCCAAAGGGTAAGCGTGCCACAGACCTTTTAGAGGTCGTTCACTCAGACATATGTGGGCCTATGAATGTACAAACCCATAGAGGGATGGTGTATTTTATTATATTCATAGATGATTACTATAGGTTTAGTTATATATACCTCATAAAGCGAAAGTCTGAAGCCTTTGAGAAATTCAAAGAATTCAAGGCTGAAGTAAAGACTTAATTAGGTCGGTTAATTAAAGTCCTAAGAACAGACAGGGGTGGAGAATACACCTCTAATGAGTTTAAGGACTATTTCACCAACCTAGGAATTATACACCAATACACCCTACCCTATACTTAGCAAAATAGAGTTGCTGAAATGAGAAATAAAACCCTCTTAGATATGGTTAGATCCATGTTAAACCACTCAGAACTAGGAGTAAATTTTTGGGGTGAGGCATTAGACACCGTTGTGTATGTGCTTAACCGTGTACCCGCTACGGCTGTCAAGGGAACACCTTATGAGTTATGGACAGGCAGATGTCCAGACTTAGGTCATCTTAGAGTGTGGGGGTCTAAGGCACATGTAAAAGTGCCTAACCAACATAGAAGCAAACCAGACCTTAAAACAATAAAGTGTAACTTTATAAGGTACAGTGAACACTCTAAGGGGTACTGGTTTGTAGTGCACCATGCTGATGGGACAGTGGGGGTCATTGAATCTAGGGATGCTTATTTCCTAAAAGAAAACTTAGACCCTAAAATTCCTAGTAAAAGAGTAAAATTGTTTGATGTAGAGAAAGAGCAAAACACTACTACTTTTACAAATGTGGTTATATGATTTGAACCTAAGGGAGTGTCTAAAATAAGGGAGGTGAGAGATAGAAGACCTTCGACCTTGTTGCAGGACTTCTATGCCATGTTAGGAGAGGATGAAGTAACAATAGATGAACTTTTATCTGATGATCTCTTAACCTATGAGCAGGCAATGGATAGTCCAAATTCCAATGAATGGCAATTAGCTATTTAAGAGGAAATTGATTCCATTATGAAGAACCAAGTCTAGAAAGTTGTTGACTTGCCCAGTGAAAAAAAAGCCTATTGGCTGTAAGTGGATCTTCAAGAAAAAGCTCAAGGCAGATGGGCCTATAGATAAATATAAAGTAAGACTGGTAGCTAAAGGTGTCAACCAAGTCAGGGGAATTGACTTTAAGGAAACCTATTCACCTGTGACTAGATTTATATATATTAGGTGTTTGTTGGCTATAGTGGCACAGTTAGACTTAGAGTTGCACCAAATGGATGTAAAGATTGTCTTCCTCAATGGTGATTTAGAGGAGGAGATTTACATGGAACAACCTAAGGGTTTTTGTTGTTCTTAGAGAGGAACACAAGGTGTGGAAACTTATAAAGTCTTTATATGGCCTTAAACAGTTTCCTACGCTATGGTACTTCACTTTTCACAAAGTGATTAGTGAGTATGGGTTCATAGCAAATAAATGTAATCATTGTGTCTACTCTTTTAAGGATGAAAGTAGATTTATGTTACTCTCTCTCTCTATGTAGATGATATCCTTTTGATGAGAAATGACTTGAGCTTAATAGTAAGTCTAAAGGAGTACCTCAAGACCCAGTTTAAAATGAAAGACATGGATGAGGCCTCCTACATACTCGGTATGAAGATTGACAAAGATAAAAAAAACAAGACTACTTAGTATATCTTAAGAATCATACATAGAAAGCGTCTTGAAACGCTTCGGTGTGATTGGTTGGAAAACAATAGAATCTCCTATCTATAATGGTACAACTTTATCTAAAAGTCAGGCACCATCCTCTAACGAGGATAGACTCAAAATGGAGTCAGTGCCTTATGCACAAGCTATTGGCAGCTTAATATATGTCATGACCTATACTCAACCTGATTTAAGCTATGTTGTAGGGCTCTTGAGTAGATATCAGGCAAACCCAGGTATGGCTCACTGGCAAGCAGTAAAGCGAGTTTTTAGATACCTCCTGAGAACCAACGATATAAAACTCACCTATCAGGCTGAGGAACTGTCATTAGCTGGGTATAATGATTCAGACTATGCTGGGGACCCAGATGATAGGAAATCCACTACTGGTTTATGTCTTCATGTTTAGAGGCAGTGTTATAGCTTGGGCTAGTAAGAAGCAAAAGAGCGTAGCAAAGTCAACCATGGAAGCTGAATTTTATGCATGCAGTTTGGCAGCTTCAGAAGCAGTGTGGATTAAAGACTTTCTAGCCAAGCTTAGGCTAGAGAGCTGGGTTGATTCTCCTGTCCAGATGTTTTGTGACAATCTAGCTACTATGCCGACACTTAAAAATGGAGAAATCGGCACCAGAGGTATACAAATTGAAGTAAATTACTACATTGTGTTTGACATGCTACAGAAAGAAAAGTTGGTAGTAAACTATCTTCCTACTTCTGAGATGTTGGCAGATCCGTTAACTAAGGCTTTAACAATGGATCACTTTGTACGTCATGTTCATAGTATAGAACTTCGACAGGGCTAGGGCGCCAGCTCCTGTGGAGTTCAGTATAAATATTTTTGCCTACAGGTTGGACTAAGACAGAACTTGGTGCACAAGTTGCTGTTTGGTTCATGAGCACTTCACCCAAGTGGGGGATGATGGGTAGTGGGTGACGTACCCACATAAAACGAAATAATAGGAGAGTCTGGTTCTGGTTTGAGAGTTAAGTGAGAGGAGGATTTTAAGTGAACCCAAATTCTATTTCAATTAGGATAGGGACGTGGGCTTAGGCAGTTATAAATTAAAACTGCTTCCCTCTTTTGATGACTTACGAAATAGATTTTGGAGGGGCTTCTTTTCCTCTCTTCCGGACGAAAATACAAAAAACGTTTTGGCTTATTTTCTTCTCTCCAGGAAGAAAAACCAAAGAATTCTCCCTTCTCTCTTCACATTCAACCCAACTAGAGCAAAGGCGGATTTTCCCTCTTGTCTTTGATTAAGTGGCAATCAAAAAAGACTACTCATTGGTAGAAAATTGTGACAAGGCTCTTACTATCTTATTCTCTTTGATAATTGGTGATCAACCTCATTCAAGCCAAATTATCTCAACAATTTGGCTAAAGAATAAAGAGGTTTCTCTTGATAGGAAGAGAATGAATTTATCAAATAAAGAGGTAATTTTAATTTTTTTGTTTATATTTGATATATATAAAAGGTCGTGCATTCTTCTAGGTGTTTAGGCGCGTCCTTGGGGCTCAGCCCCTAAAGGTGAGTAATATTTTATCCATACTTTAATTTATATCAATTCAAAGTAATTTAAATTTATTACTGCTTATTTGTGTTTATGTGTATATATATGTAATTTGATTGAGAGAAACTTAAAGGTGATATTTTTGCACATCAATAAGGTTGGGCTCAACCACGAAGCTTTTATTGTGCTACCCAACAACGGCTATCCCGAAGCGCAAGGGCTATTGGAAAACCTTCGTGTCCTCCCTATGGTGCGACTGAAACAACTCCTTTCCCCACTCTCCGCCGCGTCTAGTTCTTTATCACCGGTTCCGGCAAAGAAAACAGAGCATCAAGACCTTTACCAGGTCGCCATCTGTCCGGCCGTCCGGGCCGCAGATGCTTCTGCCGAAACTTCTGCTGCCAGTCTCTGGTCGCCCTTCTGGGTGCTATTCATCGGCGCACACAGCTGCTGACCACCTTTCATTTCTGACTCCGGCAGCGAAAAATAGAACCGGGAATGCATCAGTCCGTCTCAGGCCGAGTCGAATAGCTTCTCGCCGAAATTGGGCCCCCCTCCGATAGTGTCCAAGGCTTCGTAAAGTCTGCACGGCCCTGCTTCCCAGACGTAGTTCCTTTTCCAGAGACGCCGCAATAGAGATGTCGTTGATGGTCCTTGCTTCCTGCGTTCGCGGCTAGGCCGGCTCTTGCGAACCGGAGAGCCTCTCCGCGATTGTTGTTCCGGAGTCTGTAAACGCGTATGGGTTTGCTCTTTCCACAATATCTGTCCTCCAGCAATGGAGTTACGTGCCCTGAGTGCCGGCCAGGATTATGGATGGACTTCCCCATTAGTTGGTCGTGCCCTCTGCTTGGTGAAATTCGAGAACGTATGCAGTGGAGAATTCTGATCCCCTGGTGAAGCTTCACCAGGGACGCCTCTGGTAAAGCTTCACCAGCCAACCACGTAGAAGAAGGGAGTTACGTGGTCACGTGATATAAATGGCGTTTGAGAAAACACCGTTTGCGTATTCCGTCTTATCACCCTCTTTCTCATTCTACCGTTTCTTTTGCGGGGACCGTATTAAGAAAAACCTAATTATGCAAGCCTATTCTGTCCCAACTCCCGTACCAAGCTTTTGCAGCCTCCCTTCTGTTACAAACTCTTTTTTTTCGGTCTCCATTAATGAGCCGTCTTTCCAACTCTCCCACGCCATTTGGTTTGACTTTTATTCAAAAAATATTAATTTTTTTTTATACTTTACAATTTATTAATTTCTTTTGTCTTTTTTAATTAAAATATAATTTTTTTTATAAAGTATTGAATGGTCTTTTTTTTTCCACATAGCATTGAATCGAATCGTCACTCAAGAAGAGCATTGAATCGTCCCTCAAGAGTTGAAGCGTCCAAATTTTTTTGAAAGGTTAAAACTTGTACCGTATTATAAAAATTTTGTTCTAATGTTATAGTTTGTATTGACTTTAGTTTTTTACTATTTTATATACTATTTCATGGAGTATTGAACGTAATTGCCAAAATACAGTTGAATGAATGCAAGTGCCAAACCGTGAAATTATTGTGTAGCCCTTCTAAATTATTATTTATTAGAACAGTGAAGCAAGACTAGAGACGCTAAAGTTAGTTTGTCCATAACCATTTTTTAATCCTCTTTGAGTATTATATTTTTGTATTAATTACAATAGGTATATTTTTATTATTATTTTATATTTTTTATTATAAAACATAATATATTTGTTCAAGATGATTATATGCATGTTTTTTTTATATGTGTTAGAAAGAAAACTATTTAATTTAGTACATTTAAACACAATAAACCATATGCTTGTATGCATGTATTAGACTCTAAATTACTTATTCTCTTTAGTAGGCCCAACGTCCCATTTACAAGTACCTTTCAATTGGATAGTTTGTCCAAAAAAGGTACGTTTATATAACTTCCTTGTATACTTATAATTATGATTTTAATTTATGCTAATTAGTTCATAAAAATAAATATTGTTATGTTAATATCCCTTTAATTCATACAGGTTATTGTACCTTTATTATTTCATAACAAACATCATGGATGACAAGGAGTCTTTTATCCCCATTAACACAAATATAAGATCAATATGTCGACTAGATTTTGACTTAATAGGTGAAAATGATGATAGCACTTTGAAAGATTGTAATGTTCATGTGAGGCATAAAGGTGAACCAAGTCAGGTCCATGAAGTTGGTAAAGATTTGAGGGATGAAAATTTCATTTCAAATGATTATGGAACTTTGAAAGATTGTAGTGCTCATATGAGGGATAAAGGTGAATCAAGTTGGGTCCATGATGGTATGGAATCAGAGAATGATTCAACACATGCAAATAATGATGAAACTTTAAAAGATTCTAGTGCACATGTGATGGATAAAGATGAATCAAATTGGGTCCCTGAAATTGGTATGGAATTTGATAATGAACAAGAGGCATATGCTTTTTACAATAAATATAGTGAAAAGACAGGATTTAGTATTCGAAAAGCATGGGTACCTCGAAACAAGGACAAATTGGTGCGAGTTAGGAAATATTGTTGCTCAAAAGAAGGATTCAGAATTAATGATAGGCGTTGTCAGGTTGTTAAAAATCCGCGTACATTTACACGAACTGGATGCAACGCACATATTAAACTTGTTCGCCAATCTAATGGAAAATTTTGTATTACTCAGTTTGAGCCTGCTCACAATCATGGACCCACAACTCCTTTAAAAGTTCACTTTTTAAGGTCTCATAGAAAGTTAACAAAGGCCCACATTGCAACTGCAGACCTAGCATATAGTTCAGGTATAGCACCTAAAGTAGCTGTTGAATTCATGAGTAGACAAGTTGGTGGTGTGGAAAATCTTGGTTGTCTTCCTCTAGATTATAGAAACTACTTGAGAACAAAAAGGAAAAAAGCAATGTTAAAAGGAGATGCAGGAGCTATAATTGAGTATTTCAAAACAAAACAATTGGAAGATCCATCGTTTTTCCATTCTTATCAATTGGATGAAGATGACCTGATCACTAATATTTTTTGGGCTGATTCAAAATCCTTATGTGATTATGCTTATTTTGGTGATGCTATATGTTTTGATACAACCTATAGAACAAATCGAGATAGTAGACCCCTTGGTGTTTTTGTTGGTGTAAATCATCATAGGCAAACAGTAATTTTTGGAGCATCCCTTTTGTACAGTGAAACTGTTGATTCATTCGTATGGCTATTTGAAACTTTTATTAAGGCAATGTCAGGTAAAAGGCCCAAAAGTATTTTTACTGATCAATGTGCTGCAATGGCTAGAGCGATATATTTAGTGATTCCAAAAGCTCATCATCGTCTTTGCATTTGGCATATATATCAAAATGCAGCAAAACATCTCTCTAATGTTTACAGTGCTTCTAAAACTTTTAAAGCTGATTTTGGAAGGTGTATATTTGATTTTGAGGAGGAGTCAGAATTTTTAACTGCTTGGGAATACATGATTGAGAAATATGAGTTAAGGGATAATGCTTGGATAAAAAATTTATTTAAAGAGAAAGAAAAGTGGGCTTTAGTATTTGGGAGAAAATACATTTTGTGCAGATATGAAAACCACCCAAAGAAGTGAGAGTATGAATAGTATCTTAAAGCGCTACCTAAGTTGTAAGCACAATTTACTTGAGTTTTTTAGCCATTTTGAAAGGGTTGTAGAAGATCGTCGAAACAATGAATCTGAAGCTGATTTTCGCATGAAAGAAGCAACTCCAAAATTATATGCACCTATTCCTATTTTAGAGCATGCTTCTACTGTGTATACACCAGTTATGTTTGCTATGTTTGAGAAAGAATTTAAGGTTTTTCTAAACTGTGCAATTTATATACATGTTGAGGAGGGAACAAGAACTGAGTACAAAGTTAGTTTTAATGGAAAATCTCATGAATACATAGTTAAGTATGACTCATTAGAAGATTCACTTGTATGCAGTTGTAAAAAATTTGAATTTGTTAGGATCCTATGTGGGCATGCATTAAAGGTTCTCAACTTCAGAAATATTCATCTGCTTCCATCTAGATATATTTTAAAGAGATGGACAAGGGAGGCTAAAAGTGAAATTGTATTTGATAGTCATCAGCTTAAAAGACAAGTTGATCCTAATGTATCAGTGAGCAGACGTTATAATGAGTTGTGTCGAGACTATGTAAAAATTCTATCAAGGGCTGCAGAGACAGAGGAAGGATATTTGATTGCTGAAGAGTATAAACACAAACTTATGAAAGCCATTGAAGAAAGCTCAAGTAGAACATCCCATACTACCACCCCGACTATCGCCACATGCATAGAGAATGCACTACATGTTACTAGTGATGAACATAATGGTACTTTTGACCAAATGGAAAAAATAGCAAAAGGAGTCAAAAAGAGGAAAAAAAATGGTCGTGAGGTTTATCGTACTAGAAGGATTCAAAGTTGTCTTGATAAAAAGACGTATAAAAATCGGAGCAAAAAGGCAATTTCATCCAATTTAACCCAATCCACTTCATGCACTTCAATTATAGAGGTGAAATTCAAACTATATAAATTATTCTTGTATATTCTATACTAGTGAACTTTTTTTAAGCTAATACCTATCAATATGTTTATTAGGAAATGCCACATTCAAATGCAATTAATATTAGTCTTCTGAATTCTTGGCAACCTTATACACATGATATTCCTGGTCAAGGTTCTTACACACAATTACTCCAGGTATACTAACTATTCTCTATCATGAATTTTAGCTTTTTCATATACACTTAAGTATACTAACTTTGATATTTTCTTAATGTAGCAAGCTTGTGCAAACTCCCATTTATGCCAAACAAATGAAAGTGACATTTAACCACTCAGGTATTATCTCATATTTAAGGAGCTTTCTTGTATTTCATATATATTTTAAATATGTTTGTTTGATACCCCATGCAGGTTAGGCTCCATCCATATCTAATTGGTGAGCATGATTATTGAAGAACATGAAGTTTGTGGTGGTTTATTGGGGACATTAACAAAAGTTGATAGGCCAAATGGATGACAATTTTTATTTTTTTTAATAAGAAGTTTTCTCAGCGTTATAAAACTAGGACTGTATGAAGTGCAACACGTTGATGGCAATCAAATTTACAAATCACGTTTTATGGTGATCTACTGTGGAAACATACCACAAGACCATTGTTAATTTTTTATAATATTGTATATGAAAGACTGCTTGAAGCCAACCATCTTGTGGGCTGTGGCTATAATATTCATCTCATGGAAATGTCAAACATGCATCTTACTGTTCCCTGAAATTTTATGCTATAGGGTTCAATGGTTGTGGTTGTTTGGATATTGAATTGGAATATATATATATTTATTAGGAATAATTTTGGCAGGAAGACTAAAATCGGAATTAGGTTTAGGCTTGGTAGTAGAATTGCATGATTCATTCACATGGAGGGGCCGTGTAACTTATACAAAGCCAACAATGATAGATGGAAGCGGAATTGACGGAATCTATTCAGTACAAATACAAATTACACGGAATCGAAGGCAAAAGTTGCATATAATCACAAATTTTTTAATTATGACATATCATTATTCAAATAAGAAGAAGGTAATATCAAACGAAATCAAAGTGGAATTGGGGCAGATTCAATATTCAGACAGAACATCATGCTTGCTCGTTACTCTTCCCCTCTCCACCAGTAGCCTGCATTTATAGCAAACTCATTCTGTTAATTCCTTTCAACAGAAAGCCCTGCACATTTTCTATACTTTGGTAGCATATTAAAGCAAACCTTAGCTTTGGCCTTCTTTCCTTTTGCTTCTGCAACAACCTCGCTTTGGAAATGAAGAAAGCTAGCCCCCATAAAGGGTTGTAACGCTTGTGGGATCTCAATACCATCTTCTCTTTGGTAATTCTCAAGAATACAACATATGGTTCTTTCAGTAGCCGTGAGGGTAGAGTTCAACAGATGAGCATATTGCTTCACTTGTTCGTTACTCTAGTCCAAGAAGGGAGAAAATAAAATTTTGAAGTTAACACATACGCAGCAACTTCTAAGAGCGGAGGATTTTCCACTTCCAAGAAGAACGCTTTCCCATGTACAATAATGTTAATTTGATACTGCATAAAGTTTATCCTGGTCTAAAATTTAATAAAAAAATGGTCATCAGGTCAAACGCTTCCAGAAAATCTTAAATAAAAGAAATAAGAAAAAAGAAAATTCTTACCTTCTTATGGCCATATCTTATTTCAAGTCTTCTGGATTGGTAGTCAGTGCAATTTGAGCAGGAAACAAGCACTCTATATGTTTGGGATGCAGGAAACCAACCCAATAAAAGGATACCATCGAGGTCTGCTATTCCAGTGGAGATAATAGCCCTGCCACTGGTCCCATGTTTGACACCAGCGGTGTGTATTGAAGACTGTTAAGATAGGTTCTGAGAGAAACTGCTCGCCCTGGCCTGCATGGGAAGAAGTAGCTATTTACTGCCACCAAAACCGTTTTTTGCGTTACAGAGAGGGCACAGATTAATGAAGCCAATGTATAGCAGAACCCCTGCCTCATACTTCATACTGTTTCCAACACAAGACTCTCTGCAGCTGTTATAGGCAATTACAATTACTTCAGATACAAATATCGTGCAGCAAATACCACTGGAAAGATCAAACACAGTGTGCAAAAATACAAGTAAGAAGAAGAAATGACTAACACATGTAGTAGCCTCATCAGCTCCAACAAACTTTTGAATGACAGTGAGCGATGATTACCTCAACTAGGTTTGGGTCGACCACAGCGTATTCTCTCTGAAAAAGGTACACACACTTGAATTGTGATGAATTCAATGTAATGGATTGTTCAGCAGTTGAGAACTTCACCGTTGGTCTTGCAGTGAACAAATTCGAATTCTACAACTAGCAAAGGGTGCTCCAAGAGAGCAGCCAAATCGTCTTTCCCCTGCATATCCGAAATTGGAATTAGATGATCCTGAAGTAAGAAAACCAAGGCAAGCACCAGAGAAACAAATAGATTTGTTCGATTGAAAGGAGATGCAACAGACGATAATCAAAAACACCTGGCCAATTCCGAAAGATGAACTCCGCCAACGAAAATCATGGCTATGAATAGAAGTCAAAATAGACGGGAGAGTGAGAAAGAGGGTGATAAGACGGAATAGTTTTAGGAAGTTACGCAAACGGTGTTTTCTCAAACGCCATTTATATCACATGACTCCCTTCTACGTGGCTGGCTGGTGAAGCTTCACCAGAGGCGTCCCTGGTGAAGCTTCACCAGGGGATCAGAATGCATGCAGTGGAACGGTTCTACGTGGCCGTGCCTATGTCTCTTTATTTTTAAATACATAATTCAAAATTTATGCCTCATTTTATTTAGTTTTAAATATATATAAATTTATTAAACGTGTTATTAATTAATAACACATATCTATCATGTGTCCCATACAACGGTTTGATTGGATATTTTTTTGTGAAATTCTCTCGGCAGCCAATGGCCATTGGCTAGTAAAATTGCATAATTTACACAATTGGCCATGGCTTTGGTATAGCCTGGCAGCTTTCTCCTTGCCTATGTTTTTATTTTAAATAAATCCGAACAACCACAGGCAAAAAGGTGCCAACATTGATGTTGGCGGCTTTCTTTACACTAATTGCATGAATTTATTAATGATCTAAGCACATGTTCATAAGTAAATTCCCATAAAAATATATATGGATCATACCTCTTTTCATGATAATGTCTTTACGCACGCTCTTTCCCCTCGCCTCCTTTAATAGTGATAAACTCCCTTTAATAGTCATCGAAAACCTTCAAAGCCTCCATTTTATAATATCTCCCCAAAGGTTTCAAAAAAGGAGATGAGGGCTAGGGTTAGTTTGAGGAGTTTAAATATGTAAGGGAGAAAGGAAGGAAGCTAGGTGGTCCCATCTAATTCAATACCCTTATTTACTAAAAACTTTAACTATATTTTTTTTATTAAATAATCTAAAAAAAATAAAAAAATAAAAAAATAAAAAAATACTTAAAAATTCCCAGACACTACAATATGTAAATAGCAGTTTAGGGGCAAATCAATGTGGGCAATCTGTAAATAAGACTTAAAGAGTAGATGGGTAATTTAGAAATTTTACAATAAAAATCTCCACATTTTTTTACTTTAATAGTAACTAGCAGAAGTGTACGTGTATAATGCATGTGTTGCACTCTATAGATTTAGAGTATTACATTACCATATACAAATAAAGCATCTAAGTTTAATTATCTTTTCTGATCCCTAAATAAGAGTTCATAAATAATATTTTTGGCATATTGGGATAATTTAGGACTTTTATGACAAAAATTTTGGCCCCCTTTTTACTTTAATAATTTCTAACCTAATTAGAACTATTAAATTTACATTTTTTTTTAAGTGGCTACAAGGTTATACGTATTTGGAGACATAATTCGAGTATTTTAGGTCTCTTGAATTCTAAATTAATTAAAAGCTTCTTTGAAAGGGCAATATAAACATAGCATTGACAAAAATCTTGACCCCTTTGTCACTTTAATTATAGTATAGATTAGATGTAATTTCATACCTATGACAAAAAATTTTGCCTCCCCTTTCACTTTAATAAATTCTAAACAAATTAGGACTATGCAATTCATATTTTTTATATAGCTACAAGGTCATATGTATTGGAGAAATCTGTAACGTCCAGGAATTTTCTAAATTCCCAAAGTTGACCATGGAAAATTAGGGTGTTAGACCCCTTGACCTTATAGTTTGAATAACTTAATCAATTCTTAGAATTGGTGGCTAAAATCTATATCTATGGAAAGTAGACAAAAAGAGCTTTGAAATACCACCAAAATCGGATTTTGGATGAGGGAGATACGACCGTTCGAAGTTAAATATATCATGCAAAGCCCATTTACCCGAATTAGATGCATGAATTGTCCGTTTAAGTCACTATACTAGCCCCGATCAATTAGTATTTCAAAATTGTGTTTTTGGGCCCAATTTGGTTGTTGAATTGAAGAGATTTTGGCCCAATTTTTCATGGGATTAGGAGCCCTAATCCCATGCCTATAAAAATAAAGAATTAGGGCTTTTTGGGGGAGCTTTTGGACGGTGAAGGAAAGAAGGGAATTTTTCGGCAAGACTCCGGTGAAGTGTTGGCGATGGTGGATCGATGACAACTCGGCCTTCGAGGTAGTATTTTGAATGGAGATTAGATATATTTCATTATTAAAATTTAATCTTTTTTGTAAATAATGTGAATAATGATTTTTGCAATCAATGTTCACTTTCATTGCGCTGTGTTTGTTTTCTAATTGCCGGCCAGTCATCGGCTGACTGTTGGTGGTTGGACCCATTGTGGGAGGGACACGCCAGCCCTGGCCCTAGCCGCGAAGGCCTTGGATCTAGCTACCTTGGCTGCAGCAGATTGGCTGCTGTCGGGTCGTCACAGTAGGTTAAAAAAAAGGAACAATTAGAGGAATGCTTCCCAGCCTGGGACGGGATCTGGGCATCCGAACAAGTCATTTGACGGTGGTCCGGTTGATCTAGTTCCTTGCCAGGCCGTGACAAGTGGCTAGCAGTCATTTTCGTTGATTTGCAGTAGAACGAAAAAAAGGGTGGCGCTTTACCGCCATGGCCTGCCACTAGGCGGTGGCTAGACCAGGAGTGTCGGAATTGCCACATGATGGTGATCCCGTAGGTCCTAGTTGCCTCCTCGCAGTGGTGGCCAAGGGCGGTGCCACCAAAGGTGGAAACGCCTTTGGCCAGACGCGGGGAAGACGATCCGCATCACGGGTCGTCTGGGACGGTTTGGGTTGGGTGACCCAAACCAAGTAATTCTAGACCCGGTCCGGTTTAAAAAAAAGAGAAGGGAAGTGAACCGGGTCCTGTTTAGGGGGATAAATATGTCAAAACAATTATATAAAAAACTCAACGACCCCAAGAGGTGTGGGAGTATTTTGACGATATTTTACTTCATGGAAATCCCAGTGACTGTAAAATGACCCTTTTACCACTTGTAGTTAAATTATCGTGGGTAAACCACTTACCCAATTTCAGGGCTCCGATTCAAGGGCCTATGAGTTGATCTAAAAAATGACAAAATTCTCAGTGAGAGTTTAATGTGTAACCTAATTATAGGACAATCCACTTAGTGAGAAAAAATCCCAATGAGTGGTTAATTGACCCTTTTGCCCTAAGGGTTTATAGTAAACCATTAGTCAAAACATGAGTCGGTTCAAGGGGTTCACGACCCCGTCATATGCCAGGAAAATTACACAGAGTCCATGAAGTTAAGTAGTATGCTTGAGTTCAATTTTGGACCCGTCAGATGTCAATAAAGCTTTAAACCAAATGATAGAAATACCCTTTGAGTGAACAACTAATATTCGTGTGAATGGAAGCGTGAGTTAATTGAAAAGTGGAGCCTTCTGAAAGGCTAATGACTTAAAATAAACAAAAAGATTGTGAGATGACCAAATGACCCAAGGTAGGGTAGCATACCCTAAGTGGTAGAATTACCCTAATGCCCTTAGGGGCAGTATTGTCATACCCCGGCGATGCCCGACCCGAGCCGAACCCGGTCTAGGGGCCAGTTAAGCGAGCGGGGGCGACGAAGGGAAATTGAGAAACGATTTAGCGGAAGATTTAACCCTAACCACGGGCGATTTAACAGAACTACGGAGTACGCACATTCCTTTGAGCAAGTGTAAATAAGAAAGAAAGAAAGAGTGTTGCTTATCACAAAGTAAACAACTAATCTCAAACCCACATGCTTAGTTAACTAAAGCCTACACTGGCTCAAATAAGTCTTAAGCAAACATAACTGTAAAATGTGACATAAATCTAAAACAAAGAACCCTACACAAAGGTTCTAAACATAAGCATAAAAACCAAAGAAGATAAATCACACAACGATCTCCATGAACACATCCAAGCCATCTCCGACCTTTCCTTAAAGAGGAGATCCTGCGTCTGCGTGTCACACCACGCAGCCCCAAATCAAAACACAAGAAAGAGGGGTGAGTTTAACAAACTCAGCAATGGTTTTTAATATCACTATCAACATCGAAAATACGATAGCATAGCAATAAGATCATTCAGATCAAAGATTTACATGGTGCATCATTTTCTGATAACCCATACACATCACCTAAAACTGCATCATAATGCATAATCCACATAATTTCATTCTCATCATAACACCCCGCATGAAATGTATCTCTAACATACATATTCCATCATGCATCATATCAAAATTAACCTACATAGATGTATCTCAAACATACATATTCCCACATGCATCATATCATAATCAACCTGCATGGATGTATCTCTAACATACATATTCCCACATGCATCACATCATAATCAACCTGTATGAATGTATCTCTAACATACATATTCCCACATGCATCACATCATAATCAACCTGCATGAATGTATCTCTAACATATATATTCCATCATGCATCACATCATAATCAACCTGCATAAAATGTATCTCTAACATATATATTCCATCATGCATCATATCATAACTACCTCCATCAAGGAGTAATCATACGTTGGTGTCACACAGATGGGACATAGACAAGGCCATGAAGGCGTGTCATGGTCCAAAATTCTACACAAGAATTCAAGAAAGATCGGGGTTGTCAATCCCTAAAAATCTGCTCGCCCTGGACGATCCTGGCAAAGGATGTCCCATTCTCACACAGAGAATCTAGAGTAGGGGTGTTTGCCCAGGGACATCTCCTACGGAGGGAAGAGCCCGAGTTCTCACATAGAGAACCCTAGAACATGTGGTAGCGGGGTGCATACGGCATACCACACTAGATTCTCAGGGTCCAGATGACACTCATAATAACATTCTCACAATCCGCAAGACAAGTACACAACTCGTCCTCACATAATTCCATTCAATTAGACTCAACCCGAGGAGTGCACTCGTTCCACACAGGAACTCAAATCAAAATATGTCTTTTCGAACCAATCAACTTAAGATTAATCCACGACCGATCAATCCGGCACACAATTTTACCACATTGCATCCAATCGGTCAAATTCGATTAACCTCGATGAAGCCTCAATTGAAAATCCATTTTTATGATGCATGCAGCATGGTACATACGTGGGCAAAGCATACATAAATCCTAATCCATGATAAGTGCTCTCATCAGCCCCTAATGCATCATTCATAATCACAATATCAAGCTTCAACATCATCATTTAACCCCCACATGTGTGTGTGTAACTAGTAGAAGCATTTCACACAATGCATGTCAACATGCTTGAAATTAAACTCACTACCACACTACACATGTGAATTACCATCTAAACATGAATTCCAGCGGAAATCATAGGAGAAGAAACATTGAAATCATAACTCAAATCAAAACTCAACCACAAAGGTTAAACACATATAAGATCATTCATTTCATCCTTGAGTCATGGCATTCACCAACATCCACATATCAACTAACTACATTCTATCATGACAAATCAGTCCATTAATAGGTTGTAGCTCAACTAAAAATATGCTTAACCAAAGGGAATCAACCATTCATAATTTCAAGATGACAATTCTAACCTCATGCCACAAAATATAAGTCATTCCACAAATCTCTAAGCATATATCTCAATTCCATAACCTCAACAGCATGCCTTTCCAGTAGCATAATATAGCTTAAAACACTCCACATTCATATGAAATTGGCAAGCTAAAGTAGAATTATCAAAATCAACATCATGCATTAGAACACAAATCTGCTGTGTAGCCGTTCGAACGCCCTTCAGGCCGTTCGATCGGTTAAACGCAAAAATTTGAAATTCATAGTTTGGCCGTTTGAACGCCTAGCAGGCCGTTCGATCGGCTGAATTGGAAAACTGTCGTTCCGACAGTGTTGCTGTTCGAACGCCAACAAGGCAGAACTGAACCATCTTCTTCCTTTCGCAAATCCAAATCGAAACACCATTGATAACACTTCAAATCCACATCTAACACCCTAATCATCATCAAAAGTTCTTCTTGACTTCCAGAAAGTTAAACCATATCATAATAATGCAAAACCCTAAGAAATCGGGATTAAATAATTTTATTTTCTAATCATGCCATTAACACACCAAATCAAGTATCTCCATTTGAAATAAGCCAAAAATCAAGAGTTTTACCATGGATAAACTGAGATTTCGAAGACCCATTACCTTAGCACTTGATTAAGCTCGGATTTGAGGGTCACCCTTCTTGAAAACCTTACAAACACATTGAATTTGAATTAAACTCCATTACAAATCGATTTACCAAAGAAATCCCTAATTAAAACTTAGATCTAGGGCTTGTTGATTGTAAAAATCAAAATTTAAAAGCTAGGGTTTGTAGTAAAACACAAATTAGTAGTTTTTGATGTCCAAAAACGAATTGAAACAAGGGGGAAATGGTAGATTTGGAAGTGATTAAGAAGAAAACTAGGGTTTAGTGCTTAATTAGAGTAGGCTTACCTTAATTGCCTTCTAATCTGGGCCTAATTAGGGATTAGGCCAGACCTCCCTCCTTAGCCTATTCCCAAAAATGGAAATGGCTCAAGTTTGCCCTTTTATAGTAAGGGTTGGAGTATACATAGGTAAGTTATGGGGTGTAAATAGGAAAAGTAGGCTAAAAATGGGTATTTTACAAATTTAAGCACTAATTAAGCCTAATAAAATTCTAATTTTTTTTATGACCTTAGGTAGATATCTAGGTTCATTTGACCCAAAAACCAAAATTTTGACGGTGGGGCCCACAGGGGTCCCGCAAAAACCCTAATTTTTAGAAAAATAGTGAAAATTCAGAAAAATCCCAAAAAATCACATTTGATTTAAAATCACTTAAAACCACTAATCTTAAAGTTGATTTTGGTTAAAACCATCATAAACACCACTTATTTCACGAAATCATCGAATAAATCAGAAAACACATTAATCTCACGATAACCGATAATTAAAGAAAACCAAAAAATGGTTTAGAGATGAGGGTCCTTACAAGTATGTTCTATTTCCGTTGAAACGGATAACCTAGCAACCAAGTGTTAGGGTGTCTTAGAATGACGTTAAATTGCTTCAAATGAAGGGGTGTGACCAATAAGAGGCACGAAGACCTTGACAAGTCACAGTGTCATGGGAAACAAGGGGAAGAACCATAATTCTTAAGGTTTAAGGCTAGAGTGTAATATATGTAACTCGCGAGAGGTGTTAGAGTTGTTTACACTCTCGGGCTTGAATTCGCTGAGCCCTAGCCCTGCAAAAGGCTTAGCTCCTGGCAACTCGAACTTCACACTCCTCCTGTGGTAGTCTACATGCACATGGAACTTAGACATCATATCCATGCCTAGGATCACATCAAAGTCAATCATCAGCAATATAATTAGATCTATATGTAGAACATGCCCATCAATCTCCATAGGAATCATCTCAACATATTTCTCCGCTCGAAGAGAAGATGAAGGGGTAGACACACGCAAAGGAACATGCAACAACTTATGACGTACATCTAACTCTTTAGCAAAATGAGCAGAGACAAAAGAATGAGAGGAAGCTGTATCAAATAGCACTCTAGCATAGTGGGAGGCAATGAGAATCATACCTTCCACCACCCCGGAAGAGTTAGCCGCCTCCTACACCGAAATAGCAAAGACTCTCCCATCATTAGCCGGCTTCTTCCCCTTGCCATCCTGCTGCCAGGTAGGTGGTCTAGCATGAGATGCTCCCGGCTGCCTGGGACCGGAGTAAGGTGTCACCGGAGGACGTCTCTGAGCACGGCTAGCCCTCTAGGGACACTCATTAGCATAATGCCCCTTCTGCCGGCAATCAAAACAAGTCACACTAGCACGGTGGTCATGAGGGTCCCGCTACACCTGCTGAGTGTTATGCCTCACATGACGGGCATCTCGCCACTTAAAGTCTTGGCAGTTACTATTATCCTCCGTCCTTGGCCTTTTAGGCTGCTGCTGCTGCCCTCTCTTCCGCATATAGTCATCCGAGTCCCATTCCACAACAATGGCTGTCTCAAGCACCTCAGCAAGGGTCTTGTGCCTAAAGGGCACAACTCGGCCTTTGATGAAAGGCTTCAGACCATCCTCAAACTTACGTGCCTGCTCGTACTCATCGCTGAAGAAGCGAGGAGCAAAGCGCTCAAGCTCCACAAATCGGGTCTCATAAGCCAAGACTGTCATCGAACCTTGCTGAAGGTTAAGAAACTCCTTCTTCTCCTCCCAGACATGAAGAGGGAAGTACTTGTCATTAAAGGCAGACAAGAACTCCTCCCATGGGATGTCGACGCGGAGAATTATGTTCCTATACAGACAAAGATATCTGAAGAATTCTATGTTGATAGAAATATGATTAATCAAGAATTCTACTTGCTGAAAAATAAAAATTTCAGAGAATGGTATTTTAATACCTTTACTAAAGCTCAAATTATGGAGTATAAAGATTTATATTACAAGTTCTTACATACTCGTAGGATTATTATCCCTTTTAAACATTGGTTTGAGACTTATAGTCTTTATAATAATAATAAGATGAGAGAAATTACCCCTCAAGATAATCAATCACAAGAACTTTCTTATAAGAAAGACATTAGGATAAATAAATCTCTTAATACTAATTCTCCTTCACCAATCAAAGAAGATTCAAATATTTGAGAAATTAAGGAGAAAATTAATAAGGTCCTAAATGATGTCTTAAAAGACAATAATTTAATAGAGAAAATTTATAAAATTATAAAAGAAGATGAAATTGGTCTAAAGAATGAATCTTTAAATCAAGATAAGAAACAAATCAGTAACATCTTCCCTCCTAATAAGGAAAATGATCTTATACCTTCTAATATAGAAGAAAACAAAATCAACATTAGTCCTTCATTATCTTATAACTTCTCAGATAATTTTCATAATAATAATTCAGAAGAATTAAGCTTGGAAAAAATAATTGTCCCTCATTCTGAAATAAAACAAAATATATCCAATAATTTAAGTATTAATGTTTTGACTAATAGTCAATTTGCTCAAATTCAAGATTTTGCTCCAATTCAAGATTTAAAATCTATAAAAGAAAAAGAGAATAAATCTCTAAAAAAACTTGATCAAATCAATAATGGATCAAACACAAATATGTTGTGTGATAAACAGCCTATAAATTCCTCTAAAGGCCTAAATCTTAAAAAGGGAAATAAATCTAAAAGGGCTTATCAGAAGAGAAAAAATGTTGAAAAACTTAAGGAAATTATTTGCCATAAATGTAGACACAATGGCCATTTTGCTAATAGATGCAAAGTTCCGAAACCTATAATGAATATAGGAAACAATGATCTTAACAAAGAAAGTAATAATCAATTACATGTTATTAATAATTTCACCCATCATAAGGGAGTTGTGAAATTAAATGATCCTCTTAAGGATAAAGAAAATTTGGGTATACATACTTTGGCTGAAAATCAACCTATTCAAATTATAAAAGATTCTCAAAATTCTAATTATAGAAAGGCTATTAAAGAGGATCTAAACTATGAAATTCATAGATTAAAAAGAGAAATAAAAACTTTAAAATATGAAGTTTCAATAAGCAATCCCAAGGAATCTGTTCCTAACAAAAATAATAATTCCTTACAAATAATAAATAATCACACTTATCAAAAGTGGTTCATTAATGTTAAATTAATCATCAACAATGAATTTAATCTTGAAACTACGGCTCTAGTGGATTCAGGAGCTGACATGAATTGGGTCAGAGAAGGGTTAATTCCAACCCAATATTTAAAAAAAACAACTCAAAATTTGAGTACGGCTAATGGGGGCAAATTGGATATACATTATAAACTTTCTTATGCTTATATACGCAATCAAGGGGTATGTATTCATATAATTTTCATACTAGTCAAGATACAAATGAACAAAGAATATTTAGATCTTTGTAAAACTGAAATCCAATCTCTTATAGAGAAATTTTAATCAGAAAATCCTACTCCCCTTGGAGTTGTGCTGCTTTGAACAAACACTCTGAAAAAGAAAGAGGAGTTCCTAGACTAGTTATCAACTATAAACCTTTAAATAAGGTATTAAAATGGATCAAATACCCAATCTCTAATAAAAAGGACTTATTATCCAGACTAAATGAAGCAAAAATATTTTCAAAGTTTGACTTAAAGTCGGGATATTGGCAAATACAAATTGCTGAATTTGATAGATATAAAACAACTTTTACTGTTCCTTTTGGCCATTATGAATGGAATGTTATGCCTTTTGGACTCAAAAATGCTCCTTCTAAATTTCAAAATATTATGAATGAGATATTTCTCCCTTATAGTGACTTTTCTATCGTTTATATAGACGATATCCTAATTTTTTCAAAATCAATTGATCAACATATCATACATATGAATATTTTTATAAAAAATATTAAAAATAATGGTTTGGTAATCTCTACCCCAAAAATAAAAATATTTCAAGAGAAAATTAGATTTCTTGGTCATCATATTTATATGGGAAATTTTTTTGCCTATTAGTAGAAGTATTGAATTTGCTTCTAAATTTCCAGATGAAATTAAGGACAAAAAATAATTGCAAAGGTTTTTAGGAAGCCTAAATGTATTAACTGCTAATCAGTCTTTCATATTAGATCTGATAGATCGAATCCAAGATCCTCAATCTCGAAGGATGGCTATTGAAAAGTATTTGAAAAATTCCTCCAATGAGTCAAGTAAATCTCAAATAAATTATGAACCCATAGTTCCCTATACCTTATCAGAGGTTTATAATAGAATGAAAGAACCCATAAAAGAAAAGGAAATCTATAAAGGGTACTTAAAAGAAGAAATTTTTAAACTTCAAGAGGAAATAAAAATTCTAAAACTTAGAGTTACAAATCTAGAAAACTCTACACATATTATTTCTAATACAGAAGAACGTGATGAAATTCATCGAGAAGAAAATAATGATTATTTACAAATCATTAATAATCTTACCTATAAAAAATAGGTCATAAATATTAAACTAGTAATAAATAAAGACTTTAATATTGAAACTATTGCTCTGATAGACTCAGGTGCTCATATGAATTGCATCAAGGAAGGATTGATTCCTATTAAATATTTTGAAAAAACAGATCAATTCTTGAACACTACCGATGGTAGTACAATATTTATCAAACATAAGTTAAACTCTTATATTAATAATAATGGAATATGTATTCCAATAAACTTGGTTTCAATAAAAAACCTAACACAATACATAATATTAGGAACTCCCTTCCTAAACATGATTCAACCCATTAAAATTGATTATGAAGGAATCAAAACCATAATAAATGGTAAAGAAATAATGTTCTCTTTTGTTTCACAACCTTTGATAAGTCTTATAGACCAAGTCAAAGATAGTCTGATATTTGATGAAAAGAGGTAAATCTCCTCAATTTAATTATAACTCCAATAATGTGGCTGACTCTTTATTTGATTTTCTTATCAGAAATCTGGACAAAGAAATGGACCAGAAACTCGTCGAAGTTTCATCCACATCTGAAGGAAAAAATCCAATGGTGACTCCAGAAATTAAAATCTATCATGATTTCAAAAATAATATTCTTTCTTCTAGAAAGGCAACAACGCAATTATGTGGAGTCGTCAATAATGACGCAAATAGTGCGGGAAAACACTATAAAAACCACAAGGACTTGGATCATCAAGATTTCCAAGCTAGTCCCGAGTGTCTGGCTACGGGTAAAGACACATCAAATCCTGTGATGGTTGTGGCTTTGCCAAAAAGCTATGTTGTTTGGAAAACCAACAAAATTGGGGTCATTCGTGATCCAAAAAATTGCTTTAAGACAAATAATAAGTTATCTCTTTTCCAAAAAATCTTATTAGATAACTTATTAAATGATTTTAAAAATCAATCATATAATTCATTTTTGGAACATTTGCAAATGGTTTCAAATGTTTTTTCAACCGTTCCAAAGGAAAAGCACGATTTCATGGCTTCAAAAATGACGGATATTGTTACTTCATGTAAAATGTCCTCTAAGATTTTGAGAACTATTTATACTGAATGGATTTGGACAACTAAATTACCTTCTGAAATCATTGAGAAGATTTAGAATATGGAACCCACGGCTCAACAAGAGTGGAAACAAACACTCTTTGATATTTGGAATGGTTATTACCTTGATAAACAAGACTATAAAATAGTCAAAGGAATTACTTCATCAGTTCCTCAACTGATCATAAATAAGCCCGAAGACAAAGATCAAGAAAGGCTTATTAAAATCTTTGAATGGGGCTTTATTAAAAAATTATATATCCAGGATGTTTGGAAATTAAGAAATTACTCTCCCGTTATTTTACAAGAGACAAAAAGATTTGTCAGATATGTTGATGAACCTAATATTGTTCTCACCATTACAACGACTTCACCAGAATGGGAGAAGGATGAAGAATGTTACCCTCTGATACATCTACTACAGCTATCTAAAGCTAAAATAAGTCATATGGACCAAACACTCATGAATAGCTATTGGGGCTATGATGAGGAATTAACACTTCTGGATCTTGAGGAACTAAAGAAAGGACTTATCAGCAACGAGACGATAAATGAAGCCAGAGCTTTTGGTTTATTGGAAATAAAAAGAAAGCTACAACACAACAGAAGAGTCCAAAGTTTTATCACAACGGTCCAAACTCGACAATAATTCAGTGCAGTAATTATGACAACACTCTTATCTGTGGGATTGAAGTAAGAATAAACAAGGGAAAAATCTCCATGACAAAGAACACTAGGAATCTTTTCCTGGATGCCTTGGAATATCAAGAAGATCAATGGTCTAATAGATGGCATGAAATTACTCATCCACCAGAATTTTTTGATGAAGACTATGAAAGTGACAACAACCTTGACTCCATCGAAGAAAACAATTTAGATAATGCTATGGAGCCATGAAAAGATTCTCCACCAAGATAAGAAGATCATAAAGTCATCTACTTTATGAATAATGGCACATGAAGATAAGCATAAAGTCATCTATCTTTATGCAATATTGCCGACAACTCTTAAAGAGGATTCTTTTTTATAGATATTCCTATCCTCCTTTTTTTTTCTTTATCCCTTTTGTTTGTATATTACTTTTCTTTCTTTATTTCTTTTGTTTGTATCCTACCCCAAGTCTCTATATAAAGAGACCACTTTGTAATGGGAAGGGAGGCCTTTCTCCGGCAAGCTCTTCCTTAAGCTCTCTCTCTTGTAAAATTTTCCTTTTGTAATCTTTTCTTTCCACCACTTGTACAAATTTTCTTCTTTTTGTGAATAAAACTCTATTCCTTTCCTCATCCTCTCTTCCTCCATCTTCCACCTCCCACCTTTTTTCCCCAGAATCTCTGATGCTCCATCGACAACCACCACCTCTAAGCCTCGCCCTCAAACGTGAAGACTGTAAGTCGAGTCTTCTCCTTGTCCAAGCAACGTCGAGCACTAAAAATCTTCTCCACGTAAAGCCTCCAATTATCCGCCTCTGAAGCATCTAACCCACCCTTAAAGCTAGGAGGGTTAAGCTTCTTGAATCCCTCGAGTGAGAGAGATTCAGAACCACTACCACTCGCGTGCTTAGCCTGGACCACCTGTGTCGACCCCTCAATGGCAGTCAACACATCGTCCACTCTCGGGTCTTTAGCACCGTGATGGTTATTAGCTCCTGCATGATTAGAGCTAGCCATCTACACGACAACTAGACATTAATCATACAGCCTAATAACCCGAAGCCAAACAACCAAACAATCAAAAAACACAAATAAGCAAGCAAGCAAGACTTGTCACTCAAATCTTATTTACTCTCAGACAAAGAGGCGCTCCAATACCAAAAACTTTGTCACGCCTCGGCACTGCCCGACCCAAGCCGAACCCGGTCCAAGGGCCAAACCAATGCATGGGGGCGACAAATTGAAATGATTGAGGAAAATAGTAGAAGACTTGTGCCCCAACTACGGGCAATCTAAATTACGGAGTTTATGCACTACTTTGAGCAAGAGTAAATAGGTAGAACCAAAGAGTTAAACTCTAATTAAAGCATAACCTCAAACCCACATACTAATAATTCATAGCCACACACTTGGCTCCAAAACAAGTCTCAAAGAAACTAAAACATTGTATCTCACAAATCTAAGACAAGGATCATCCACAAGGTTGTAATATCAACATAAGATAAACAAAGAGACATGCAAAACTAGGAGCCTCCACGACTACTCCCAAACTCTTTCCGACCTTTCCTCATACAAAGGATCCTGTCCGTCTGTGTGTCACGCCACGCAGCCCCAAAACAAAACAAGAAACTGGGGTGAGTATAAAAACTTAATAATGGTTTTGAATATAACAATAATCACCAGAAAACACAACGGCATGGCGATGAAGCAAATCAAATATAAGATTAACATGCAATACCACTTTCTGATCTTACTTTCATATCACGTAAACCTGCATAATAGTGTCTTAATCACACCATTCATGATCATACATTCATATCACATAAACCTGCATAATAGTGTCTCATTCATACCAATTCTAATCATGCATTTATATCACATAAACCTGCATAATAGTGTCTCAAACACACCATTTCTGATCATGCATTCAATCACATAAACCTGCATAATAGTGTCTCAAATACACCATTCATAATCATGCATTTATATCATATAAACCTGCATAATAGTGTTTCAAACACACCATTTCTGATCATGCATTCACATCACATAAACCTGCATAATAGTGTCTCAAACATACCATTTCTAATCATGCATTCATATCACATCAAATTCATTCACCCTACACGACAAATATGTCAAACACATGATACACAATCATGCATAACATTCATAATAGACATGCATCAATACAAATGGTGAAAGCCTCCATCAAGGAGTAAACACAAGCATTGCCACATAGGCACAAAACGGTCAAGGCTACAAAGGCAAGACACGGTCAAATTTCCACACAGGAAATGTAAAAGAGTCGGGGTTGTCAATCCCTAAAGCTGCTCGCCCTGGACGATCCTGGCCAAGGATGTTTCATTCTCACACAGAGAATCTAGAGCAGGGGTGTTCGCCCAGGGACATCTCTTGCAGAGGGGAGAGCCTGAATTCCCACATAGGGGACCCTAGAACACGTGGTAGCGGGTGCATACAACATACCACACTGGATTCTCAGGGTCCAAATGACATTCATAATAATAATCTTAAATCCGCAAAACAAGTACACAACTCGTCCCCACGTAATTTCATTTCTCTAGACTCAACCCAGGGAGTATACACATTCCACACATGAACTTAAATCGAAAACATGTCCTTTTGGGCCAACCAAGTTTTGATTAATTCACTGAGCGATTAATCCGGCACACAATGTCAAGCATTGCATACAATCGGTTAATTCTGGTTAAACATCGGTAAAACTTCGTCCATGAATAACGATCCATGATGCATGCTAACATGATACATCCGTGAGCAAGACCTACGTGAGTTCCAACACATGGAACGTGGTCCTAGTCAGTCCCCTCATGCATCATAATCACCTCATAATTAACTACAATGTTATAGTAAATTCCCCATACGTGTGTATTCATGCATATCTAAGCACATGCCCAATGCTTAACACAAATTCATAAGACAATTTATACATGCTTGAACACATTCAAAACAATGAATTCTAACTGAAATCACAAGCAAAATCCACCACAAAGCTTAAATCTATCTATGTGAAATTGAACATTCTCATCCACAACCATGATTTTTCCACACATTAAACTACGACATGAGCACATCCATCACCCATAAATCATATTCATTATAGGAGAACTCATCCCACCATTTTTTTCTCATAACATCCCTGCTAGAAACATATTTCAATCACAAGAATTGCCAACATGCACAAGTTCAAGGTACTTCAATATCAATATGCATAACTATCAACCTAATATCTTGCCACAAGACTATACTTAAACACATTCCATAAATTTTTCATCATCAATTCTACACCTCCAGTAGCCTAATATCATCATATAATACCTCTCATAACCATTAGAATCATCAAATGATGTAAAACATTGAAATGTGCATAAGTTTCAAAAATAGCAAAAATTACCGTGTAGCCGTTCGAACGCCCTGCAGGGCTGTTCGATCGGATATACTGCAAATCAGTCAAAAATGTAGTGTTGCCGTTCTAACGCCAACACAACAGTTTTAACCTTCTTTATTTCGAATTTCAAAACCGAAACACCATAAAAATACCTTCAAATCTTCATCCATAGTACCAAACATTATTAAAAACTCATGAAACCTTCCAGAACACTAATCTATACCATTCTAAAACAAAGCCTTAAGAAATCAGATCAAGAAATTGTCATTTACTAATCCCACCATTAAAGCACTAAATCAAACAAATCCATTCCAAATAAACCATAAAAATCGAGATTTTACCATAAGAACGCTGAGATTTGAAGACCTATTACCTTGTCACTTGTTTAAATTTGGATTTGACCTTCACCCTTCTTGGAAACCTTCCAAAAATATAGTGTCTAAGTTAAACTCCATTAAAAATCGATTTAACATTGAAAACCTTAAAAAAATCTTAGATATAGGGTTTGTTAAGCATAAAAACGAATTTTGATAAGTAGGGTTTGAAGTAAGAGAGTAAATAAGTGACTTCGATGCTTAAAATTGAATCAAATCAAAGGGGAAATGTTGGATTAAGAAAGGATTAGAAGAAAATCTAGGGTTTAAGCTTAATTAAGGAAGAACATACCTTAATCTCTTCTAATCCGGGCCTAATTGGGGAACTAGGCCCTAATCACCTCCTCTCAGCCTATTCCCAAAATGGAAATGGCTCAGCCCTTTCCCTTTTATAGTAAGGTTTTGGGGTGCACTTAATGAACTAATGGGGTGTAAGTAGAATTTTGGGCTAAAAATGAGTATTTTACAAATTTGAGCACTAATTAAATTTAAAAAAATTCTAAAAATTTTTGTATGAGCTTAAGTTGATGTCTGGGGCATTTTGGTCCAAAAATCTTAATTTTGTCGGTGGGGCCCACAGGGGGTCCTGCCAAACCCTAATTTTCAAAAAATTAGTAAAAAATTTAAAAATTTTAAAAAATTCAAAATTGACTAAAAACTACTTAAAACTCATAAATGAAAAGTTAGTTTTTCTTAAAACCTTTAGAAACCCTATTTATTTTTGAAAACCTCAGAATTTATATGAGAAAATGCGTAAACCACACCTTAACCGATAAATAACATTAAAATAAACCGGTTCAAAAATGAGAGACCTTACATGTGTGATGTCATACTTCTTAGTATAGTATAGTTTCTAGGCAGAACTATGGTTGGATCCGATCTTGATGGAAACATTGGAGATGTTGTTTGATGAATACGTAGGCAACTAACATCGGGTGATGTTTGCCCAATCCGAAAAATATTAATAAAACCTTTTATCCTTCGGAAGCTCTTCTCATGAAGGTGGAGAGATTCTATTGTTGTTGTTGAGGTTGCTTCGTTTGGTTGGGTGCAGATTCTCTAGGCGATGACAAGTGAGACCAAGACGGGTGAGCTCAAGAAGAAGATTTTGCGTTTCTGCAACTCCAGTACGTTAGTGTACCTTTAGCGTGAGAGTCAACTTGTTATTTATTTTCAGACAGGTGACAAACTTATACTTGGATGGATGAGCTGTTGTTAAAATTTTGAGACATGTAAATATCATATGATTTGATATTTGTATTTGTAAACCTCAATTATCATGGCCTAGATATTTAATCAAATGATTTATTTTGTATTCAAGAAAAAAAAAATTCTCCCTATTTACCATTTGTGCTATTTAAAATGATTTTAAAAATTCGGGTCGTGACATACAAATTAGGATTATACAATTCATATTTTTTATATAGTTACAAGGTCATATGTATTGGAGAAATCATTCTAATATTTTAAGTCTCTTGAATTCTAAATTAATTAAGAATTTTTTTGAAAGAGCAATATAGGCATAACATTGACAAAAATCTTGGCTCCTTGTAATTTTTATAATATTATTAATTATAGGTAATTTAAGATTTCTATGACAAATCTCAGCCCCCTTATAAGTTCAAAACCAATTAAGGGCCCATTTAGGAGGCCATGTCAGTTGGGAAAAGAGTTTTCCCCACCAACTCTCCTTGTCATGAGAGTTTGAGGGGGAAGCGAATTTTCCCTCTTGATGTGACATTTTGCACTCATGAGGGGAAATTGCTTTCCCCTCCAAAACACCTCACAAACAAGGCCTAAGTCTATGAAAATTATATTTATATGTGGCTTCAAGATTCTACATATTGGAGAAATTATTGTAATATTTTAAGTCTCTTAAATTTTAAATTAATTAAGGGTTTCACTGAAAGGGCAATATAGGTATAGTGTGGAAAAAATCTCTACCCCCTTTTTTCACCTTGCAATTAGGACTATGAAATCCATATTTTTTATGTAGCTACAAGGTTCTATGTATTAGAAAAATCATTATAATATTTTAGGTCTCTCGATTCTAAATTAATTAAGAGTTTCCCTGCAAAGGTAATACAGACATAGTGTGGCAAAACTCTCCATCTCCTTTCTCACTATATATATATATATATAGAAGTCATTATAAATTCTCAGCCAAATCTAAAAAACTATCTAATTAAGGCTTTTATAACCTATTTATAGAAGGAGGGGATTAAGGTTCCTAATCCCCTTAGGCTTTAGGCTACTAAACCAACCTTGGGCCACCCAAATTGACCCTTAAATTAATATTCTCATAACTCACTTTAAATAGACACAAAAGGCTAAGTAAAAGATCTAATTTTAGGTTTATATCGGGTACAATGCATCTAGTACAACTTCGACCGGTCATATCTTATTTATCTAAACTCCAATTTGTGCATTCTTGTTAGTGCTTTAGAGTTCTTTCCATTTAGTTTATAATCATACTAGTCTCAGCCCTAAATTCAACCTATTCAAAGAGTTATCTAACTCGTAAAGTGCTCCTTAAATTTATATAAACCAGCCACAAAGAAGATAATTAGAAAACAAAAATTACTGGATCTTACAAAGCAGATGGGGCGGTTGAGGCGGATGACATCAAGGCAAAAGATGAGCTGAGCTAGGAGGAGACATGAGCATTAACCAGGGTGATTTGGCTAGTCGACGGTGAAGCAACAAGGGGAGGCTGCTCGACAACCGATCAAATGTCTCCATAGCTGAGCACGATGTTGGGGCAGAAGCGAGATTGCGGTTATAAGCAGATTGGTCAACTAGCATAGAGGAGGACAAGTGTCGTTGGGATAGCGGCGGAGTGGCCAATCCAGCGAAGGGCGTCGTCAACGCAAGAGAATGAGCTAAGAATAGTGTTTTAAAATCTGGCTCGTCCACTGACCCGGATTTATGGCCGGGCCGGTTCAACCGGATTCAACCTGAGGTCAACCCGGGCTGACCTGGTCACTATATAATGTCTCCTTCAACCTTCAACCCTAATTCCCACCGTCCTACTCCCACTCCCTATCGCCGGTAGCAACCATTCTCCCCGTCGCAAGCAGCAACCATCCTCCCCGTCTTCTACTAGCCCACGATAGCCACCATCCATCAAGCAACCCACCATCACCCTCACCTGCCCAGACGGCCTTCCCCTTTCTCCCCTTCTTCCTCCCCCTCTCTCCCCTTAGGTCCATCGGCAAGTCGGCCACCTCCTCTCCAACCTCCTCCATGACCTCTCTCCTGCCAAGTCGAAAACTTTGAGATCCCTTTTCCCTCCCCTCTCCATCTCCCTTGGCAACGGTGATTTTGGCACCAACGGCAATGGCGATTTCAGCATGCACCGGCTTCCCTTGCCTCTCCTCTCTGGCGGTTCTACACTAGCACCGGCTTCCTCTGTGGCTTTGTCTCTCCTTTCCGGTAATCCAACCCCGTCTTCCCCTCCCTCTCCTCTCCGCCGACATGCCCGATGGCCCGTCCCTCTCCTCTCATCCCTGACGACCAACCCTCTTCCCCTTCCCCTCCCTCTCCTTTCCCTCTCTCTACCTTTACCTCTACCTCTACTTCCCCCTTCCCCTCCCTCTCCTTCCCCCTTCACCTCCCTCGTCCAATTTTTTTTACAACCCATATAGGCCCAGTCGTCCATGTGGTATAACCGGTCAGTCTTAATTGACCCGACCAATTCAACTCTACTCGGTAACTTGGATGACTCAGCCTGACTTTTTGGCTGGGTCCTATTTGAACCCGATCAAACTGCCTGGGCCAATCCGGGTTTTAAAACACTAGCTGGAAAATGGTCATGGGCTAGAAAGATCTCGGGCAAAAGCAGTGAATGTGGGTTGCATGTCACTAGTTGATGTTCCAACAATGGAGGCGAATGACAATGGGGCGGTGGACTGATCCGGGGTTTGGATGGCTGATAGAGGTGCGAAATTGGTAGACGGATGTGGATACACGACCGGAGGTGTAGAAGGGCTCATCTAGTCAGTGACTGTCACATAGGACAAGGTGCTGGAAGGCTCCAACCAACGTGATTGGAGCAATTGAATGGCGATCATAAGTGAAGAGATGGAGCGCATAATCTGACTGATTGCTTCTTTCTAAGCATCGAAACGGTGATCGTGTGCAGCTTGGTTGGTGGCAAGAGTGGCCTTCAGTGCGGTAAGCTTCGAAATCGTTGTTTTGACTTGATTTTTCAATTATTGTGTGCGGGTATAAAGGCAAGTAGGGTGGATTCCGAGATAGACATGTCACATAGGGCTGAGGAATACGCTGTCGTGGGGGCAGCTTGGCACAAGGTGGCGGACTCTTTTGTCACAGCATACTCATGGTGGATGGGGGTCTAAAACCAAATGTTCCGATATTAGTATTGTAGATCGGATGTCTATATATAGACATCTTAAAGAGAAATAGAAGAAAATAATTAAAAAATAAAATAAACTAATCTAATTTTGAAATCTAAATTTTGAACAATTATTCATCTCTAAATTATAGAATATATATATAAAATAAATTTAAACTAATCTTAATGGAACAAGGTAATGCTAAACTAAGCCAATTTTGACTAAAAAATGAGTTTAATTATTCAGAATTAAACTAAAAATAAAAATTTATTAATGTCTAATCTAATTTAAGGTCACAATAAAGTATTTTCTATATGTTTATTTAAAATAAGCTTAGTATAAAAATGCATGGGAGCCATTGATATATAAATTTGATGACACACGTCAACATCAATACCCTTGACACTTAAGCCCTGTTTAGGAGGTATTTTGGAAGGGAAATAACTTCCCCTCTTAAGTGCAAAATGTCACATTAATGGGAGAAATTCGCTTTCCCCCCAACTCTTTGAGGAGAGTTTATGAGAAAACGTTTTTCCCACCTAATGCGGCCTATGAAACGGGCCCTTAACATAGTGTGCTATCAATTTTCTAAGTAAATGGTTCTATATATTCTCTAAATCCTTATGGTTCAGTGTCAATAAAAAATACTTTTGGGGGTAAATAATGATATTCCTACAACAAAAAATACCTAAGAAAAATTACACAAATATTTTGATAGGACTTCACAAATGAGCCCTACTCAAAGTTGATATAAGCTCATTTGTTTAAACCAATTAAAACTTATGTATAAACTTTTAATATAAAAATATCATTTTTTATTTGGGGTTAACTGACCACAATCACGTCGCAGGTGTCACTGTCATGCCTCACTGGCTACCGATAGGAGAGTGGGCTTGGGCCTACAATGCCACCCTTAAATCAATATTTTATGAGGAATTCTACAAAAAAATAACAATCAATGAGGAAGCCTGTCATCGTCCAGGGCCCATACACTTTCGCCCGCGTGCACGAGTATGTCGGTGTAGACGGGCGACTGATCCCCACCTCAGAAACGGGCCCAGGCCCATTCGTCCCGGTCGGTCCAACCCAGAATCTCTGTCGCCTCCGGCGCCACTCCCCCTAGAAAGCGACAACCTCTCGCCTACACGGCCCACCCCAACACCAGTCACGTACCTGCCCAGTGGGCCCGTAGCAGAGTGTCATTATTTGACCGTTCTACCCATACTACTTGCCCAATATTCCGAATCACTCCGCCCAACTCCTGCCCGTCTGTGGGGGGATTCCCTTTGACCGGAAGACACACGAATCCTCACGTGACCGGCATTTCAGGATGTCCGGTTTAGGGCTGGGATTTCATTTTTATTACCATGAAATTCAGTGATCAATGTTATTTAAATGAGGTTATTAAAATGGTAATTGGCATGGGAAAGGGTGGGTGCTTCTAGGGTTTGACCCAAAGCACACGGCCACACGAGGGACATGCATTAAATCCCCAATTAAAGAATTGATCAAACTAAGACGACTCTCTTTAAACCTTTTGATTGTTTTTTTAATCGTTTTTTTTCTTTCGAATCAGCTGCTGGCTCCAAATAGTCAAACCCTGACAGTTTATCAAATTAGAGATTCAAATAGTTCTAAGAATATGTTTGTGGAAATATACTCTTTTTGTTTCAGATAAATAATTTTATTTATTTTTAAAAAATAAATTAAAAATGGTTTATTTTAAAATTAATGGAGCTTTTAATATGGGATACAAGGTATTTTTATATAAAGTGGAGGTGTTGAGGTTAAACCCCCACCCTCTCGTTTACAAGAAATTTTTCATTGTGTATCGCACGCCTTACTGGTCATATATTTCACTATTTATAAAATAACTCATCAATATAATTGTAAGACATCGGGGTAGCGAGCGGTTATAAATACTAATAAGTTGTGCCTTAAATGGTGAAAATATACGGTCAATAGGGTATACGACGCACACTGAAAATTTCTCACCATTCACACTTATTTTATACATAGAATGTGCAAAGTGTTAATGTAAGTTACAATGCCAAGACTATATTAAAATGTGCAAAGTGTTAATGTAGGTTACAATGCCAATACTATATTTCAACTTGGAAATTGATACTCAAATTAATAAATTTGTTCAATTAAATATTTTAACTATTGAATACCTCAAAGTACTTTTCTAGAGTTACACCTACTTTACATACATTGATCTGAAGATCGATGACATACATTAGTCGTTAGAATAGATGAAAGTTATTAATATTGATGTATATTAACATATGCACTATCAATTTTTAAGATCGACAACTTATGTCAAGGAGTAAATCCCATGTGGAACTTGCCCAATAATTTCACCTCCAACTAGAATAAGTTGGGTTTTGGATTATCATAGAAAGTGTGTCTCATATGGCCCACTTTTTTTGGGTCCAGCCAAAATTAATTTAGCATATCACAATTCAAGGGTTTTGTTGGACACTAATAAAATTATACGACACGCGCTTGAAGAAATTGGTGGGCTGCCTTTAAAATATTAAGTCAAAACTTATTATGTCACATTTTAAAGGTTTTGGTAGACAAATATGGAAGCCGTACGAGATTGGCGAGTTGCCTTTGAAAAATTAGGTAATTTCTTTACAAATGGGTAGAGCAATAATTTACCTGAAATTAAAAAATTAATCGTTTGTCAAAAAAGGGAAATTAAGACACTAATCAGTGAAAGGTGGGGCCGTTGGGCTGTTGGGAGGGAAGAGGAAGAAACAAAGATTCCAAGGACTCAGACACATTCCTGCACGTGGCAGAGGCCCCACAGGTACTAAATCGTCACGTGCGTCCACGTCAGCCAGATGCGAATGTTGCGCCGTTCTGGTGGCAGAGCCCCGTCGTTGACCGGGACTGCCTTACCCTCGCCAGCTATGACGCGCGTCACCCCCGGCAAAATTTTTCTCTCCCTCTTTTGCCCTTCAATTTATCGCCTGGGATTCATTACAAACGCACATGAAAATACCGCGATATTTTGTTCTCCTCTCTATTGGTTCGAGTTCAGAATTTTATGTTCTAAATGTCGGCCGGTCTGGGGAGCTCGTAATATTAACATCGAGCCGGTTCACAATGCCCGTTCCAGAAATCTCTGAAAACAAAGCCGGCCAGAGCAGCCTGTAGGTCCAACATCCCCCGAGAAATCCCTAGGAGATGATAAATCGCAAGTTAGATAAATTGGAGGGTAGGAACAAAAGAGTCCAAGCGACATGTCTTCCTGAAGACAGTTGTGTGCATTAATTAAGGATCCAAAACAGAGACCCAAGTGTTGTTTTCCCACTCATTAATACGTCATTAAACCCGGGCTTCGCTCAGCTTTGACCCCACCCTTAATCCATATCTTATCCTAATCCCCACCTCCCTTGTTAGCATAACCCGCCTCTCTTTTCGCCTCGTTTTACTTAACTCCATATTTAAAACACTAAGCACTGGCCATGCTTGCAGCCAAAAAACAATGCATTGAAGCTGTTCGTCCTATTGCTTCTAAGAGGGGGTGTGCCACCCAAGGTTTAAACCCGAGCCCTGAATGCGGACGAGGACCGGAGAGTTCCAGTCTCAGTTCCTACGTGAACCAAAGGGCACCCACCATTAGAGCACTATCTCACTTGCCGAGGTTCATTTGCTTTCATCGCTTTATATCGAATTCTTTGGCTGGTCGCATTGAACTCGCAACCAGCAAAGCTGCGAGGTGTCGCGGTGCTGGTCGGCAGTTCTCGGCCATCCCATTCAATCGAGGCCAAGTGACAAAAGAAGATTCTAACACCTTATGATCGGCGCCCACACTTGGCAGGACAAGATGGGACTCAGCAGTGAAGACAAAATGCTTGTGTCAGATCAGTGTTGTCTGCTTCTGTCGAAGGTGGACCATTTGCTTGTTTTGATTCGTACTGCGGAAGCAGTGACCTGCCTCTTGAAGAGCTTTGGTGGGTGCATCTGTTTTTGGCCTTTGTTGAAGATTCAAATGTTTTGGCCAATAGGTCTCCCAAGGAAATTCAGCCTCTCATGCTCCGTCTGAAGTCTCTACCCTGTCATGTTCACACTTCAAGGCCTACTTAGCAGGAAACCCGCCGCCTATGAAGAAACTAAACATCTCAATGTACAGACAAAAACCGTAACTCCTGTTTTCTATATATCGGCTAAAAACCTTTCGTGCCCAAACATGATAGCATAACATGAGCTTCTGGGTATTACGACGTATTGCAATTGCCTTGCTCTTGCTGGCATCTCACATATAGATGGTGTATAATGAGTGGCCGGTGTGAATCATGTAAGGTAATATATGACTTCAAAAAAGGTACAACGTCATCATAATTACTTGACAAGATAGTTGAAGCATTCTATTAGCTGAAAGAAACTACATTAGATAACAACAAGATTTTGAAAAAATGGATCAAGTATCCATTTCATACAAGTCTTGAACAAGATTCTTCTCATTGAACTGTACATTTGGCAAGAGGAGATTGTCTTCTTCCTACCGACCTAGGTTATCACTGCCAGAATCCATCAGGATCGTCAGCCTTCTTGCTGTCTTCGTGAACTCACTGCAACAGTTGACAAACAAAAGACATCTTCAGGCATTGTAAATCACAAACAACCACCGTGCGGGTAAGCAAAAATAAGGCATTTTCGCCTGATGACTCGTGTATACTTGATTGGAGTCAACTATCACAGTAATGCAGGGCACAAACCAAATAACTCACCTGAATGGTTCATCTCCAGTATGTTTAACTGCACCCTTAGCGTCACGGTAAAGCACATTGCTGAGGGCTTCAGAATTTTCAATACTGAACATGTGTGCCAATTTCCTGTATAGTTCTTCATAGGAGCCAAGAACTGAGAGATCAAGGGTTCGACCCACATCTTCTGACTCCATAAACACCTTGCAATGCCCAGTGTCCAATCCAATGTCACCATTTTTCTGATCCTTGCACCAAGGAAATACTTCACTGGAGGAATTATCCCCCATTCCATTAGAAGATAAATTTGTGGTTTTGTCAGCACTCCCATCTGATGAACTGTTTCCAGAATTACTAAGAGACAGCTGCTGCTCAGTGAGTATGGGTTGTCCAAAAAGAATAAACTGGGTTGTTTTCACATCCTCGGACTTCTTGGTGCTATGTCCAGAATTCCCAATGGTGAGCAAGCAAGACACATTATCAGAAACAGCATTCAAGTGTCCAAGGAAGGGAATTCTTGATGTGGGAGCAGTGTGGTGTGGGTCGAGACGTCGGAAACTGCTCGGAAATATACCCGACTGCAGCTTGTTTAGTTGGAGATCTGATAAAGATAAACCAAATTGAGCATGCCTGGCTCCCTGTATGCCTGCAGAAATGTTGTCAGAGTTAAGACAACACAACGGGTTGCTGGGCCCAAGGGGATGGTGGTTGCCGGAGAAATTCGGCACTGAAAGTTGGCCTTCGAGGGGAAAATCAGGGTGCTGCGGGAGCCGCAATTTTTTCCTCGGTGGCGAGAAGGGCGTCAAATGGATAGCTGGCATATTGGAGACCAGCTCAACCAACCATGGGCTGACACGTTTAACATTTTGAAGCAGGTCAGGTTCATCCCATGTCACCTGCAAATAGAGTTATTAAGAAAACCAAGTTATTAGTATTAAGGGAATGAAATCCCACATTTACCTTCTTCATGGAATCCCTTAATAATTAGAATGTGTTAAGTTGTTACAAAATTATTTGCTTGTTTGCAAGCACTCGCAAATACCAAATTGTCTTGTAGGAAACGCAGATACCAAATTGCAATGAACTTAGCATACAGTCACCTACTATAAATTACTTTTGATCAGTAAAAGGAACAAATTACAATAATAACGACACACCTAAATGAGACGACGATACTTTCCAGGTAGAAAGCAAAAGCTCACGCATTTAACTCATACCTAGAGTGAAAATGGAAAATGCAGACTCCAACCACATAGAGACATGCGCTTGTGAAGATGAGTAAAGAATTTCAATGTAAACCTATAGCATGCAGAAGAGACAGTATAATACACCTTTGTTTTTTTGAAATCGTAAGATAAGATCTTAACTCTATCATTATAATCTTTCAACGGTTCTATAAGAAAAAGCGAATATTTTATAGTCTAAATAGATCTTCAACACTAAGCACTTAAGTATCAAGAGAAGGAATGATTTCTAAACTTCATGGCCTAGGAAAATTGAGCACCTTCTTCAACCATTGAAAAACCAGAGTTTAACCATAAATACTGGAAAAAGAACTCCACGACAGAACATCACCACTAAACTCAATACATACATAGTGCATCTCTGGCAAAAACGCATTCCGTTGAAAGCACAGGCAAGAGATCTGAAAAATATGTATAACTACAAGTTCCTGACAAAGTTTCACAAGGATCTAATACCTGAAGAGCTCTCCATGGAGAATTTGGCCATCGAATTGGGTCAGCAACTTGAACTGAAGAGATGGTCCCCATGAACCAGCTGATCCTAGACGAGTCCTCTGTCTCAAACGCCATCTTAAACCTCATCCCTGGACACCACTGAATCCTGGTAGATGCTCTCACCGCTGAAGCCTTCACGCAGAATTCTGGAGTGCTAGCACGGGGGTAGTACACAACCTCAAAACCCTGCCCAGCAGCTGCAAGTGTAGCAGCCTCAATGACAGACTCAGGCCTCACCCTAGCTCTACCCCTGAACCCACCCCCACCAGAATTTGGGCTCCCACCATTGCCATTTCTTATCAGCTTGTTCTCATCTTCCCTCAGAAACATAGAGAAACCACCGTAGGGCGTGACACAGTTCCCACCAGCCGGATTCCACCCAGATGGCGATTCCGGGCCACCACCCACTCCCCTCTTTGCACGTCGAATACCAACACAGAGGTCACCATTCTCCGTCCTCAAGAACACAATTGAATCCCCTGCGACCAGCTTCTTCTGGTTCACAAAAGTGCTCCAGCCAGTCGTCAAGAGGTGACGGCGAGGAGTCCCTCGATATATATGCCGAAATCTCCATATCTCACCATGAACATCCTTGGCGAGGACTGTCTGAACAGGAGGGTCAGCAGAGTAGTCCAGCCGAGGGAAAATGGTCTCTGCACAGTAACGGGGGACTGAGAAACCCCCTCCATTGTTGGCATCGGACTGTGTCAGCGTCTTGGCAAACGATGCCGGCTTCTCCAGGGTATCCGATCCATTGCCGTCGTCGTCTTCCCCATAGCTCCCCATGTTCAGAGGGATAAGCCGAACTTTGGTGTAGACCTCGTCGGTCTCCGGGTCGGCCATGAACTTCACGGCAGCTACGCTGCAAAGGACAAAAGGCGGGAATTTTGGATGGGGGCCTCCAAAATCTACTACGCCGCTGGCGTGCTCTGCGTGGCCCTGCGGGAAGTAGAAGACCTTGGAACCCACGGGGGGCATCTGGATCATCCCCCCGGCGCAGGCATGCCACAGCTGGGAATCGAGGCACTTCTCGGCCTCCTTCACGGAGTCCTTGACGGGATCACCAAAGGTTAGCATCTCAAAATTCAGTAAAAAGCCACTGATATCGAAATGGCTACAAGCAAACCAAAACTCTATATCCTCACTGGTGTCTGCTGCTGGCAAACCCTGAAATTCGAGAAAGATTTTTCTTGGTTCAAAATCAATGATTGAAAAAACGGAAAGACTAGTTGCTGCCTCTGAGGGAAGCAGAACATAGCAATTTCCACAAATCTGAATATAAAACGTGAAAATTCTAGGAAATTGACAGCCCATGCCTTTGATCTATGCCCACATTTCTGGTGCTAAAAGGATGCTTCTACAAGAAGGATCAAAAAGGCCATTTGTAGAAAGATCAAGAACCAGCTCCTTAAATCCTGAAATATCACGAAAATTACCATTAGCAAAAATAATCCAAAATCAACGTTGACAAGGAGTGTGCTCTTGACTGAAAAAAATGCTATTCATTTGAACAGAAAGAAGATAGTACATATGTTGGACGGAAACTCGTGCTCATGGTCTAACCGCTCGTTTCACGTACCTGGGTGTCTTTTTGCATCCCAAAAACGAAAACTCGACACTACTTCACTTCACCGGTTGGATGTTCAAATACCCCTAAAACTGTTGCAACAAGGACAAAATGTAATCAGCATGGGGCAGGAAGCAATTCGCCTCCCGTACAGGAAACGTTGAAAGAACATGATGAACAAACATGATGAACTTCGTTACTAACCTGGGGATAATTAAAAGCCGCTCTCACGCGCCCCTGACAGAAGGAAATGCAAAAAACGGCGAAATACATTTCCTTGGAGCATCCTCAAATTCAGTTCTTCGGACCAAACATTACAAGCCCAAAGTTTACAAAATTCACCAGACCGAAATGCAAAACTCCTACTTTATCCAGGAGAAAATCAATTACTACACAGTTCTACTTTTCTTCCCGCAATCAACAAAATCTCAGACTCCTCAGTGCTCAGACTGAAGACAGAAGGTAAAGGAAGCACCTTTTCGCTTCCTGCTCCGAATTCACTGTACTATCTAAACTTTTCACACTCAACCAACCTTATTCAGGTATACTGTTGCTTCCACTCTTCAAGAACAGCAGAAACCCACCAACACCCACCTCAAATTCCCAACAGCAAAACAAAATTGCCCAAAAACACTACCAAAAATCCAATCTTTCAAGCTCAAAATCACTTTTTCCTCACTTCCCCAGCGCACCCCCTTTATCTAGCCTCGGGATATAAGAAGGAATCCGCAGCACAAGATGCAAGCAATAACAGCAGAACCCTCAGATTCAACGGAATCGTACAGAAGTCCGGACTCGCCCGATTCTTCGGCGATACCACAGCCCGAAACCAACTCCCCCCAAACAGGAACGGACCCGCCCAGTTCGCTGTATTTTTCCACAAGCACAGAATCACTCTCCCTCTCTGTGTAACCCGACCCAGAAGCACAACTGCACAAGCCTCAAGCCCGTACCATCGTCTCTCCCCCCTCGCCCTCGCCCTCTGCTTCTGCTTCTTATTATCTCGTCCCCATCCCTCTTTCTCACCTCAGATCTGAAAAGGAAGCTCCTTTCTCTCCCCTGCCCCGCCTTCTTTGTGAGCAGAAGCCAACAAAACTCCTTTTGGTTCCAATATAAAAAACAAATCTAATACACGGGACACAGAATTTGATTAAACATTAACGAATTGCGGGAGTTAAAAACTATCAGCTTTTTAATCAAGGATTAATTAATAAGTCAGCAGCAGGGAAAAGTGGTAACTGCTAGACGCCAAAGCACGGGTCCTGTCATCTCATCTCGCTGTAAATATCCCATCTCGTTCTCTCTTCTCTCTTCTCTCTTCTCTCTTCTCTCTTCTCTCTTCTCGTGAGAATATAGAGTTCCGCGACTGTACGGTGCGCCTAACGGAGACGGTGACAGCCGTTGATCGGGCCGTAGCTGGATCAACGGCGGGGATGATAGAAGGGGCCGTGGAAAAGCCGGTTATTTTAAAATGGCCGAGTGGTCGTAAATAGAATGTCGGCAGTTAAAGTACAGGGGGATTCTCTGTGTCGAACAGTGGTTATCCTAGCACATTAATAAGTTAATCTTGGTTTATATTAATGTTAATCCTTTCTGGTGGGGGACCACCAGATTGGTGGTACCGGTGGTGCCCACATCGACATCTTTGTACCTTCTGTTTGTCATAAGCGCTGTGTCTGCGTCCTGCTGTGTTCCACGTTTGTACATTGTAAAAAAAAATTGCAGTTTTTACTGCTAATGTCTCTCTAATACCTGATTAATCAAGATAACACGTTGAGCCTGTGGAGTAACAGGGCCGTTAAGATGACCCGAGGAGTAGAGCTCGGGTTAGAATCTTACCGGGATGGGGTAAACTGTAAAAGAGACTAAACCGCAGTGGGTTAGGCGGGGGGGTTCAGGCTGACTTACGCCAGTCAACGACGTTTTTGTCGTTTCACCCGTTTCCCGATCTTTTGGTCGGGGCAACGAGATTTTCCGCACTCACGTACCCTCCTCTTCATCGGCCTCCTCACTCCGTACTGTACCATTTCCCCTTAATGGCCTCGTCCATTCGATCTATTTACCAGATCGTCCTTCTAATCGGATGACGATACTACCCTTGTTCGCAATTATAGTTTCCTCCGCAGCCGCTGGCCGATGCACACGCGTGGACCAATGAACGGTTGGTGGGACAAGGATGTTGATGGCCTGATGGGAGGGGGTGGAGATCAAAGCCCGGCGCGGGCCGACAGAGGCGACAACGGCAAGCCCTAATGCCTCATGATGGATTAAGACTTGTTTAAGCCTGATTGGGCGCGACGGGCACATCAACCATGACACTCTGGAGTGGGTCCCGCAGATTCCTAACCCTATGTGGTAAGCTTACCACAAAATCCAAGTCCTCTTGCATCATTGTTGGTTTTGTTGGTTGGTTGTAGGTCCCATGAGACTGGGGTTCGAATAGAGTGAGCTTATCAAGGGAAATTGCACCGTCTTAGTTATAATAGAGAAACAAATACCCAACTTATGCGACAGACTGCAAGGGCTGCCAGAGATATAGGTGTATCTTTTTAGAGATAGGCCATGGATGTGATTTCCATTATTCATGGAAAGGCCAAGATCCACATGCTTGACCACGGGTGATCAGGACCACATTCATTTGACAAGTTACTTAGCTAGGCTGATCCAATCAGTGTAACGGATGCAACACGTATCACTGCCTTTCTCTTGTGCTGCCCTTTACGGTTTTACTTTTACCTTGATTGGCTGTTGCTTAAGAAGCATGTCTGGTTTCCTTTTTCACCCCTATCCTCCTTATGTGACTGACTTGAAACTGGAACTCAGCTCCTAATACCATAATACCAACATGCTAACTTTGCCATATAATCCTGCATCACGGAAAATCTGATTTGAAGCAACGCATCCAAGTAAAGCCAAATGTAAAGGTATTTGATGCATCAAAACAAGTGAAAACTGAGAAAACCTAATAACAGCATCAGGACTTATCTAGACATCCATCCATGAAATGACATTTTAAAATAGGACCCATAGCACCTAATTTTGGACATGAACATTGATCAGTTGAGTGCCGGGGCGGCAAGTAACGTGTGACTTTCAGTAGTTGGCTCATCAATCAGGAGGCCAGCCAACACTACACACGCTACGGCGGACTGGAGATGGATGTGACGCGTAAAAAAGGGAACGTGAAGGATCGGTAAAAGCGTGAAAGGGGCTTTTACGTCTTTTTGCGCGAGCTGTAAGTCCCGTAACCGCGCCAATTCGCGCGATCCGCTTTTCTTGGCAGCAGTGGAAGGCGTAGAAATCGGCGATCAAATCGGGCAAAAGCGACAGTGGCACTCGAACACAACACTACTGACAACCCGTCGCTTTTGGCTGCCCCCCGATCTCACCACCCCTGTTGAACAAGACAGGGTAAAATGGGAAAGAACGCGCAGGATAAGGCGTCTTGTGCTATGCCGCACCGGAGTGCGTAGGTTTGTGGCCTTTGTCGTCTGTCTGCCCTTCCTATCGCGAATCTCCGACGCGCGCACGCAAGTTGACAGCTACAAGACAACCGAGGCGGTCAGTAACTGTAGCCGTACACGTGGACCCATCCCTATACGTGGCAATCCAAAGGCTCACAACGTGTCGATGTGTGGCTGGAATGACGTCATATAAGGTCGCTATCGCCGTGGTTGATGCAACGTGGCACGGTCGGGCGGGGTCCACCGCATGGCCTCTTGGCCGGTCTTCTCTCCCGAATCTCTGTCGCTCCGCCCCCCGAATCCCGTTAACTCGTTGACTCGAGCCAATCAAACCGGGTCAGCATACTAGGTCCGGTTCTTAAATATCATGAACCGCCTCACCACCCGGGAAAGTTTGTTTGGATGTTTATATCGGTCAGTGAGCCAGTCAGGGACGTGACCTATACAAAGGAAAAAATTAATATTATGCGTTCAAGTTCACACGGGACAATATGCATTAAGTATATATTATATTTTAATACGTTTTATTAAAATTAATTTTTAATAATTTATAATATAATTTTAAAAAAAATTATATGAGCCCGAGCTTATATATATTTACGTGAATTTAAATTCTATGGGCTATTAAATTTATATCTAGCAGTTTATAATATTCATGAGTTTAAACCCATAAGTATTACCTATAAAAATTATGAACCCTTATATGTAAATTCGATGGCCTATAGAGCCGGGGCTTACATAAGCATATATGAGCCCGGGCTTATATAAACGAGACTCAACTAATTATATATATAAGTTTTTATGTGTATAAAAAATTATCAAAATAAGTATAAAAAATAGTCGTAGCCTACCCAATAATAAATTACACTCTCTGTTTAAATTAATAGCTTTATTTAAAAAAATATTTTATTTTATATTAATAGCTCATTTTTATTAAATTTAAGCGGATAAGTATTTAAAAAAGAGTATTATAAACTTTTTTTCTTCTCTTATATGTGTGAATTTTACTATTTAATAAAAAATTTATTTTTCTCAAATTAATTATTAATATAGAATAAAACTACTATTATTTTATGCTGCAATGACACACTCTTATTGGTACACTAAAGTCTTTTGGTTTTCTTTTGGCTCGGGTGGTTATAGCCTTATAGGTTACATTATTTTTATTATTTATTACAAATTAATACATATCTTCTATAAAAATACATATTTTCTTTGTTTTATTTAATAATTTAATTTATTTAAAAAAATAAACTAATTTTAATATATTTTAAAAAACCAAATAAATATTTTAAAGTAAGTATTACATGTCTAAGCCTATGATATGAACTGAGTTTTATTTCTTTAATTTTCCCCATCTTCTACTTTTTCTCTATTGGCATATCACGTCACTATATCAGTTATTGACTTGTTTATGAAATGTTGCTTCTATAAAAACCGCTCCCAAATCTAATTTAGGAAGATTTAGGTGATCAGAATTAGAATACATAATGGAGACAAATCAACTACAATTGCCATCAAATTAAGCTATTCAATACTACTTGACCTTAGACTTTTACTACGTATCTCAATTTGAGCCCTTAACCTTGCATATTATTTTTTACTAACCTGTGTTTAGAAAACAATATATCTACCAGACAGATTCAAGGTTAAGACTACTAAGATAACCTATTAGTATAGAGACTAATTACATTATTAACCTCCATATTAGGGCTTAGGCTGCTGCTAAATTTTTCTAGTAAATATCTTATTGTTAGGGCCGTCTCCCATCGGTGGTCTTTCACTATCTTCGTCCCTGCTTGTTGTTGTTAATTTAATATTAGTTGTGTAAGTTTGATCTTTCCTAATCAGGGAAAAGTTTCGAGGTTAAAAGTTGTGTGTCTTACCTATAAAAAAAGATAATAATATTCCTACTCTGTTTTTTTTATACCAAAAGCCCACTCCACTTTTAGCTAGACCAGAAGAAGTGAATGAGAGGTGTGGAGTAGGTTTTTAGTGTAGAGAATATAGTTGGAATATAAGCTTTTAAAAAATAAAAAAATAATATTAATATATCTTATATTTTTATACTATAAGCTTTATATTATTTTTTTATTAGATAATAACTAATAAGGTAGGTCTTACTTAAAAACATAAGAATTATTTTTCTCTATCTAATCATAAATAGTATAAGGCTTATAATATATAAAAATAGGGTATAAGAATACCACTATAAAAAAACTCTGCTAATTTGAGTCAAGTTGGTTAAAGAATGAACTTGACCCAAACCAAAATAAAATTAAATACAAAAGCCTCTACTCCAAATATGGGTAAGATAGATAGAATAGTTTTTTGTGCTTTATTATGGCAATGAGTATAGTATAAGAAATACATAAAATTTATTAATATTTTAATATAATAATACACAATGGTGTAAGAACTACTCATAAATAAAAAGTTTTCATACATTCCTTATACTATTAAACTCATTATTAGGGCTGCAAGTGGGCCAAGGTATGTCCGAGCCCGCCCCTAAACAAAAATAGAAAAAAAAAATACGACCCGATGTTCATTATTAAAAAGCCGGCCCGACCCAACCCGATGTTCGGGCTCGGGTCGGGCCACAGGCTTTTCGGGTTTTTTATATAATAAATTTTATTTATTTTGGTCATTAAAAAAATTATCTTCGCTGCATTTACTAATTCAAAGTAGACCAAAATTAAGAACACAACAAATGTTCTTTGAACATTTTATTCATGAATTATGTAATACAAATATAGTACAAAAAAATAGTACATTTAAGTCAATCTCAGCCAGATCATTTACTACTGAAATACACCAAAAGTGAAAAGACTTCTACATAAACAAACAAAACCAAATCATATGAATGTGGAGCAGTATACCTTCCAGAATCTATGAGGTTGTACAATCAAGGAAATTCAAGAGTTCATGGCTGATTCGCTGATTCGCTGAATCAGCCATGAACTCTTGAATTCCCTTGATTGCTACAACCTCATAGAAGGAGGAATGTCTACTATTTAACATTAGACACCACTCAGCTATCTAAAAGGAAAAACTAAGCTATGTAATGATAGTTATGCTAAAGATTGCTGAAACTTTATGTTTTCCCTCCTCCTTTCTCATTCGGGCTTGGGACTGGCAACATCGGAGTTATAAAAAAAAATTAGTACATATAAACAAAAAGAAAAAAATATGTAAACAAACTTGATACCTCAGCTTATAGACTTCAATTGTCTCATTAATGTTGTTGAGCTCATTATTCATATCACAAAAGGACCCAACCACCTTCTTACCATGCAACCAATCTTGTGTACAAATCAACCATTCAACTGTCTCATGTAGAAGAAAACCCCTATATTGAGATAGAACTCGTCCACTAATACTAAAGGCTGACTTTGAAGCAATTGTAGTAACCGGAACTGCTAGAATATCATGAGCTGGTGCCGAAGAATTAGTTAGGAGGGAGGAACTAGCTATGGTGGAAGAACTAATTGGCGTGGAAGAACTAGTTGGTGTGGAAGAATTAATCATCTCCATTAGTAGATACAAATTGAAAAATTAGCACAACAGAATAGAGAGTTAGACAAGTCGAAATTATACATAACGAACACAAGAACAAATTAGATTATAGAATAAAGACGAGTAAATATTAGACAAGAACAGACAAGTAGATATTAAAGTCTAAAGAGCAGAGACAAGAACAAATACAAATTAAATAACATATAAGTAGAAATTAGACATGAACAGAACAAATTAAAGAACAAAATGGACAAAATGAAAAATTAGCGTAACAAAATAGAGAGTCAGACAATTCAAAATTATATAGAACAAACACAAGAACAAATTAGATTATAGAATAAAGACAAGTAAATATTAGACAAGAATAGAACAAAGACAAATACAAATTAAATAATAAAACAACAGAAGGAAGGATAAAAAATTAATAATTATGATAGATGAGGATCAATAAGACAATAGTAGAACAGATGACTAATAACAAAGTGTAGACAATAACCAAACTGATAAAAAACTTATAAATCTAATAAAAGATGATGATCAATAACAAAACAAAGGATGAATAACAAAACACAGACAATAAACAAAATGGATAAAAAATTAATAATTATAACAGAGGATGAGGAGCAATAATAGAACAAATGATCAACAAAATTAAGAAGTATAACAATGATGAAGGATAAAAAAATCTTATTTTTATCGTGGTTCGGCGGAGCTTGAAGTCCACAGCATGTGTGCATCCGGCAGATTTTGTTGGGAGGCTTGTTTGTCGATGGCGATTGAGAGGCAGAGCACGCGGCGAATGGCAATTGAGAGTCTGAGAGTCTTAGACAACAGATTGAGACTGCGAGCCAACGAATGTAGATGGTTCAGTGACTGCATGATGGGAGATTCATGCATGCAGCGTTGCAGCGGTGGTCTGGCAGTCCAGCGGAATGAGGAATGGCGAGCGGCTGGAGGAATAAGAAATGCGGTCGAAGGATTAGGGTTTTTGGAGAAGTGAAGAAAGCGGTCGGCAGAATGAGAAATGCGGTCGGCGATTATGGCGAGATCTTGACTCTTGCGGAAGAGGGAAGAGAGGCGAAAGGATCGGCGACAGCGAGAGGGCCGACGAGGCAGTGAGCAAAGACAGGAGAGATGGAGAGAGGAGGGTGGAGCCGGAGGGCAAACTGGCATAAGAGAGTGAGGAGGGAGAACTGAAGTAGTGGCGATTGGGCGAAGAGTGAAGAACGGTTGTGAAGAGAGTTGAGGAGTGAGGAGGGCGAAACTTAGGGTTAACCTGCGATGAGCAGAATCCGATGATTGATAAACAACTGTGAAGAGAGTCGAGCGACGGGAGAGATTAACCGGTTGGGTCGTGCTTTCTCCTTTTTTTGGCCCAGGCCTGAGCCCGGCCTGTTATGATTCGGGTTTTCAAATTAGGCCCGGCCCAACCCATTTCCTTTATTTTTTCGGCCCAAGCCCGGAATTTTACATATATGCAGCCCTACTCCGGTACCATTTAAAAAACTAAAACTTGAATCCTATACCAAACCCATCACGGGTTAAAAAATTTATACCAAACCCGACTCTTAATGGTAAAGTCAAAACCCGAACCCGACCCGAATCTGAAAAAAACTTATGCGAAGAACCCTAAAAACCTCCGGCGCTAGAGGCACAATAGAACTGCCGGAAACCAAAATACCCACCGCTCACACTGAACCAACTTAGGCTCTTTTGGACTCCATTAAAAAAAAGGCCTAGACACTACCTTGCCAGAGCAGGCAAAAATGACCAGACAAAAAAAAAAGCCTAAACATGACCTCACTGGAGCAGGCGGAAACGACCATATAAAAAGAACCGCCCCTTTCAATCCCAAGTCCACCATCATCCATTGGACCACAACCTATAACTTGCCTCACGGCCTCACTGGAGTAATCAGAGACGACCAGACAAAAAACGCTCAAACACGACCTCACCGGAGCAGCCAGAAACAGCCAAACAAAAAAAAGCCCCAGACACAACCTCGTCGGAGTAAGTAGAAACGACTAAACCAAAAAAAAATAGACACGACTGAGTAAAAGAAACCCCAGAGAGGACCGGGCACGGCGGCAAAAGGCAGATCCAGACACAGATCCAAACATGACTGAGTAAAAGAAGATGAGGTGAAGGGCGAGAACGAGCTGATCATACTTTTGATGTTAAGTCGCAGAAGAGGGAGGAGGATTGAAGCAGATTCAATGCAGGGGAACTTGCTTTTGCCTTTGGCAAAGGCCGCTAGGAGCCAACAATCGCAGTCAAGTGCTAGCGAGACGGAGAGGAGGGGTCCCCTACAATATCACCTCTCAGCTCTTGCTTGACTGGAGTATGGAATCGACGACGATGAGCCGTGGCCAGTGGAGGCGATGAAGCGTGAAATTGAAACTGTGACAGAGAGTTTAGGGTATCGGATGTTTTAGGTATATATCGGGTTGGGTCAGGAAAAACCCGAATCTGACCGGATAAGGTTTAAACCCGAATCCAATCCATTTGACTATTTAGCAAATTCAAACCTTACCTATTAGGGTCGGGTCGGGTTGATAAAAAAAATCCGACGGGAGTGGCATCCATAATTGTCACTAAAACATCGGTTACAAGAAAAAGAGAAAAAAAACGTTTTTTTTACCGAGCCTAAGTTGCTCCAACCGTTTATTTGTGAGGCCACGTTCGGCCCTTTATTATTAGTATTTTGAACTTACCGGAAGATGAATTTAGTTCCTGTGCGAAACTGGCTGGGTTTGTCTTTTCAGTATTTTATCACGAGCTAATTGGAGCAGGTAGCTTTGTTTAGTCATATCAACTTCAATTCCTTTGGATCGAACATACTGGGGATAAATATCATGACGCTCTGACATTACCAAATCAGTGTCTGAATGCCTTTGTCGTTGATATTTCGCCACTTTCTTTCATTGTGGATCAGAAAGAGAGAGAGAGAGAGAGGACAGTGAGGTCAAATGGCGAATAAGTAAGTGGTGGGGGAAGAGACACAGAATGGGCTGATGGTCATGGCCCCCGCCCGGTGGCACTCAAGTCCATAGGAAAGCAGCCAGACAGAGATGGACAAACAAACTGAAACGTGGTGGGTCCCAGCCTATTTACACATTGGGGCCCCATCCCATTTGGGAGAGCGAATGCTGGGAGCGTCAGTTGTAGGAATGATGAGGTTCATTTACCAGGTGAGCAGGCAAAAAAGGGCAGCAAGGCGGGGAAGACTGAAGCAGGCTCAGCCACTTGTTTGGCAAGTGAGGGAGGCCCCACGCCTTCATGTGACTACTGGCAGCGTCTTTTTTGTTTTTAGACATCATGACTGGCAGGTTTTCCAACCATAGTGAAATACGAAGCATGTCGGAGACCCAGATTCCCCACCCTTTTTTCCTCCTGCTTCTTCTATTCCGTCTACCAGCCGGAAGCCGGTTATTTGACTGGACACTTTAATTAAGAGAAGTATTTTCTATGTTATTTTCTTTGTGTTTAAATTAATAATTTTAATTAATAAAGTTTTATTTTATATTAATAATTTTATTTTATTAAATTTAATTAATTGAGTATTTAACAAAAATATCATAAGTTTATTTTCCCTTTTTAATAACAAAAATATGAGTCATCTATCTAGATTATTAATAATTCACACGTTAATATATATTAATACATATTACTATCAAATACACCGTTGATTTCAAATATCAACGAATCTTATGTATTTCTAAGGCGTTCTATCAATAAAGAAGCATAAAAATATGCTTCCTTAAATAAAGGAGGGCGTGGAAGCCTCCTTGCTCATGAACTTTGCAATTCAAACCACCAGACAACCGAGTAAGAAAGTGACAGAAAATGCTTCTCCGACATCTGGTTGTTCCACCATCAGCTACCTTTCTTTCGATTGTCATGTTGCGTTACATACGCCTGTCATGTTGGTTAATCAAGCATAACTATGGCATCGGCTAACCTCCGTTTTACCTGTAGTACTTGAAGTTATGGCAGCCGGCCATTAAGAGCATGGTATTTTCCTGTCAATTCCATTGGGTATACTTATAATGATCTTATTCTCTTTCTCTCTCTCTTTTAAATTAATAGCTTTATTTAAAAAAATAATATTTTTTTATTAAATATATTTAAGTGAAGAAAAAATAAGCTCATAATACTTTATTTCAAGTACTCAACTATTTAAATTAAATAAAATAAAATCATAAATATAAAATATCTTTTTTGCCAAATGAAGCTATTATCACATGAGCTACCCGGGCAAGTCAAATATGTACAATACTCGCACATCACATATACTACGTAAATTGGGATGACATTCTACTTGGATAATAGTCAATGAAGTACGGTTTATCTCAGGCCCTAACGCGTGGTTGCGGCTATCCCACCAATTAAAACTCACTTGGTTTACAAAGTAGGTAAATCCCCACTTCACTTATAATGAACTTGGCAAAGATTACTACACCTAACTCGGCCTCGTTGTCTTCTTCTAATTCAAAGGTTTTGGGGGATAGAAGGTGGTTCAATCACCCCCAAAATTTCCCTGTATCAAATGGATTACATTCAGAATGGTATCGTGGACTATGTCCACTTGCAAGCCGTGAAGCCCATTCAGATGTCTTCAATTGTCGTGTAAAAGTTGCCACATATACCACAAGTAGTAAGGATATAGCCAGAGCCGATTCATAATTGTACCTCGCACTCAAATTACTTTATCAACTGGAGTACACATAACAGGGCATTAGTGGAGCTTGTGGGGCATGGTGGTCCATCCCAAAAGGTAGCTGACTAGCAGTAAGAGAATCATTGATTGCTGTTTATGTTGGTGAGGTTCATAGTCAGCTTTAATAGGATTCCTGTTGGGAATTAAAACCTTGTGAAAATGATGTTTCTGCATAACAGCTTCTCTTTTTTCCTTAATGTAATCCCTGTTTGATTTTCAGAAAGAAAGAGCAAACTTACAACCAAGCCAGATAACCAACCTATGAACCTCTTTACAAAGGTCATTTTCCTTAATATTGGTAGCATTAGCCCATGTGAGCATGTGGTGCCCCACAAAACAATCCGTCCGATACACTCCAGCCGTTCACTCAAGGGAAGAGACAAGCCCAAATACAAAATAGTTAAGTTTGTCCCACAACATTAATAGCTAATGTTTGAAGATAAAGCAAGTTCAATTATTCAAATGACATGGCTAGGGTGACATACATCAGGCAACGGCTTCCAATTTTTTAAAACAGAAGTAGGACACACATGTGACATCGCAGCTGTAAACCTTTGCAAAGAGGTTTCTTCAAGAACCTGGCTCTGAAATTTATTCACAAATCACGTCATTAATTTCATAAGCTTGCGACCTAATTGGCAAAATCATTAAGTGCACATGGTCTCCATTGAATTAGGATCCGCCAAAGATGGGTGGCCCATTTGCGACTCACCCAAGACGAAGGCAACAACGAGATGTTCATGTCCCCCTCCAACCATTTAATTTGCCCTAAGAACCATGCAAAGTATGCATGACAAAGTGTGTTTCCGTTGATAGTTCCAAGTGCTTCAGACGGAAATTAATTGGAAACTAGGTGCTCTAATCACATGGTCAACACTAGTTACTCGATGCCGGTGTTGGGATTTGACTTGTCTAATGGTGCCCATTAGGGCAGGGCCTTGGGATGGGAGTCCTGCTTTAAGCATGGATTTCAGTGAATTAAACTACTGATTCTTAGTTTTATCTTGAAGAATGTGGAGTAATTTAAGCTCACTGTTTGACAGAAAGCATTGCTTTCAAATTAGGGTTAGCAATATTAAATTTGCATTTTAATTTGGAAACTCGAGCGTCCACAACCATGGTTTTAATCAATCATAAAAGAGAAAACGGTAAGCTTACTTCAACGGGATAACTTGTTGCCTTTGCATCAAACTGATTGCTATCTTCTTTTGGAAACATAAGCCCTACAAATTAACATAAGCTCGAAAATTTATTTCGTATAAAATTTATCGTCAATGTAGCATTGCTCTTATATAAATTGACTTCTACGTGCATGAATACCCTCTTGTTTTAATTAGTAAAAAAACTGTGATGAAATAGAACTTGGTTACAGGCCAACAATGCATGACACAACTGAAGTGACAATGGCCACCAAGAAGCAAAAGCCAAGAATATATGAAATGAACATTTTTTGTTATTTATTTCTTCCAACTATAACTTTGCAAGGAGAGTACATCATCAACTTGGCAATCAAGGCCTTGGAGTGGTTTAAGGACTACTATTTCTCATTCATTTGTAAGGAGGGGAATAATGTTGTACATGTTCTTGCCAGGAGGGTTATGCTTCTCCTGCCCTCACGGGTGTGGACTAGAGGCACCTTGGATTTCCTGTTCTCCTCCTTACGCTTATGCTTAGAGGTGCCTAGGTTAGCGGCTTAATTTGGGTAGTTTTCTCTTATTAAAAAGAAAGAAAGAAAGAAAGAGTATATCAATAGGGTTTTTAATGAGTGGATACCTGACGCCTACTGAAAATTGAGATGATTGGTTGATTAATACTAAATTAAAGAAGATGGCAGGTTAAAACAAATATATTTCGACAAAAATTAGGATGAGGAGGAGGACCAAAATGACAAGATTTGCAGGAGGGAATGAAGTCAAATACTCTTTAACCAAAACCTGAAAAATATTTCATCCCAACGACCCAATCCTTGTGCCTCAAGCCTGGGCCCAGGCCCATTTAAAAACAATAGGAAAACAAATAGGGGGGACAGGGGCAATCGGGATCAACAAACCGCATTTTCCTGGCCCAGAAAAAACCCCGCATTTACAGCGATTTAAATTCAAATTATTTAATTAAGAAAAACAAGGACAATTAAAACATTAAGAAATGAAAAAAGAAAGCTGGAAGTGGGCTGGGTCAAGAACCAAGACAAATGGGCGGGTCGCGTGGCGCGGCCGGGGTCTATGGCGTCTGACGAGCAACCAAGATTCCGGGGAGATCCACATTCCCCTCTCACGAGCCCCATGCTCCCACGTGCTGCCGATGTATTTCTTCCTTTCTGCTTTGCTTTGCTTGCTGCTGTTTGGGCGACTGCCAAGTCCAACCTCAGCCGGAGAGAAGACTTAACAATGAACTAAGTGTAAACTATGCATGATTCATTGATATTTGAAATGGCCGCTACATATTACTTACGTTAGTGTATGTATTATTGATCTAAAGGATAAACAACTCTCATATGTTAGTTAGTGTGTGTATTATCGATCTCATGGATAAACAACTTCCATACGTAGCTTACACTAGCTCGTTGCCAGCGAAAAATAAGAAACACTCTTCCCAACACGAAGAGGGCAAGGTCAACTCGTAGCACAATCAGGGCATTCTCCCTACCTGGGGTGGTAATTTAGGAATGGGCCTCTTGTGCATGGCCCAAGCTCACAGTTTTACAGTCTCAATTGGATCTGAAAAAAAAGCTGGCCGTGAGGGGCCCAGTGAAGAGCAGCTAAAAGAAAATGGATTGGAGGCGGCTGGCATTCTTTTGCAATCAAAACGAAGCGCAGCTGATACGTTAACATTGGGCTAACACTGCGTACTGATATTATAGTGACATAGTCAAGGGGGACTCGAAGGCCCGACTCGGTGAATGCCGTGAATTGCCCGTTTTTATAAAACGGGATATTCAGTGCCATGATGCTTCCTCTGTTACGAGTTTCATGTAGATTTTATCTATATTTATACTTAAATTACTCTTAATTAGTCTAAAGTATTATTTATGGATACTTATTTATAAACGAGGTAAAATTATTAAATTGCTTTTGCAATTATAAAGAACTTGTAGTCATCAAAATTAAAGATTGTAAGTTTGTAACGTCTAGGTAGATATACTCGGGTTTAGATATGCTGAGACTGCACTCACACACGTGGGTGACCAATAATAATGAATATTCATACTACTCGTCCATGCATTGCTATTAACAAATATTTATTCCATTGCCTAAAGTTGATCCTTTCTTTTTGCTACTTTTGATTGTACATAAAAGACAGTCAAAATTTTCGCACTGGGGCTCATGAGCACTAATAAGTTATTTTTTCATGATATAGATGAGGTGGGCAGACTTCAAGAAAAGATTAAGGTCATTGTATTTAGAGTATCCCAAAAAGGGAAAGTTTTTAGGCTTTATACTCTTATTGATAAAAGACATGTTTGATTCTGATTTTCTATCATCCCTCCTTGTTTTGCCAACTAGTTTTTCTGTCAGATGTTAATTGTATTATTTTATTTTTTATTGATTAAACTTCCATAGAGTATACATATTACTTAACATTTTTTGTGACACAGGTGTCAATGGAGAAGACTTAAAGGTAACCGAAAGACTATACTTGTAGCTCTAAGTCTACTTTCAGATTTATGACTAACTTCTCCTATTAGGTTTGTTTTAAACGCAAAAGAGTGTTATTTATAATTTTATTAGCTTAGACATTTGCAACAAACAAGTATGTAACTGTGGATCTTGTAAACATTTTAATATAATATATATTTAGATGTTTATTAAATTTTATATTTACTGCAATATATATTTGTAAAACTAATGGTCTTCAAGCCCCTAATTTCGATTTTTAATATTTTGTTTCTTAGTGTTTCTATATACAATTAATACATTGTTGTACGGAGGGGGAATAAATTTTTAAATATTTTCTCATAGTTGAAAATAAATATTTTTCATAAAAATATAGTATAAATTTTGGAGTGTAACATATAAAGTAGGGCACACCCATGAAATAATTCATAAGGTCGTAGCCTACATTCTTAACACCGATTTATGCATCCTTGGGATCAATATGTTAGTCTTTCAAAACTTTACCAAAGAACTAAGAGTTCATTTAGAAGAAAAAAGCTTAAAATGATTTAAGTATAAGGTAAACAACCCCAAAACTCGTGATAGGCCAAAAAGTTATCTTTTTAAAACTTTAGACAATTTCGAGTTACTACAGTAATATTGGGTTTTAATATTTTAATGAGTATAATATATTAGAAATAATAAAATTAGAGTATGCTAAACATAACAAAATTATAATGGGTATAATAAAAATAAAACTTAAAAATTGAGCATTTTGAATGTTTTCCTATTTTAAAGTCCAATTATAATTTAAAATTTACTTCTTATTGAATATTATACCATCTTTAAACTTTCATCTAGGGGTGTTAATGAGCCGAGCCTGCAAGTCAAGCATACCCATGCTCTACTTGACTCGATTCAAATGGAACTTGAACTCGTTTCATACTCAATTCAAACTCGAGCTAGAACTAGAATATAATTTTGAAATTATATATGTCACACCCCGATGCCCTACCAACCCGAGATGGACCCGGTCCAGGGGAAGGTTGGTGTGCGCATGGTACGATAGAGTACGCGGAAGACTTAACCCCTCATATAGGTGAAACTATACGGAGTGACGCACCATACACTTTGTACAAGAGAAAATAAGAAAAAAATAAAAGACAACATATAACAATTAGTTAGTGCAATGCCCACATACTTAGTTCACTTAGCCTCCCTCACGGCTTAAAGTCATAAAGTTAACATGAGTCAAAAGGCCAAACTGGCAAGTAAAGTATATGACATGACCGTAATAACATAAAACTCAAGATAATATGCAACATAGAAGATCAAGGAACACAATGTCTCAAGACATCCTCTCCTATGACAAATCATCCATCAGCCGCTCCTCATATAGGGAGTCCTAATCACCTACATGCCGCACCATGCAGCCCCAAAACAGAAACATACGAGAAAGATGGGTGAGTAAAATTACTCAGCAAGGTTTTTATATTATGGGAGAAGAAATCCAAAATAATATATGCATCATAGCTATTACACATAGAGTTTATCACATAAACACACCCATTCATCATGGGACATTCACATAATATGTGCATCTCTATATCATAACTCACTCATCATGTATACATACTCATGATATCATCAACATATCACCTGCATATCATTCTACACGACATATCACAATATCATTTCATTCACGATCTATTCTCAATGCATACATTCATCTTGCATAAAAGTGTTTCAAACACACTATCCATAGCATGCATAACTATTCTCAATTATAAGTATTCTCAATTATAAGCATTTACTCTGCATGACAAGTGTCTCTAACACACTATCCATAGCATATATAAGTTATTCTCAATTATAAGTATTCTAAATTGTAACATTCACTATGCATGACAAGTGTATCTAACACACTATCTATAGCATACATAACTATTCTCAATTATAAGCATTCTCAATTGTAAATATTCACTTTGGATGAAAAGTGTCTCTAACACACTATCCATAGCATGCATAACTATTCTCAATTATAAGCATTCTCAATTGTAAACATTCACTCTGCATGACAAATATCTCTAACATACTATCCACAACATGTATAACTATTCTCAATTATAAGCATTCTCAATTGTGAACATTTTTACTCTGCATGACAAGTGTCTCTAACATACTATCCATAATCATGCATATTAAACCATATTCACATGTGTAAGTTAAACTCAATTATCCCTATACAATCAGTGTAATTGAGCATCATATTGCATACACATGCAACACATCATGTAATTGGTGAATGTCTTATATAACATAGATAATAAACCTGCGCATTAAGGTGAAAACCCCCGGGCAACCCAAATCAAATAAACTTTCTCCTCAAGGCCAAAGCCCTCGAGCAACCCTATATCAAGTAAGCATGCTCTTTAAGGCCGAAACCCTCAAGCAACCGTTGCCCATGAAGACTAAACTCCTAAGCAGCCATGTTTATCAAGATTAAAATCCCAAGAAGCACTGCATGTTAGGACTAAAATCCCAAGCAGCTATATGTGATAAGCCGGTGTACTCAGACATATCATCTGGATTCTCAGGGTCCAAATATTTCAATGCATAACACATATAACATTTAGCTCTTCTCAATATGCAATTAACTCATCTAAACCCGGGGAGGCACCAAATCTCGAGCAACAATACTCATCATGACTAAATTCCAAATGAAATTATGTCCTTTTGGACCCAAGTAATTCGATAAGCCATCGATCAATTAATCCGACAAGCAATATCACCCAATTGCTTCCGATCGATCAATTACGGCTAATCTCAATACATCTCATTCATAAAACTCTTTTCATGATGTATTCAACATTGTACATACGTGAGCAACACTACATAAATCCTAATACATGAGGTAAGCTCCAATCAGTCCATATGTACATCATTCTTAATCGATATGTGTAAAATAATCACCACAATTGCATCCACATAGTGTATGCAAAACAATAGTGCTCAAATCTAAGCATTGACATATGCTTCATGATCAAACCCTCATTATACAATATGCATGTTTTCATAATTCTATCATCATTCCTTTTTACTAAAATCATGAATAAAATCCAGTGAAAACCTCAAAAAATACAAGTTGAAGTCAATTACAACCTTATGATAGATTTAAGTAAACATAATCATCACTACACTTAAGCTAGACATGGAAATATAAGTCACCCATAATTTAGCATGATGTGTAAAAACATACATGCCTATTTTTATGCTTTAAACTTGCTAGAATCCTAAAACATGGAAAAATTACTCAATATGAATTTAGGATAAGAATAATAACATAACACAATCCAATAACATGTAACCAATTTCATACTTGGATATTATAGCTTTTAAGGTAATATTCATGTCTTCATAATAGTATTTCCAAGTAAAAATAACTCCTCATAATCATAATAAATAAGATTTATGAAGAAGAACATGAAAATGAACAAAATATACAAAATGAAAAAACTGCTATTTGGTCATTCGAACGCCTATACAGTTAAATCTGGTTTGTCTTCAACCTTGCAAACCCAAAACCAAAAATACACAAAATCGACAAAAAATCCTAATATCACTTCTAAACATCATAATACTGAAATATAAGCTTAAGAAATGATAGAACTAGTCATTTATTAACTAAAATACAAGAAAATCCCTAAAAATGACATGCTTTACTTAACCCACCATTAAAGCTCAACATTAAGCAAAACTCACAAACATTCCAAACTTCAAGTTCAAAACATAAATCCATTTTAGAAGAAAAAACTCTTACCTTCAGGGAGCTCTTGGTCCGAAATCGAAGCTTCAATCTCCTCAAATACCTACCCACATTTAGGGTTTAGTTAATACCTTAATAAACTCGATTATTTAAGCTTAAATCACTTAAAAACTTGTAGATCTAGGGCTTTTTTTGTTTAAAAACAAAAATCCTTTGTTAGAGGTTTAAAATATGGATTAAAATCAGAAACTTTAGTTAGGTAAAACAAGATTCAACCTTGGAAAAGATGAGATTAAGAAAAATTAAACAAAACCCTAAGATAATAAAAATTTAAGACAAATCTTACCTGCATCAAGCTTTCCTTCTTAAGACAATCAGATTTATTGTAATAAAGGGGATATAAGACAACATTATGAGTGACAATATCTCTTTAAGTATTGACAATGAATCATCTTAACAAAATAAACAGATAAAATAAAAAATAAAATAAAATTTAAATGCGTGATTGTTGGCTATGGAATGTCCTGATTGTCGACTATCATAATATTCGGTGCGTACTTCTTTCACCCCAAAAGTGATAATCTTTTTCTCCAGTGCTGACAACCTTTTACTGATGGGTGACAGTCGACAGTTGAGAGATTCGCTAGTTGAGACGATCTATAGTTGCATATTCAAAATTTACTTTATTTTTTATTTTATTTATTTAGTTTGTTAAGATAATTCATTGTAAATTCTTAGGGAGATATTGTCACTCATGATATTGTCTTATATAATTTATTGTAATAAATCTGATTGTCAACTATTGACTGTTAGTACAAGGTTTTGCTTAGCATTAGACAAATCTCAGAATCAAGTAAAAATAAAACACATCATTAATTTTTAATTAGTTTAACATATTTATGGGTTTATTTTTTAAGATTGGAGCTTATAGAGAAAAAATGAATTTCTAATAGCTCTACCCGTTAGTTTGTACTGGCCTTGTTAGATTCCGGGAGGAAAGAAGAGGAGGAAACCGAGGAGGAAAAGGGGAAGTGGATAGAGAGGAGGGGAGGTGGAGGTGGGGGAGGAGGAGGAGAGAGAGAGAGAGAGAGGAGGGAGGAAGGAGGGGGAGGGGAGAGGAAGAAAAGGAAGAAGAGAAGGTGGTGGCAAAAGAGGGGAGGAGGAGAAGGCGACAGTGGAGGAGGATGTGAAGACAATGTTGGATGAAGCAGAGTTGGTGGCAAAAATGATGAGGTTGGCGGCAGAGGCGACAGTGAATGAGGGAGGTTGTAAAAAAAATCCCGCTGATTCCATTACTGTGTATGCTTGTGAATCATGGGCGTAAAAGTGATGTTTAAATTATTGGATAAGTCATAGTTTTTTTTATGTGTTATACTCCCTTCATCCCCATACTAGTTGTTTGGTGTTGCCAAGAAAATGTTTACTTTTGAAAATATGAGTATTGCACACTAATAATTAGGGTGCTTACAGACACAAATAAGCATTAACAAAGGGTTGTTCGTGCTCGTCCGCCATTTGCATACCCCTTATCCATGTCCGTCTATATCTGCCTTAGTCTTTATTATACTTTGTCAAAGTCTATCTGCTATGGACACAGACAGACATAAACAAATACTTTAACACTTAAATTTTATCTCAATTAAAATTGTCTATTAGTTATGTAGCATGTTAAAACTATTCTAACATGCTACCTAGGTACTAGATTCATGTTTTTAAGTTGTCGAATACATATGTAGTATGCTAAGGTTGTCCTAACTTGTGATATAACTTCTATATTTATGTTTTCAAGTTGTCAAGTACCTATGTAGCATGTTGGACTACCCTAACACGTTACATAAGTACTAAATTAATATTTTTAAGTTGTCAAGTACCTATGTAGCATATTAGAAATGTCCTAACATATTACATAGGTACTAAATTCTAGTTTTTTCCCTCTAGTATTTAGTTAAGGCTTGTCCTTGGCCAAATAGTAGGTGGACAAGGCTTGTACGTGTTTGTGTCTGCTAACAATTTGTCCATTTGTGTTCTGTCCACAAATGAAGCATTTTATCAAACAAACATGGCCATTTCCTGCAAACATAGCGTTTTAGGCAAGTATATGAGGGATGAGGCAGTTGAAGAGAATGAGAAAGACAGCCAATGATTAGGACTAAGTAGGGTAACCAAGGTGCGTATCTTTGGATTACATCACTTAGTATAAAATAATATTTTAGATTTAATCATGCCATCTTTTTTTATTTATAGTAGTATTACTAATGAAATTTCCTTAAATATGCTCCCACACATTCATTTTGAACAACCAAATAGAGCTATTAATGTAGGACATAGTAGTATTTAGTAATTAACTTTAACGAAGAACTCACCTTAGTTCTTAATGTAGGACATAGTAGTATTTAGTAATTAACGAAGGTGAGTTCTTTTGGTTCGCTGCCGCCTATAATCCTCCATCCCTCTGCCGCTGACAATGCCGCTCTAGACGACTATGCCATCTCCTACTCTCACCACTTCACCTTTGGCAAATCTACCCCAACTTCCCGCGGGAACCTTTGCTGCCAAAAGACACATCAGCTCCTCTTGTTCAAATCACCCCAATCCATATCACAAATCTGTCGCAAAAATAGAACTCACCCTCTGAAATCTCCGATCAAGCTCTTCCCAGTGAGAATCGAAACCAATCCAACTGGGATGGGTTTGCCATCACTTGAGTTTTTCACAATCAACCCCATTTGAAATCCGTTAATGGATTAGACCGCCACTGTCTGCCCCACTTCTGTCCTCTCCGGCTTTGTCATGCTGGTAGTCCCGTCAAGTACTCCCCTGCACCACAACGACTCTCGTCCAGCTGTAGCACCTCCAGAAAAAATGCCGCTTCCTCCACTTTTTCCAGTCTCTTTCCTCCCTATTTTGAATAGGTAGTGATGCCATCGGGTCGGGTTCGGGTTGGGTTTTGATAAACCCATCTTCGATACCATTTAAAATATCAAAACCCAAACCCTATTTCAAACCTGTCACGGTTAAAAAGTTTATACCAAACCCAACCCTAATGGTAAATTCAAAACCCAAACCCGACCTGAATAACATATAAACCCGTGAACACTATAACCCAACCCGACCCAACCCGAATCTGAAAGAAAAAATAAATTAATACAAACTGACCTCCTAACTTTGAGGATCAAAATACATCCTAACCTGCTATAGTCCAATATAAATCTCTAAAACTTTGAGGATCAAAATACATCCCAACCTGCTATAATCTAATACATATCCTTAAAACTTTGTGGATCAAAATACACTATAATCCAAAATGATTCAATAAGCAAATTCCACACTACCAACTATCCATATCATCCATAACAACACAAACATAACAAAAAATACAAAATAATTGAGCATAAAAAAATCCACAAAAAAAATTGCCTCCTTCAATCGAAACACAGTTGTAGCACTTCAAATCGTCAATTCTCATAGACCGGGTTTGGTAGAGTCGGAACTTCTTGAGGGAGTAAGAAATTTGATCGATGTCCGAATCGCTCGGGGCAGAGCTTTTGGATGATAGAGGGGCAATTGTAGGCTTCAAAATATCGAATTTCGCCATCTGACCCACCCAAAAAATGTTTGACTAAACGCCTCCCAAACAGAACTAACAAAAATCACAAAATCCCAACTCCCACCGCTTTCAGTCCTCAAAATAGGAAAATTCGAACAATCAAAATAGTCAACAATTCATCAAAGTTAGCCCAATCTGTTTATGCACCAATATTTAAATAAGACGATGTTGCTAATGCAATATCTAGAAGGTCATCCTTCACAAAAAATTATTTGTCCACACATTTACTAAAGAAATTCAAAAACTCAACAAAGAAAGAGAATGGTCAAGTAGACAATGTATGTAACCTAGAAGCAAAAAAAATCAAAACAAATCCACTGCGAAGAACCTTAAAAACCTTTTGGACTCCGGACAGGCATATCCAAATGGACCCGAGGGCGGCGAAAGACAGATCCAGACACAACTTGAGTAAAAGAAGTACCTTTCACTTCGGATCACAGAAGAGGGAGGATAGAAGTGGATTCAGTGTGAAAATTTTGCTTCTGCAGTCAGCTAAGGCCGTCGTTAGGAGTTGGCAATCGTAGCAAGCTGCCAATGAGATGGAGAGGGGTCTTGACTGGAATCTAGAGTCGACGAGATGGAGAGGAGGCATCGACGAAAAGGAGAGGAGGCGTCACCGCATCAGCGAGATAGAAAGGACCAGTTAATGAGCTCTGGAGGCGGAGCGGCGGACTAGTCAACCATGAAATTGAAATTAGGTCTCGGAGAGAATTAGGGTATGGATAACATATACTGAGTCGGGTCGGGTTAGGAAAAACCCAAATCTGACCTGACCTGAATGGTTCGGGTCAAAATTTAAACCCAAATCCGATTCATTTTAGCATTTAACATATCCAAACCTGACCCATTAGGGTCGGGTTGAGTTTATCGAAAAACCCGACCCGAGTGGTATCCCTATGAATAGGACTCTATTTTCTTTCTACCGAAAAGGACTCTGCTATGTTCCCTATTTTAATCAGGAGTTCTTTTGCTGTTTCGTGCTTGCGCATGGCTCTGTGCCGGTTCAAGTCAATTTTCCACTTCCAGATGACTCCTTCCACGACTCGGATCCGATTTTCCCCCAAAATCTTTTGAAAATTTTTTACATAACGTCATCAATTTTAACTTATTTTTATATCACTTGATTAGATAAAGTTTCAATCAAATAATATTTATAATAGATTTTATATTTATAGATAACAACATAAATGAATATTTTACATAAGTATTTTTTCATGAATACCTAAACTACCCTTATCATTTGATCTTTTTTGCCTCTCCTCTATTATGTGTTTGCCCTCTTTTCTCCCATCGACAACACCATTTTTGGTCGCTAACGAGGAGGAACCGCTTTAGTGACGGTGTTGAGCAGTTGCCATTATCGGAAAATGGAAGCGCCATTTCAGTCTTTGTCGTTGCAGTTGAAGTCGACATTGTACCTGAAGATGGAAGACTTGGAAGGAGTCATGGATGAGATGGACGAGCTTCGACAAAAGGCCCTTAGCGTATTCGTGGAAACTCTGAACCCTACCCAAGCTGTCCAATTCTTGATCATCACGGCGGAGCTCCACCTCTAGATTCATGAATGGGGAAAGGATCGAGACACATCACAGGAGCACCAACACCCCACTGAATGAGATCATCCAATCCAACTTCATATATAAAAAAAAATTTGTTGTTTTTTACGAGATTTAATTTGGGAGCACCAAGATGTTCTTTCTTGCGTGCGGCAATTTGAGCTTTGCTTCACGTTGTTGGTGTGGGAGGTGGTGCTACAGTGATGGTGCATTGGGTGGGATGGGAGCTCCTGTGTGGTCGATTTTGCTATGCGCTGTGCTTAGTTGGGTCAGGCTTTGTGCCACTGGTTTAGTGTTGCTTTGCTGATTCTGTGTCATTGTCATTATTCGTCGTTGTTGTTGGGGGAAATGGTGAAAATGCACTTGGCTTTTGAATTCGCTGCTATACTAGACTTTTGGGATAGCAGAATTCTGATTTAATTCGGGAGTGTGCACACTGCACATTCATTTCGGTCCTAATGGGTGGAGTTCATTTTTCTCAGCTACCAGTGCATTGAATCGTGCTTGTTGCTTGGGGTGGGATAGTAATACAAGTAATGTATTTATTTTTTTGCTATTTTGAATTGGTCAAATTCAATATTCATTGGTAATTGAGGTCTAACTTCTAATTTTTTGCTGCATTCGATTGCCACTTTCTTGTTGAAAACTGTCATGTTATTCAGTTTTATTATGAAGGCATGCATATATATGAGAACAAACATATCTGTGTACTCAGTGTTTCTTATTTGTATTTTGAAGTACTTCAATTCAGTGACATCAGGTGTATATGTAACATTTTCAACACCACATTTGCTGATTTGCTTTTGTTTTGTTTGGATTTTTTTGTCTATAAATGAGAGACAGTAACATCCTGGCATAGGGAGAGAGGAACAAGTACTGTGTACCTAGCTGAGATGCCTAAGTACTATGTTACACCAGGAACCAGTTTCATTGGTGCCTGCATAGTGAAATTGTCACGCCCCGGCGATGCCCGACCTGAGCCAACCCGGTCCAGGGGCCGGTCAAGCGCGCGGGGGCGACGAAGTGAAAATTGAGAAATGATCTAGCGGAAGACTTAACCCTAACCACGGGCGATTAACAGCAACACGGAGTGCGCACAATCCTTTGAGCAAGAGTAAATAAAAGGGGAGAAAAAGGTGTTGCTTATCACAAAGTAAACAACAATCTCAAACCCACAAACTTAGTTAAGTAAAGCCCACACCGGCTCAAAATAAGTCATAATCATCACAACTGTAGTATATGACATAAATCCAAAACAAGAACCCCACACAAAGGTTCGAACATAAAGCATGAAACAAACGCAGGTAAGTCACTCAACGATCTCCATCATCACACCCAAGCTACCTCTGACCTTTCCTCAAAGAGGCAATCCTGTCCGTCTGCATGTCGCACCACGCAACCCCAAATCAAAAAACGAAAGAGGGGTGAGTTTTAACACTCAGCAATGGTTTTAATATCACTGTCAACGTAGAAAATACGATAGCTTAGAAATGAGATCGTTCAGATCAAAGATTTACATGGTGCATCACTTTTTGATCACACATTCAGATCACCTAACACTGCATCATAATGCATAATATCAACCTGCATGGATGTATCTCTAGCATACATATTCCCACATGCATTCACATCATACCAATCCCGCATGGATGTATCTCTAACATACATATTCTCACATGCATAATATCATCACAACCTGCATGAATGTATCTCTAACATACATATTTCCACATGCATTTTATCATCAAAGTCAACATGCATTGATGTATCTCTAACATACATATTCCACATGCATAACATCAAAATCAACATGCATGGATGTATCTCTAACATACATACTCCCACATGCATAATGTCATCACAATCCACCTCCATCAAGGAGTAATCACACGTTAACGTCACACAGACGGGAGCATAGACAAGGCCACGAAGTCGTGTCATGGTCCAAAATTCTACACAAGAATTCAAGAAAGATCGGGGTTGTCAATCCCTAATACTGCTCGCCCTGGACGATCCTGGCCAAGGATGTCCCATTCTCACACAGAGAATCTAGAGCAGGGGTGTTCGCCCAGGGACATCTCCTGCGGAGGGAAGAGCCCGAGTTCTCACACAGAGAACCCTAGAACACGTGGTAGCGGGGTGCACACGGCATACCACACTGGATTCTCAGGGTCCAGATGACACACAATAATATTCTCACATATCCGCAAGACAAGTACACAACTCGTCCCCACATCATTCCATTAAAGAAGACTCAACCCGGGGAGTGCACTCGTTCCACACAGGAACTTCAAATCGTTCCACACAGGAACTTCAAATCGTCCCACACAGGAACTTCAAATCAAAATATGTCCTTTCGGACCAATCAACTTGCGATTAATCCACGACCGATCAATCCGGTACACAATTCCATCACATTGCATCCAATCGGTCAAATTCGATTAATCACGATGAAGCCTCACTTGGAAATCCATTTTCATGATGCATGCAGCATGGTACATGCGTGGGCAAAGCATACATGAATCCTAATCATGATAAGTGCTCTCACCAACCCCTAATGCATCATTCATAATCACAATATTAAGCTTCAACATCATCATTTAACCCCCACAGGTGTGTGTGTGTGTGTGTGTGTAACTAGTAGAAGCCTTTCACATAATGCATATCAACATGCTTGAAAATCAACTCACTACCACACTACACATGTGAATTTCTACCTAAACATGAATTCCAGCGGAAATCATAGTAGAAGAATCGTTGAAATCATAACTAGATTCAAAACTCAACCACAAAGGCTAAACACATATAACATCACTCATTTCATCATTGAGTCATGACATTCACCAACATTCACACACCACTAACCACAATCTATCATGACAAATCAGTCCAACAATGATTATAGTCTTACTGAAAATATATGCTTAACCAAAGGGAAACAACCATTCATAATTTCAAGATAACGATTCCAACGTCATGCCACAAAGCATGTCATTCCACCATCTCTAAGCATATATCTCAACTCCATAAACTCAATAGCATTCATTTCCAGTAACCTAACATAGCTTAAAACACTCCACATTCATATAAAATTGGCAAGCTAAAGTGGAATCATCAAAATAGACATCATATGCACAACACACAATTTCCTGTGTAGCCGATCGATCGCCCTTCAGGCCGTTCGATCGGTTATACGCAAAAATTTGAAATTTATAGTTCAGCCGATCGATCGCCCTGCAAGGCCGATCGATCGCCAACACGGCAGAACAGTCATCTTCTTTCTTTCGCAAAATCAAACTGAAACACCATAGATAACACTTCAAATCCACATCTAACACCCTAATCATCATCAAAAGTCCTCCTTGGCTTCCAGAATATCAAACCAAACCATAATAATGCAAAACCCTAAGAAATCGGGATTAAATAATTCCATTTTCTAATCTTACCATTAACACACTAAATCAAGCAAACCATTTCGAAATAAGCCAAAAATGAAGAGTTTTACCATGGATAAACAGAGATTTCGAAGACCCATTACCTCAGCACTTGATTAAGCTCAGATTGAAGAGTCACCCTTCTTGAAATCCTTGAAAACACAATGAGTTTAAATTAAACTCTAATAGAAATCGATTTACCCAAGAAATCCCTAATTAAACCTTAGATCTAGGGCTTGTTGGTAGTAAAAATCGAATTTTGAATGTTAGGGTTTGTAGTAAAACACAAATCAGTAGCTTTTGATGGTCAAAAACGAATTGAATCAAGGGGAAAATGGTAGATTTGGAAGAAATTAAGAGAAAAGGCAAGGATTAGTGCTTAATTAGAGTAAGCTTACCTTAATCGGCTTCTAATTCGGGCTTAAGTGGGGATTAGGCCAGCCCTCCTTCCTTAGCTTATTCCCAAAAATGGAAATGGCTCTGGTTTGCCCTTTTATAGTAAGGGTTGGGGTAGGCATAGGTAAGTTTTGGGGTGTAAATATGAAAAGTAGGCTAAAAGTGGGTATTTTACAAATTTAAGCACAATTTAAGCCTAATAAAATTCTGAAAATTTTTGTGGGACCTTAAGTATATGTCTAGGTTCATTTGACACAAAAATAAAATTTTCAACGGTGGGGCCCACAGGGTTCCCGCCAAAACCCTAATTTTTGGGAAAATAGTGAAAATTCCGAAAAATCTCAAAAATTCACATTTAGTTTAAAATCACTAAAAACTACTAATATTGAAGTTAATTTTGGTTAAAACTATCACAAACACTATTTATTTATGAAATCACCGAATAAGATCAGAAAATACGTAAATCTCACGATAACCCATAATTAAAGAAAACTAAAACCGGTTCAAAGATGAGGGTCCTTACAGAAATGTTTGCTTGAAAAGGGCCATGTTGTGCAGACTACGTTGTGAAACCCATGTAAATTTTTGGCTTTCGGTTCCAATTACAACATGTTCTTATAAATTTCTTTTTAATTACCTTAAATCTTTTGTGCCTGTTTTTTTCTACCGGAATGGTAAGACTAGACAATTTTATGTTTAGTCCATTTTCAAGTTCTTAGGCGCCCAAAACTTTTTTCAATTTGCAGTAGAGGTTTAGTCTCTATCTCTCCTATGAAAAAAGAGGGGGCCAGTCAACTGAATGCTTTCAAACTCAGTTGAGGGAAGTGCATAGTCTGGTTGAATGCTCCATATTACAACTGAATTTAGTTGAGACTGGAATATGGTTGGTTTTATTTTTGATAGATCATATTTTAACTAGGTGGGAAATGTAAAATAATAGGAAATAAGAATTGACTGCATATTAACTAAAAAATTGTTTATTCACCTCAAATTTTGCTAGTAAGAGAATCTAGAATTGCATTTTATAGATGTTTGGTGTTATTTCCGATATAGCTACATGAAGACTTATTACTCTTTATTTGTAGAGGACATTGAGAAGGTTGGTTTCCTTTGGAAGCTTGATGGGGCAAAAGAGAGGCTTAAGGTGGTGCGGGCAAATCTATTGGTGGAGGGGAGTTTTGATGAGGTCATTAATGGTGCTCATGGAGTTTTCCACACATCTCCTATGTTTGTACCCTACGACAATAACCTTTAGGTAAACAGAATGAAAATGGAAGGCAAGAGATGTTTTTGGTAGAAAAGTTAACAACAAGCTCACACATGAATGACTCGCATGTTGTGATGCATCCTTTCAACTATAAATTTCTAGCTCATGTACTTAAATTAACTATTTGTTATAGGCAACTTTGCTCAATCCTATTATAGACGGTACTACTAATGTGTTGAAGTCCTGCTCTAAAGCTAGTTCAGTGAAGTGAGTTGCACTTACTTCTTCCTGCTCTATCACATATTGTGAGGATGCGATAAAAGCTTCCCCACTAAATGAATTACAAGGAACATGAGAACTTGAAAAGCATTTATAAGCTTCAATAGGAACGAACAAGGAAGGAAGGCAAACTAGTTGAAGCTTTGAACAATTTTCCTTTTTTTTCTCTGTATGCACTGGGCAGAAATTTGTTCTCTTCATTAGAGCTTTTGAGAAGCAATAAGTGTGATATAGATTCTATTATGTAACAATTTCATGACTTTTGCAAATTCCATAGGCATTGAAGCCGATACCATTAGGACAAGAGTTGTATTGGGTTGAATTATTTAATTGATGTCAATTTCTTTTTACGCCACAACGCTATCATGCTACCCCTTGAAAATACTTTATTAAAATTTTAAAATTCTATAACATTTAATTTGTTTAATGCCTTACATTTTTATGATAATTCAGACAATATAATTAAATTAGAGTTTTCAAAATTTGTCCTTATACTAGTATTTTTGCCTTTTTATGCCACAACACTATCATGCTGACCCATGAAAATACTTTATTAAAATTTTAAAATTCTATAACATTTAATGTAATAAATGCCTTACACTTTTATGATAATTTAGACAATATAATTTAATTAAAGTTTTTAAATTTTATCCTTGTACGAGTATTTTTTTGCCTTTTTACACCACAACACTATCATGCTGTCTCATGAAAATACTTTATTAAAATTTTAAAATTCTATCAGTCTTGTCAGTATGGTCATTGGTCATCAGTCCGTTTATTAGTATCTAGCTAAATTTTAGAGGCTGTTTGCTCGATTGAACCAGAATGAACTTGATTCTCATCAACTATCTCTATTTGTAAATAGCTTAATGAGGAGTTTGGTTCCAACTTGGGTTTTTCTACGAAGCAGTAGGTATTTTAGATTTTACCTACACCAAGCCCCTCCTCTGAAGCTTCCTCGACGAGCTGGCAGAAAACTCGCTAGAGATCCTGAAGACCAACGGAAGGCGGATTGGAGGAAGGCGACGGTTAGAATGTCACAAAGCAGAGGATTATTTTTTCCCTGCGTGTGAGAAGGAGAGGGCTTTTGTTGGTGAGAAAGCATGGGTGCTGAGATGGGAAGCCGGTGGCGCCATTTAAGAGATGAGGATGATTTGGGTTGGCGTAGCCGTGGGTAACGAGACCACAACAAGTTCCTCATCGCCAAGCTCCTCCCGGCAATGAAGTCCCTCCACGCGGCCTTCCACCTAGCTGGTCCGAGTGCGGTTGAGGTGACGATCCCCATTCCTTGGGCATCCTCACCACCTCTAAGCCGCCATCAGCCGGATGGGTCAGACACGAGTACGACCAGGCCTTCTTCGTGCCGACACTGGTCTTTCTTTACCGGACAAAAACACATTCATGGTGAATCCCTACCCCTACTTGGGGTTCATAGACCGTAGGCAGAACTACACGCTCTTCAAGCCGAATCGTGGGAAATCCAGAGAGCATGAAAGTTTACAGCATAATCATGCTGCTCTTTGAAATCCACTAAAAATTGTATGACAATATAATCATGCTACCCTTTGAAATTCAGTGGAAATTGCATGGCAGCATAATCATCTATGCTCTTTGAAATCCACTAGAAATTGTATGGCAACATGATCATGCTGCCCTTTGAAATCCACTGGAAATTGTATGACAACATGATCATACTACCCTTTGAAATCTAGTGGAAAATGCAGGGCAACATGATCATGCTACACCTGTTATATACCTATATTTGGGATAAATCTCAATCTCCATAAACAATAGCTAGCACAAAACTTAAATAAAAGCAAACTAATAGATCTACAAAAAAATCAAGGCGAAAGAGAAACAACATTGACATACGTTAAAATTCCCCTAAAGCAAAAGAGAAAGACCTCTGCATTGTAATGGAGTAATGGAAGAAAATTGAAAAAAATTTGTGTGTCATACTTGGAAGAAAAGTGTGGAGAAGAAATACACTAGAGGACTAAAGAGAGAATCGTGAGAGGACAGAGGAGCAAATCACTGGAGAACTGACGATACAATCACCGGAGGATGGAAGAAAGAGTTGATGGAGGATGGAGGGCCAAATCATTGGAGGATAGAGGACCAAATCACCGGAGGACGGATGAGAGAATTGCCGGAGGATGGAGGACCAAATCGCTGGAAGACTGAGGAGAAAATCACAGGAGGAAGGAAGAGCAAATTGCTACAGGAAGATAAAATTTCAGAGATCTAATTTGAAATCGATAGAGGAATAGATCAAATAGGATTTACAAGCGTGGGTATTTTTGTCCATTTACACAGTCACCACCATTAATGATGTTTTATAGTAGGTAAATTTGTTACTGTATCTTTTTGTAATTACTAAATTTTCTTTGACTTTATATGTTATGGTCTCTGGGTCCACTTATGGTTCCGTTTACACTTCGTCTTCTTTGGGTCTGCATAGATAGCTAACCCAAAAATTTGGATTTGGTATTGGATGCACCTTCTCCATTATTTGTCCAAGCAATTCAACATTTAAGCAGAGCATTGGTGGGCCCAAGTTCATATTTTATCTTATGTTGCAAGTATTAATGACCCCCTCGAGGATGAGGTAGAGCGGAAGCAAGGTGGAATGTTATGACTAGCCCAAGGGGTCGGGTCCACCTTTAAGTAGTATTATTATTAGGATTTAATTATTAGTCATTGTATTTTAGAGTAATTAAGATTTTATTGGGCTTAGGCTTATGCTAGAGTCCCATTCTAGTTAGAAGTTCATTGTAATCAAGAGTTTTATTAGCATTAGGATTAGGTTTATTAATTGGCTACAAATGTGTAGAGGCTATGCCTATTTTGAACATCACAAAGTTCAAAAATCATATTCAAGTTAGTTTATTTATATTTATCGTTCAATTATTTTTCTTATTCTTTTCTTGTAATTTTACTTGTGTAGACCTCCATCTACACTATAACCCCATAAACTCCCTTATAAATTTATGAGTAAAACATAGTAGTGAAGGGATTATTGGGGTGCATATAGAGCCATTTTTTAAAATAAATGTATCTTATATAACTTAGGAAAATTTTTATATGAGCTTGGGCTAATGCACATCAGTGTGACCTCGGGCAACATGCGTCATCAAATTGAGATTTGATTGCACAAGGGGGTAAAAACTAATGTGCCCCTTGAGTTATTTGCATCATCAGATTGAAATATGATGGCTCGCGATGCCCACACTCACACAGTTGTGCATGAGATAGAGCACCTATTTCATATTACCCTTCTCATAGTAATTAGTAAATGGAGAAAAGGCTTAAATAAGCTGGTTTTGTTAAATATTATGCTTCATCTATCCTATATTAATAGCTACATTTGAAAATTTTGTGAATTTTGTTGAAAACTAAAACCCCTAAGAGAAGGGAAATTATGCTTATGATACTATTTTTGAAGTACCTACACACTTAAACAAAATAGAGTTATTAATATGGAATAATTTTTATTCCCAAATGTAGCTGTTAATTTAGGATGAATGGAATATTTTTTTAAAACATAATAAAAATTAAAAATGATCCTTAAACAAGGAGTGATATCCAAAAAGAAAAAAGAAAAGAAGAAAAGAAAAGAAAAGAAAAGAAATATTAAGTTAATTTTGTGGCTAATTTATTGCTAAGAGCATTTAAGTGGTCAATTTTTTTATCCTTTACTTCAATATTTTGATTACTCATATGCTGACATGGAAATTTGACTACCCTAACAAAAGAGCCCTAACCCTTTAACCAGAATTATCATTTTAATATTTTTCTACTTACTATTACTTTCTAAATAATTTATAACCTATTTGGCTACCCACATTTGGATAGTGAATTTTGGCTACTGAAAGGGGTAGCCCAAACCCATCTGGTACTCAGTTATGCGCACAATATAAGGAACATATGAGAGCCTTTTAGCAATGAGATTGACAGTTAAAGCATGTTAACATCAATTTACACTAGTATATACATTGCCGATCTCAAATATCAAAGTTTTCATACATCCCTTACAATCTCAAATATTTAAGGTTCTTATGCATCCCTTACACTGAGTGCTTTATTAGTGAAAAATATCAAAATTGCTTCCCGGTTGGTGTTGCTGTAAGCTACTTTATATGAGGTAGAAATGTGAGAGATGTTACTGGCCACAGTAACTTTAGTCCTTCTCATAGCATAGGCCATTACGAATGGGCAAATGGCCAAAGGTTTTTTGTTTGGGACCTCTGCGGGGCAAGGACCAAAGCCCGTCTTTATGAAGGAAGAATTTTCCATATTCTCCTCCGACAATTTGAGATATAATATAAGAAATACTAGTAAGTCTTTGATATTTGGGATCGATGATGATGTATATATTTACATATGTTAATATCAATATCATTAATACAATTATGCGCTAACATATGTACTCTTCATGGATAAAGGACTCGTGCGTTTCTTACGTGGGCTCAAGTCTAAGTAGGACATTAAAAATACTGTCGCCTCTCACCTGATGTCGGAATCAGTCTACTGCAAAAGATTTGAAAAAGACAAATTCCCTTCTGAAAATGTAAGTGAATTATTACGGACAAGAGGGCCCGATGTTCCCCATTCCAATTGATGGGCTTGCTCCCCTCCATAATTGTTGATCCCCAGTCAATGGCCCACGGGCCAAACTTAATCGTACTCGTACATGTCTGTCAACTAGGCATTTCTAAATCTGTCTGCAGTATGCCCATCATATCTTTTTGTATGGGTGAAATGTGAGTTGTGACCAAGCCCTCCCATGTGGACGATGTTTGAATGTGCCCGCCGTATTGCGTAGTGGTAGACCATCACACTGCCGACACACTGTGCATAGAGCCATCATTAAAACAGTGCAACCAAATTTTACCCGCTTGAAACTGATTACTACTTAGGTGATGATTATAAAAGGCACCAATTGCCAATTAATCAAATTGAATACTCACACCAGGCGTTATTTAATCCCTGGGATGAACTCATGAATAATCACACTGACGTTATTTAATCAAATTGATTATCGAAACACGTCTGTGATCAATTTGATGCACATTCTGTCAGCTATCCCGCGAATAACAGCCGTGGGCTTAGTAGTTTTCACTCAATGAGGAACACAGTTTTCAAGCTCCAAAAGCTGCCAATGTCTTCACTAAGACTGCCTACTTTATGAGGAGAGCTTTAAAAATTAACATGACTCCACCATTGACTCTACTTGGCTTCTCAAATCAAACTGCATTAACTCAAATAACTCCATAATATCTAATAGTATAGTTTTTATTCAAATCTTGTAGGATATCATCATATTCAAAGTCCAATTGAACCATCCTTTTGATTATTATTATACTCCTTCTGTCTTACATTAATTGTTCCATTTAGTTTTTTTAAATGAACTAAAATTAATTTATTTTAAAAAATTAAATAGAATTATTAATTTAGGAGATGGAGCCAGTTTTTATGACATTCTATTCATTTACTAGTTGAAAAATAGTTCAATAATTACATATATTAATATTTCTATACATAATACAATAAAAAATTTAATATATATTTTTAAAATTAATTAATATTTTTTTATTTAATACTCCCTTAATTTCATATTAATAACTCTATTTAATTTTTTAAAATAAATTAATCAAAAATAAGCATATAGAACAAAGGGGGTATCTTTAAACTTTCATAGATGATTCCATTGGACTAGATTGAAATTCTTAATCAATCAAAGTTTGAGTCGAAGTCATTTTTAAAACATTAATGAGGAAGATATTCAAGACGGAATTTGCCCTATGCAAATATAGAAAAGGCCGAAGGCCAACTATCTAGAGGATGCACTAAACAAATTCTCAGTTCGTCTTAAATTAATAATTTTATTTTTAAAAAAATATTTTATATTAATAATTTTATTTTTTTTTTAATTTAAGTAATTAGGTACTTAAAAGAGAGTAGTATTATAAGCTAATTTTTCTCTTTTTTTATATGTAAATTTTATTATTAAATAAAAATTATTTTTTTTAAAATATAACTATTAATATAGGACAAAGAATATATATAATTAAATAAATTTAAGTTAGATGATTATCATTTTCCATGTGAAGAAGAGAGAAACATTGGCTCCATGTTTGGCCGGCTTGTCCTTGCCGACAACTGAGGATTCAATTAAGCTATAAAATAATGGGTCATATCATAGAGGAAAAAGATAAACAAATTTGTAATTGGCGTAGAGGCAACACACGGAATTCAATTATACCCAATAAGAAAAGAAAATCAGCAAAACAGCTAACTCCCTAAGCGTTTTTAACCTAAAACAACCGATTCCTGCAAAAAGAATGAAAAGAACCACCATTTCATACCTACGGACACTATGGACCCAATCCTACTCCTAATCCCCTAAAGCCCAGGCCAATCTCTATATCTGAAGAATAGTTCTCCTCTAACCCCTAGAATCTGCTTGACCTTTTCTCGGATTGCTCCCCCCACACCCAATCATCTTGCTACATCTGTACAAAATCTTTTTAATTATAAAAAAAATACCCAAAGACATGGCTACCCAATTTTCTGGCATTCACACTTGCTCAACCTTGCACTTTGTACTCAAGAAGTGCATGGTTGCCTGAGTTGCCAAGGTTGATGCTATTCTTGCGCACAAACTGAGGCACAGGCGCAGGGCTCTTTTGCCCGGACTTGATCCTCATCTCAACAACTTTCTTGTGGGAGTTGGAGTGCAGTGCGGCGACGAATGTCGGGCTGGCAGCCGGCCGGTACTCCGGGTACAGCCGGCCAGATTTGTACCGGACCCCACAAGCATTGCAAAGTGTCTTAGGTCCCATTGGGCCAGCCCGCCACTGTGGTGTCTTTGTAATTTCACAATGCATGCACTTCCTAATAGGCCCCGCAGCGGACACCGGCAGGGACAGATTTTTGTTTTTCTTTGCTGCCTTTTTAGCAGGCGATTCGGACTCGGCGAAGCTGTCCAATTCCGGTGGGAATTCGGAGCAAGTGATATAAGGTGGTGCAGGGTCAGTCTCCGAGCAGGAGGAGGCCGGAGAGACAAGGGAGACCGGCAGGCGGGGAGAGAAGGAGGCCGGGCGGGGGCGCTTGCTGCGGGCGCGGCCAGGGACGACCATGTGGGGGCCGAGAGGCATTGGTTTTCCAGTGGAGGAGCTACTGTCAAGGACAGAGACGGGGCTGGAAGTCCGGAACTGTGATTCTTTGCGGGTCAGGTCTTCCTCCAAGTCTATGTTCCCCGCAGAGAAGGAGTCCTCCACAAAACTTGAAAGCCATTCGAGCTGGGCAATGTCCTCAGACTGCCAGTGGCAAAAAAATTCCAGTCAGCAGGCAGGAAGTTCAGTTCATAAACGCACTCTAATCCATTATATATATAAGGCCCTCAAATTAACACCAAAAATGAATATACCATTTAAATTATATATTTATCATACAAATGATTAATAAGTGAAGCCCGGACTCAGATGTGGCCAAGGGCGTTGTTTCAGTTTAAAGCAAGAACAGGAGGATAAGGCCCAATAAATTAGTTCGGTTGTTCAATTAGCTTTTGGGAATTGGGACTTGGCGTGGACAGTACTCTCACTCACACAGACAGGGTCCACCCCTTTTACCAGATCTTTCAATCGTGTCCAGGCTAAAGGGGGGGTTAGGACTTGGGATTTGGGACTGACACTTGGTCTGCACACCCTCACCCACCAGCCAGAGAGACCAGACGCCTCTCAGTATGAAATACGAAAACCCGAAACCAAGTACGGCCGATCAACTCAGAGTGTTGAATCTATCATGAAACCAGAACGAACACGAAATGACCGTAAAACAGAACAAAGGTGCTGCTGACGGGCTTTTCTTTTTTAACGAGGATAAAAAAGAAAGAACAAGATTTTTGGGCATGTTGGGCAGTCTAGTAAAAGACCGGCTGCACTGCTTCAGCAGCAGCTGCTTCTGCAGGAGGGCAGATGCAGCCCAACAAGCCACTGCCGCGTGACAGTAACCAAAGCCATGCCAGTGGCCAGCCCCACACACGGCCCCAGATTAGACGCTTCAGTCGCCTTGTTGGACAATAGCGACCCCGGGCTGCTCTCTTCCCGATTCATTCACCTTCCATTATTAAAAGTTAAGAATAAAAATCTTATCGCAACAGGGGAAAGTGGTAGAAGCACATTGCCCAGCCGAATTAAAGATAAGTGACAGTAATCTCTTATCTTTAATACTTGTTCTTTTATGATTAAAGAAACACGAAAACTTATAATCTTATTTATGTAATAGATGATGCAGAAATGAAGAGGAAGGAGAAGAAGAAGCGGGTGAAAATGAAGAAAATTAATTGGGTTGTGAAGGAGGAGGGCTTACAGGAACGGCAAGGCCGGCAGCGAGGTCCTCGTCAGTGCTGAGGCTGCTGGCGTGCCCGCTGGAGAAAGGCGGGGAGTTGGCGGAAAGGGCCAGTGGATCCGGCACGGAGGATGGCCAGAGCACGTCCAGGCCACCGTGGGCCTCTGTAGGCAACAACCCGCCGACGCCGGAGACGTCGAACTCGTCTGCGGGGAAGTCGAGGAGGTCGTCGATGTGGTTGAAGAAGTCGCCACATACTTCATCGTCCAGCTCCTCAAACAGGCCGCCGCCGCCGCCGCCGCCACGCCCCACCATAGTTACAGTTGCTGCAGGGCTAACAGTTACTCTTCCGTGTATCTGTTTGCGTTTTTGTCCCTGAGAGAGAAAAAGCAGCGCTAATATGAATGAAATGAAGGCTGTATAAAAAGAGGGCGGGGAGGAAGGGGGTGGCGTGCCAGGCCTCTTTCCAGTGCTCGGCCAACTCAAAATACCAGAGAATCTGAGCACCTCGGCTGAGTGGGCTGGCCTGTGGGCGCTAACGTGCGCGGTTTCTATGGGACCCCCCTCACGCGGTGCATTTAAAAAAGAAGTAAATCTAATTCAAAGAAGGCGGAACAGGTGTGAGGGTGAGGCTGAGGCTGAAGAGGAGCCTGGGAAGATGAAAAGTGGCGAACTATTTTCGAATATTTGAAATGAAAATGTATTCAGAGCATCCGGCGCAGGATAGAGGTCATGGGGCGCCAGGCATAACTGGGAAAGCGTTCCAGAATCGGAGTGGGCTCCTCCTACTTTAGATTCTCGCAGCCATATGCATGGTCCGAAAATGGAACGAATAAATGAAATTTCTGGGCATTGAGAGAAGGCCCTGCTAGCTTCTCTTCAGTGAAATTCGAAAATTTGAGGAAATCTCTGGGCATAAAAATCCCGGTGAAGTGATGGAGAATAATCAGCTAGAGTCTAAATAAATAGTGAGAAATTAATTACAAACTCTGGTGTTTACCTTGAAATGAAACTCTCTTCAGAAGCTCTGCTACTACAAGCTTTCTCTTCTTGTCTCAGGGGATAATGGCGGACAACGAGAACAGAGGTGCAAAACTACGAAATAGCAGCGGTATCAAGTGTGCACTGAAGCAGAAGCAAAAGGACTCGGAATTTCTGAAGCAGAAGGGAGGAATAACACGAACCAAAATCACTCCATGAAACTTAAACTACAAGTTCAAACTGAAAAATGATTCCCGCGCTAATTCTTCAAATAGCCCAAGAACAAGAAAGCCCCGACCAAACAGAGCACCTGACTTTAAACCTCCGGACACAAGAAGATGGAGGAGAGAATGAGGAATGAAAGAGGGAGAAGCGAGACACTAAAAAGGGAAGTGGGGGCAAGCGAGCTCACAGCTAGCTCTCTCTCTCTCTCCCTCTATATCAACACTCCAACACTTGTTCTGGTAGGTGAGCCTCCCTCTTCATTGCAAGCTGTCTCTTTTTTCACAATCCCCTCCCACCCCCACACTGTCGTCACCTTCAAGCCTCCTCGGGACCCACCTCCACCGCTTCCTCCTCTCCACCTCCTCCCCCTGTGATCTTTCTGAGCTTCAGAACTCGGGGACGAAAGAGGGGGTAAATACGGAAAGCAGAAGTCGTACGCTGAGAGGCTGATTGTAGTCTTGCAGTGCTGTATCCTTTCCACTCCTCTTTGATATCCTGTCTTCCTCAGAGCCTGAGAACACCCTCCAAGCCCCGGTGGCCTTATATATAAGGCCTGGGGTTCTCGGCCTTTGACCCTTCCATTCTATCGTTGGTGGACATTTCACGTTACAGCTCGGGGAAGATTAATGGAGGTGAAACTGTGAAACTGTGGAAGCGTCACTGACTAGTAGACTAATACTATGATAGGCTGACTAATCAGGGGTAATGATGATTAGGGGGTTGGAGTTACGGTTTTGGTCCTCTGGAATGGGCACATGGTGCACAACCACCTAACGAGGCAAGAATTCAAATCCCCTATCCGCTACGCATCACGGTTTTCAAAAATTCCGGGGGGCATTAAAGGCAGAATAAAATAAGGAGATGATAAAGGGGTAAAAGCGATGGGAGAACAGATGGTGGTTTCGGTGCTACTGCAGCTCAAATAAAAAAAAGAGGGAAATAATGAATTTGATAAGGAGGGGGAGTGACATGGGCCCCTACAGGCCACTGACTCTGTCGTCTTCCTTTGTTCTTTCTTTAGATTTTAACTGACTTGAATTGCACTCTTTGAATGTATCCTTTGTAGCCTACCCTCTCTTTCCCTTGTTTGTTCCCCCTCTCTGTTCATGCTCACTCACAACGGAATTCAAACAGTTTTTGAATTTGAGCTTCATGTGTAGTGGCAACCCCACGTGACAAATGTATTAATTTCAGTGATTTGCTTCTTAATTTGTATTAGGGAAAGAGGGTCAAGTAGGGCTTTACATTTCTTTACTTTGAAGGGAAGAAAAAAGATGACCAATTTGGTGAATGAAATGCTTCCCTAACTACGGCATTTGGGGCAGCCTCAGCCATGTGGCCGGCGACGGGCCCGCCTTTGCACAAAAAGCCTTCTCTTGGAATGATATTGTTAGGCGGGACTCGCACATTTTAAATTCCCCGCTTTGATTGCCCAAGCTACAGTTCTTTTAACCACTATATATAATCAAATTATTGTAATCAGATCAAAGGGTGTAAACAAAACTAAGGCAGCCTATGCACCTGAGATACTCCGCTGGCCCACAGATCTTTGTTGACACAATAATCAAGCCACCGAATGGCACATTCATAACATTATCATCGCTCTTTCTCCCTCAATGACATCTCATCTACAAGACATGTACGCTCGAACAGCACGTACACCAGGGTCACCTACCATTTTGGCCCCAAGACGAGGAGAGCTACGGAGTACACAAGTGGGCTCCCCTCCACATGCTCCGCAACTTGGGCGAGAAAAGAAAAAAATCCGTGTCTGCAGGGGGAAACACATGGCCAGAGTCATCACGGCCGTGTACGCCCCTACGGCTAACCGCTGTCTTCAAGTCCTTAATGCGTCTAAATTACCAATGGTTACAAGACAGGACGACGGGTTGAGTCAATACAACGAACATGTGGTTGGCAGCTCACTGTCCGGGTAGCGAGCACTCGCCCGGTCGCCGTCGCGGAACTAGCGGTTGATTGATGACAATGGACCATCACCTTCTCCGTCTGACGAGATTGCCCTTTCACCTAAATCGCCATTTCTGCCCCATCGCACTTGTCTACCTTTTTATTATCCCGAAATTGCCCTCCGAGCCCCGCGTCGCCCTGGCCAAGTTCAGCTCCCAGACCGGGGTGTTTCGGCCATTTTAGAAGCTCAGTGTCGGCGCTTATAAACCAGTGATACGGCCACCTCGAGACTGATATTTATTTCTACACTATAATTTTTTTATATTATATAATTTTTATGTTGTCACTTAATTTTTTGTTTAATTATGAGTAATGTTATGGCAACCTCAATTTTCATAGGAAGCTCACTTTATTATTTTCAAACCATTGATGAGTGAGTCTCCCTCATCAATGGTTTAAAATAATGAAGTAAATTTTTAACATGTGAAAGTTGACGTTGCGAAAATATTTTTCTTTAATTATAGATAGTGCGAAGCTTATAAAATGGAAAAATAGGGTATCAAAATATCGTTTTCCCATCCCGTAATCCTATTGGTTTGGCTGTTTCCCGAATAAACCAAATACGGTAACTGACGTTATATTGTCTTTTTAGTTTATTAGGCCTACTAATTGAAGGTTAATATTCTTAGACAGCATCTTCTAAGAGATTTTTATGGAGATAAAAAGAGCATTTATTTAGTCGTGCTAGAAATGGCCGTGCCGAGAGGGTGGAAGGAGGAGCAGCCGACCGAATCAGGAGGAGGATTTGCAGCGGAAAATACGGAGGTTAAGCAGAGGGAAGGGAAGTCTACGTACTGAAAGCCAAAGTACCCAGCATTGGCACATTCCCGAGCGGGCCCACCGCACGTTGCGCAGCGTCGGCAGGTCAGTGTGCCCAGTATCTGTACGCACGTACTTTTTGGCCACGCCCCCCATCGTAAACCGCTGTTACCCGGTGGACCCCACTGCCGGAAGTGTCCATTTTCCGCCAGCTAAGAGCGGACAGTGCGATGCCGATGGGCACGTGACCGGACGCTCCAGGTTTTCTTTTCTTTTTTTTGCGTGCATCCGGCTTCAAGTGGGACCCACACGTCCAAAACTCGAAATGGGACCCACCAACTCTTTTTAAGGTTAAGTCACGGATTCCTCCTCCAATTCACAGAATCTAACACGCAAGTAAACATGAAACCGTGTCGGTGACCGACAGTTGCCGACAGGTGACCGGCGATAGCCAGGAGGCAACCGGCAGCAGCTTTGTTGAGATGTCTTCAGCCATGCAAATAACTATAATAATAATAAATTAAAAATAATGCAGTCGGTGCCTTTTATAATGTAGGCATCAAAAACATGTTTATATTAACTTTTAGGAGTAATTCGTTTTAATTCAATATATAAATATGCATATGACATGAAGTCTGCGGTCACTCAACGGTTCCTAAAGAATTTTCTTTGGAGTTCCGTATTTTCAGCTGTTGAGTGCTTTGGAAAAAGCATTTCATATCGGAGTTTCTTTGAATTTACATGTTATGCCTAAGCATTTGATATTATATAATTATATTATTATTATAATATTTACTGGAATGGAATTTTATATTAAAATGATTGGGCCATCCCGGTCGTTGGGCCGATGAGGGCGACATGCTGCCCATGTGAGGTGTTGGGCCTGTTTGGGCTCCGGCACTTGTGACCCTATTCAATTCCCCGGCACGTGATCTTCCCCACGTGATGACCGCTCCTCTTATTTCACCTCTTTAATCTTATAGTCCCGTCTTACAGTAATTGTCCGATTTAATTTTCAAATAGGACATTTAAATGAAACGGAGAAAGTATACTTTTTGCCTAGTAGAAACTAGAAAGAGAGGCTCCTCCTCCACATCCTCGCCCGTGAGCACCGAAACCGGGCCGAGAATGGCGATGGCCTGTTTTGGTTGCCCGGCACGTGTATGACCTCGCACGTGTTCTATAAATCCCTCTAATTGGGCCTCCTTATTTGACTAGCAATATCTTCTCCTCCTTAGGTTTGACTCCTAGGCCCGGCCCATCACTTCTCAAGTAACCAAAAAATTCGTAGTGTTAAATTATACTACACCCCTTAATATTTTTTAAATTATATTAACATCCCCTCAATGTTTGAAAAAGTGGACCTACCACAATTGATGTCAACAAAACCATGTATGAATATTTATTAAATGATTCTATTTAATAATTTTATTTAATTTTTAAAACAAAATAAATTTAGTTTGTTTTCAAAAATTTAATAGAGCCATTAATATGAAATAGAGTATATTTAAATATATTTTTATCATTTCAAAATGACTCTTACGGTTAATTTCGATTGCGTCCGGGGATTTAGATGCAATTTTTCAAACGTGATAGGGCATAAGTACAATTTCAACAAACCGTTGTGTTATCAAAGTATTTAAAAACTATGCGGGTCCCGCATTGGCACATGTGTGAGCGGGACCCCACCTGGATCTACGTGAGGAGCACCAAGTGGAAGTAGTCAAGAATTGATAGTAGTGGAGCAAGTAAATAGAACGTGCAAAGCATCAACGATCCCAAAGGCTCCAACTTTTACTGGCTAATCCTCTCTGAATGGGACCTAACCAAGAAGTGTCTCCCATAAATTCGTTACGTTTATGACTAATTTAATGCAAATCAAGCTTTCACAACTAGATGGAATCTCCAGTGCATTAGTTACTTTGTTTGGTTCCCAAGTATGCAACTGCACCCACTGTGCCCCCCCATGTGATCAACCTCTGCCTTGATGCTGCTTTTGGTTACCCAACGTGAGGGGTTGTCAGGAGGAAAGCAGCCCATAATTTCACTTTGACAACGATTAAAATGTCTTTCTTAATCTGTGTTAGCTGTCTGCATGAAGAAGAGTTGAGTTGGTCTGCTCATCTACTCTCTATCTGCCCTGCAGAGGCTGACACTCTTGAGTTGATTAGTGATTTAATTACTTGGTTATCTGACTCTTACTTGCGCAAGCACATATCATTGTGCCGTTGTTATGTAGACAACGAGTGGTTCACTTGGTTGAGGTATCTTGAAACACTCAAGGGACAGAAATGGTCAGAATGAGCATGTAATTCGTCTTGGATCCGGCGAACAAGATTAGTTTTTTCCAATGCATGTGGGCGTCTACGTACTAGAAATCAGGTAAATAATTGGACTCAACCCCTTCCAATTACGGAGAATATGGCAAGAAGCTTCATTGAAGCCAAGTTGTATTACGAGCATTTCTCATATTGACTTCACGATTTGCTCATTGAGAATAAGCTGTGACTGCGCCAAAGAAAAATGGGAGAATATAAGCTGTGATGTTCACAACTCACAAGTGAGGACTAATCAGCTTTCAAAGAAAGCTGCATGGAGGGGTTGCTGTATTACCACGCTACGCCGGCATTCAATATCATAGACGGGCTCATACAAAACCGTTGATATGTGGGGTTCTCTATTAAAATTACGAATTAGTATAAAAAAATAATTAGCCAAAGTTGCAACTCACTACAGCTCTAGACCGTAAGATCATAACACCATGATTTAACGGCCTAGGAGCCTGCAACACTAGCCCTTCTCAAATAAAATTACAGCAATAGCCCGTTTCAATGTTTCATTAAAAAACACTTCAACTAATACTCTCTCCATCCTAGTTTAATAGGTACATTTAATTTTTAAAATTAATTTATTTTGAAAATCCAAATAGAGTTATTAATTAGAAACAAAAGGAGTATGAGATTGGAGGTAACAGCACAACGATAGAACTGGATATCTCACTTGAACTAATTCCAGTTGATTGAACCCTAAGAATCATAGCTAATGATACATCGGTCATGTTCCCCCGTCGTTCATTCATCATAAGCATTACTAGTTTCTAAAATTTGGACCAAGTCCAATCCGGCGTGAAAAATTGGCAGAAACGCACCGTGTTCAACTAGTCGTTGCTCAAGCGTCCACGTAATACTGCTCGGTGGCCATTTCACATGAGTTCCACAAGTAATTTGTGAGTTCCACAAGTCAATTACTTGCAAAAGTTGGACAAACAAGAGTTTTTTTTTTTGTTCTTTTCTCTCAAAGAGAGTTGCCAAACAAAAAGGCTAGACCACACGATGCTGGACTTGGGATGGCACAAGAAGGCATCACGAGTCAAATAATTAGGCACCACTTTTGTTCATTTGCTGTGAGATTCGAGCGAATATTGGCAGCGTAGTTTGGCCATCTTGCACCCCTGTGGTGCTGGGGCACCGGACCCGGATACTTACTGCCGGTTCGGCAGTTCCCGAGTCGTTACACAATTTACCAGTGGACTGGCACCAACTCTAAAAGTCAGATAGCAATTATATATTTTTTTATGTGAGGGATGTTTGAGTGCATAGAACCGGATTAGAAGATGGAGGGCAACTGGCCTGTTAGAGCTTTGTCTCTCACTACCAATCTTTTTGAGAATGTATAAGGCCCATATTATAATAAAAAATTAAAATATTAACAAATTTTATGATAATTTTTTTTAGAATATGTCTCCACAGCAAAAGTAGGGTTACTTAAGGTCATAACTTGAAAAGCTAAACTTATGTCTTATATATTAATATCATCACTAATTCCTGGGCGATGTAGAATTATTCATAATCTTTAATTCACATGTGTGTTCTTATTCACATGAAAGTGGGTTAAAACTTATTTTTTAAAAATCTTTTACATGAATGAGAATTTGTTTGATAACTATACAAAATAATGTATATAAAGCTTAAGAGTAAAATATTGAGAAGTTTCTGCATGGGGAAATGGAAACTTTTGGCTTTGAATATTTTCTTGTTAAAATTATTAGATACATTAGCTAATTAGTGAACATGATGTTTTAAACTATTTAGCTGTTTGTGTAAACAAGGACAATATAATTCACAATAGAAGTGGCCCCTTCGTGCTCATATAGGTAATTCTTATTATGAGTATCATGTCATACTCCACTTGATATAATTCAAGCTATGAGAATCATTAAAATCAAAACTTACCCCAATTCAATCTATAGGCATCACTATCCCATCATAGGAATGAATACGAGATGTTATCTCAATAGTTATTCTCCTTAAATCCCCCACAATTTGCTTGTCCCTTTTAACCTAGATCTTGAGATATCTAGTCAATTAGGTTGAGTTTACATTATGATCACTCTTAATGCATTGGCTTCAAACCCATTCCCCTTGATAAACTACTCACTTGTTCTTGAGTCAAACCTTTAGCAAGCGGATCCGTAATATTGTCCTTTAACCGTACATACTCAATTAAAATGATTCCACTAGAGATAAATTATTTTATGATATTATGTCTCGTATATAATAAAACTTACCATTATATTAGTTATTTTGTGTCTTTTATATAGTCAATTGGCTATCACAATAGATATAAATAGGTGGCACAAGTTTCCCCCATATTGAAATATCCTCTAAAATATGACAAATCCACTCAACCTCTTTGTATGCTCTATCAAGTGCATTAAATTCAAGGCATTGCTGCACTTTTAAGAGTAAAAACATACTAACTTGTGGATTTTAAGTCTTTTATATTAGATATCCAATTTGCATCATAGTAACCCTCTAGTACTACTGGATATCATGTATAATATAGTCCATAGTTTAAGGTATATCTTAAATATCTAAGAACCTTGACTACAGCCTTCCGGTGGGTCTACCCCTAAGCTGCTATTATATCTACTCAGTTTACTTACTGAGTATAATATGTCCGTTCTTGTACAATTTATTATGTAATTGAAACTACCATTAATTTAAGAGTATTATAATTGTGATATAGTCTCATTAGCATTTTTGTTTAAGTGCAATGTCACATCTATAGGTATTCTTGCTAAATAATTATCATTTTTATTAAATTTCTCTATAATTTTCTTAATGTAATGAGATTTAGACAATACATATTCATCAGATGTGCTAATGATTTTTGTCCCTAGTATAACATCTGCAACACTTGTATCTTTCATGTGAAACTATTTGTTTGACATCCTCTTAGTAGTTTTAATGATTTTATCATTACTACTAATAATGAGCATATCATCTACATAATGACGTACACTGACATAATCATTAGGTCTTTCTTTGACATAAACACATTTGTCACATTCTTTGATTTTAAATCTATTTAACATCATCATTTTGTTAAAATTTTTATGTCACTACTTTGGTGCTTATTTAAGCTCATATGAATTTAACAAGTCTACATATTTTATTTTCTTGACCCGCTACAACAAACCCTTCTGGTTGTTGCATCTCTCAAGACACCATTCAAGAATGCAGTTTTCACATCTATTTGATGTATTTTAAGATTATACAATAGCAGTAGTAATTAACATCCTAATGGAAGTTATCCTTGTGACTAGTGAATATAGATCAAAGTAACTTTGACCTTCCTTTTACTAATATCCCTTGATAATAAGTCTGACTTTATATTTTTTAATTAATCAATCAACATTCATCTTCCTCTTGAATATCTACTTGTATCGTAGAAGTTTACTTCCTAGTGGAAGATCCACTAGCTCCAAAGTATGATTTTACATAATAGATTTAATTCACTATTTACAACCTCTAAATCAAGGTCTTAAGTAGATCTAAAAACATAAGATATATATGAATATGAAACAATAACCACCATACATGATGTTGTATTCTTATAACATAGTAAAAAAAACATAATAAAGTTTAGAGGCATTCACGCCTAATCCCATGCTCTCCCTGACCATTCCTCATACAGAAGGTCTTATGCATTTGCACATCGCTCCGTGCAGCCCCAAAATAAAAATGAAGAAAGTGGGGAGAGTAAAACTCAATAAGGTTTGAATACAACGACAATAATTAGAAAACCATCATGACATGACTATATGGCAATTCAGATTCATAATTGACATGGTATACCCTTTTTTTTATCATTCCCTTGCCAAACCCCTATTTATCCTTAAATATAAAAACTAGCATGCATATGATATACATATCAAAGTCAAGACATAAATGATTAAGTTATAACTTATCATCCATCCTGCATATGTAATAATTCACATCTAATCAATTCAAGTATAATATCATATATAAACCGCATGAAAAGTGTCTATCACATACTTTTCTAATTATGCAACCATATCACATAAACCTGTATGATAATGTCTGAATCACACAATTTAGATCATGCATTCAAATCACATAAACCTGCATAATAGTGTCTCAATCACACTATTTAGATCATGCATTCATATCACATAAACCTGCATAATAATGTCTCAATCACACTATTTAGATCATGCATTCATATCACATAAACCTGCATAATAATGTCTCAATTACATTATTTAGATCATGCATTCATATCATATAAACTTACATAATAGTGTATCAATCACACTATTTAAATTATGCATTCATATCACATAAACCTGTATAATAGTGTCGCAATCACACTATTTAGATTATGCATTCATATCACATAAACCTGTATAATAGTATCTCAATCACACTAAGCTAATATTCATATCCAAAAAAAGATGACACAAACATGCTCCTCTAGGCCAAAGTCATCGAGCAACCCCTTGTCAGATAAACCTGCTCTTCGAGGCCAAAGCCCTCGAGCAACGCTTGCCCATCAAGGCCAAAGCCCTTGAGAAACCCCTGCCTTTCAAGCCTAAACTTGTTGTGGCTTTAGATTTAATTTAGATGTGATGACTTGAGCCATGTTGTCTGTCACGCCCTGGCGATGCCCGACCCAAGCCGAACCCGGTCCAAGGGCCGGTCAAGCGCGCGGGGGAGATGAAGTAAAAATTGACCTTTCCTCAAAGAGGCAATCATGTCTGTCTGCGTGTCGCACCACGCAACCCCAAATCAAAACACAAAAAGAGGGGTGAGTTTAACAAACTCAGCAATGGTTTTAATATCACTAACAACATCGAAAATATGATAGCATGGCGATATAATCTTTCAAATCAACGATGTACAAGGTGTATTATTTTCTGATCACATATTCACATCACTTAAAAACTGCATCATAATGCATAATTCAACCTGCATGGATGTATCTCTAACATACATATTCCTACATGCATAGTATCAAATCAAACTGCATGGATGTATCTCAAACATACATATTCCCACATGCATTATTTCACAATTCAACCTGCATGGATGTATTTCTAACATACATATTCCACATGCATAACATCAATAACAATTTGCATGGATGTATCTCTAACATACATATTCCCACATGCATTATTTCACAATTCAACCTGCATGGATGTATCTCTAACATACATATTCCACATGCATAACATCAACAACAACCTGCATGGATGTATCTCTAACATACATATTCCACATGCATAACATCAAAATCAACATGCATGGATGTATCTCTAACATACATATTCTCACATGCATAATATCATCAAAATCTGCATGAATGTATCTCTAACATACATATTCTCACATGCATAATACCATCACAACCTCCATCATGGAGTAATCACACATAAATGTCACACAAATGGGAGCATGGACAAGGCCACGAAGGCGTTTCATGGTCCAAAATTCTACACAAGAATTTCAAGAAGGTCGGGGTTGTCAATCCCTAATACTGCTCGCCTTGGACGATCCTGGCCAAGGATGTCCCATTCTCACACAGAGAATCTAGAGCAGGGGTGTTCGCCCAGGGACATCTCCTGCGGAGGGAAGAGCCCGAGTTCTCACACAGAGAACCCTAGAACACGTGGTAGTGGGGTGCACACGGCATACCACACTGGATTCTCAGGGTTCAGATGACACACATAATAACATTCTCACAATCCGCACTCGTTCCACAATCCGCACTCGTTCCATTTAATTAGACTCAACCCGGGGAGTGCACTCGTTCCACACAGGAACTTCAAATCAAAATATGTCCTTTCGGACCAATCAACTTGCGATTAATCCACGACCGATAAACTCGGCACACAATTCCATCACATTGCATCCAATCGGTCAAATTCGATTAATCACGATGAAGCCTCACTTAGAAATCCATTTTCATGATGCGTGCAGCATGGTACATGCGTGGGCAAAGCATACATGAATCCTAATTCATGATAAGTGCTCTCATCAGCCCCTAATGCATCATTCCTACTCACAATGTCAAGCTTCAACATCATCATTTAACTCTCATATGTATGTGTCTGTAACTAGTAGAAGCATTTCATATAATGCATATCAACATGCTTGAAAATCAACTCACTACCACACTACACATGTGAATTTCTATCTAAACATGAATTCCAGCGGAAATCATAGAAGAAGAATCGTTGAAATCATAGCTAGATTCAAAACTCAATCACAAAGGCTAAACACATATGACATCACTCATTTCATCATTGAGTTATGACATTCACCAACATTCACACACCATTAACCACAATTTATTATGACAAATTAGTCCAATAATGATTGTAGTCCTACTGAAAATATGTTTAACTAAAGAGAACAATCATTCATAATTTCAAGATAACGATTCCAACATCATGCCACAAAACATAAGTCATTCCACCATCTCTAAGCATATATCTCAACTCCATAAACTCAATAGCATGCATTTCCAGTAGCCTAACATAGCTTAAAACACTCCACATTCATATAAGATTGGCAAACTAAAATGAAATCATCAAAATAAACATCATATGCACAACATGCAATTTCCTGTGTAGCCGATCGATCGCCCTTCAGGCCGTTCGATCGGTTACACGCAAAAATTTAAAATTTACAGTTCAGCCGATCGATCGCCCTGCAGGGCCGATCAATCACCAACACGGTAGAACAATCATCATCTTCCTTTCGCAAAATCAAACCGAAACACCATAGATAACACTTCAAATCCACATCTAACACCCTAATCATCATCAAAAGTCCTCCTTGACTTCCAGAATATCAAACCAAACCATAATAATGCAAAACTCTAAGAAATCGGGATTAAATAATTCCATTTTCTAATCTTACCATTAACACACCAAATCAAGCAAACCATTTCGAAATAAGCCAAAAATGAAGAGTTTTACCATGGATAAACAGAGATTTCGAAGACCCATTACCTCAGCACTTGATTAAGCTCGGATTGAAGAGTCACCCTTCTTGAAATCCTTGAAGATACAATGAGTTTGAATTAAACTCTAATAGAAATAAATTTACTCAAGAAATCCCTAATTAAATCTTAAATATAGGGCTTGTTGGTAGTAAAAATCAAAATTTGAATGTTAGGGTTTATAGTAAAACACAAATCAGTAGCTTTTGATGGTCAAAAACGAATTGAATTAAGGGGAAAATGGTAGATTTGGAAGAAATAAAGAGAAAAGCCAAGGATTAGTGCTTAATTAGAGTAAGCTTACCTTAATCGGCTTCTAATTCGGGCCTAAGTGGGGATTAGGCCAGCCCTCCTTCCTTAGCCTATTCTCAAAAATGGAAATGGCTCAGGTTTGCCCTTTTATAGTAAGGGTTGAGGTATGCATAGGTAAGTTTTGGGGTATAAATATGAAAAGTAGGCTAAAAGTGGGTATTTTATAAATTTAAGCACAAATTAAGCCTAATAAAATTTTAAAATTTTTTGTATGACCTTAAGTATATGTCTAGGTTCATTTGATGCGAAAATAAAATTTTTGACGGTGGGGCCCACAGGGGTCCCGCCAAAACCCTAATTTTTGGGGAAATAGTAAAAATTCCGAAAAATCCCAAAAATTCACATTTGGTTTAAAATCACTTAAAACCACTAATATTGAAGTTAATTTTGGTTGAAACCATCACAAACTTTATTTATTTTACGAAATCACCGAATAAGATCAGAAAACACGTAAATCCCACGATAACCAATAATTAAAGAAAACCAAAACCGGTTTAAAGATGAGGGTCCTTACATTGTCAGCTTAGTGCTGTAAGATTGCGGGTTTATGAGTGGAAAAGTGTAAGGTCTTTGATTTTTCTATAATTTTTTGTATTTTTTCTGCTATTTTCTGGTTATTTTCAACAAGAAAATGTGACGCTTTATCGTATTTGTATTTGTGTACTTTTCCCTATATTTTTACTCGTAGGGCTTAGTCGTGGGCCATGGGCCTCGCTGTGTACTTTTGGCCCGAGTGTTGGACTTATAACGCGTAAACAATGAGTTAACGCGTGATGGGGATACGATTGGAAAAAAAGAAGACGAAAACGGGTTTGGGCTCGGTCGAGCCCGATCCAAATTGTTCTGGAGGAGGAACAGTGTTTCTTCCCCCCCCTCTTCGGCTTCTCTCTGTCCCAGCCACCGCCGGCCACCGGTGAGCCGCAGGGCCGCCGCCATCGGCTCCGCCCCGATCATGCGACGACAAGGGGGCCGCCATCCCGGCCCCATGGCCCCTCCGCTGTCTGCCCCGTGCCTCTCCCCTGTTTTCCCCGGTCCATCTCTGCTCTCGCTGATTTGTGTTGCGGCAGCACCAGCGATGGCTAGTATGCTCCGCCCGGCCTCCGTTCGGCCAGACATAGGCCGGCGACCACATGACCACCCCCATTTCCGCTTCACCGGCCCTCGAGTTTCATTTTCTCCGGTAAGCCCTCTCTCCCTCTCTCACTGTGTTTTTTTGTTGATCCACCACCGTGGGCTGCCCAGGGCCGGCAATGGTGGGAGGCCAACCCTCCCGGCCCAAGGGCCTTCGCTTCGCCGGCCTGCCCCCATTTCCGCCTCTGCTTTGTTTTTTGTCGAACAAACCGCGCCCCTCCATTCTTGGCCTTGTAGCCGCCGGTGATGGCCGGCGGTGGCCAGCCGGCCACCATGGGTTCCTCCCCGGCCTGGCGACGACCAGGGACGGCCCCCAACCAGTCGGCTCCACCTCCACCTCTTCCCCTGTGTGTTTCTCCTGCAGCCCGATGCCTCCACCTCCATTGTTCCGCTGATGTTTGGTTTTGGTGGAACGGAGGCCGACAGTTGCGAGCCACGGACGATAGACCTTTGTTTGGCTCCGCCCCGGCCTAGCGACGGCTAAGCCACTGTCCCAGCTCAGGTTCACCGACCTTAGCACTATTTTGCCTTTGCCCTCCTTAGCCATATTTGTCCCTCCGGTCAGCCCCTATTTTTGGTATACGTCCATTTTGGGCATTGCGACTGCCATTGCCAGCTGGACGTCAGACATGGCTGTGTGGACCTTTGTCCAGCTCTGCCTCAGCCTAGTGATGCTAGTGGGCCACCCCTCCAGGCCTTGTTGAGCGTCCGTTCCCTCCTCTTTGTTGGAACCAGATCTGCATCCCGTGCTCGGGTGCTCTCACTTGGAAAAACAGGGTCTCTGTCCCTCACTGTGTTGCTTGTCCAGCATGTCGTCATTGACTTTGGCTGTCACCTTTGGCCGGAGATAGCTCCTCCTGGCCGCTAGGACCACGATGGAGTCAGCCAAAGCCGCCAGTAACCCCTGCTCCTTTGTGCCCCAGGGTATTTCACCCGTTTTAGGCCACTGTAGCGTCTCCTCTGGACACTTGTAGTTGGGTGGGTCTCTCAGCCTAGAGATGGCTAGCCGCCCTAGTGCAGCATCGCCCCTCTTCTTTGGCATGAGGTAGGTTCCCCATCTATCAATGATACGTGTTTAACCGCGCTATAGAGAGTGCCATGTTTTGCCCTCTTACCGTCCTACCTCCACCGGACACCGTATGGCCTCTAGTCGGCCTACCTCGACACGACAATGGCAAAGGCCATCTTTGTTGGTCACCACCCTTGGTATGGCCCTACCACCCGTTCGAGTTTTGGGCCGACACCATCTAGCCCTCTCTCCCCTCCCTTTGGCCGCGTGTGCAAGTAGTCGCGCGTGCGGGTTAGGGTATTGGTGTCGCTTTGGCGCTGCCCGAGCATTAGATGGCTCTGCCATCATCTTGAGTTGACCTCGAAGTCCTCCACCTCTCCTCTGTCCTTGAATGTTACCCCATGCCCTCTGCCCATATGTGTGCCCTTGTAAACAAGAAATCGATGCTGTTGGATGTTGTCCACTGCCGATTTTTACATTTTGTAACCAGTTGGGTATTGTTCAACTCTCGGTCGAATTTTAGTGAGTAAACTCTGCCTTTCGATCGCACCTGCCACTTGTTGGCATGATCTTTCTCCCGGCCGCCTCTAGTGTGCCGCCGTGGATCGTGGATTTTATCGCATTAAATTTGACATCCCTTTTGGCCGTGTGTAGTTCTGACACTTCCTAAACCCTCAGGACAGCAGCTCTCTCAGCTAGGCAATGGTTTTGACTGCCACCAACGCCGTGACCGTCGTGTGCTCGCCATCAAACGTCATGATTACGAGGTAGGGAACTTTGAACTCGTAAATTCATGATAGCATGCTTGAATGAGTAGTAGCATGCTAGGAATTCCATTATGTGCATATAAGCATGATTATATGGTATGTTTAGATGCATATGGCATGCATATGAACTGTAAGTATGTTGATGCATGTGTAATACGTGTGCTAAGTATGATTTATATGTATGAGTTGTATGCACATTCTATGGATGTGGAATATGTATGCGCTAGCGATGACTAGCAAATCTGTAAGTATCCTATGTATGTGTTTTATGGACTTGCTAGTGATGACTAGCGATCGCGAGTTCGTTTTGTGCATGGATTGTGTGAGGGCAGAGGTATGGGTGATGGATGGTAAGAAGTGGTAAGGTTTTTAGTATGGAGTCTGACGTGGATGGGATGTGGATAGGTAAGCGTGTGATAGAAGACGACAAACGTAAGTATGACAGACGAAGAATGGAGCGGATTGGATCGGTTTGGTGTGGAGCAAAGTCAGGGGTTGGTTTCTGTAAGTAAGAGAACTTAGGCTTGAAGCCAGATGTGGGGTTTGTTAGACGGTAAGAGTGTGCATAATTGTACAAGCATAACGTATAAATTATGAAGTGAAAAGTGAGTATAATGAGTGAGGAATTAAGTAACAGGATGATAACAGGGATCTGCTGTGAGGAGCTCCAATTTGACAATGTAAGCAAGATCTTTTGACCGTATGGTGGATGCCAGAGGATGTATGATTACGTAAGGATCTGTGTACGGTGAGCCATGTTGTGACTTGGACGGGTAAGTGAAGTCTGCTGCCCCGACGAACTAGGGTTTTGATCGGGCTCAGCTTTGTTTTGATCAGTCAAGGACTGTGAGTTAGTTTGGCATAATTGTATTGCATAATATACTTAATTCAAACTTGAATTATGAGAAAACTAATAATAGCGTTGTGAGTTTGAGACCTGAGGGTTCGACGGATTAAGTTCCGTGTTTGAGCTAGCCTATAATGAATCGGCTGAGCATTTCTTGTGTCTTGCCATGGTAGTTATTCCTGCGGGATATTGTCTGTGTGCTATATAGTGCACCAGACGTCTGATGCTCTGTTGAGAGCAATGTATGCTTTGACTTGGTCTATGTGTTGTATTAAGCCCAAACGTTTGATGCTCTGTTGAGAGCGCTGTAAGTTTCCGCCCTTCGTGCGCTCTGTATGTTTCTACCTAGATGACATTGTATGTTCTGCCCAAGAGTGGCATTGTAAGATTATTGCCCTAGAGTGACACTATATATTTTCTGCTCTTAGTTGGCACTGTATGGCCCTTATTGGCATTGTATGGCCCCAGAGAGTGGGTATTTGCGTGCTTAGGTAAGTAGTATAATGGATCTACTCTTACCTATTTGATCCTGTGCCCCATGAGCATAGGTGTGCCTTGCCTTCGAAAATGTCCTTGGCATCTAGTTGCTCCCCGAAGGTTAAGGTGACGCCCTTGTGGCATTCTCTTCCTTTCCGATGTTGGAGCTTGTTAATTGTAATGGGCTTTAGTTGTCGGTAGTATGTGTACGATAGTGAGATTATGTTGTATGCTTCAGATTCTGAGTAAGTTATATGTGTAAGATCCAGAGTAAGTATAAGTGTAAGCTCGTAAGGAAGATGTAAGAATACATTTATGTGTAAGCGTATGATTGTACGAGTAAGGTCGTACAAGTATGTGTAAGTTGTGTGAGTATGAGTATGAATTTGAGTACGATTGTGAGATGATGACTCTGAGTAAGACTGTAAGTGTAAGTTTTTGAGTAAGACAATAAGTGTACGATTCTGAGCACATTTATAATTATATGATTCTGATAAGAACTGTAAGTGTAAGATTGTACAAGTATGATTGTAAGAGTATGTGTAAGGTGTTGAGTACGTGTATGATGGTACGAGGAAGTTGTAAGACCCTGGTTAAGGGTGTTTGTGTAAGTTTGGTTTGATGGTGTGCTATGTGTGTTTTTATGCCTATGTATACGATTGTTATATGTTAATTGCTTCATGATTGGGTTGCATGATGCATGTATTTATGAACTTATTGAGTTCACCGTTTAGGATTTCCCCTACTGAGTATGAAAATACTCACCCTACTTCTTTTAGCCCCGTTGTTCAGGAGGCTTTTACAGGTTGTGCTGGTGAGCTCCTGGAGATGGACGCTCGCTTCTGCGGTGGATTGTTTCCCTCTCGACTCAAGTATATTTGACTCATTGAGAGTATGGTTGGTGCCACGATCTGATATATTTGGTGATATTTAAGTGTTTATACCTTCTAGATTTTTAATTTGGATCAGATAGTAGACTGTTTATGGGACTTGTACTCGGGGACGCCTGGGAGTTATTTGTATTTAAAAATCTATGATCATGGTAATGTAGTTGTACGTTTGTTTTTGAGTAATGCTTGAGGATATTTGATTTGGCGGTACGATGTTTAACCATATGATGTTTTAAATTATAAACTATTTATACAGGTTTTGATTTTGTCATTTTGACTCCGATTTATCGTATAAAAAAATTTTCTTTGAGTGTTAAGAAAAAGGGATGAAAAATCTCGGGCGTTACAAAAAGTGATTCAAATTTGATGTCTTTTATATTTTTACTTATTTTCTCTTACACAAAGATAAAGTAGTGTGTTACTCCATGTATGTTACACCCGCTAGAGGGGTTAAGTCTTCTGCAATTCAACATTTTGTCACCCCTGTGTGCTTCGACTATCCCTTAGACTAGGTTTGGCTCGAGTCGGGTGAGTACCGGGGCGTGAAATTACACCACCTTTGATTAGATAGGGATAGCATGTCCTACTTGATAGCATGACCTTCACTTTTCCTTATCCAATCATAAGTAGTGTAGGGCCCAAAAGTGTAGAGAAAGTGCTAGAAAAATATCACTATCCACAAAGGAAAACTAAGTAGAACAATTAAAACAAATTATATCCCACATGTTTCATCATCATCCGGTCGTAGGTTGTACACAAATTTGACATTCTCTTTCTAAAACACAGGGGTCGATGGATCAACATTTATGCATAAGAGACTTCAGTGGCTTATATGTCCAGTCACTTCCTCTTATCTGATGGCTTTCTAGGACTCTGATTGGGCAGGGGACATCAGTAGCGGATTATATCTTTTTGTAGGTCCAATTTTTCATCGTATGCGGTGCCAAGAAGAAGAGACAGACAAGGTCTTCAATTGAAGAACAACGTTATCTTTCACATACAACTGAGCTAATTTGGAATAAATCTCTCTTCAAGGACTTCATTTACTTGACCTTGTATACCTATTATATATTATGATAATATCTCACTTCTTCGTCATGCATCACAAAACATATAGAAATTTTGTTAGAGAATAAGGTCTATAATAGGACCTCACAATGGGTCATATTGCATCTTAGGAGCAAACAACTGACATAGTTACAAAGCCTTTACCTAGTAATACACTTCCGATGCTTAATGCAAAGCTGAAGGTTGATTCCTTCTCTCAGCTTGAGGAGGCATCTTGATGTAGACTAAGGCTACACAAGGAAAATTAAGAAAAAGGAGAGAACTAAAAGAAGAGCAAAATAATTAGATTAATTTTTGAATTTCATTAATTGATTAAAATATAGTTGCACACTACAATTTGTGGGAGAATTATAAATTAATCCTATTAGCACACGGAAATTAATCTTAATCTAGTTGTAAATAAAGAAAATACATAAAGCTACTTAATATAGAAAAAAAAATTAAATACTAATAAGGGTGGGTCATAAGATTCTACTATTGCTTCCATTAGGCCTTGTCCTCAAGGCCAAAAAATACCAATACTCTCATCGACTACAAACGATTAGAGAACCCAAGCATACTTTAGTTGAGGTTGCTGAATGACATGCAACTTATCCAGAGATTGAGAAGTAATCACGCGTTTAACCCCATCAATCTCAAAGCTCATCCACATGTGTTCAAAGTCTCATTCGACCTTTTGTAATGCGCACAATCAATCCATGCCAAGGACGACGTTAGCTCTCTTGATAGGTAAGACATAAAAATCAAAATAGATAATAAGGCCTTAAACAAGAAAACATGTCTTACAACAAACCCCCAAACTACAAATGTAATGCCCCAGAATTTCAATGTTTTAAAATTCAAGCATTTGGGCCCATTAACAGGTTTTAAGACCCATTAACGATTTTTCTTAAAATTAGACTATCTTAAGATTGATTCGTTCATAGATGCCTTAAGACATTTCATAGAACTCGGCGAGACGAATGTATCAAGATAGATAACATGTCAAACGGACACCGGGATAGTAGACTATGACATTCGAAAATGTGCCATAGGCAGGACCCACTTTAAATTTGCTAGAAAACATGTCCTTGCATGGTTTTCTTTTGAAGGGCTCGTTCATACGAGTCCAATTGTAAGGACTCTCATTTTTGAATTGGTTTGTTTTTAATGTTATTTATCAGTTATCATGTGGTTTAAGCGTTGTCTGATTTAAATTCTGTGTTTTTCAAAAGTAAATGAGATTTTTAAAGGTTTTTAAGCAAAACTAACTATACATTTATGAGTTTGAAATAGTTTTTAGTCAATTCTGAATTTTTTAGATTTTTCTAATTTTTACTAATTTTTAACATAAGCTTATAAAAAAATTTTCAGAAATTTCTCATATTTAATTAGTGCTCAAATTTGTAAAATACCTATTTTTAGCCTAAAATTCTATTTACACCCCATTAATCATTAAATGTACCCCAAACCCTATTATAAATGGAAAGGGCTGAACCATTTTCATTTTGGGAATAAGCTGGGAGGAGGTGATTAAGGCCTAATTCCCCAAGTAGGCTCAAATTAGAAGGGATTAAGGTATGTTCTTTCTTAATTAAGCCTAAATCCTAGATTTCCTCCTAATCCATTCTTAATCCATCATTTCCCCTTTGATTTGATTCGATTTTAAGCATCAAGTCACTTATTTACTCCCCTCTTCAAACCCTACTTCTCAAAATTCATTTTTTATGCTTAACAAACCCTAGATCTAAAATCTCTTTAAGGTTTTTCAATGTTAAACCGATTTTTAATAGAGTTTAACTTAGACACTATGTTTTTGGAAGGTTTCTAAGAAGGGTGAAGGTCAAATCTGAACCTAAACAAGCGACAAGGTAATGGGTCTTCAAAATCTCAGTTTTCTTATGGTAAAATCTTAAATTTTCATGGCTTATTTGGAATGGATTTGCTTGATTTAGTGCTCTAATAGTGAGATTAGTAAATGTTAATTTCTTATTTCAATTTCTTAGGGTTTTGTCTTTAGATGGTATAGATTAGCATTCTGGAAAGTTTGATGGAGTTTTAATGGTGTTTGGGCCTATAGATGAAGGTTTTAAGTTGCTTTAATGGAGTCTCGATTTTGAAATTCAAAATGAAGAAGGTCAAAACTGCTTTGTTAGCGATTGAACGGCCTACCAGGGCGATCAATCAGCAACACTACATTTTTGACAAATTTCCAGTATAGCCAATCGAACGGCTACGCGACTGTTTTTGCTATTTTTGAAACTTATGCTCATTTCATTGTTTTACTCTATTTGATGATTCTAATGGTTATTAGAGGTATATTATGATGAAATTAGTCTACTAAAGGTATAGAATTGATGATGAAAGTGTATGGATTATGTTTAGGTGTTGTCTTGTGACATCATATTATGTTGATAATTATCCATGTTGATATTGAAGTACCTTAAATTTGTGAATGTTGGAATTCTTATTAATAGAATATGTTTCCAGCAGGGATATTATGTGAAAAAATGGTGAGATGTGTTCTCTTATAATGAGGATGGCTTATGGGTAATGGATGTGATCATGTTGTGGCTTAGTGAATGGAAGAATCATATTTGTGGGAGTGAATGCTCGATTGCACATGGATGGATTTAAGCTTTATGGTGGATTTTGTTATGATTTCAGTTAGGAATCATTGCTTTGAATGTGTTCAAGCATGTATAAATTATCTTATGAGTTTATGTCAAGCATTGGGCATGTGCTTAGATATGCATGAATACACACACATATGGGGAATCTACCATGAAATTGTAGTTAATTATGCCTTGATTATGATGCATGAGGGGACTGATTGGGAGCACGTTCCATGTGTTAGAACCCACATAGCTCTTGCTCGTGTCATTTTATCATGCATCATGGATCGGTATTCATGGATGAAGTTTTACCGATGTTTAATCGGAATTAATAGATTGTATACAATGCTTGAGATTGTGTGCCGGATTAATCGCTCGGTGAATTAATCGAAACTTGGTTGGTCTGAAAGGACATATTTTTTATTTAAGTTCCTGTGTGGAACATGTATACTCCTCGGGTTGAGTTTAGTGAAATGGAATTATGTGGCGATGAGTTGTGTACTTGTCTTGCGAATTTGAGATTATTATAAGTGTCATATGGACCTTGAGAATCCAGAGTGGTATGTCATGTGCACCCGCTACCACGTGTTCTATGGTTCCCTGTGTGGGAATTTGGGCTCTCCCCACCGCAGGAGATGTCCCTGGGCGAACACCCCTACTCTAGATTCTCTATGTGAGAATGGGACATCCTTGGCCAGGATCGTCCAAGGTGAGAAGCTTTAGGGATTGACAACCCCAACCCTTTTTCATTTCCTGTGTGGAAATTTGACCATGCCTCGCCTTCGTGGCCTTGACCGTTTCCTGCCTGTGTGGCAGTACTTGTGTTTACTCCATGATAGAGGCATTCACCATTTGTATTGATGCATGTTTATTATGAATGTTATGCATGATTGTGTATCATGTGTTTGACACGTTTGTTGTGTAGGGTGAATGTGGTTTATGTGATATGAATGCATGATCAGAAACGGTGGGATTGAGACACTATTATGTAGGTTTTTGTGATATGAATGCATGAAGTGTGTGATTGAGACACTATTATGCAGGTTTATGTGATATGAATGCATGATCAGGAATGGTGTAAGTGAGACACTATTATATAGGTTTATGTGATATGAATGCATGATCAGGAATGATGTGATTGGGACACTATTATGCAAGTTTATGTGATATGAATGCATGATCAGAAACGGTGTGATTAAGACACTATTACATAGGTTTATGTGATGTGAATGCATGATCAGAAATTGTGTGATTGAGACACTATTATGCAGGTTTATGTGATATGAATAAATGATCAGAAAGTATATGATTGAGACACTATTATGCAGGTTTATGTGATATAAATGTATGATCAGAAAGTGGTATAACATGTTAATCTTAGATCGGAATTGCTTCATTGTCATGCGGTCGTGTTTTCTGATTATTATAGTTATATTCAAAACCATTATTGAGTTTTTATACTCACTTCACTTTCTTGTTTTGTTTTGGGGCTGTGTGGCGTGACACGTAGACGAACAGGATCCTCTATATGAGGAAAGGTCGGAGAGAGCTTGGGAGTAGTCGTGGAGGCTTCTAGTCTTGCATGTCTCTTCGTTTATCTTGTTTTGATGTTAGACCTTGTGGAATAATCCTTGTTTTAGATTTGTAATATACTATGTCTTTAGTTTCGTTTAAGACCATGTTTTGGAGCCAAGTGTGTGGCTATGGATTATTAGTATGTGGGGTTGAGATTGTGGTTTAATTTAGAGTTTAACTCTTTTGGTTCTACTTATTTACTCTTGCTCAAAGTAGTGCGTAAACTCCGCAAAATTAGACTGCCCGTAGTTAGGGCATAAGTCTTCTGCTATTTTCTTTAACCATTTTCAAACTGTCACCCCCGTGCGCTGGACCGTCCCTTGGACCGGGTTCGGCTCTAGTTGGGAAGTGTCGGGGTGTGACACCAACGGTTCCAAGAACACGTAATTCCAAGTTCAGGGTAGGAAGTTTCACCTGTTTAAAGTTTAAATTTTTGTTTTAAATTTAAAAACAAAAATTAAAAAAAAGACTTTGTGCATCAACCAAAGCTGACGAACTGGCTTGTCAGCCAACCCGGTTGCAATGTGGCAGGGTAATCTACCGCATTGCGGCAGTTAAGGCGGTGTAGGCTAGCTTGCTGGCTCACTGGATGTGTCGCGCATCCAGTGGGCCGTTCTGCTTATAAAAGGGGAGGGAATGGGGAGGACCAACTCGCCCCATTCCCTTCCTCTTTTCCTTTCTTTGTGACCTCTACCCATTCTTAAGCTTTAAACTCTCGTTTCTAAGCCGTTTCTCACTCGATTTCCTTTGTGTCGTAGAGAGGTCTATTTTTTGAATTAGCTACTATAAAGGGGAGAACGATCTGGGCTAAGGGGAGGCTCCGTCCACCGCTTTCAGGCTGGGAGGAAGAATTTGTCCTAGAGTAAGGGGAGGTTCCATTCACCGTTTTCGAGCCAGAAGGAGGAATCGTCCCAACATAAGGGGAGACTCTATCTGCCACTCCTAAGGCCATGAATGAGACTAGGCTTCTATGCCGGCAGTTACTCTAATCAATTTAAAGAACGATGTAGGTGGCTTAAACTTCTAATTTCGTGCTATGACTAGGCATTTTATTACATGATTTATTTGTCTCTTATAATAAATATTATTTTGAAAAATGATGATATTTATTAGAGGTCGGGTGAACTCTAAGATAATAGCGTATCATACACCTCTAAGATGGATTTTATCGTGATACATACTTTATGATTATTATTATTTGAATTGCATTTACGAATGATTATGACTGGATTTGAAGGGTAGTTACTTGGTATAAAACTTAAAAACTATGATCGGTTTTGAAGGGTAGGTATTTGGTATAAAGCTCAAAAGCTATCGAAGTTATGACTCTTGGGTACTGCCAATTATGGCATATGGCGCACTCATGAAGTTGGATATCGTGGGAAGATCTTCTTCATTCTGATCTCATTCCATCATGAGCACAAGTGTATATTGCTTGGGTATCGGCGACAATCTATGAATGATGTTTTATCTAATTTTGAATTATTTATCAGATTCTGGCTATGAACAAATTATCCGAGTTTACCAGATTCTGCAAAGAACTATTTTGTCTGACTTTTTTTATAAAAAATGTGTTGGATTCGGTTGGTCGATAATATTATTTTAATATCGAGTTTTGAATATGAATTATTAGAATGCAGCTTCATGTATGCTTTATGTTTTAACATGTTAATAAAATTTAACTCTATCTACTAAATATAATTATACTCACCCACCCTTAGATACTACAGGTCTAACCGAATGGGACGATATTAATGAAGATTACCCATAGAACTTCGAAAGATCTATGCTTTATCATTTTCTTTTGTTATGTATTAATTTTGGATGTGTGCGATTTGATTTTTTAGGGCATGATAAGCCTTATTTGTAAAGTTTTTGTAGTTACCTAAATTAATGAATAGTTACTCTTCTGTGCACGATTGATCTTGGCCAATATTTTTTTATTACGAATTGTCGGCACTCTGACTTTTAAAGTAATTTAAAAAGTTGGGTCACTATAACAAAGCAACTAGGGCAGTATCAAACTCGGCCACAGTGTCCAAAAAATCTACTAGATAAGGCGCTTCTTCAACCACATAAGAATGAAGAGTCTTGAATCAGTGGCGAGGGGCATACTTTTCATCATAATTATAAACATAATCCCTTTGAGCAGCGAGCCTCCATTTCAGCATGGGATACCTCTTAATAGGAATCATTGTGGTTGAAATAGGTGTAGGCCCTATAGTGGTGATTGGACCGATAAAATAAGATATGGGGCCCATGGAACATACTAATAATGTTGTAATTGCTCTTGATACATATGAGCAATACAAATTGTTTTAGCCAAGGAACTTGATTTGAAAATATGTACAAAAGCTTGCAAGCCGGGCGGCAAACGACCAAGGAAAATATCAATCAAAGCAGCTTTGACGTGGTTATCTAGTGAACATGGAAAACACGAAGTTCATAATCTTCATAAATAGTAGACCTGAAGTGAACAACGAGGACTTGCTCCACGTCATCCCACATAGCATGCGGAGTGTGAGAAAGAAAGTGTTCGATCCATTGTAGCGTACTACCTTCCATGTGAAAGGAAGTAAAAATCAATATGCTCGTGAGCTAGAGTTCGATGGAAGTGAAAAAATCATCAAGTGCAGGACAACCATTTACCCTTGAAGATAGGGAAAGTGAGTCAAACTAGACAGGCTTGAACAATGCCCTCATAGTCATGGGTAGCAGCATCATACATTGGTGGATGTCCTATGGGTTGGTGATCGCTATGTCCATGGCCTTATACAAGAGGGGGAGGCAGCTCATGGTTGAAATTGGGACTTTCGTAGTCAAGGGCGGCATGAAAATCATTTGCATCAAATAATAGTTAGCAACACCAAATTCACACGCGTCAAGCTGCAGAGGCGAGCCATGGATCTATCTGTGTAAGTGCTCCTACATATAGTCATAGGTTAGTGGCTGAGAGTGTAGACTAGACAGATTTGCCTGTGAATACCCCAGAGGTGGCAAACCAAGACCGGGTCAGCTAAAAAATAGGCTTTGAACCACATGAGCCATGACACATGCATTTGAATTAGTATGAGAACCGGGTCCAAGCAAATCCGAGTGAGATCCATTGCAATGGAAACATTTCCCTCAATTGAAAAGGTGCTGAGAAACAGGGAGGGGTGGCATGGTGGTGGTGGGATCAACGGCCGGAGTGACATGGCCTGCCAGAGAAGGTGTAGCAAATGACGAACTGGCAGAAGATGGAGCAACAAAGGATACTGGTGGAAGCGATGTGAGCAATAGCGGCTGGATAGCAGATCGAACAATGGGTGGTAGAGCATGGCCAGTCGGAGGAAGGGATGCTAGAGAGAGGGTGCTGACACTCTGACAAGCAAAATTGCCAAAGAGGCAATGACCAACATCGTAGATACAAGAAGGGCCATCAAACATGAGAGGGACGGAGGCAAGCAAATATGTTTATAGAACACCAGTAAGAAGAGGGTGTGTGTCCTAAGGGCAAAAATGGTACTGAAGACCCATCACTTATAGGTGTAGTGTGGCCGGAACTAGAGGCAACTGCTGGGTTGGCAAGGACGGCGTTTGTAGCAAGAGTGTTTTGGAGGTGGCCGATTTGGGACCCAGAATCGGCAGCAACCTATAGCAGAAGGGAGTAGTAATATTAGCCAATACGAAGGCTGGTCCATGAGTCAGAGGAGGTCTGCAACATGTCTGAGTGGAAGGATGCTCATTGGCAGAGTGGATGAAAGCATCATTTGCGAGTCTAAATCCGGAGTAGAGAGATGCACCTATTGGACAACCAGCAAAATTGGTCAAAGAGGTGATCGATAAGCTTGAAGCGATGGTCGATCAACTTAGACTGTTCGATGAGGAGAGCCAATGAGTGCTTAACATCAAAAAGTTCTTGACCCACCTCATGGATTTCCGTTTCTAGTTGGGTAATACGGAAATGAAACCATGCAGGAGAGCTTTGAGACAGGTATGTCTCAGAGTGCTCATGGGTCCAAGGCGGAGGATAGCTCGACCATCATGTTTGGGCTCTATCGACATGAGCATGTCATGACGACAATAGGGAGGGTGGGAGGTTACAATGGCACACATGAAGGTACGCTTCAATACCGATGATGTAGACCAAGGTCGACCTTGGGAAAATTAAAGGAAAAGGAGGAGAGAAGAAGGAAAGGAAGAGAAAAAATAACTATACTAATTTCTAAATTTTATTGATTGATCAAAACATGGTTGTGACTATAATTTACAGGATAATTATAAACTAAACCTACTAACATAAGAAAACTAATTTGAATCTAATTGCAAATTAAGAAAACACCTAATCCTACTTGATCTAGTCAAAAAAGTAGAATATTAATTAGGGGGTCATAAAACATCATCTACTTCATATGCCAAATAATTCCATGTTTAAGGATGTCTCCTCTCCTAAGCTTGAAGGGATATCTATTAAATGTTTCATTCTATAAGATGAAGTCTGATGTTCTGTTCCAAGCTGAAGGCCAATTCCTCCCTTCCACTTAAGGGGGCATGTTAATGTGCACATTGTAATGACTTTAGTGTAGTACCACTCCTTTCACTCAAGCAAAACTTCATGAGCATTTGTAGAAGAGCATTGTTGTACACTGATGTCTACACAAGACAAATTAGAGAGAGAAAAAGAAAAATAGCAAAAAGATAAATTAAATTAAAATTTCTAAATCAGATTTCTCAAACCCCCAAATAGGGCATAGCCCCTACATATTAGTCTAAGCCCAATAAGGGTAAAATCCTAATTATACTATTAATAATAATAATTAAATTCTAACTCTAATAAACTATGAAGGCGGGACATAACATTCCACCTCGTCTTTCAGGTGGTCTTCATTGAGACATCAAATCCAATGGCTCTACTTAGCTCCGCTGGCTACAATATTAATTAAAAATATAAAAGGCATAGACCACTTGGTAGAAGGAGACCCCGCAACTTAGAGTTTGTTGCATGAAACAAGTCCGCAGGTGCACAAAACTTGCAAGATACATGAGATCAGTGGATTCCAATTTGGGAAATAACACCACATGCAAAACCGCAATGGTGGAGTCTTCGTTGAAACCAAAACACCAAAAGAGACCAAAAGTGGGCAGAATTAGGTTTGATCTTGAGCGAGCCACAAGCAAACCCTCTATAGAGACACGGCGTTCGTCGCCTTGAGGCCAAAAGCTGAAGTTGGGCAGTCTTGGTCAGAATAACAGGGAGCCCAAAGAGGGAAACAACTTCTCGGAAGGAATCGATCGGTGGAGCAACCTGAAGCGGGGGGTGGAATTGTGAGGTGTGGGGAAGGGAAGGGCTTTGGGGGGCTGACGACGACAAATCTTGAGGTGGTTGTGCCTTCCCCATCAAGCAAAGGAGGTTCATGGTGAAGGAAGCATAGTCAGGGTTGGAGGAATGATTCACAACCAAAGCAACAAAGTCTTCCAGAGATAAAGTTGTAGTGGATGGACCGAAAGCAGCTAGCTGTCACGGGGTAGCGAAGCGGAATATCCGTGACATGTGTTGGGGTGCACACACGTGTGGAAGTGTTGTATAGTAGGTGTGTATGCATTGCGAGAATTACCTATAGTGTTGCACATCATGTATGTAGGCGTTGTGGGGAAGGCCTGCAACATTGCGCAAAAAACATGCAACGATGAGCACATATAGTTGCCTATGTTGGGACACATGGCTGACTAGCACATATTTGGATACTTATGATGTCCCCTCCCCCTATATAGTGTTAGAAAGTATTTGGGAGTGATTTCGGGCCGTTTGGCAAACTTTGGAGAAACCATGTCGTACAACCACTGTGGATGTCACTCTAGCAGAATGGAGAAAATCTCATATGCTATATAGGGGGGACATGATAAGCGAAAATGACAAAGTTGTTGGTATGATGCCTAGCCTTGCAACTGGCTGTCTCGGATAGCAACGAAGGCTTGTTGTGTTGCTAGTTATCATGTCAGGAGCCCCGTTTGCTAGGGGATGGGGCTCTCCGACCCATCAGGCAGCAGTCCGGCCTTATGGCCGTGTTGGATACAAAGAACCTTGAATGCACTTGGCTGAGATGGATTGTCCAGATGTCCAGGTTGCCTTAGTTGGATCTGTGCATCGCAAGGAGGTGTCCCCCTTTGGCTAGCTCGCTTGGGAAATGTTCTGACATGTCCGCACGTCCACTTGGGATGAGTTCGTTGCTTAGCTTCGCAGGCTAGATGCTTGGTTGAATGGCACGAGGTCATGACCTTGACGAAGAATGGCTTACTCGCTTGGCTATTTGGCCTTGCAAGTGTCGCACGGTGGGCATTTCTTGGGTGCCCTCATGACATAGCGCAGCATTGGGCGAGCTGGACATGACGGAGGCAAGTGCCTAAGCCATTACGGATTTGGGGAGGAGGAAGAGGAGGTAGCTGGTAGAAGACCAACATCATGTTCTGTGGCTGCTATGCCAATCACGTCTACGGCCATGACAAGTATGGCTGGCATGAGAAGCAAAATGTCGGGGTTGATGGGGAAGTTGTCGACGATCCTAACTGAGGCGAGGGCTGTGGGGTGCCTCTGTGCAACATACATTCTGGGCATGACCGATGGATCTGTTGGTTGCATTGTATCGTTAGCAACGGCAATTTTTTCTTCTTCTCAGGGACTGTACCTGACCCAAAATCCAGTCTTTGCTACAGGTGTAACAGAAAAATTGCGACTTGGTGGGGCCGAGATGAAGATGGATGCCTTGTAAAGGTAGGAAGGTGAGGATGATGGCAATGGGGGTGCCACCGACTTGAGTATGGGCGTGAGCAGGGGCGGAGAGGCTGGTGTTGAGGGGGTTGCCGTAGCAGAGGATGGTGATGAGGAACGGAAAGCGCCTCTTGGCCATGGTTGTAGCTTGAACTAGGACGGAGCTATGGCTATAGGCATATGTCTTCTGGAGGCAATGTTGAGAATGCGCTAGGCAGTGGAAAATGCTAGTCAATTTTTTTGAAATGGTAGCCAGTCTCTCCTATGAGCTCGTCAATATGGTGAGTCATCTCGGCTTGGTAAGTAGCTTAGGTAAACTTCAGCTATGTTAACACCATATGTGGTGAAGCCATCTAAGTATCCAATTGCATTGCACATGAGTATATACGAGCAGGAGAGGGTGGGAGTGCCAAAATCAAATGCTCTGATATTAGTGTTATATACCGATGTCTAGACAAAATAAATTAGAGAGAAAGATAGAAAAAATAATTAAAAGATAAAATTAAAATAAACTGATTTCTAGATATATTTTCTGAAATCCCCATACATGTAAGGGTGCTAAAGCAAGCTCGTCATCTCGACTTGACTCGTGTACGAGCTCGAACTCGAAATTAGTTAAGTCAAACTCAATCATACGTTTGTTCCTTCGGCTTGGCTCGAAGTTAAAAAAACTTGTAATTATAATATTTATATATAAATTTTGTGTTTTTCGAATTTCAACTCCTTTCATAGTGTGTGTGTGTATATATATAGTTTTTTAGTTCTTTTTGTATGAAATAAGCAATATATCACATGAGAATTAAGACCATTTTTTTACTTCTATACATTCAAACTAATTAAAACATATCCATAATACTCCTTCCATCCCATGCTAATAGTTTGGGATTAGAAAATAAAAATCAACTAAAATTAGTTTATTTAATATTTTAATTCAAGGGCTGATGCATTAGGAGTCATAATATTTACATCTCTACTAATATAATATTTTATATAATAATATTATACACCCTAATTACAAAACTAACTCAACTCACAAGTTAAAGCGAATCAACTCGAACTCAAAATTAAAATTTTAAACTCAAGCTAAATCAACCTAAAAAGCTTAACTTGGCTTGGCTCGTTAGCACCACTACCTACATATTTATAGGCAATCAAGAAACTTAACCCTAATGTTAATAGAATTTTTAATTAAAATGAATTTCTAACATTAGCTTAAGTTCAATAAGAATAAAATCTTAATTATACTACTCTTACTAATAATAATTAAATCCTAACTCTAATGTACTATGAAGGCGGGACCTTACCCCTAGGGCGGGTCCTAACAATATCCAAACCTACCACTGTTGTAGTAGATTTCTTGTAGGGTGTGTTTGACAACCTTAATTTAAATTTATATATGTGATTATTAAATCATGTCATTATAAATAACATAATAATTCAAATTTGTATTTAAAAATTAAATATTTAGAAACTACAATTTTAAGAGTGAAATTTGTATTTGAATCTTAATTAGGTGGGATTTACAAAAAAACATAATTGACCACTTGATACCTATTTACCACCTTTCTAATTATAAAATAAATTGCATGATTTAGGACAATATCAAATCCTACCCCAAAATACGTTGCCAAATAGGGAACTTGGGCTAAATTACGCCCATTTATATATCACATAACTAAATCCCTATTGCCAAACACACCCCTAAAATACTCCACGATTTGTATAAATAGTCATGGTATTCAGTGATGAAATTAGGCTGATATTTACTATTGCTATTATCCACATATAGCACTTAGACTAGACACCCGAAGGCAACCGCCCCTAGTAAAGTGTCATGCACATGTACAGCTCACCCGCATCTTTAAATAACATTAACATGCAATAATACAAGTCAAGCAGACAAGACGAATGCCTCTACATTTTGGAGGTTGTAAATGCGGCTGAAACCAAGGAAATTAAGATGGTAGGTCCGCACGCATGCTAGATACTTTATAGAAGCTACTGTCGTCCAGTAGGGGCTTGGATCGGCGGTACAAACTGAAATCACTATTTAGTATAGACCAAGTATGGGACTCTTTGATTAATTTATCTGTATGGGTACCAAGACCAACCCACCTTCAGCTGGTTTGGAGAACATTACTCAAAATAAAACGGGGATGGAAGAGACTTGAAAACAATAGTATCACCTTTCGACCAGATACAATTGTATGTGTACAAGCTATATGCGGGTGTGGGCCATGCGATGCCGTCCACTGCAGTAAAAGCTGCTTTAAATTATTTTTTATCCCCGTTCATATCTTAATTTTAGAATTTCTCCTTTTTGATCTTACATAATGGAATCCTATACTGAATAGAAAAGCTACCGTAAATAATCCAGACCATTTCCATAGCGCTAATCTGTCACTTCTTACTTTTTGCTGCAATGCCTCCTGCAACATTCAATGAAAAAAATATTTAATTCATTATAAACCTTTCTGAACATTATCCTTTTTGTCTGGAGTTTATATTTGACAAGCTTAATGAATTGAGTGATTCCATGTTCGATCACCCAGAAATGCTCGCCACATAAGCGTCACAACGAAGGAATAAGGCACTCATGAACAATGGGCCCGAGCACCATGGTGCACATGTAATAAGCATTCCTGGGCAGTACACAGTAAATTCATAATCAATTTATTATAAACTCATTCCGTTGATACTGTAATTAGATTTAACTATAAAGCTTAGGAACATGAACTTTGCATCTGCAACATTCATTCCTATCGCTAATGGATCAGTTATACAGAACAGATACAGTGATTTCAGTGCGATCATTTCAGTAAAAAAATTTTATTGATTATATAGAAGCTCAATATTTTATTTGTATCATGGAACTAGTCCAGCAAGGCTCGGATCCTCCTCATAAAACCTATTTAGCAGACTCAAAAACCCTGAGCAAGGTTCATTTTAAATGAACATGCTGTGCATGAAGCAAGCCCAGGTGAGACATTTAACTACCTCTTTTGCTCCAGATGCTATTTTGCAGCTGTGAAGGAGATGCTGCTGGTGAATCACATAGGCTTTTCTACAATGTCATTGGTAAATCATCTTTACTAATTTAAAGATCAAAGAAAAAACATAACTTTAATAATCTATAGCTATACACAAGAGGAACTAATGAACTAGTATCCCTACTAATATATAAAAAATCCATTTTTTGATCGAGTGATTATAGCCTTACCTATTCATAACAACATTTAAAGACCATAGTTTAAAACAAATTTACCCCGTTCAATTGGCTAAACACTATTTACAAGGTGATTAGTAGGCTAAATTGTGTTAAATCTTCTAGAGGGAGAGCAAGTACTAACATTCAATTTAATAGATAAAGTTTTAACATGCACTGAAAGTTAAAAAAGGCACAACAAACCAATGGGGTGTTGGTGGGATCACCACGACCACACTTCCTGAAGCGGAGGTCCTGACTTCAAACCCCCACATCGTTGTAACAAATCCTCAATGCAATAAACTTTTTTTAATAAGTTATGTTGTATGTAGGCACAAATATTATTAAGAAACTCAGCGAACAACAAAACTAACATAAAAAACTAGTGACATCTATTACCATGGAAAAACAGTACCACATTGCATCTATACGAGAAAAGACAAGTTCTTAAAGATATTAAGACCAACCATAATCAACAATTGGGGCTCCAGCAGTTTCCGCTCCTGGACAAAGATATTCTGCGCATGCTTATACAGTTCAACATCAAGACCGTTCAGTTGAAGGATTTGGTTAAGCACTGTTTGAGAGACCCCAAGCCGTGCCTGTAAAGTTACAAATTTCCATTTGTGGATGCTCACATACATACAGAGCCAATCTCAATAAACTGCAACCACTTTTTCATATGAATTTCAATACCTACCTCTGTTGAAAATTTTGCTGGAGCAATTCTCTTCAAAGAGTTTGCACGCCGAGTTTTTTGGGATTTTCTTAAGGATGCTGTACAATCTTCATAAGATTCCAACAGTTTTGTGACTGTCATCTGCAACAGGTTGCCAAAATGTATGTCAGCTAAATGCAAAACAAAGTTTTCTTGCGACATAAGAATTGAACTGATGCCATTGTTGTGTATAAATAAAGAACTCACACTTTCAAGGTCGGGAGATATACTGTCTTTGGGTAGATTAAGTGTTTCCTCCTCCATGCTACTCTACATGTTAATGTAACTGTTATAACTAGCACCAGGTTCAGTAAACAAAATAAGCAGCAGCTTACCTTTAAGGAAATTGACTTAAAATGCAGAGAAGATAATGATGAATTTTCTGCAAAAAACAATAATAAGCAAGAATATAAATTTTCATGTTACATTAACATTACAAAATATATATTGCATTTCTTCCATAAAGAAAGATTTTACTGCTCCATTACATGTTAACAACCTATAAAAATACCAAAGTCCTAGCTTAGAGGCTTGCTTACGAGGATAGTTTAGTTCTGCCAGCATGGAAAGCACCTGCTTACCAACCAAATGTGCATACATTGTAGCAGACTCTTTGTGCTCCTCTGTGAGTCCAACATACAACATATCATCCAGTCTCTTCTGCAAGTATTCAAAACTTTCAGTGGCCACTCCACTTGTTTGCCAAACAATAAAGACCAAGTCCAACCTTGTTCAGAGCCTTGGACACCTACCTTTGCAACATGAAGCACATATTGACCCAATTTTGGATGCCTGCTCACACAATGACGAATTTCATGTGCCTTGTCTAAACAAGAGTTGTTTGTCAACCCCGCTATCTGTCAAAATAACCAACAAAGGACAAAAATATAGCAGGTCATTCAAGTCCACCAAATGCATGAATCAAATGCTTTGTTTTTTATAAAATTCCAATTTGCATCAAGAAAACAAAGACTTTGGTTAAATACTCAAATCTATCATGCATAGCATTACCCCATGGTGCAAGTCAATTTTCTGCCTTATTCTCATTCCTCCGTGTTTTTTGATATAAAAAAGAAATATACCTGAAACGTGGCTCCATTATGAACAAGCTCGTGAGCTATGGGATCATTGATGAACATATCCAATGGCATTAAAATCTCTTCCATGTTGTAAGAATCAGTGGAGTCCCCATCTTCCATGTTGTAAGAATCAGTGGAATTCCCCAACTCTGTCATATTCATATGTTTCCTTGCATCCCTCTGCTCAAAAGATAATAAGCAATACAACATTCGCTTTAGTTTTAGGAATGTCTACATGAATGCTTCCATGACTAAATGAAAAATAAAAGCAAAACAAATTTGAGCTTCCATCTCTGTTGTATTCTCAAGTTTTCTTGCATCCATCTGGTCAACAAATAATACAGCAGTACAAAATTCATTTCAGCATAAGGAATGTCGGCATGAATGTTTCCATGACAATATGAAAAATGAAAGCCAAACAAACACAAATATAAACTAACACATAAGTAAAGTGTCCATTACACATTAATAATCTCACAAGCATTTCTACGGAACTATAGACTTTATCCCAATTAACCAATGAAAAGATATGGATCCTGTCAAAATATTCGTATCTACTATGCATGGCAAAACTTCACTTGAAATATACTTGAGAAGCTCTTATTTTTGATGCCTTACCTGATGCAATCCTCAAATGAACACATAAAATTGCAAGACAAGTTGGTTTCAAAAGCAAAATTGATCTGAACCGGAATCAAAATAAATCAATTCATATAAAAAAATTATAGTTGATGCCATATGAAAGTGTTAGTAGCAGTAAAAGCCTTGGTGTTAAAAATATATACCCGGGCAAACAGGTCTTCCCTCATCCAAGGAACCAAATATTTCCAAGGCCAAATATCCAAAGTACTAACTTCACGAGCTTTAGAGCGTAACCGTCCAGACATTTTTGTAGCTGAAGTTAAATTTGGATGTACAAGGAATCTTGCTGCAACTTCCACAGAAAACTCGTATGCACTAAAGACACGATCGACTGGGTTTCTTACTATCGTGATCACTGAAGTCTTCTCCTTAGGCAGCTTGGTCATCATACTGTAGTCATCATGAGTCCCCACTAACCGGCAATTTGGTTTGCTACAGAAGAATCGAAGAGGTGTCAGCCAAAGAACCATTTTTGCTCCAAAATACTGCAACAAAGGAACTTTACCACTAGATAAAGTGGATTATATATTTAATGCACTCAACATTTGAAAAAAATTTCATTTTCCAGTTACCTATGTTAAAAAAAGAAAAATGCTCCTGCCAAAATGTCACTTTAGAACCCATTGTATGCATCACCACTGTGTTTTAACAAGGTGGGCTCCACCAATCAATGGTGGTGATGCACACAGTAGATTTTATCATGAGAATTTTAAAGGGGATATAGCATTGCTCTTTTTAAAGCATTTTTTAATATTTTTTTGTCATGTACAATTCTTTTTTCAGTCTTACTCAAACTTCCAATAAAAAAGTTCTACACAGTTAATCTTAGTATTTTTCAAATTTCAGATAATTCAGATATTGGCCACCGATTCAATTTTGCCTATGTAGCTGCTCATACAACACGTTCCATACTCAAGGACAATAAAAACCCCCAATGAATTACTCTATTATATGGCTCTTCCTAATCCTGGTATTTTGTAGCACTTCCTTTTTAACATCCTAGCCTTGGAATTTGGGCTATGCAACTACCTTTCCACTGATTCGCTACTTATGAATTCATACTGGTGTCTTCATTTTGCTTTCCCACCTCGTTCTTTAATTTTTTTTTCTTGTCCACTTCAACTTTACTAATGATGCACATGCCCTCTTCTCCATTCTTGTGACTATTTGTCTACATTTTTTTTATCAAACTTACACTTTTGCCCAGGTCTTAGTTATTTATCAAATATATCACTTCCACGAGAAATTTTGCATCTAATTGTTGCTAATCACAAGACCGCATGGGTCTTCCCTATTCCTCTAGGGCATACTTGTTTGGAGGTTAAGGGTTGTTTGGGGGTAGAAACTAGGTAAGATTTCATCCATTCCACCCCAATTCCATCAGGAATCACAAAAATCTTGGTTGGGTGTAGAAGGTGGGCAAAAGCAAAAATTATGCCCAAAAGTTGATTGTAGGCTGTTTTCAGCCGAAATCACCAAATCACCTTGTGAGGTGATTCGGCTCCAAGGCCCCATTTCAGAATTAAGGATTCCATTATTTTTTAATTGTTACTTTCATATCGATTTGAACATCAAAAAACGTGTCATATAGGTAGGGCCCACTTTAAAAATTCAAAATTACCTACCTATGTGAGATCTTGTTTGATAAGGCTTGTTAATAAGAGTATAACAATACCCAAAACATGCATATCCAAGTTCGGAAGAGAGAGTGATGTCAATTTAAAGCTTTGGAAATGGGTTTGACTTGACATCCGAATTTATTCTAAAAAATTTCATTACCAAACTTAATTCTCATTCCATGGTGAATCAATGAAATTAATTCCAAAAAATTCTACTTCCGTTTCTAAAAATTTCCACCCGCAAACAGTCTAAAAAAAGATCCTTGGATTCACGAGCACTTATTCAATGTCTTCCTTTCTCAGATATCAGGCAATGCAGTCACACCTAAAGTAGTGAACTTTTCCAAGATCTATAAGAAGCTTGTCAAATAAAATGGGATATACCTCAAAAAGGCAGGCTATGTCTAATAAATACAACTCTAGTTCATGGTGTCCACCTTTGCTTGATAGCTTTTCTCTAGAAGCCAATGACACCATGGAATGCATATTGCTGAGATCTTGGAACCCGCCAAGGTGGTGAGACAAAACTTTTTAAGTCTCTTCCTCAAATAACAAACTTTTTATAAAAAAAAATTTGCTTAAAATCTCAAGGCGAGATCCCCTCAATTTTCCTCTTATGAGACAACATTTTGTTAAAAACCTTCCTAAAATATGTAGAACTCACCAAGGTGGCAAGAAAAACTCTTATGACCATTTTTCTTAAAAACAAAGGAAAAATTTTAATTAGTGTATGTTGTGTATGTAGTGTTGCAGTGACAAATCTAATTTCCAAGGCCGGACTTTCCCAATCTCAACAAGATCTCTAATTTTTGGCAGACATAGAGAATAATAAGCAAAAATGGCATGCAACTGTCTTTTATTATTAGGAGCTTAATGTCAAGAGACCTGTTATGGCCCATCTGTGTCTCTTTTTATTAATGTTCCTATGCCCTGTTGAGCCTAACATCTCTTTCGTTAATTTCTTTTTAGTAGGACTTGAGTTTCCTAGTTTGGATTAGACTTTAATTATGCTTAGCTTTATCTTAGCCATTGATTTTATTTCCTAGTATAAAATTTCCTAATATGATCAGAGGTGACTATAATAGGGTAGGCCCAAACTATAAATATGGCCTACAGCCCATTGCTATGAACGAATTGAATATTGAGTAATTGAAATACAAGTTCGTTGGTTCCCTATCCCCTTCCTTCTCTTCCTCATCCTTACTTCTCTCCTTTCTCTCTATTACTTCTCCCCTTTCATTCAACATTCTCTACTATAATTCCCTTGTAATCCTATTGGGTTACAATGAGACCTCAGGATCCTTGTAGCATCCAAGTTCTTCCTACAACTTTCTGTTATAAGTGTTTTTCCAATCTTCAGCAAGCATTATCCACGCTATGTAACCTCTCTGTGGTTTATCTTTGGTGAATCACAGAAAGCCAAGTTAAATGTTGAGACTCCGTCTAAGTGAAAGAATAATTGCATAGGCATGACATCAAAGCCAATGAAAATGACAAGGTACAGAGAGGCATGGCTTTGGAGATTCTTTTAGGGTAGAAAACTAGAAGCGGTTATATTGAGTATTTTTTCTTAGCCAAAGACGAATACCGCCTGTAGCCAGCCCTTTAAGCCTCAAAGAGACCAGAAGAAACTAACATCAAATTGATTTCAACACAGGCATAAAAAAGCCACGCTGAATCAAGTGGACCAGATTATTTTCAAAGACAAAGGAGAAAACTCTCTGTTGTTGAATGGGAAGAGCTGTAGAATCTAAACATTTGCCATAGAATATGAGATCATTACATATGAAAACTGCAAGGTTAGTGACCCTGTAGATAGTAAAATTAAAATAAATCCCTAATTATCAAAATGTGGGGCCCCAACTCTTTAAACTCAATTTTAATGCAAACTTTTTTGGCATTGATAACAACTAGAGACACTAAACAACCTAGCCGAGCCAAGTTTCTAGAAGATCAAGCTCTGCTAGTTTTCAAACTCAAGCTGAATCATGCTCATTTCAGGAAGCTACCCTTGAACTTGGCTTAACTTGGTTTCTGGTATCTTCTTATGTTTTTCATTTTTTAAACCTAAAATAATACTGATACATTTATGGAGGGCCTGTAGCCTCTTGAAGATACCAAGAAGTATCTCTGCACCCTCTCGACGTATTAACCGAGAACTTGCCAACTCCCCCTTCCCCCAACAAAAGAAAAAAAAAAACTGCTATTTTCATTCTCAGATCAGCTTCCCCCTTCCAGCAGATGACAGTCCAATATTCCAGACAACAGCATTTGAAAACCGTCAATCCAGCAGTCAGCAAGTGGTCTTCCAGCAGTTAAGTTCTAATGCTTTCCTCTTCTTATTCTTCATCTTCTTCTTCATATCTGGCAGCTGGAATCCAACCAGCAGATCTGAAATAAGTCCTTTTTTTCAGATCTAGCAGCCAGCAACATTCTTCTTTTAACTTGTTATTTGTTTTGAACTGCAGCCACCTCCACTGCTACTAGCAATTGAGCTGAACTGTCAGCATCAGATGGTTGTCAGCTTCCCGTATTGAACTGCCACCATCTCAACAGCTGACATTTCTTTAAAAAGTTTTTACATTTTTCTGATCCAATAGTAGCTCCTCTGCTGCCAATGTTTATACGAACTTAATGCTTTTAGCTGCTAATATATACTTAGTTTAATGTAAGTGCTTCTAGATGTCAATATACACAGATTGTCAAAATACATGTATGAAACCTTTTCTCACATCAACAAGAATATTTTACATGATATCTCCAAGGTCTTGGCTCTTTGGCTGACTGAAACAAGACTGAGATCCGAGATGTCGAACTTTGGTAGGCTCGTTGAAGTTTTGGGCCATTTTGATGAGTGGGACCACCATCAAGGCCAGTAAAAGTTTTAACTCCATTTAGACAGCTTAAATCTGATGACCTCAAATGGATGGGTTTACATACCAAAATGATGCCAAACTTGGTAGAGTCCCATCATCAAAGGGAACCTCAATATCCCTCCTTAGTCTCACACCAATCTTAACCCACTATGGTCCTGATTTAGAAAATGCATTCTCAACAATTGATTTAAAGGTAATACAAAAATGATGTAATGTCAGAGGGTCCACATGTCCAAACGGGGCCCTATTTATTGATGTTCTTCCTTAGATACTCTTAGCCGTACTCTCCACAAAATTTGTAGAGCCCACATCCACAAAGTCTACCTTAGGAAACGTGGTTTGAGCTACAGCTCACGCTACCTTTTCCCTTTTAAAATATATTAACTTACTGTATGAAATGTGAATTTTATAAGGTCAATACACGAGCCTACTATATCTTGGACCAAGCCTGTTCAAGTTACGCAGAGCTCCTTGGATCATCAAGCCCAAGTTTGAGCTTCGAGCCAAGCTAAGTCAAGGGTAGCCTTGAGCTGAGTTGAGCTGATGTGGCTCACTTAACACTCCAAGCAACAACAAAATGCATATAGCTCATTTTGTCAAAGTAAAGGATACCGGCAAGCAGATCTTCTAGCAATATTGCATTCATCTTTTATTAATTGGCAGATTCCCCAACCTTTGACAAGATGGGTTACCTCCCGTTAATAGAAAATGTAAAGTAATCTCATGTAATTTATTGTTTATGAAAAGATAGTCTTACAGTACATGGACATATCACAGTGGTACTTGAAGTTTATGGGAAGCTTTTGCATTTTTTCCAATGCATTTGTGTCATGATTGTAGTGCAAAGAGTAAATGTGTTTGTGGGAAATTGTAAAAATAGTGTGATAAGTCCATGTCAAGAAACTTAGCATCCTTCATAAAATGATATGGCATAGAGAGCAATGAGGGTGCCACCTTGGATCAAAGCGGAGCTTATCATAAGAACGAGGGCATTCTTGACCACCAATGTAGAATTTTCTAAGAAAGCTGCCAGAGCCACAATAATATCTGTTAGCAAAAGGTTCGCTTGAATATTTTAAAAATTTTCACAGATACAGGGAACACTCATACACAAGTTAAGCCAATGTTATACCCCACACACTAGAAGCATTATTGGGACTCATGGCCTTAATGAGCTACAATTAGGGGCTGTTTGTATATTGAATTAGCCCAATTCCGCATCAATTTCACCCCAATTCCATGGAATCCCAAATTTCAATGGAATGAAAAATTTTGACGGAAGGACAACTCTAGAATCAAGTTTGCATATGGAATATCCACGGAATGGAAAATTCAGATGAAAAATCAATTCCTAAGAAATTTGGGCTGATTCTGTCGATTTTGCATAGTAAGTTGCCTTTGTTGACTTTTCAGTGCATGGTCATTCCACTAGAATTAATTTCAAAATTTTCATTGCCAAAAATTTATTTTGATTCCATAGCATTCCGCATGATGGAATCTACATTCTGATTTCATTCCAACCCAGTACCCAAACAGCACCTTTATACAGGTAAAAAAACAGTTAAGATGATTTTCGCAGGACCACAAGGAACGGAACTTTAAAAATGATACCCTTGAGATAGACATTTATAATATGTCAACAGATTCAGTAAGAATTATTAATGATGCTGGTAATGAAACTCAAAAACATACAATTTGGATAAACAAATCTCAGCAGCTTACCAATTAAAGTAGGTACGCCCTCCTGTCCTGGGAATGTGAAGAAAGAAAAGAAAATCACGCAAAGTTAGTTTGTCTTCTGTGGGTCCGTCAACAAGTGCAGAGTTTGCCCAGTTCATAACAGTGATTTCGCAGTGCTGAAGATCATTCTCAGATGAAGCTATGACCAATAATGCAGGCACTGGTAATGCATAATCAAAACAAAAAGACTTTTAAAATCTTGGCCATGAACATAGTATGAGGAATCCAAGCAAAAAGGCAAAGACGAACTGAATAAAGAGGATGAAACTGAAGACATGTAAACGGAAGACTTTGATAACAAGTCCCCTACATTTAGATTTCATGCATATTTTGGGAGGCTAACAGAACAAAAATGCTCGCATACCTAACCATATTTTCAACCATTGCAAGCCACTGTGCTATGATATTGTCTATTGGATACATTAGAACAGTGCTTTCTTATAACTTAAAACCAAGTCACAGTATAATGAAAGGACATCAATTTCAAGTAATTCAGAGAAAGAGGTTATACCAAGCGCAAGAAGCACTCCTGATACCATCAGTTTTATAACAGGATTCATTCTGAATCTTCTTCTGAAACTACTGCTGAATTAGATTAAGAACCTAACGCCCCACGACAAAATATAAGAAGATATTAATAGAAATTCAAATCCAAAGAAGACAACATTAGAATGAATTCCCAAATTACAACCGAGAACATGAAGATCCTAATAGGTATGAAAGGAAGATAAAAACTTTGAAGTTCGAAACCAACTTACTAAATAAAAGAGGTAGAGACAGTAAAGAAAAACAAACAGAGATGCTTCAAAACCTCCACAAGTAGAACAGCAATAATCAATACAGAAACAAAGCGAGCACAATAATAATCGCAAAACATAATGTTCAAATTCCGAAGTTACATTTCAAATGCACTTGTGTCCACCGAAAAAGATAAAATACGCACTCTCCAATTAAGCAAAGATAAACGAGAGGCCCAAAGAGACAGCACTAACCGACCACTATCCAAGCATACAAATCAAACGAAAACAAGAAAGTTGATCAAACTCCATACAACATAGAGGAAAAGAAAAACAAACGAAAATCAACCATCTACAAAAGCTAACTCGAACATACAGATCATAACTATAATAGAAAAGCTAACTCGAACGTTAGTTTATTTTTGTAAATCACAAGCACGTATAAACTAGTCGTTTTAATTAAATATATCAAGTAAAGAACAGAAAAAGAGGTATAAAAGACACATTCAAATTCTTCAAAGCTTCATAATTTAAAAACCGTTACCTCACACGACAAGTTTCAAATTGAGCCCGCATCAAATGCAAATAAACCCGTTAAGAAATGAAGACACTGCAAAGTTCTCCGATGCTTGAGGCTTGAAAAAGTCGGAATCAAACACAAAAGAACCCAAAATCAAAAATCAAAAGCCCGTCATATACTACCCTGACTATGAAAAAGAAGCTCCCAGCGCTCCTTCAGAATCCACCCGGCACAATCCGACAAAAGAAGGGATTTTTACGAAGCCTTGTAACAAAAAAACAAGCAACGAAGCAGAACCCACCAATATTTTCAGCCCAAAACACCAAACAAGTATATATATTCACACAAAACAGAAACCACCTCATAAGCGAAGCAGCGTAAATCAGAGAGCGGAATACAAAGGAAGAGAGCAGTGATGGTTTTTGGCCTACCTGTCTAGGAGACCGGGATCTCGTGCTCATAAATTCGCGAGGGATGTTCGACTCCCAGCCGACAAGGGCACGACCAATGGGACCACGACTGCCGCCATTACAACAAGGGACTTCTCCTCCATCTGCAAATACTTCTCAGTTTCCAAGACATTTGCGCAGAGAGGAGAGAGACCATTGGAATGAGTCAAACATTAAATCGAAATTATCAAGTTCAAACGATGGTCGTCTCCCCTCCCAAATTTTTGTGTCGTTTCTGGAGTTCGGCTTCCGGGGCAAATGGAGAAGCGGAAAGGAAGAGCAACTCGATGTCAGAGACGTCGACGATCAGGAAAAAGGAAAGTAAACGCCGCGACTTCGGACATGCGCCCGCCGCGGGTGTGACCCCTTCCAGCCGTGGTCGAAATACGTGAGCATCCACTTATATATGCTGGGCCAAAAAGCGGGCAGGTGAACTTAGCTGCCGGGGGCCAAAGGCAGACCCACAATCGGGCCCCTATTGTGGCAATTGGTTGCTTCATACTGGTTTTGAGAAAGATAATGATTTTCTAATACTAGTTTCTGTTTTCTTAACAAGTTTTAATTAGATCCAATAAAAGCTTAATATAAAGTTTTGTTGGGTAAAAATTGATGAACTACCGTTGGGTCCAATCAAAGTACAAGTGATTATTCATAGAAATTCATGAACAGTTATCAGCATCTTTTTGAAAAGTCTAGTGGATGACACCATCTATTATGTCAATTAGAGGCATGTTTGTTAAGGGCATATTAGGGTATTTTTTAGTTTTTAAAGGAAAATATTTTTGGGTCACTTGATTGTGTAACATATTATATAATGTTAAAAAGGCCTTTAAAACTTAACCCTCTTCCTCCTAAGGCGAGTTTTGCCATATTTTAAAATTTAGCTTGGCCATTGACATGAATTGGTTGTTGGGTTGGGTTTGACCTAATTTTTCTACAAATTAGATTAAATATAATGGTTAAGTATAAAGCTCACGAAAAATTGATGTAACTCAGTGGGTAAAGTATGTCCATTAAGTCTTTCTTCATCTAACTTCGAATTCTGCCTCTCTAATATTTTTTTTAGCAATATGAAAAAAATTAACGTTAAATACAAGAGTTAATTATACTGCGTACCACAAAACTATTGTAGCCCGATGGTTAAGCACTTTCAACGGGGGGCTTCACATAGGGTAAGTTTGATCTCCACAGGATATTAAATTGGACTAGACTGGGTCAACGGGTTGGTTGTTCAAATGGTCAATTTAACGTGGCCAGCCAACTTAGAAGAATCGGCCAGGTCGATCCAAAGTTTTAAAATACTAATTTAAAGTCACCGTGACCCAAGTATAAGGAACTCATGTGGAATATTTATTTTTAAGATTGATAGTACACACATTCGCGCACATTACCCAAGTGATGTGCCGTCGATCTTATGCTAACATGAGTGTGTGTGCCGTCATCTTAAAAATAAATGCTGCTTCACATATATTCCTTACACTCAACTCATAGTTAGAGCATATAAAATACTTCCCTAATATTAATGTTAATAAGTTCTTCATCATACTAAAATTATTTTTTATGCTCTTTTTTGACAATGCGCCTAATATAAGGAACTCATGAGATCGATGTCACATACATTAGCACACATTAGGTTAATTTGTGCTAACGATCTCAAATACCAAAGACTTCCATGGGAGTATAGAAAATGTTTTCCAAAGCAACATAATCAAAGATATGATACTAGGCTAGTTGGCTGGGTGGCAAAAGAGACTGATGCCTGTTTTATTATAGGCTGAGGAGGAGCTTTTCGACAATAATTAAAGCTGTAATAGTAAGATCTCAAACTGTCATTCAAAAGAAACTGTTACTAGATGGATGGTCTTCACCTGCACAAGGAGGTTTCAAAATCAATTCTGACGAGCCGGATCTTAAGAGATCGGAAATTCTGACGTTGCTAAACTATTTGATGCCTTGAAAGCAATCGAGTTGCTCCAGATTATCAGTTAGCCATTTTAGAAGGTGATCCCGGACGATTGTTCAGACTTTGCAGGAAACTCAATCAAATATCTCTAAGCTAGGCCATCTTAGTAACATGTCCAAGAACTTTTGAAGTCTTTTGATCAGGTTTCAGTTACTGGTGCGATGAGGGAGTCATATGGAGCAGTGCACTGCCTTGCAAGAGATGCGAATCAGTTCGAGATTTTGATGGAAGAGGTATATTGTTTTCTTGATCGGCCTCCATGACCAATGTTCGTGACCATGTTACATGGGGCTTCTACCGTGACAACTAGCGTTCGTGACCATGCTACATGGATATATGCCTATGAAATGGGCTCAAGGAGCAGAGCTGAAGAGATCAATATTGAACCTAGTAAGCAAATTAATTAGCCAACACTATATTAGTGACATCATTATAGCGTATATATTTATGTTTGACAAGGATTGAGAGAAGTACCACTCTGCCAACCACGTCTTTCTTGAAACTTACATTTGATCGACTTAAGCAAGCCCTTCAGACCATGACTCAGGTGTTCATGCCGTAGGAATCGACCTCAATTGCAGTACTATTGGCTTGTCAGTCATTATAGTGTACAAGTGTTCTTTTTTATTTTATGGGTTAGAAAAGGGGGATAAAACTCCCTTCTATTAAAACTGAGCATATTACAAGGCAAAAAGAGTTAAAAATAAATTACAACTGCCATCTTTCAATAATGAAAGGGAATTCTTGGATGATCTGTAAATTTGCAGTAACATAGGTTCTAACTTGGGATTCACACTGTCTAAATATAATTCACTTATGGAGACATTCATTCCTGAATATTCAGTCATTCCTTTCCCTCCAAATATGGTAGACCACACAATCCATGAATAATTTCAAGATAACTCCAAGTTCTGGGATAGACCTGCTTAGTGAAACAATATGATTAAGAGCTTGGGAAGCATGTACGTAGAAAAGAAATGTCTATCTCACAAAAGTTTGAAAACTGGACTCATAATTTATCTCGAGTAGCCACACTTGAAAAATATGTGTTTCATATTTTTCAAACCCGACATACATGAAATGTATCTATTAATAATGTGACATTTGTCCAAAGTAAGGAGGCAATCATTCAACATTAGCCAACAAATGAACAAATGGAAGGGAATGTGATGTTTAAACCATACAAACCGAGTCTAGTTTAACTTAGGCATATGCTTTGAGAGCACCTTATAAGCCAAAGATATAAAGTTTACCTGAAGACACTGGCTTCCAAAGAATAGTATGGATCATAATTCATAATAGGTTTGTTATCCTCAATGACATGAAGAAGGTGATCACTTCTTATATTAATATGATGATCCATTTTTCCAACTTCGAGTGACATGCACTCAGAGATAGAGGTTAACACTCAGAGATAGAGGTTAGAGGATGACTTCCCATTTGATGAATAATGTGTTGTCCATAATTATGTAGGAGGGTGAAATTACCCAGCCAAGGATGTAACCAAAAGAGAGTGTTAGTCTTGTCATTCACCTTGTAATATAAGTGATCATTCATAGTATGAATAGAGAATATTTTTCCAAGCACATATGATGCATAAGGAGGAATGTAACAATGCTAGATAGAAGATCCCCGGACATAATAATCATGCATCTATTTAATCCATAGAGAATTTTTATCTATCAATAAGTGCCTGAATAGCTTAGCCAAACCAATCTTTCACTTCTCTAATGCACAGACCGCCTTCATCTTAAGGACGACAAATATTTCTCCAACTTAGGGGATGAAATTTATGACCATCATTTGAATCATCCCATAGAAAATGAGACATCAAGGATTCCAACTGTTTAATAATGGAAGAAGGAAGCATGAAATGAAGTGACCAATATATGTACATGTTGGATGAAAATAATTTTAGTAATTCCAATCTACTAGCATAAAAAAGTAATTTTCTTTTCCATCCTGCCAAAGCAAATTAAAATTTGTCTAAAATAGAAAATCACATGGAAGCACAAAGATAACTTGAAAATAGAAGAAGGCCTAGATAACATGCCGGGAGGGATCTTTCCTTAAATCCAAACAACACAAGGATTTTGTTCTTTTGAGTACAACTAGAGGATAAGAAAATATTACTCTTAGAGTCATCTCTCATCAATCCACTAATTCCTAAAAACCAATGAAAGACATCTCTAAAGCCAATAGGCAAAGCTATTGTTTCCTTAGAACAATAGAATATTATATACAAATAGTAGAATGGAAACACCTTGAACATTTTTATGACTTGGGATTTGGATGCAATTATTATGTTGAAAATCTGAAGAATATTTGTAAATGATTGCGTGACAAAGACAAACAAAAAGGGAGATAAAGGACATCATTTACCTATAGAAGAAACCATAATTAAAGCCATTGATAAGGACATTGAAAAAACCTATTGAAATACATTAAGGCATCATTTACCAAAGAAGAAACCATAATTAGAGCCATTGATAAGGACATTGAAAAAAGCTATTAAAATACATTCTTTGACCCAAGAAACCCAAGTTACTAAACAACCAATATCCTCCAAAGCCTTTAGAATTAAATCCAACACACCTTATCATAAGCTTTCTTCATATCTACTTTGATACAAATTTCTTTAGGATGTCTCTTGTTATGATCATTATAAAGAAGCTCATGGGCCATAAGTAAGTTGTCTAAAATATGAATATGTCTAGCCTACAAAAAAGCCACCTGAATTTTGTTGATGATTGGATAAATGACTTTGGAGAACCTATTTGTCATGATCTTTGTAATAATATTGTAAAGAAAATTGCAAAGAGAAATTGGATGAAGCTTATTAAAGGAGTTGGCCCCATTTCTTTTGGAATAAGAGTAATGGAAGTGCTATTCAAAGCTCTCAACATTTTAACATTGAAGAAAAAATAAGTGACTGCATTACCAAAATCATTGTCAATAATATTCAAGTTCTTGATAAAAACTCATTTGGACAACTATTTGGACCAGGAGCTTTATTGGTTGGAGACAAAAGAACATTTTGGTAAACTTCATTAATAGAAACAGGAACAATCAAAGAAGCCACCTGATCACTAGTTAGATGGCCTTTGATGTGGCTAATACCAATGGAAGAGAACGAACTCAGAGTGAATAAAACTTAAAAATATTAAGCCTCCTTATCAGTAGCATCTGCATATTCAAGCTTATTACCGCTAGAGTACCACATAATGAATAGAATTAGATGAGCAATTTCTGGAAACCATAGTGTGAAAAAATATAGTATAATGATCACCTTTCAATAGTGATTTAACTCTGGATTTTTACCTAAAAAATATTCCTCTCTGTTCAACTCTAGATTATAATATGCCACAACTTTGGATTCCTCCATGATCAAATTATCATTAAATAGGTCATTTTTAGCAACACTTAGCAGCAATGCAGAACAATTTTTGCATCATCAACTCTATTTTTAATACTTCCAAATTTTTCCATGTTTTAGGCCTTAATAGCTTGTTTCAGAAGTTTAAGCTTTTGAACCATAACAAACATAGAGTTCCTAGAAATAACAATATTCCAAGATGTAGAAATTAAATAATCAAATCCATCCATAGTCATCCAATAGTTAAAAATTTGAAAAAGTTTATTACTAGGGACTCGTGGAATATTCAAATTAACAAGAAGAGGGCAATGATATGAAACATCTGGTAGAAGGCAACTCACAATGTAAGTGTTCTTTTATTTCTTCTATATATAGATAACACTTTCTTGACAAGTGACAATGCATCACACATCTTAGCTTGACATATACCTATGGTCTCTAATAGCATTTTTTTCTAGGAAAAGGCCTTGAATCACTTTTTTTTAGCATTCAACTTAACATTATGCCTATTGGTGCTCTTTCTTGTTTAAGGAAAGTGCATGAGGTACGCATCCTTGCAATGTGCTATGATTGATTTCAATATCATAACTATTCTTCACTTCAAGTCAAGTTGCTACCATGTTAGGCCCTAATTTTTTCAACCTTCTTTGGCCTAATTTCGCCTACATTATTATTATTATTATTATTATTATTATTATTATTATTATTATTCACTTTTTTAATAATTATTCTCTAAATTGACTAACAATTATGTATGTAGCTATGATGCGTCATTTTCAAATAAAAAAGTTAGTGCATGGTCTTTACGTTAAACTATTTTCATTCTTAACTCAAAGTCACATTTTTATTGTTCATTTAATCCTACATAATTTCGTTTATGCCATCAAATTTTCATTTTTGACCAAAATACCCTTTTCGACCTTCATCCTTTTCCCATCGCCACTTCAAAATTTTCTCCTCTAAACTATTATCAAAGGCAATTGTTCATCCGTATGGCAATTTTGATAGATTTGTGAAATCAAATTGCTAGAACTGATTGAGACCGACAATTTTAATAGATTTTTCCTCCCTTTGGGCTATTTCCTTATATGTGTCTTCATTCTCTCTGGAATCGATCGAGATCGGCATGTTTTTCTGGTATTTGGTATTTGTCCAGTTTTCTAGCCAAGGTAATTCTCTTATTATGAGCTCTAATTCTATTGGATTTTATGTTTGCTTGATTTTTCTTAGTTTTTACCAATTGTTCTAATTGCAATAGCTACTTTGCATTTTCAGATTATGAGGTACATTTATGTTCAATTTCGGCAATCGATTGCATTTTTATTTCTAAGCTTGTCTTTGTGAAATTTTCTGTTCAATGCAATTCTCTCATCCTAAGTTGATCACATTTTTTATTCTCCTCTTCTAGAGAATTATTTTGTATTCATGAAATTTTCTAGTCAAGGTAATTCTCCTATCTTGATCTGTAATATATTTGCTTTTATCTTTCATATGTTTGGCTTATTTGCTATTCCAACTGTACTAATTCTATTATCCTAATTCCAACTATTCTAATTTGTTTCTCATATGATTAATATTACCATGTAGTGAGTGTACACATTTTGTGTAAATTGGTCTAATTTGGTTCTAACATAATTAATTCCAACTGCTTTAAATTGCTAGTTAGCAACAATGAATGTCCTCAACATTATACTTTTCTGATTATTCTCAATATTTGTACTCTTATGTATCTATTTTGCATTTACCCTATTTTTTTGTTGTTAAAATGAAATAATTATTATTTCTTATATGTATGTTTCTATTTTAAAATCTATGTTGTACTTTATGTAGGTTAATGAATTTTTCTATTCTTTTTATATGCAAGCATGATATAAGTACTTTAGTTCTTTAGGTGGATAGCTCTATAACTTATGATGATTTGATTAGTATGAAATCTTATCCATAAGTCCAATAACATTCCCAAATCTTCTATTCACAAAATCATTTTTTTTTTGTATTTTTCCTTTATTATCTCTATCCTACCTAATGGGATCCCAAAGATGAGCATTAGGTCAATCTCATTAAACTGGACACATTTCCCACCCAACCTAAAAACTTTTTCTAGGCCATACATATTTAGAAGATATGAGATGTCACTACTTTCTTTTCGATAGTCCTTAATTTGTATTTACTTTCCCATTTAGAAGAGTATTGAAAATCACCCAAAAGGGAGTTTTTTGAAGCAATATTATCCTTTATTTATTAAAATATATTTTATAATTAGCAAAGAACTGGATAGATGAAATGAGGTAAGATCTATTTGCAATCACATAAATGAAATAGTTAATATTAGTCTAACTACACAAAAAGACAATAATTTATTATGAATCTAATAAACAATTAACCGGTAAATATTAACAAGTATAATAATCATTTTTCATCAAATCACAAATCAATTTACTGTCTTATTATAACACAAATGCATATATTTTATTTAAATTTAAAATCACAAAAAGTATATATACTTGAGTAATTGCTTAGACATCAAATTTAATAGACGAAATATCACATTTAAGTCACACTATGATTTTGATGTTGTTTAAATATCTACATTTCAAGCTATAAAACCAAATTTTGAGCAAAAATTTGATTCCACTACATTAAGCCATGCACAATTGGATATTTGTTAAATCTTATTCAATGTGATATCTACTTTTAACACTTAATACAAAAAATTTCTAATTCATAAAGCAAAATTATAAAATATCATTGGAAAACCCAAACTAAGCAAAGATTTACTTTCACTATATTAAGCCATGCACAATGGTAAATCTCGTACAATGTAATATCAATTGTACATTAAGCCATGCACAATTGGATATTTGTTAAATCTTATTCAATGTGATATCTACTCTTAACACTTAATACAAAAAATTTCTAATTCATAAAGCAAAATTATAAAATATCACTAGAAAACCCAAACTAAGCAAAGATTTACTTTCACTATATTAAGCCATGTAAAATGGTAAATCTCGTACAATGTAATATCTAATGTTAACACAAAATACATAATTTTCCTAATTCATAAAGCAAAATTATAGTATGCCAATGGGAAACTTAAACTGAGCAGAGTTGCTTTCACTACATTAACCCATGCACAATGCTAAATCTTCTAAAATGTAATATCTACTATTAGCATAGAATACCTAATTTGTTAAATTCATAAAGTATAATTCTACAATACCACTAAAAAACCCAAACTTAGAAAAGATTTAATTTCACTTCCATGGATCATGCTAAATACTATTAAATCTTGAACAATGTTATATGTATTGTTAACACAAAATACAAAATTTGCCTAATTGCTAAACCAAAATTATACAATACTACTGAAAAACCCAAACAAAAAAATTTCACGCATCCAGGTAAAATGAAGTTTAGAAAATTAGTAATTAGTGAGAAAAAAAGAAACATAAGAAATATATCTTTAATCTCAGTCATCCTAACATCATAAAACAATATTGAATAAAAATACAAAAACTAGAAATAGTTAATGCATCAAACAAAAATATAAGTTTATTGTAGCATTGCTTAGCTATAAATAAAGAAAATGAGAAGTAGAAATATAAGAAGTAAATATTCATTATAACATATTAAAATGGCATAATATTGTATAAGAAAGAAAACTTTTTCACTTTTAGATGTTAGAGAAAATTTTGCAGTGGAAGTTGTAGAGGAAGGCGGAAGATTAGTTCAAAGTTCCACTACCTCATAATTCATGACGTTTGAGGTTGAACACACGACGGTGGCAGTGATGGTGGAGGTGGTGGAGTTGGCGGCCAAAAGCATTGTAAGGCTGAGAGAGCTGTTATCTCGAGAGTTCAAGAAGCGTCAAAAGAAATTACGACTAAATGAGGGTGACACAGATCAACGCAACAAAATATGCGACCCACAGCAACAAATTAAGGCCACTGGGAGAAAGGTCGTGCCAAAAGAAGTGGCAATGTGATTGGAAGTCGAGGGTATACTAACTGAAGGTTGGTTAGCGGCCAATAAGTACTTGGCTGGCCGCAAGACATTGAAATCAGCCTTAGATAGCAACCAACGACAACAATTTTGCATCTACAATGGCCTTCATAAAGGTGGAGGGCATGGGGTGACACCCCAGGATGGAGGAGATGTGGAGGATGACTCTAGTGTCAAATCCATTCGATGGCAGAGCCATTTGATGGTCAGGCGGCACAAAAATGACTCCTAAACCCTGAAACGCATGCATGGCCACTTGCACATGTGGCCAAAGGGGAGGGGGAGAAGCTAGATGGAGGTGGCCCAAGGCTCACAAAAGGGCGACAAAGTTAAGGCCAAGATGTGGTGACTAATTGAAGCAAAAATATCGCTAATTTTCACCCACAACCAAAATAATTGGTGTAGGCGATTGTGCATATAGCATGGCAGAGGGCAAGGGAAAAGTGACTCATTCTAGGTGAAGAAGGCCAAATAGTTTTTGGTGGCGGCCCATTGCCATCACCAGCTCAAGGAGGAGCCAAAGGAGGCATATCGAAGACTGGTGGCCTGGTGGCATTCGTTAGAACACAATACAGGAAGCGGGTGATTTTAGCCACCGTGCGGAGCAAAGAGGTGAAAGTAGGTGTTATAGTTAGAACAAAGCTTAGAGTGGAGGCCTTTCACCTTTGCTGAGCCATATCAGAGCTAACTCTTGTGATTGGCATTGGTTCCCTATAGTGGCTATGCACCTGAGGCAAAATAGAGGCGAAACAGTCTATGTTTTGCAATTGGAGTAGAGTAAGAGGGCTGATGAGAGGAGTGGGAATGGGGTGTTGGCAGCTCTGCCTGGCTTTGTCGTGACCCTAACGGTCGAGGAAGCTGGGTCCGATGGAGGGCGACAACTCCTTGTGGCCAACACAGTGAGAAAACATAATTCAAGGGGAGGAAATGAAGTGGCCAAAGGAGAAAGGAATGGAAGAGGTGGAATTGGGCCGAGAGGGGTCGCCCATTGTCATCGTCCAACCAAGGCAAGCTGGACTAAGTCTAGATAGGCCGTCAAATGGCGGTCGAAGGTAGCCAACAAGCTTGACTGAACGGGGCAAAAAATATAGCATCAGAGAGGAGTGGGGCAGTGGAGGAGGCCCACTGGGGTGGGCACCCCTTACCATCGCGAGCCCAATGCAAAGCCTTGGATGGCCGACCGGCCCTTGATGGCTCATGGTGGCAGCAACCAAACACAAAATAGAGAGAAAACATAGGGAAGTGGCTAATAGAGGAAAAGGAGGCGGAGCGGCCATGGGGGCTAGGGCAGTGGCCCCCTGCCATCACACTGCTGAGGTGGAGCTTGTGGTGGTGGCCTTGTGGCCCACTAATAGCTGGCAGTGGCTGGAGAAAGAGAAGCTGGAGTGGGGGTGCACTATCCAAGATCGAGATTGACAAGCCCTAGCCCGATCCTTTTATTTTTATTTTTCTTTCTTTTATCATGTCTCTCATGCTCTCTCTTTTTCGCATCATAAGAGCGTGTCTAGGCCTGCGATACAACTATGCCCTAAGCCTGACTCTATGGATAAGAATATCGAGGCCAAATACACTAAAACATCATATTTTTCTACCAAAAATTATCAAAAAAAGAGCAAGAAAATTACAAAAAATCATTAAAAAAAAGAACATTGCAGCATATGTATTATGTTGGGAGCCCTATGTGGGCTGGTCACAAAGCTTTGTTTAGTGTCTGTCAAGTTGGACACTTCCAATCACTTACTGTTAGCAATTGGATCTTCTCATGGGAAGAAAGTTTTTCATGCTCCACTATGACAATGAACCCCGTATAAAATATGTATGAGAATTTTCCATTTACGAAATCAACGGCCCACACTCTAGCGCATTTTAGCGTAGTTATTATTTACACTAATCATATGCACCATTAATACGAAATACCAATAGTTCTTATGCGTGCATGGCTCATTATCTGAGGGAGCATGAAAATGTTTCCCTTCACATAGTGAAGATTACAGGAAACGAGAGCTCCCGTAGTAGCTTAGGTAGGGCTGGCTAGAGCCTTAGGTAGCTTAGGCTACTATCTAAGGCCCCACAAAAATGAAGGCCCCCTCATCCCTTTTATGAGTATGCATCTTGTATAATAGAGTGAGATACCAACACCATAAAAAAACCCATACTATTTGGGAGATATAACTAGACTAACAAAGATTTTATTTATTGTCATGGAGACAATACAAACTTTCTCCTTTAGCAAAATATAAAAATTAAAATTATATTGTACTAGCTTAGCATTCTTTTATGGGTAGAGGCATTATTATTATAAATTACCACCTTGCTATATGAGCTCATTTTATTAACATAAAAACTTACATCCAAGCCCAATCTCCACCCTGCTTGTCTTTTTAAACCTTATTCACCTAACCTCCTCCGTCATGAAGCACGTCAACCCACTGTTATTTCTCTCAATAATGAGTTACAAAAAATACTCTAGGACAAGAGGTTTCTTTATATTTCTTTTTATAATTAAGAATCTTAACTAAATTGCAAAGACAAATAATCCCCAATTAAAATTCAGTAAATATTAAATTATTTTTCAAATGCACGTGCTCTTATGTTTAGGGTATTAGTGACATTACCTTTTTATATGTAATTTTTATTATTTTGGATTACACAATTGGCTGAATAGGACATGATGTTTACCAGTTACCTAATAAATCCTACAATCTTTCACAAGGATAGGTTAAAGTCATAAACTCTCCCCACAAAAGAACTTTCTAATATTTATTTATTGATATTACCCATAGTTACTGCTTAGAAAGAAGGTTCTTAAAGTTAATATTCATAGTCATACCTATAATTAAGAATCCGACAAAAAATTAATTAGAAATTTCTCTTCTCAAAATGCAAGATTTTTTTTAATAAAATTAATTAATTATTAATTATATTATTCTAGTTATATTAATGTTAAATTTTTTGCCTAAGGCCTTGAGTTGTGTTGAGCCCGCCCCTGAGCTTAGGGACTCCTGTACAGCTTCACCAGTTAATTAAGACTCCTCCGTGTGATGTGAGGGACTGAATAATGGATGACTCAAAGTAAACAGCAAAATGGTAAATACTTTTTCAGCTGTCAAACAAAACGGATGTGTATTTTTTTTTCTAATTCTCATGAATTTACGAGTGAAACAGGGTATTGAAAGAATTATTGGGGTCCATATAGACACGTTCTTTTTTTCCGTATTTGCTAGCTTATTTAAGCAAAGAATCAAAACATCGTACAACATTTACAACGAAACTGTTAACAATGAAGAAGGGATCCGCTCTACTTGGTTTAACCCTCGAATTCTCCGTAGCAAACATTCCCTTTTACATTTAGTCAGCTACACACCCGAGTCCTTGTGTCCCACACCATTAATCTTGTTAACTTCATCTTCTTTCTCATGGTTGCTCAACAGAGGCGCTGAGTGGTCTTTGATCTACAATAGAAGTGCAAACTTATACAGAGCCATACGAGAGGGACGGGGGAGAGAAGGAGAGAGAGGGGAGAGAGGGAAGAGAGAGAGTAATAATACCTGAGATGAAGGCAAGAGGTCATTGGTCTGTTTCTTCGACTTCTCATGGGTGCAATAGTAAGAGTACATCCCCATGCCGAAGATAGCAATCAGTATGCCGATGATGTTCCTCTCCGTGAATGGGTCATGTAGCAACGTATAGCCAAAAGTTAGGATAAGACATGTCTTCAGATGGCCAAGCACCTGATAGGTCACCGGAGAGGTCTTCCCGATTACTAAAAAGGTGCTGAAGTTCACAGATACAGAGATCAAGCACGAGAGGATGATGAATGCCTGCACATCAAAGCATGCATGCGTGAATAAGTCATATTCACACAAGATAGGCCAGCCATGCATGCACTTGATCAGTCAAATTATATTATTACCAAGATTAGAGGGGAGTATTTGAAGGCGAAGACGTTCTGCTTGGTGAGGCATTGATCGACAAGAGGCCCTGATACGAAAAGTATGGCAGCTTGAAACGGGGCTGACTGGTAGAGTAGCTGAGTGGATGTCACATTGAGTTTCTTCTGGATTGTGTTTGTCATCTAAAATTGTTGATGCCATGGTTAAGGACGCACAGAAACCATGCTCGATCTATAACAATAGAACGTGTCAATATGCACCCCATTTATCCCCTCAGTACCTTAATAGCCTCATAAACCTCCTCATGATTTTTATGAGTAAAACGGGGTACTGAGAAGATTATTGGAGTGCATATAGACGCATTCATAATAATAACAACAGTAAGAAGGTTACTATTTGGCCGACGCAGGTCGTTCCGATTGCAAGAAGAGAGAGTATTGATCCTAGGAGATTCAGCTGGAGATCTGTTATGGATGCAATGCCAACACCGGCGAGTAAGACCAGCAGAGCTAGCTTAATTTTCTGGCTGAAAAAATGGAAGTGTAGTCAGAAGAATCCCAGACTGTTTATCCCCATAAATGGCAAAAGATGGAAAGAAATTACAACTCATCTGATTGAACTGTTTGTCACGTACCTGAATTGCTTCTTCAGATATAGTGTCTCCAGAAGTACAGTGAAGGGTATGATGGCCAGTTTCGTCATCTGCGAGAGGTAGACGTAGAGAAAAAATTGAATAAAAAAATGAACGAGTACAGATTATTTTTGAAAGTTCTTCAGATGATAGGCCGTTCTCGTAGTTGGGTATTGAGGGAAGAGATCCACCTGATAGAAGCCAATGGAATTGAAGCCCAGACTGAGGTTGAGGAGCCCAATAGAGACGCCATTGAGAATGCCGAACAGCATGACAGTTTTCATCTCCACAGATTTGGACTCAAAAGCATTCAAGCGTTGGGCCACATGAAGGGTGCAAAATGTGACCATTAGATGCCAGCTTGTTAGTGTTGTAGCTGCAGGTAAACATGCAAATTGGTGCAAACAAGATGAGCAACTAATTTGATTTCGTCATCCATTTAATCAACCTGATCTGGATGAGGCCGTGCGACTAATTAATGCTTGTTGATACATGTAAATTCTGATACATGCTCCAACCTACAGGTAGATTTTTTATGTTAATCCAATTGGTTTGGTTAAGAAAATCCATGCCCAACGGGTCAACATAAGCTCGGATCATCTTGCTAAATGCCTAAGATCAATGATGGATCTGATAAGCAGTACTTGATGCTGCATCAGGCTGTATACGGGTTGAGTCGATCTGGTCCGGTCCCATTCCACTCAATAAGCGAGCTAACTCAGTTTAGCTTATCTGGCTACAAGTTTATAATCTCATCAAATTTTTAAAGGAAGAGGAAATAGTGGGTGACTAACCAAATGGAAATCCGAGACTGCTGATGAGAGCTTTGTTGCAAATGACAATGGCTACTGAAGATGTGACTGATAGGACTAGTGCCCCAATAACACCGAGCTGAACACCAGACTTCTCCGCCATCTAATTCTGTTTTGAATGATCTCAAAATCTTTATGCTGGTGAAATAGGCATCAATTTGTCAAACCAAAAAGTAGATTAGACTACTCAGTTACATTCTACTTATTTATTCTCAAAAGAAATTTGTTAAAGCAAATGAACAAAACAACTTAAACCGAAAAATAGATTGCAGTAAAAGGCATGAAAATTCTTGAAATGACCAAGAAGACACACCAGGAAAATGCACTAGAAGCTTCTCGTTCTCCTTCAGGAACTCTCTTACTCTTCGCAATCCAACGTAACCCCTTGTTTGGTCTCAGCAGTCGCCTTCTTGGACGTGGGAGCTTTGGAGTTCTGGTGGGTTGGAGAGGAGAAGATGAGAGCGTCCTGAAGGCTGAAAAGCTTGATTAACAATGAATTCAGCCTGGCTCTTCGGCTCCCTTTTTAATTTTGTGGGAAAAATGGATTTCAACTCCCCAAGGCTGTTGGATACCACCTGCACCATCTTTGGTCATCTTCCAGAAGAAGAGCTAACTGCAAATGAAAGCAACTCAACGGCATTTTTACTTCGACCGTTTGTTAACCCAGTAATATTTATGTCGGAAATTTAACATGATTGTCCCTTGGGTTAAAGAAAGTAATTTGTGAAGTATTATTCAGACTTTATAATGATAAGGTTAGGCCATCATTTATGACTTCTGATCATAATTATCACGTTAATTATGCACTATTTTTATTATATTATTGCAGGTCACAATATGACTGGGGTCTTGTTATTAACCAGCTATAATCCATCTTAATGCCATTGAAGCCAGTAGTTTTTAGAGACTTGTAGTAGTGTATATTGTAAAGCAAGTTTGATGTTCATCTTATTTGAATTATTAAAGCATTAGTCCTAACTTTCAAAACATTGTCATAAGCTACTTTTTTTGGGGTACTGTTGGCAATTAACAGGCGTGAAGAAGATTAAGCTGGTAATTTAAACTTGTGAAAAGCTTTCAGGTGGAGCTATCTTAATATTTATCGCCCACTTGGGAAGCCTTTGTGGGCAAGCCGCGGCAGGTATGCGTGCCATTTCTTTAATCTTCATGGAGGGTTTCTCCCATTGGAAGCAAAACATCCAACCACCGGAAAGAAAGAATATGAAAGGCGTTTGGTAGTACTTAGTCCTCACTCCAGCATTATAATTTCTCCCCCTAGCTAGTTTCCACATCTAAACATCATTCCGAGGACAACCAATCATTGCTGCCAAAGTGACGAACACTTGAAAAATGGACTACATGTTTCAGATGAACAGTTTCTTTCAGGAATATGTTTACTAACGAGTAACGACATCGAAATGTCCCAAGGATCGACTAGATAATCATAGATCGGAGGGGATTAACCAGGATGATTAATACTTAATGACTTTTAATTTGGCTTGGGTCGTATTTAGTACGTGTATTGGCATGTCATATATATATGCTTGCATAGGCCATGGAAACCCGAGATTAATTAGACCCATCAAGAGAGAATATTCGCAGAGCTCTTTGGACATGACAACGGTGGCGGGTGGGGAATCTGAAGTTCTGCGAAATGGGGATTGGATCAAGAGAGAGTTTGGGAAGTAAGTTGGTTGTAAGTTCCACTGGTCGCTGGCGCTTCCTGCTCATTGACAGCGTTAAAATCATGGAACTACTATATGAAGTATGTAAGATTCAAACAATATTAACATGTTTTTTTAGCGATAGGTTTACTGGCCGCCAACATTAACATACTACTCCCTCTGTCTGTTCTTCCATGTTACAAGCTTCATTTAAAAACATAGAGCAATTAATCTGGGACGGAGGGGTTTTTTTTTTAAATAGTAGGATAAGAGAATAGAAAATAGCTTTTGAAAAGTTTTTTTTACTAATCACTTAAATTCAGCCAAATTGAGCTATTTATATGGGACAAACTTTATTTCTAAATAGAGATAATAAAATAAGATGAAAAGAGAACTAATTATTAAAATAGTTGCAAATAAAATAATAAAATATGACATTTTTTGTTAGGAATTATTATTATTACCATTCTAGCAACAAAATTATTATAATTATTATCATTATTTTTCGTTAAGATAGGTGGATTAAGGACCTTGGACAAGTACAATGCCACACATCATAGGTACTGGGTACGTATGATACAATCACTCCATACCTCCACGTCCCACTAAGATTAAGTTTGAATAGTTTGTTATTCCCATGTTAAGTATTTTATTTATTTTTTTAAATAAGATACTTAATGTGGTAAAAAATATTAATAGTTTTATTTATTTTAAAAAGAATTAAAATTAATTCATTTTTAAAAGCCAAATAGAGCTACTAATTTAAGGACAGAGGGAGTATAATTCATGAATTATTTGACACTTAGGAAAAAAAGTTATTAATTGTTGGTATCTAGCCAACAAGAGGGATTATCTACTACACCCCTTTTGATATTTAGACCTGTTAAAGCGGCCGATATAATTTTATTTTGTTGACACAAATTTAGGAAAAGATGAATTTGCGTTTAAGAACCTTAGTATGCCACTTAATAAAAGAAAGAAGTCCGGCAATGCATGGATATATATGTTGAGATGTATTTTCTAAGCGCAATGCATGTAGGGGAGTCGTTTATTCAAAAAATAGATGGCGGACACAATGTTGCATGCTAACAATAAGGCTAATTATATTAATGTGCACTATCTATGATACTGGTTGGAGCACACATACGCATAAGAGTGTTATATACTAAGTGTGTATATATTGCGGGAACTGCTTATAATATTGCATACCCTGTATGCAATTATTGTGGGGGAAGGCCTCTAACGTTGCATAACATGCATACACAATGTTGCATAGAATGTATGTAATAATGCGCACACATAGTTGACCATGATGAGGCACTTGGTCGGCTAGTATGTAGTTAAAATTTTAAGATGCCCTCTCTCCCCTAAAGAGTGTTCTAGATTCTTGTGGAGTGTTTGGGGCTATCTGACAAACTTTGAAAAGATTATGCTCGTACAACCAGCACTCCATCAGAATGGAAGAAATCTCTTATGCTATATAGGGGGAATTTAGCGATCTAAACATGTATGAGTTATTGGTATAATGTCTAACCTACCAATCAACTTTTATGGATGAAACAAAACGTAATATCCATGGCACATGCTGGGGCGCAAACATGTGTGGGAGTGTTGTTGTAATATCCGGAATTTTTCAGAGTTTCAAAAATTAAATATGTGAAAAATAGCGTGTTTGACCTATTAACATTCTTAGTAAAATAACTTCTTCCCTAGATAGAATTTATATCTAAAACTAATTCTATTAGAAAGTAAACAGATAGAGCTTTGAAACGCCACAAAAAATGCGCGAATCGGAGTTTGGATAAGGGAGATACAAATGTTCAAAGTTGAACATCTCGTATAGGGCCCGTTTACCCGATTTAGACGTATTTTGGCCCGTTTAAGTCGTATTACGGGCTTGGTTAATTAGAATTCCGAAATTTATTTTTTATATGCCTAATTAGGGTCTCCAAGTAAGAAGTATTGACCAAAATTCTAAAGGGATTAGGAACCCTAATCCTATATTTATAAAATGCATTTTTAGAGCACAATTTGGGGGGGGGGGGGGGGGTTGGCAAGCTGATGAAGGGAAAAAGCGACTCCAGGTCACCAACAACAGAGAAAACAATAGAAGAACAATAGAGGAGAAAAGAGAAAGAGGATTACAAAATAACAGAGGGAAGGGAGAGTCAATGGCCGGCATCCTCGACTACAATAGACAGAGTGCATAACGTGAAGAGCTGGTAAAGTTGCACCATCTGCCCGCCTCCACCATTAGAGATGGAAAAATCTCTGTTTTGTATAATCAGTAATGGCCTTACAGCAATTCTCTATCTTAATTTTGCTCCATACTATCAGCCAATCTTTCAGACAGTAGTTTTTCCATGTTGTGTAACTAGCACGTCTTCCCTTTATGCGTTGAGTTCTCCTTATGACTTGAATTATCTTTATGTTATTAGTTGTCCATGCTTCTGTCCTAAATTGTTACACTCTGTGATGGAGTATACATTGTGCATAAATCTATTTAACTACAGAGAAGTCTAGAAGGGTGATTTAAGTGTGTCTTATGTTTCTGCTGAGATGAGTTTATGCTTTGTGCCCGTATCAGTTCCTGATTTGGTTTCCTTAGCCATGTGAATTCCACTTATAAGTCTAAACTATATTCTAATTGAGCTTTGCAGTCAAATGTTTGGTTTTATTCCTTAAAATTTCAAAGTCTTATGTATTAAATTATTGGAAGAAAACTGGAAGTTCTCCTTCGAAATAAAACTGTGAATCCACGAGCATATCACTGATGCACCTTGTTGTCAATTTGAGCAGGATATATATATATATATATATATATATATATATATATATATATATATATATATATATATATATATATATATATATATATATATATATATATATATATATATATATATATATATATATAAGACTTCCAAATTCAATTTGAGGGATATAGGGCAATTCTTTTTTTTAGAAAGGAATCCTGAACTAACGCAAAATAAGAACGGAACAACGTCTATTCTGTTTTTGTGCAGGCAGGGGTTGAAGACAACGGTCTAGTTCGGGTTAGATTTTCGGACTGGCCCAATAAATGTATAAAATATGGAAATTATACCTCTTGACCCGGTTCACCCTCATAAGAGAGTTAGAAAAATTCTAGAAAATTATAGAATTTCCATAAATTCCTGCTAAACATCTCCAAAAATTTTCAGAGAAAAATAAAATTTACAAAAGGTGTGTAATTATAATTTTACCTTTATAAGTTGAATCACAGAATAATTATTGGACCCAACTTAGGGGCTCCGGTTCAGTGGCCTATGAGTGATTTTAAAAATTAGAAAAATTCTCAGTGAGAGTGTAATGGGTAACCTAAATTTAGACCAATCTACAAGGTGGAAAAAAATCTCAGTATGTAGATAATTGATTGTTCTACCCCTAGGGTTAGGGTAAAATAATTAATTGAACTGGGGTCGGTTCAAGGGGTTTATGACTGTGTTAAATGGCAAGAAAATTTATTCAGGTTCATAACATCAAGATGTAACCTTGAGATTAGTTTTAAACCCATTGAAATTCAGAGAAGCCCTGAACAAAATGATAGAAATACCCCTATATAGACCGGCTGTCATTCTCGTGGATGTTATTAATGGGCCAATGTGATACTGAAACCTTTTGAGAGGTTAAAGACTTAACCGAATGCAGAGAGGATTGTATCCAATGCTGGATAATTACTCTAATGCTCTTAAGTGCATTACGACTAATTTCATAAAGATTTATTAAGATAACTCAATGAGGGTTAGGGCATGAGAACTCGAATAATTCTTATATCATTAATAAATTTTATTATTGATATTATGATATGATTAGACCTTTGTGGTTCTAATTATTTATGTTACTCTTTGTTTTGATTTTTGATATTGATGTTGTGGTAGTAACTTATCACTAGTTGAAGATTATTGAAAGAATAAATGTTTGGGTGGATAGCTTTAGATTGGGCGAGAACACCTAATTAAGATAAAGACTAAAATACCTCAGAGTGATCTGGGACTAATTCATACAGTGAACAAAGCCTTTGACCTGATAATAAGCATTGGTTGATGAACCGATGGCAGTTTCGAGTTTTAGACCCTAGTCTAGAAGGGACTAATTGGGTTTGGGATAATTATTCGGAATCCTGGCTTATAGATGAACAAGATAGGGTTTAGAATGGTTTCCTGAGTTCTAGCTCTATTGAGGAGCCGCTGATTTGATCGTATAGTTGCACCTCCCCATTGGAGGGAGTTCCATGTGAACCGGGCTCACCACAGATCTATTGAAAATCTTTTAATGTACACGCATTTAAGGTCTTTGACCACTTCTGTTCAGGTGCAGTTGTGGGTCATGCTCTTCTACTCCGATTAGGTCCTTATGGGCTAGGTTGGGAGATTGCACTTCCTGGTGGATTCCAAGGGCCTGGTGAATTCCAGGGTGTTTCGTTATCATTTGTCACTTAGGTTGACATCTGATGAGTCTGTCTAGCATTGGGATTAGACAGGGATAATAATTATCGAACAATGGTTCGAGAGATAATTAATAACATTGATTGATATTGCTTGTTTAATTAGAACAAGTAGAACGACTAAAGGACTTGCACAAAATGTAGGTTGCTTGAAAATACTTAAGTATTACACATGTGATGTTATACTTTTTAGTATAGTGTAGTATTAGGTAGAACTACGTCTAGATCTAATCTTGTTGGAAATATTGGAGATGTTGTCTGATAAGTACGTAGGCAACTATCATCGGGTGATGTTGGCCCGATCAAAAAAATATTAAATAATACTTTTGTTCTTTTGAATGCTCCTTTAGGGGGAGGAGATGTTTTGTTGCCTATTTGGTCTTGTTTACTTACAGGTTCTTTAGATATGGACGTGGTGAGATCAGGATGTTGGTGGGCATTTGAAGATGACGTTGCATTAGTAGGATTTAGTTTCTTACTCCTGCAAATCGTATAAGTAATTGTAATTACTGGCATGAGAGCCAACTTTACTTGGTTATTTATTTTCAAAAAGATAACAGACTTATACTTAGAGGGTTAACCTGCTATTTATTGAATTTGACACGTGTAATAATATCATATGTTTTGATATTCGTATTTGTGAACCTCAATTATCACGACCTGGATATTTAATCGGATGATTTGTTTTGTATTTAAGAAAGAAAAAATTTTATTGTGATTTCTCGCGTGTCCTTTATTGTAAAAAGAGTTTAAAAATCTGGGTTGTGACAGTTGTGCACTAAGTGTATATATGTTGCAAGAATTATATGCAATATTGCACACTATATATGCCGGTGTTGATAAAAAGACTTACAACATTACGCAACATATGTGCAGAACGTTGTATAGAATGCACGCAACGATGCACACATATAGTTGACCATGTTAAAATACTTGGTTAACTAATATGTATTTAGAGTCTTAAAATATCACCTCCCCCCTAAATAGTATTAAAGAATTTTGTAAAGTATTTTTAGGTCGTTTAACAAATTTTAGAAGGATCAAACCTATATAGTCCCTCTTGTAATATATAAAAAATTAAGACTTGATGAGCTAAAATATATGAGTTGTTAGTATAATATCTAGCTTACAACCATATTGAGCAAGATTAAAAATTTTTCCTCTAATGTCAACATACAAGGTGTACAACATTACAAATAAATCCTACAACACATACACATTTAATATATAATATTTTCAACCATATCTGTACCTCATAACATATCCTAAGGTAGAACTTTGCTACCTATGATAACTAACATATACACCTTTGATTTAAATATTGACGATATAACATAAAAACTGCTTCCGTGAATAAGACCAGACTTAAAGAGCAAAAGGCAAATACGATCAGAAACTTCAAGGCAGCTCCTCCTCTTGGAACCTTGAATGACAAAACAGAACCTCCAGCCTCCAATGCCGATGCCCACACATGTTTGGACGTAACGTCCGTGCCAGCCCCTCCTCGGTCCCATCGAGGCTTGCAGCCCTTCCATTTCGTTGGTTTCACCTATAAATAGTCTCCTCCACAACGATTAAGCTTCCTCGCTCCCTGCTTAAAAAAATCCAAATATCTCTCCAGGCCGAAGTCCAGTTAGCCCCCCACCTGTTTGACCACTTCTCACTATGCCAAGGCTGCCACCCACCTCCCGCCTCAGGCTGCGCCGCCGCCTGGACAGGCTCCTCCCAGTCTGCAGGCAAGACGTCGTGGTTTGCCGAATGAGCGAGACGCTGCTGGCCTTCGGCCTCTCCCTGGTGGGGATCATCCTCCAGGCCATCACCCAGGCCAATGGGGTCAAGTCCCATGACCACAACCCGCTGCTCATCCAACTCTCCATCTTCGCAGTGCTGTTGTCGGTAACCGCCTCGGTGGCTGCCCTCATCCTCGATGACGACCACCCTCTGGTCGCCCGGTTCTTCTCCCACACGGCCATACTCTCGACCACACTGTCTGTGGCCTTTCTGCTTTCATTCGCCAGCAACGACGGTACGAGGTGGCTGCCGGGCGTCACGTGCGGCCTCACGTGGCTTCTCCTCTATCTCAGGCCACTCAGGGCCCTCTGGCGGAGAACAGTTGCGAGGTATTGGCCGCCGCACGTAGGGCCCGCCGAACAAGGGCCCACCAACGTATCGGAGCAATCCGTGAACCTGGGCACGGTTACCGGATGGATTCGGCTACCCGAGTGGCTCAGGAAAACCGGAGATCCGCCTTAGAATCTTAATGCTAGGCTTAAGTCGCCCCGCTGAGTAAGGCACTGATGTGCAGGCCCCATGCGGACCCAACAATTGGGGCCTACTCATGGGGCCGGTGCATTCCTACAAGACGGCGGGTTTAGCAATTTTCAGTTTAAGGAGTTTAATCCAGTCATTACAATTTAAAAATGTAATAAATAAAGTAAACAACTAAAATAGCCATATACACTTAAATCGAATATATTTGTTGGGTTTTATTGAACAGAATATGGAACATGTGGGCCTTACCCAAGCCTTACTCTAATCAAAACCCAATTAAATATATTTGCTGGATCGTTTTTTTTTTTAATGTTAAACTAGGCTAGTCGGAAGAGGTGTAGCTCATCCTGCCCAATGCTGAAAACACTATATTTTGTGTTTGTGCTTTTGCTTGTAATTAAATTTCCCTGCAAGGTTGTTAATAAGATATGTGAGAAAATGTTATCATGTGACTGTGCACAATTTTGTTTTGTGCTTCTGCACCGTTGGTTGTTGGATACAGGATACTGGATGAAGAAAATGATATTCTAACATAAAAAAACTCATATTAAAAACTCACACATGAGTTTTGATAGAGAAGTAAGCCTATGTAAACTTTGTGTAGAATTTATTTGTGAAGTTTAATTAAAACCCCCATGTGACTTTTGATGGGTATTTTTATTGTAGGAATATCACTATCCTTCGACAATGCTTGATGGTACCACATATAAAGGACTGAATTTCCCTAGCAGCAGGTTATTTATCACATGCTCCCCAAATCCTGGTATGGAAAAGTCTGCCATGCACTATTATGTAAAAGGCTAAATTTTAGGGGTCAATAAAAGAACATATTTATGTACACCCCAATAATCTCCCAATACCATAATAACCTTATAAACCCTTTTACATGTATTTGAGAGAAACAAGTTATTAAAGAGATTATTAGGGTATATATAGACACACTCACTCAAATTTAAAACGCTCTTGCCCATGAATTGTAATCTACAAGAATTCTAAGGTATGACCCATTTATATAATGTAAATGCATTTTTTAAAGAGACCTGTTTACATGAGCCCGGGAATATGTGCGAGCTAGGGCATCACAGGCCAATTAATTTTGACTCAATAGTGCACATGGGGTAGATTGGTTTTTGCACCTTTATACCGTCATATCCCGATCCGACAACCTTTGATATAACAAAACACACAAAAAATATATTTCTCAACTTCATATAATTAATGAAATGATACATCCAATTACAATATATGTTCTTTAGTGTTTTCGAGTTTGAAGTGAGATACTTGAAACCTAGCAAGCTAAACAACCCATTTAATGTACTCATCCCAAAGTTTTGCATATCTAAAATTCGTCAAGGCTGAGCTAGCTTTATGGTCACCAGCTGCCCACGAATGGCTGTATCATGGACCTCATGGCCTGGCTGAGGAGCGGTATGAGTCCATGACCTCCCATGCATGGATTGTGTAGTTTGCCAACACGGAATGCAGTTTTTAATAATGTTTAATCGTACAAGTATTTCTCTTGTTTCTTTTCTTTGCTAGGACAATCGCATAGTTGTTTGTGAACCGACTGAATATTATGTCAAAACAAAATATATTCTGAACTAGAAAGGAGGGGATGAGCAAATTGGAAGGACCTCGGAAACTTGCGATGACACATCTACAACGGCGCTTGGAGAAACTTGCATTTGCATTTCATTTAACAGAACCCGTCATTGCAACAATACGATGAAGCACCCGTCTGTGGCAGCTACAACTAACAATTTCTCATTTCAATATCGATATTAAGAAAAAGACTATGATTCAGACTCCATCACAACTCTTTGTAGTTAAATACATTTTTGAGCTATTTCTCCTCCATTTTTTTCTTGACTAGTGCGAGCTCATCCTCACTGCCCAGCTTCTGAAGAACTTCCTTCGTTTCCCTCTTCCATGCTTCAAACGTTTGTTTTGATGATGGAAGCTCACGTTTCGGGGATTCAAGCTTTGCCTGTGTCTGTCCAGATTTTACCTCCACCACAAATTTGCTATCAATACCGAAAACCTGGTTCCAGTGCTCAAATTCTAAAGCAAGCCAATTTATAACAGTCAGAACAGCACACTCTCGGTCCATAACCAGCGACCCAGCCCTCACCCCATGACTCTCCCTTGACTTGCTGCCAGGATAATTAACATTCAGGTCTTATTCTGATGCATCAGACTTCCTTTCTGCCTCATCAACAGCAAGGCCCTTTTTGATAATGGAAAAGCCAGACTGCAAATATCTCGTCGCGTTTTATACTGTTGCGGTCCTTGGTCTAAAATGTCACTCTCTTTCAGTGCGGCCTCAGTTTGAAGTCTTCTTTGTAGCTCATATAGAACAAATGGCCTCACCAGAACTTGATCAGCAATTAGCTATTCAATTTAGATAATTCAGAGAAATGACCTCTCTAAAAATTAACACCTTTGCATTTTCATATTTCCTTGGTAGGGTCAGTAAACTAACATCACCTGAATACAATGCTGTTTTTTAGTCAAAGAAATCACATGGATGCTGCTTAAAAAAGAAAATCAAAGTGTTACCTCTTCGTAGAAACAAGTTGCAAATTGTTTGATTTAACACACCATATGAAATGCAGTGTTGTCTTCTTCAACCGTTGCATCAATTGAAATAATTAAGCAATCAGGTCATAAGACCATAAAACATTGTTTCCATGCCAGAAACAAGCACAAAAATTATATGCCTAAGTATATTTACATTTAACTTAGTTGCAACACTTAACTTTAGGAATCTGCAGGGTTTGATTCATACAATTGACCTATTAGCTTCTCAGATTGATGAAGCATAGTGGACAAATAAATTGAAGGAAGAGGAGACTTGCAAGCAGCAAGAAGGTGAACGAAGCCTAACAGCAAAAGATCGCTGTTCTCCCTAATCCGCTTGTACCATAATTGCTTAAAAGGTACATACATAGTTGTCAACAATCGCTAAAATCATATGAAGAACTTGAAACACAAGTCCGGTTTTTTATTTTGCTGAGAAAACTCTCCAGCAAATGACAGACACTAAATGCTTTGCCTCTTTCTCCTAAGAAGTAAGGATTGGAATTCAGATGTTGTTTTCGGTTGTTGGGAAATGTTAAATCTGTACCATTTGGAAAAGTAGACTCCTCATCCAACAGAGACAGCACACCTGCAGTTGATTTTATGAGAATGAAGAATTGAATGGAGAACAGCAGAGAGCGGGCCCTCAGTGGACTAAAGGTGGGCGACGCCCAGGCAGCGGTTTCAGTAACACCAAATAGGGTGAAGCCAGCAGGGACAAGGGGTTTGGGGTGGACAGGGAACAGGAGTTTCGAGGAGGGGGAGAGGGGAATTAGAGGTCACAGCATTAGAAGTGCATCTTTTATAAATTATGTACACACAAAATCAGTTGTAGGAGCTTTAAAAAGGAATAGTAAACTCACAATGGGAACTTTCAGCAATCCTGCATTTGAGGCCTTTTAATTTGTTGATTTATATCCATGATTTTACTCAAAGAAATTCAGAGATCACAACAGCACTAATTTCCCACGTAGACCAATATATCAGCATTGTCATGGCAGTTTATGGTTGCACATATTAGCGAGTACCAGGCACTCTCACTTGGAACAACTGCCATAGCGACCATAGAATCAAATACACAAAATGCCTCAAGAAAGAGGTCACATTTGCACAGACTGGATATTATATAATCCAAAGTAGACATCCTAGGTACAATGTCTCTTTGCAGCATCTCCAACAAAACCACATATGCTTCCATCACCTCACCATCACGAAGAAAGCTATCAATTAGGATTTTGTAAGTATGCAGATTCCCACTGAAGCTCTTCATGTGCATTTCCCTTAGAAATTCTTTCGCCCTTTTCAATTGTCCCGCCATGCAAGATCCAGCTATGAGCATATTGTAGGTAACCACATTAGGCTTGCATCCAACTTCTTCCATATACCCTAGCATTTTACTTGCTACTTCAAATTTACCCTGCTTGCACAGCCCATTTATATAGATGTTGTATGTGAAAACATCAGGAATAATACCCATAACCAATATTTCATCAAAGACTTCATCTCCTTTCGCAAAGTCACCACTTTTTATCAGACCATCCAAAACATGAGAGCAATCGACAATATCTGGTTTTATTCCTTCCAGTTTCATTTGATTCAAAACTTTTAATGCATCCATTTCCTTCTTTTCCCTCACAAAAATACGAATCACATTGCTGTATTCCAGTCCACTTGGCGAAATTCCCGCCCTGCTCATTTCTTCCAAAAAGCCTTTAACCTCAGTGGAACTTGCATGTTTACAAAGTGACAGAAGAATGATCCTATACATATCTGCATCGGGAGTACAACCGTGATTTTCTACTAGCTTCATAATCTCAATGGCATGGTTTACTTTTCCCATCTTACAGAGAGTCTTTATGAGTATCGAAAAGCTTGAACACTCAAGCCGGATATTCATCTCTAGAGTCCTTATCAAAGCACTGCAAACCCAAGGCAATCCCTCTTTTCTCTTACATAACGTAGACAACAAGACATTTAGAGAGAGCACAGTAGGACTGCACCTGAATCTTGGGATTTTGAAGAAAGTCTCGACAGCTTTGTCAAACATGTTCGCACCTCCATAACCTCGAATGAGATCAACAAAGATCCGTTCTGGAGTGTCAAATTTCTCAACTTTCTCAAGGCGGTGGAGGAGAGGAGGAAGTTCATCAAAGAGAGAATTTTTCAACAGAAAATTAACAGTGTAGGTGTAAGCGACGGGGCTTGCATTGCAATTGTAGCTATTGAAGATATTGAGGAAGGCAGAGACTAGATGAATTTGGTTGGGGTTTTGTTGCTTTTGCGATACGACCTTCTTTAGCGTGTCCATTGCTTGTTGCTCCAGAAAGTTTTGTTGCCATTTGCCAGTGAAAGGGTTTTTGTGCCACTTCGTTCTTCTAAGGCTATTGTTAACCAAAGACGATCGTATCATGACAATCTACTCAAGGTTAACAGCTCAAACAACCATGGTTTGGCGTCAATTCTTAGCTCAATACATTGATCAATGATGAACCCTTCTTAGACCTTACACAATGCAATTATAGGACGTGAATGCGAACCGAAGGAGGTGGAGAGATGGGTACCTGCTATCTGGAAGACTTTGATTTCTTTTTTATCTGGAAACTGGTAAAGTTTTCACCTTTCGAGGGCTCAAACGTAGTCAACAAGAAGACCAAAAGGATCCCTCTCCAGTTGGCATCACCAACCCTCACAAAACCTCTTCAATCCTACCGGTAGCTCAGGGAAGAAAATTGAGTACAGAAGTACACGGAGGAAGAGCAGCGGAGCGAAGAAAGAAGATGAGTTCTGGGGGACGGAGGGTCAGAAATCCCTGCCGGAAGCCATCAACGTTACAACGTACTTGAATTAGAACACAGGGAGCACGAAGGAAGCGGAGAAGCGAGGCGAGTTTAGGGGTGGCCTGGCCCACTATTAACGGGCTAGGCATGAGCCCGGTTTGTTCATGGCCGGGCCCAGGCCCATACGAAGATCGGTCCGTTGCCGGGCCCCAAATTGAGGCCCACCGCCCTAGTTAACTGGGCCCAGCCAAAAACCGTTAAGTCAGGCCTCGGGCCCTACTGAGGCCCAAAATGAAGCCCACAGGCATAATCATAAGTCGACAAGGCCTTATGGGCCTTTGTTGGGGGAGAATAAGTCCGTGATCGATCGGCCTTATTCACACAAATATTTTTATTATTTGTTTGGGCCAGCCGGGCCCAACCCGTACGCATACTTTTTCCAGGCCTACCCATTTTTTGAGAAATTTACAAATTAATCTTTAAGTTTCCACCTATTTACAAATGCCCCTTTCAGCTTTAACGGCCGCCGAAAGAACCGTTACCTTTATTTGTTAGAATTAAAAAATTATCATCTAAAAGTAAAGTTTTTTCTATATTTCATGGCCAACATAATATTCTATATTTCTTAATTTTTCGGTAAAGAATAGTAACAAAGTAATGTACTCCTCTTATGTAAAAAAATTTAATAAAAGTTTGAACATATTCCCCTTACAATGGTGCCTTCTAGATTTTATTTTTTTATAAAATCATCTTTCTCGCATTATCCGTGATATGATAAACTAATAGTCTTGGTTTTGATGACACAATCATCATAATATCATGACATGACATAAACATAGGTTGTCTAATCGGATACACAACTAACTAGTTGATCATGTGCTTACTAACACGATGTCAACAACGGTCGGTTGAACGATAACACGACATAATGATTGACATGTTGTTCCTTACATGACCTATCATCCAACATATGACTTAACAAACCTTCGTGTTATTAGTAACATGACTTACATAAATGCGATGTGCTACTTACACAATGTGAATCATACAAACAAGAAACATACATAAGTCGTGTTAGTAGTTACACAATTGAAGTAGAGTTGTGTAGTTGATTACACGATCGGCTACCACAAATTCAATGAATAAAATATTTTTTTTGCATTATGTGTCACCAATTACACGATATCCTTAATGTCATAATATTGATAACATGATAATAATATTAGATTAAGGATCAATTTCTGAAGAGAATCCATTTCGTTGGCATTAAACACACATTCGTTTCCAATTCAAGTGCATTATACACGCATATGTTTCCAATTTTCAACATTGGACTCCACTCGAATTGGCCATTATAAATCTGGACCTCCGGTTAGATCAAGACGTGATTCGGTGAGACTGTCGGGATAATGCTCAGGACGGATTGAACACCATCCGTGTTAGGACCCTCATCTTTGAACCGGTTTTGGTTTTTCTTTAATTATAGGTTATCGTGACATTTACGCGTTTTCTAATCTTATTCGGTGATTTCATAAGTAAATAGTGTTTGTGATAGTTTTAACAAAAATTAGCTTCAATATTAGTGGTTTTAAGTGATTTTAAACCAAATGTGAATTTTTGAGATTTTTCAGAATTTTCACAATTTTCCCAAAAATTAGGGTTTTGGCGGGACCCCTGTGGGCCCCACCGTTGAAAATTTTATTTTTGTGTCAAATAAACCTAGACATATATTTAAGGTCCCACAAAAATTTTCAGAATTTTATTAGGCTTAAATTGTGCTTAAATTTGCAAAATACCCACTTTTAGCTTACTTTTCATATTTACACCCCAAAACATACCTATGCCTACCCCAACCCTTACTATAAAAGGGCAAACCTGAGCCATTTCCATTTTTGGGAATAGGCTAAGGAAGGAGGGCTGGCCTAATCCCCACTTAGGCCCGAATTAGAAGCCGATTAAGGTAAGCTTGCTCTAATTAAGCACTAATCCATGACTTTTCTCTTAATTTCTTCCAAATCTACCATTTTCCCTTTGATTCAATTCGTTTTTGACCATCAAAAGCTACTGATTTGTGTTTTACTACAAACCCTAATATTCAAAATTCGAATTTTACTACCAACAAGCCCTAGATCTAAGGTTTAATTAGGGATTTCTTAAGTAAATCGATTTCCATTAGAGTTTAATTCAAACTCATTGTGTTTTTAAGGATTTCAAGAAGGGTGACTCTTCAATCCGAGCTTAATCAAGTGCTGAGGTAATGGGTCTTCAAAATCTTTGTTTATCCATGGTAAAACTCTTCATTTTTGGCTTATTTCGAAATGGTTTGCTTGATTTAGTGTGTTAATGGTAAGATTAGAAAATGGAATTATTTAATCCCGATTTCTTAGGGTTTTGCATTATTATGGTTTGGTTTGATATTCTGGAAGTCAAGGAGGACTTTTGATGATGTTTAGGGTGTTAGATGTAGATTTGAAGTGTATTATATGGTGTTTCGGTTTGGATTTGTGAAAAGAAGAAGATGACTGTTTTGCCGTGTTGGTGATCGATCGGCCTTGCAGGGCGATCGATTGGCTGAACTGAAAATTTTAAATTTTTGCGTGTAACCGATCGAACGGCCTGAAGGGCGATCGATCGGCTACACAGAAAACTGTATGTTGTGTGTATGATGCCTATTTTGATGATTCCACTTTAACATGCCAATTTTATATGAATGTGGAGTGTTTTAAGCTATGTTAGGCTACTGGAAATGCATGCTATTGAGTTTATAGAGTTAAGACATATGCTTAGAGATGGTGGGATGACTTATGTTTTGTGGCATGATGTTGGAATCGTTATCTTGAAATTATGAACGGTTGGTTCCCTTTGGATAAGCATATATTTTCAGTAGGACTACAATCATTGTTGGACTGATTTGTCATGATAAATTGTGATTAATGGTGTGTGAATGTTGGTGATTGCCATGACTCAATGATGAAATGAGTGATGTTATAGATGTTTAGCCTTTGTGGTTGAGTTTTGCATTTAACTATGATTTCAACGATTCTTTTACTATGATTTCCGCTGGAATTCATGTTTAGGTAGAAATTCACATGTGTAGTGTGGTAGTGAGTTGATTTTCAAGCATGTTAATATGCATTATGTGAAAGGCTTCTACTAGTTACACACACACACACACATGTGGGGGTTAAATGATGATGTTGAAGCTTAATATCGTGATTATGAATGATGCATTAGGGGCTGGTGAGAGCACTTATCATGATTAGGATTCATGTATGCTTTGCCCACGCATGTACCATGCTGGACGCATCATGAAAATGGATTTCCAATTGAGGCTTCATCATGATTAATCGAATTTGACCGATTGGATGCAATGTGATGGAATTGTGTGCCGGGTTTATCGGTCGTGGATTAATCGCAAGTTGATTGGTCCGAAAGGACATATTTTGATTTGAAGTTCCTGTGTAGAATGATTTGAAGTTCCTGTGTGGAATGAGTGCACTCCCTGGGTTGAGTCTTGTTTAATGGAATGATGTGGGGACGAGTTGTGTACTTGTCTTGCGGATATGTGAGAATATTATTATGTGTGTCATTTGGACCCTGAGAATCCAGTGTGGTATGCCGTGTGCACCCCGCTACCACGTATTCTAGGGTTCTCTGTGTGAGAACTCGGGCTCTTCCCTCTGCAGGAGATGTCCCTGGGCGAACACCCCTGCTCTAGATTCTCTGTGTGAGAATGGGACATCCTTGGCCAGGATTGTCCAGGGTGAGCAGTATTAGGGATTGACAACCCCGATCTTTCTTTAATTCTTGTGTAGAATTTTGAACCGTGACACGCCTTCGTGGCCTTGTCTATGCTCCCGTCTGTGTGACATTGTTGTGTGGTTACTCCTTGATGGAGGTTGATTTGATACTATGCATGTGGAATACGCATGCTAGAGATACATCCATGCATGTTGATTTTGATGTTATGCATGTGGAATATGTATGTTAGAGATACATCCATGCATGTTGATTTTGATGTTATGTATGTGGAATATGTATGTTAGAGATACATCCATGCGGGATTGGTTATGATGTGAATGCATGTGGGAATATGTATGCTAGAGATACATCAATGCAGGTTGAATTATGCATTATGATGCAGTGTTAAGTGATATGAATGTGTTATCAGAAAGTGATGCACCATGTAAATCTTTGATCTGAAATGATCTCATTTCTAAGTTATCGTATTTTCTACGTTGACAGTGATATTTAAAACTATTGCTGAGTGTTAAAACTCACCCCTCTTTTGTGTTTTGATTTGGGGCTGCGTGGTGCAACACGCAGACGGACAGGATTGCCTCTATGAGGAAAGGTCAGAGGTAGCTTGGGTGTGATGATGGAGATCGTTGCGTGACTTATCATCGTTTATTTCATGCTTTATGTTCGCACCTTTGTGTAGGGTTCTTGTTTGGATTTATGTCATATTATGCAGTTGTGATGCTTATGACTTATTTTGAGCCGGTGTGGGCTTTACTTAACTAAGTTTGTGGGTTTGAGATTGTTGTTTACTTTGTGATAAGCAACACATTTTCTCCCTTTTTATTTACTCTTGCTCAAAGGATTGTGCGCACTCCGTGTCGCTGTTAATCGCTCGTGGTTAGGGTTAAGTCTTCCGCTAGATCATTTCTCAATTTTCAATTTGTCGCCCCCGCGCGCTTGACCGGCCCCTGGACCGGGTTCGGCTCGGGTCGGGCATCGCCGGGGCGTGACAATCTGTCTCCATGAGCACAACATGGTCAGCCCACCGAATAAAAAGTGCACCAGCCATTGAAATTGCACCCGATCATGATTTTGTCAAACCCAATTGGCAGATGAGTAAACCCGTGCGATCCTCATCCACCTCTGGGGAAGACGAATCATAGTCAGGTGTTATTTCCATGTCCCAATTATCTAATCCCATTTTATTTGGTGGCTGACAAGGTTGTGGTCATAGAGACAGTTAGTGTATGTTCTTCTATAGAAACTTCATTTAAATTTTCTATTGTATTAATTATGCTTTCTCTCTCCCATGCAATTGGTGGTCGGCGATCTTTTGCAGGGCCTGAGTAATAGTTAATAATGTTTAATATTGTTGGATTAGGAAGAGACTATTTATGTAATTTTTAATATTTCATGTGGACTTTTCATCATATTTTAAAGAAAAATGGTTGTTTTCCATGTGCAATGTGCGTATGTGTGAATTTTTTGTTAATTTTGATAAGTAGGACCCACTCATAAAGGCGAATCAAATTTTCAACTGTAAATCAATATCTCAAAATTGATGAGCTTAAATAAATGAGTCTTACATATTGGAATGATACCAAATCTAGTTAACCCACATCATGAGAGTTGATCTTTAATTCCCAATTGGTCCCACTTTTTTTAATGACCTCCATGAATCCAAATTAAAAAAATTTAATCTCAACAGTTGATTTAAAAGAAAATTTGAATAGTGTTATAAAGGGGGCTCACATATCCAAATGGAAACCAAATTTTGTCGACTCCTATTTTTTATGGTGCTCTTTTAATTTTCCTTCGTCTTGTTCTCTACAAATATTAAAAAGGTCCACATCTAGAAAATTGACCTCAAGGAAACTTGCATGAGGTTGACCTTGTGTTAATTTTTCACACACATACACATATGGGAGCAGGTTAGGTTAGTTCACCCTAATATTAGTTTTATCAGGGTGAGTTACGAATAGTTCTATGATCATCATCCGAGGGTGCCAATTAAAACCCCTAACCCACCATCAACCAGGCCCCAAAGCCCATCTCCTCCCAGACAACTCCAAGTGGGAAAATTTTGTGCTCCTATTCACCCCACCCAATGGCCATCTCCACCTACGCCTGATGCCCATTTATGCCCCCACCTGACTTCAACTCTGCCTTCGCTCAACCCCGCCTTTGCTCCACCAATGACCGTGTTCTTCTTCGACAATAGTGGAGTTCACTTCCACCGGTGTAACACCCCTTGAATTTTTGAAATAAAAGAAAATAATTTTTGAAAAAGTAACAAAATTTAATTTTTAATGTCAAGGATCACCGTGTACCAAAAGAGTAATTACAACATACTTCATATTATACAAGGATTTTCAAAATTGGGCATAACATGCCTTTGTACATCAGTCACTACAATTATTACATAAATTACAAAAAAAGTACATAAACTAAAATTTAAGAAAGCTCTTCGTTGGCTCCTTCAGATTCGAGGGACACACTTGTAGAATATGAGGGTGGGTAAGTTTTAAAAATATCCTTCATGGGAGTAAAAATCATGTCATCTTTCCTTTAAAATCATTCAGAAAATAATAAAAGTATGAAAACACGGTCAAAGAATGTCGCGATACCAGACGACTTACACTCATGCTCATGGGGCAACGGGAGATAGAAGAAAAGAGAATCTCTCATGATATCCTAATTCCTGTGCACGCTAGAGCCAAATGTCACGGTATCCAAATCATTATCATAATTCGTAGTTTTGAGAAGCCAAGAACTATCCAAAGGGTACAGTTACCCAAAACTTGAAGAAATCTTTTAAAAAGAGGAGATACTTTTAAAGACAGAGTTTCTTTCTGAAATATAAGAAGAAGATCTTTAATAACACTTCGGTGAGTCAAAATCTCGGCATACAATTAGAATTTAAAACTACCAACCTCTAACACGTGAAGAGTATAAGAAAAAATCCCTTCATAGAATATAAAGAAAATCCCTCCTTAAGATATTAGTATTTGAGTGGTCAACTCGGCAAAATAACCTTCCCAACGTGTAGAACGCCTTTGATTTTGTGGGGTACAGCTTTTGAACGGACAAAAAAGGGTTTAAGATGGTCCAAAAATAGTAAAAAGAAGAAAGAGGAGGATTAGGAGAGGGGTAGGGTTTTTTTTACATTAGAAAGGTCACCTTGAGAAATGACCCATCCAGTGTGTAGAGCACCCTCTATTTAGTAGGAAATGAGTCTTAGATCAAGTAAATTAGACTTTAAATGGGTTAGAGGCAGTGAAAACAGTGAAAGGAGAAAGAAGTGAGTTGTGCGAAAAAAATTAACTGGGGGGAAGAATTTACATTGGTCGAAGGCGGTGGCATGCTAGTGGAATTGGTGACATTTTTGTTGGCAACGCCAAGATTGGTGGCATGCATCGCGCACTGAGCCACAGAGTACCTAGCCGATATATATACATAAATATATACACCTTAATCTTGAAATAAGTGTAACTTCCTACCCAGGACTTGGTTTCGCGCATTCTTGGTACCGTTGAGCTCGTATTGATGAGCCCTACGAGACTAAGCTACTTATGAGCTAGTTTACCCACACTATAAAATAGGGTCCTGCCAGTAGAACACACTTCTTGAATTCATAACTTTCGTTCCCAACCTTAGGTTTACTAATTTTTTGACTTATACTCATGTTTGTGAGCTATAACCAAAACTTAGGAAATTATTAAAAAAATAAACTAAAAAATTTACGTGTTTTCTGATCTTATTCGGTGATTTCGTAAATAAATAGAGTTTGTGATGGTTTTAACCAAAAATTAACTTCAATATTAGTGGTTTTAAGTGATTTTAAATCAAATGTGAATTTTTGAGATTTTTCGGAATTTTCACTATTTTCCCAAAAATTAGGGTTTTGCCGGGACCCCTGTGGGCCCCACGGTCAAAAATTTTATTTTTATGTCAAATGAACCTAGACATATACTTAAGGTCACACAAAAAATTTTAGAATTTTATTAGGCTTAATTCGTGCTTAAATTTGCAAAATAACCACTTTTAGCCTACTTTTCATATTTACACCCCAAAACTTACCTATGCCTACCCCAACCCTTACTATAAAAGGGCAAACCTGAGCCATTTCCATTTTTGGGAATAGGCTAAGGAAGGAGGGCTGGCCTAATCCCCACTTAGGCCCGAATTAGAAGCCGATTAAGGTAAGCTTGCTCTAATTAAGCACTAATATTTGGCTTTTCTCTTAATTTCTTCTAAATCTACCATTTTCCCCTTGATTCAATTCGTTTTTGACCATCAAAAGCTACTGATTTGTGTTTTACTACAAACCCTAACATTTAAAATTTGATTTTTACTACCAATAAGCCCTAAATCTAAGGTTTAATTAGGGATTTCTTGAGTAAATCGATTTCCATTAGAGTTTAATTCAAACTCATTGTGTTTTCAAGGATTTCAAGAAGGGTGACTCTTCAATCCGAGCTAAACCAAGTGTTGAGGTAATGAGTCTTCAAAATCTCTGTTTATCCATGGTAAAACTCTTTATTTTTGGCTTATTTCGAAATGGTTTGCTTGATTTAGTGTGTTAATAGTAAGATTAGAAAATGGAATTATTTAATCCCGATTTCTTAGGGTTTTGCATTATTATGGTTTGGTTTGATATTCTGGAAGTCAAGAAGGACTTTTGATGATGTTTAGGGTGTTAGATGTAGATTTGAAGTGTATTATATGGTGTTTCGGTTTGGATTTGCGAAAGGAAGAAGATGACTGTTTTGCCGTGTTGGCGATCAATCGGCCTTGCAGGGGGATCGATCGGCTGAACTGAAAATTTCAAATTTTTGCGTGTAACCAATCGAACGGCCTGAAGGGCGATCGATCGGCTACACAGAAAACTGTATGTTGTGTGTATGATGCCTATTTTGATGATTCCACTTTAACATGCCAATTTTATATGAATGTGGAGTATTTTAAGCTATGTTAGGCTACTGGAAATGCATGCTATTGAGTTTATAGAGTTGAGACATATGCTTAGAGATGGTGGGATGACTTATGTTTTGTGGCATGATGTTGGAATCATTATCTTGAAATTATGAACGGTTGGTTCCCTTTGGATAAACATATATTTTCAGTAGGACTACAATAATTGTTGGACTGATTTGTCATGATAAATTGTGATTAATGGTGTGTGAATGTTGGTGATTGCCATGACTCAATGATGAAATGAGTGATGTTATAGATGTTTAGCCTTTGTGGTTGAGTTTTGCATTTAACTATGATTTCAACGATTCTTCTACTATGATTTCCGCTGGAATTCATGTTTAGGTAGAAATTCACATGTGTAGTGTGGTAGTGAGTTGATTTTCAAGCATGTTAATATGCATTATGTGAAAGGCTTCTACTAGTTACATACACATGTGGGGGTTAAATGATGATGTTGAAGCTTAATATCGTGATTATGAATGATGCATTAGGGGCTGGTGAGAGCACTTATCATGATTAGGGTTCATGTATGTTTTGCCCACGCATGTACCATGTTGCACGCATCATGAAAATGGATTTCCAATTGAGGCTTCATCGTGATTAATCGAATTTGACCGATTGGATGCAATGTGATGGAATTGTGTGCCGGGTTTATCGGTCGTGGATTAATCGCAAATTGATTGGTCCGAAAGGACATATTTTGATTTGAAGTTCCTGTGTGGAACGATTTGAAGTTCCTGTGTGGAACGATTTGGAGTTCCTGTGTGGAACGAGTGCACTCCCCGGGTTGAGTCTTGTTTAATGGAATGATGTGGGGACGAGTTGTGTACTTGTCTTGCGGATATGTGAGAATATTATTATGTGTGTCATCTGGACCCTGAGAATCCAGTGTGGTATGCCGTGTGCACCCCGCTACCACGTGTTCTAGGGTTCTCTGTGTGAGAACTCGGGTTCTTCCCTCCGCAGGAGATGTCCCTAGGCGAACACCCCTGCTCTAGATTCTCTGTGTGAGAATGGGACATCCTTGGCCAGGATTGTCCAGGGCGAGCAGTATTAGGGATTGACAACCCCGATCTTTCTTGAATTCTTGTGTAGAATTTTGTACCATGACACGCCTTCGTGGCCTTGTCTATGCTCCCGTCTGTGTGACATTAATGTGTGATTACTCCTTGATGGAGGTTGATTGTGATGATGCTATGCATGTGGATTATGTATGTTAGAGATACATCCATGCATGCTGATTTTGATGTTATGCATGTGGATTATGTATGTTAGAGATACATCCATGCATGCTGATTTTGATGTTATGCATGTGGAATATGTATGTTAGAGATACATCCATGCATGTTGATGTTGATGTTATGCATGTGGAATATGTATGTTAGAGATACATCCATGCATGTTGATTTTGATGTTATGCATGTGGAATATGTATGTTAGAGATACATCCATGCATGTTGATGTTGATGTTATGCATGTGGAATATGTATGTTAGAGATACATCCATGCATGTTGATTTTGATGTTATGCATGTGGAATATGTATGTTAGAGATACATCCATGCGGGATTGGTTATGATGTGAATGCATGTGGGAATATGTATGCTAGAGATACATCTATGCAGGTTGAATTATGCATTATGATGCAGTGTTAGGTGACATGAATGTGTGATCAGAAAGTGATGCACCATGTAAATCTTTGATCTGAACGATCTCATTTCTAAGCTATCGTATTTTCTATGTTGACAGTGATATTAAAACCATTGCTGAGTGTTAAAACTCACCCCTCTTTTGTGTTTTGATTTGGGGCTGCGTGGTGCGACACGCAGACGGACAGGATTGCCTTTTTGAGGAAAGGTCAAAGGTAGCTTGGGTGTGATGATGGAGATCGTTGCGTGACTTATCATCGTTTCTTTCATGCTTTATGTTCGAACCTTTGTGTAGGGTTCTTGTTGTGGTTTTATGTCACATGTTACAGTTATGTTTGCTTATGACTTATTTTGAGCCGGTATGGGCTTTACTTAAACTAAGTTTGTGGGTTTGAGATTGTTGTTTACTTTGTGTTAAGCAACACCTTTTCTCCCTTTTTATTTACTCTTGCTCAAAGGATTGTGCGCACTCCGTGTTGCTGTTAATCGCCCGTGGTTAGGGATTAAGTCTTCCGCTAGAATCGTTTCTCAATTTCACTTCGTCGCCCCCGCGCGCTTGACCGGCCCTTGGACCGGGTTCGGCTCGGGTCGGGCATGGCCGGGGCGTGACAGAGATTGTGTTTAAAAAAATTAGGGTAATTACAACCGGTGATGATCGTCTTCTCCCATCACCTGTTTGGCGGTTTCCTTAGTCAATCTATCACTGGTGGACTATTTGTGTTGAAGCTCATTTCTCTGGGTATTTCTCCCCGTCTCTGAATATTTCTAGACCAAAATGTCCACTGGTGTTCTCCGTTCTCTCCCTGTCTCTCTAGGTATTTCTCAACTAGAATTTCTGTACTAGAGATGATCTCATAAACTCCACAACCGTTGCAGTAGAATTGCTAGGGTAGTGCTTGGAATTGGATCAAAGCTTCTCCGATCTGAGCTCTCGGCGAGCATTACTGATTACGATTCATATCGGAGAGAGTCAAAGGCTTTGTCAGCAGCATTAAGATTGGTTTTTCCAATGTCATCAACTTGTGCCTCGATGGTCACTGTAGATAATATATTTTTCCTCCTAGTGTAGGAGGAAATTTTTCTTTTCACTTTATGTTTTACTTTTAGGATTTTGGGTGATGGGGAAAGGGAAGATAATGTGAAGATGGTCCCAGAAGCTTCAATTGTTAAAAATGGTTGCTTTCTCTCTTTTTACTATATTTTTTTAATTTCTTTTTTGGTTGAAGATGTTTTGCTATGTTTTGTTAAGTTGGAGTGTTTTTCATTCTATTTTCTTTTTTTGTGGTTCAATAGGTTTTGCATTATTGCACATTTTGTCATTGTGAAATAATTTGCTTGATTTGGACTCATTGATTGATTATTTTATAAAAAAATTTATGCAAACACATTATTAATTGAGTTACTAATTTTCATCTTAAGCACGTTGACATTTGGGTGTGGTCGATTGTATTCCATAAGTCAGCAAAATTTATGGTTGTCCATGATTTTCAACCAATGCAGTTTGGTAAAATGGGGAATTATTTTGAAGTATTGTTTTGTAATTCTATGACATCTACTACTACCTTTCTTGCTCGTTTGATGTCAAGTGGAGCCTTGACAATTTTTTGGTTTCCATTGATATAAACACTTTAGAGTTTAGAAGTTTCTGAATATTTCTATGTGATTTTTACTCTTGAATTGGATGTTGTTTTTAGAAGTAATAAAAATTTATTTTTAATGAACTTTAATATTACTGACCTACTGGGCTAAAATCAATGGTTTGTCTCTAATATGAGTTTACATATATTAGTAGGGAAAGTGAAACAGAGCAATGTCAGTGAAGACAAGAGAACTACAAGGCTCTGGTTTGGAAATGATCGGTGTATTTCGATCTTTTAGAAAACATGCTCTTTGATTAGGAATTCCTATGCAGGTTTTCTTAGCTTCCTTACATTCAATTTTATGGTAAAAATCATCACTATTGGGTTATGAAGATGTTTTGAGGTAGAATAATAATATGTATACACTTAAAAATGATGGTTTTTTTGTAGTTATTGTATGTTCATATGGCTTTGGTCATTGGTTATAATTTTTTGTAGTTATCATTAAGGGTGAGGTAGACCCACATTGGTGAAGGAGAAAGAGGTGCTCTGCCCCCATTAGGTGGAACCGGTATGTGTCCCAAAACTTAGAAATTAGAGAAATTTTTGTAAGTACCTCAAGCGTCGGATTTAGCTAACTGAGCTTTGTGAAGAGGGTTGTTGATATCTCTAACTAGAGGGAGAAGAGAGAAGGTGTTTGGGGGTGCTAGTGCACCGTGTGGTAGGCGAACAAAGGATTGAACTGGTTTGCCTTTAGTCACAACATAATAATTTTTTTTTTGTTCTTCCTATTTGACATGAGTAAAGTATTTTATAATAGTGTTTTACTTTGAATTATAGGAGGGTGTTACTACACCTATAAGGTGCTCAAGTTGACTTCGCAATTGGGTCTTGTCTCCACGATATGCATACCCTAGAATTTCTAAGACCTCATTTCTTCACTTAAAGATGCGATCTTAATTAAAATCGCTACGATCTTAGCCTGACATGTCTTCCTAAGATTTGTCACATGTATCATGTAGTGTGCTTATGTCGGTAAGAATATCTAAAAGGACATATACAAAGGATGAGAGAGAGAGAGAGTTTGGTAGAAGACAAATACTCCCACCAATTGGGGAGGAAGCTACTCAACAACTTTCTCTAGGGCCCATTCCTTCCCTTATCTTTTCACATATTGATTTCACTTTCCGAGGGCTTAACTAAACAAATAAATTGACAACTATAAAGTGTCATTAAAAAATGATAAATGAACATAAACTCATAAAAGAATCAGTACTTGGCACAGCGTTGAGGCAGGCCCGTGACATGATCTACAAGCACCAGGTCTGTGGCATTGCACGCAATAACGTCCTGTCCCAGCTTCGCCCCAGCAGCCTTGAGTCCCCTCAGAGAGACCGCTTGGTTGAAGAGGTTCAGCACAGGAAGCTTTGAAGCTGGAGGCAGCTTGTTTGATGGCAAGAACAGTCTGAAGTCATCCTTCAGCAGAGGCACCTCAAAGTCAGTTTTGTCATGTTTCACCACATTGTCTTTTGCACTGATGTGGGCCCCGGGCTCCATGTGGTTTGTGGAGAAGCTCTGCTGATGAGGGAAGTTGGGGTAGAGGCTAACATACCCCCTCAAATACATCATGTCAATCAGGAACTTCTTCCATGAAGCTTGCCACCCATTGGTTCTGGACTTGGGAATCTGAACTGGGTTTGCCTTAGCATCTTCAGTGAATCTCATGTTCATGTAAACATAGAACTCCCTCCACTGCTTCGGGAAGAAAACTGCACCCCAACTGCAGGGTAACTGGTGAAGGTAGGGCGTGTTGGGGTGTATGTTCTTGAAGTACTCAGTTGCATTCCACTTGGGTCTCTCTTTCACGACTTCAACCAGGCGAGGTGTGTAGAGAGAAATGGATGAGAGCTCAGGCAGTGATATTTGTGGATCATAGTGATAGGCTAAGAGTGCGTATTTGATCCAAAGATAATAGTATGGTGAGACTTCAATATCATCTTCTAGTAGCAGGCCAAAATCATCATCTGATGCAGGGTACCAGCTCTCGCTGACTGCTCTGATCAATCCGCCCTGAATTATTCTCCTGCGGAGGGTTTTGGGACCATGCGGCCATTCAAATTCACCAACAAGTTTTATAGTTTCTTCATCAACTTTGCTGTCCATGTTAAAACTGAGAGGAATCTCATCCCCCACATAGTAGGCATCACTGAGAGACTTTAGAAGGCGACGCAGGGATGTAGCACGGTTTTGGGTGATTATGTTTACTGATATTCTCATCCGATTCCAATCTGCAACAAATAACATTCATTGTTTAGATCACTAAACAATAGACGAATGATTAAGTAATTAATTAATTAACTACATGGATGTTGTACCATCATTCTGATTCTAATAAGAGTCAAATATGGTTTAGGATCCGTGTTCTCCCAACTCAGAATATGATGATGATGATCTATAGTTGATTAGATCTTTAGATGGAGCTTAAGTGACTTACTTGGCAGAGCTGTTGGCCTAAGATCAGCCATCCATAGGACCTTGGGTATGGAAGGCCTGGGCAAGAGAGCTAGTGTTGAATGATTTGCACTACTGTCCACTGCCATTTTAAGAGCACCCTTCACATTAGGGTCAATATCAGAAACGGTGATCACCAAGCTGGGATTGTGAATCGTGATCAGTCCCTTCATGCTGGAGTACACTGACTGGATAACGGGAACCTCTGAATGTGATATTCCTGCAATGGCCCCAATCCCCAAATCGAATATTTTGAATCGCCTCTCTCTACACACTGACTTGGGCCAGTTGAGAGCACTTGCAGCTTCTTCACAAGGACAGTAGCTTCCACCAGGGACGGCAATATAAGCCTTCTTGCCCACAGTTGATCGAAATTTCTCCAAAAGCGGGGCAAGAGCTTTGACTTCACTGACAGAATGAGCGTAGAAAAGGGCATCTATCTTCTGAGGGTACATCGCCGCCCACTGGGTTATGTAACCAGTTGAAAGGGCACGCCACCATTGGTCATCTCGAACTTGCACAGTGTCTTTGAATATCACTGTGGTCTCGGATACATAGGCAAGCCTGTGTTCACTGTCTCCCCAAGTCTCTTTATCATTTTCATCAACAGGGAGAACAAATGAACCAGCATTCCTATACTTCTGAAGCTGGTAGCTGCACAGCATTACAAAGAGAGATCATTATCAGAATTATATAGATATTATTTGGGCTTCAATCCATTATTATCCATGACTACCAAACAGTTAACATATATCTAGGTTTGATTAAATTAGATATTGCAAATAGAACTAACTGTATTTAACGAAGAGATGATAAGAGGTGCTTAGCTCAAGATTCTAAGACAGGGGTGAAACTTTGGGCTGGGCCCGTAAAAATGCAGGTTAGGGTTGATATTTTTGGGCCTCATATTAAGAACGGGCCTTAAAATTTGATGGGGCTCAAAAATTTCTAGTAAGTCTTAAATATGGTTGGGCTAGACCTATGGCTTGCCTAGCACCACGCCGGGAAATCGGATTGTGGGTTATTCCCATGGGCCCAACTCCGCTCCGGCCCGCCTAGGACTTCCAAATGTAATGACAAGGCTAATTAATGTTATTTAATATTAATTAGTATTGAGAGTGTCCATATATAATAGATTGATTGTGCAAAAGTCTCTGTGATTTTTTTTTCTTTTTGAAAAGTTTCTTCAAGTTTGAAACCATCATTAGGAGGAAATTAACATCAATAGCATGCAAAAATAAGATGATAAATGGATAATTACTCTAAATTAGTAAAGTATACCTGAGATGCAGATCTTCACCAGTCATAAAAGTGAAGGGTGTCTCCACGAAGAGAGTCTTTACAAGATCCGAAGACAAAAACCAGGAGCTTGATAGGAAATCAACCTGTACAATTCTATCCACTATAATATCATAAGCAGGGTCTGGCAAATAAAGCCCTGCTTCCTTCGATTTGAACTTTCTGTAACTTGGAAACGTAAAATCCTTCTGTCTGAAAGGCAAGATCCTTCCTATGCTCCCAAGAACTGAATTCTCATACTTCTCTGTCCCAGCAACATGTGACAAGATCTCTAACATTCTCTTTCCAGGGATCATATCATCATCAACGATATATATGAAATCTGCCTCTGTCTGTAGAGCCATCTGGAACCTCCCGTAATACTTGAAGTCATAGGATGAGCTGACAAAGCTAATCTTTGAATTGTTGTAGCTATCAACAATTCTCTTCAGTGAGGCCTCGTTTGGACTGCCAAATGAAAGCACCCACACGCTGTGGAATGGAACAGTCTGTTGAAGCAAGGAGTCAATCTGAGAGCAAAGTGTCTTCCTCTTAAAATGGTTCAAAATGACTGTAATCTTTGGGACATTGGAACCCTTCTTATCCCATTTAGACTTCATCTTCAGTAGCTCAGTCAGAGTTTCCGGTCCGAAGGACTTCTTCTGGAATTCTAGAACTTCCTCATAGAGCTCCCTCTTGAGCTTGATCATCTGGGCGTCATTGGACTTCTTCTGTAAGAAATCTATCTTTTCATGCTCACACACTTCTGTTGGGGTTGGGATTTCGGACTCGATAACCAAATTCTGTTGGTAGTGGCTCACTGCATGGGGTTGGATGATGAATTGCTTCCAACGTTGAGCTATTTGAGTTGCCCATGTGAAGTCTGGTTTGGTACGTAAATCTATAGCAGGGCTCATGTAATAGAGAAGGAAGGTGGCGTAGATTGCGAAGGCAAATTGCAGGCATGTGAGGAAGGCTACAAGGCGAGCCGGAGCGCTCCTGTGTGATCGAACCTTAGCTTTTCCACTGACATAGTCACTGATCATGCCTTCTAGGTACTCCCCACTTCTTATACTTGGGCAGCGAATTAGCCCCATGGGAGACCTTTTGTCTGGGCGTGCAAATCTGCATAAAACAATTGAGAACAAATTATGGGCTTTCCATGAGATTGAAATAAAATCTGAATCCCACTTTGTAAAAAACTAGTTCTAAGTAGGAAAGAAAAAAGTTATCAGACGTGATTATTCCGTTTATGGATCACACTTTTCTCACAGAAAAAAAAAAACACAAACTCACCAAAAGACAGGAGTAATCTTGCTAAAACCAACTCCAGTATATATAGTCTTTATGGAATAACAAATAAAATATCCAGAGCTATAACTGAAACAACTAACAAAGCTTTTCACTCTCTGATAACCCTGAAAAGACCACAGAAGAGCAGTAACAACAGGAAGAATTATTCTTCAGATAGGCAAGAGGAGTTTGGGACACAAGAACAAGCCAGGCAAATGATGAGATTGAGCAGAATATGATTGGTTCTCTTAAGAACCCTGTCAAAGACTCTGAAGCAGATGAAGAACAGAAAAGAGAATCAACTTCAACATGAAATGTTTAGTCTGAAAGATTGCCCAGGAAGTTGATGAGGAGGCAGAGGGGGACCTCAGAGGCTGCGTTGGGTTTTGCAGAAGTGCTATGGATCATGTGCCAGTGGAGCTATATAAAGAGCTCGCTAGGGAGCAACAATGAAGAAACTGCACCGGAGGGGTCACATGGGCTAAACGCTGAGGAGACGAAAAAACTAAGGCGTTATTTTTCGTTGACGCTTTTGGAGGCGTGGAATGGGCAGAGACCGCGTTTAGTGCACAGCTTTCACGTCTTGGGCGCCCATGGCTCCTGCCTTTTGTTATTATGAAATGCTGCTACCTCTCCTTTCGCTTTGCTTTGACATGAATATAAAGAAACCCAGGATCTAAATTCTATGAAGAGTGAAAAATAGAAAAAGATAGTGTGTAGTGCTTTCTCAAGTAGGAAGATATATTGAAATGAAATTGAGATATGAAGGAACATGCCAAATTCCAAAATGATGTGGAGTGCAAGAGCTGGACTTCTCTTCCTTGCAACTCCAAAAATTCGAAGTACAAGCAAATTCTCGAATCCAAGAGAAAACTCAATTCCTATTTAAATGCACTCTGCTGCAATCCCAAGGATGGTGACCAAGAGAACCCAGAAAATCAAAAAACAAGAAGCTGCATCCGTTTACTACCTTTTGATGGAACGATGACAGCCCCAAGTCAAGAAACCTCTGGTAAATCAATAATCCACCGACACTGGTGGTTCTGTAAGCCTGCAGGAACAAAAGAATATTTTGAATAGATGAGGTGATGTTAGTGCCCCTTTAAATAGAAGGAATTCATGTTTGACTTGGATCGTATGAAACTCGTATTCGTCCTTTGTTAATGCCTTCTGCCGAACTTTTGGCAAGTTGGGGTGAGAAGAGGTTTTGTTTGCGAGGTTGATTTTCAAATGAGTTTGGCTTCTTATTGAGAAACTAGGCAAGTGAGAAAAGGGTCTCCCTGTTTCTTCATTGTTTATTAGTTCCCAGTCAAGGGCCATACAGTGCAGCTGCCATTGGAGTTGCAGGAAGATCCTCGTGACTGCAGGCTTGGCCGGAACTCGTGTTGAGTTGACCAATTTTGGTTGAGATGAATTCTTAATCAAGACAAATTTTGGCGGGAGACTAATTGCAGATAAAACAGATTTATAATTAGTTAAATCAAATTTTAGGCCTACAAAGTACATATTCATATACCTCCACTCCAGAGTCCAAATTAAACTTCCGAGTTGAGACCTAAAACGTTTGTTGTCATTTAACATTCCAGAAGCAAAATCTGTTTGCATTTTAGACTAAGAGCAGATAAAACAGATTTATAATTAATTAAATCAAATTTAGGCCTACATAGTACATATTCATATACTTCCACTCCAGAGCCCAAAATATTCTTCCGAGTTGATACATAAAACGTTTATTGTCATTCAATATTCCGGAAGAAAATCTGTTTGCATTTTCATCTCAGCGGCGGCCATTGTTCCTCGTTGGACCTAGTATTATGAGTATTTTTAATATGTCTTTTTTTTAAATAATACTTTCAGACAGGAAAACTATATATCATTTAAGATGATTTTATAAATATTTTACTTATATGCAAAGATAACTCGCAGTTTAATTTTACCGGCGTAATGACACCAAGTAAACATTTTGGTGAACATAAGAATAATAGACTTATAGTACCATTTCCATGTATCAATTATCACTGCATTGACATCCTTTGGGTTGGTGGTAACTAACACTTTCATTGACGTCCACTTTATTTGTAGTCAATTTCCCAAACTTGAGGCGCCCAACTTATGTGTTTATCTATAAGCCAAAGATAAGACCGATAAAGAGCATCTAAGCAGTGAACAGTGCATATCTTAAAAGGGAGTTTAGTATGAGTAACTCTACAAGAGGCAAATTTCTGTCCCATTTTTAAGTCTAATTGTTGGCCTTTAATGCGTTGATTTCATGAGTCAACTGCCTCAGCCTCTTAATCAACCCTGATTACAATTATAAATCCAACTTAGAATCGAGTTCCCCAATAATGGTATAGAAAAATGATACAATTTAATCCGAACTTCTTGAAGCTCAAACAGGGAAATCTAGGTACAAAAGACTCATTCCAAATTAATAGTTATATTTAATTTTTTTAAAATAAACTAATTAAAATAAATAAAATGTATTTTATTTTATAAAATCAAATAAAGCTATTAATGAGAGGGGGTCAGAGTACTACATTAAAGAAAACCTTCACGTGTAATAATAGTTAATTTAAGACATGATGTTGATATTGTTCTTTGAACTCACATCATCCTTTTTACACAAAAAGGTTTACACTTGCATGACGCCATCAAATAAAGCAGTGATGAAACGCTGCAATTTGCATAGTATCTGAATCAAAACCCTAAATTTGATCATAGTTTGACGTCGTTTTATTTGCACGAAAAATCAAAGTAGACCATGCTGCATGGATCAGCCCTGCAATAGATTCTGGACGGAAATAGGGTTTTATTAAACGCCTATGTGATGCACCTATGCACGTGCCTACTCCGGCAGTTAAACGTGTGAGGAATCACAGTTCATTAATTGCATGTATTTTAAATGAATTTAAGGACTCCTTTTCGAGGATATCAAGAAAGTCCTCCAGACAGAAAAATTCCGGATTTTGGCTTCATTCCCATAGACGGGTGTAAAGTCAAACCCTAGCCCAAGTCAACAGTAGCGTCCACAGGCTTAAAATTGGCTGCCAATTGAGCCCAGAAGTTTCCATGTCAGGCAGGCCCCCAAGTCTGACCACTGACCAGACCTAGTGTACCAAATTAGTGGCCACCACGTCTGCTAGGTCCCAAAATAAGAGGTTGCTGAGTTTCTTGTTTCACATGACCGAACTATTGGAGAATTTGATCAGTGGGTCTCTTGAAAGTCTTTGAAATACATCCCATGTGCACCAATTCTACCTTAATTAGTAATCTACATACGTTTTTCTAATTAGACATTGGTGGTCAATTTTATAATGTGGGGTGCTGCCAAAGATGGTTTCTGGTGGCTTTTTCACATGGTTCAGACCCTCTTTCAAGGGCGTCTTAATAGTGGTTTCAGGCCTAAGTACTTTGAATTGTAAGAAATGCAAGCAATAAAAAAATTAATGTGCCAGCCTTGTCATGCTCTGACCCATTTCATGGCATCCAAGACGCGTATTCCTGTATGAAAAACAATACCGAACTCTTCGGCTCAAAATTTCAATTTCAGCAGCGGCAGCCACTCGATTTTGTTGTCCAAGGAAAAGCAATCAGGAGAATTGCAGGTGAAAAAGAATGTCCAACTCATGCTTGATTACGGATTTATTAATGTTAATTCATTATTCATGCAAGGGATTCTTTGTAGCGTAGAACATGGTTTATCACAAGTTCACAATATACGTAACATGGATCAATCAATTTGTGGCTACTGTAGCCTCACATGGTCTTGAAGGAAATGTGAGAAGAGGCTTCGCCTTTGAAACAGAGTCAGACATTATAATTGAGGAGCTGCATTAAATGGCCTAACGTGTTCTTCTGTATCTCCTCTATGCCTTGGGAATTGTTAGACATCACCGGATCTTGGTGGCTAATTTGTATCTGGGAGCTACAGAGCCTGATGTGATCTAATTTAATAGAGGGCTCTGACGTTCTGTGTAGTGTTTTGCCAAAGCAAATGCATAAGCTTTCATATTTCTAATAGCTCTGCGCTTTCTTTTTTTAGGCATTTTTGTCCCCAAGATAGAGTGCATTTAAATTTATGTCCAAATTTTTTAAGTTTGAGTATTTCTGAATTTAACTTTCCAAAAAAATAGGAAGCACCTGTTTGGCAAAATACTTAATATTTTAACATAATCAAATGAAAATAATTTTATGAATAGTTGTAAATAAGATGATAACCCTACACATACATCATATTTCCAACCATTCAACTTGTCTTCATAGCTCCTAATAATTAAATTCTGTCATACATAATAATACTCAATATCTTAAGAATGTACCTAGTAGTTAAACATTCATACTCCTGATCAAACACAATACATACTTGTGATAATCATATCCCCACAGTAACAAACAGACTATGTTCACCAAAGTATGAAAATGAAATTAGCAGGTCTAAAGCACAAGCAACCAAAAATATCAATTACTCTTGTCATCCACCAATCCACTAAAACCATGAGCAGTAAAAAAAAATTAAAATTTCATTCCTTGATCATACTTCGGCAGAACCAACCTCAACCATTTAAACATTACCTTGATCATCATCTCTTAGTCCCATAAATAAAATCACAACCAGTGTACACACCATATTTGCACCAGCATTATTATACTTGAGCAAATTTATATTTATTTAACAAGCCACGCTGCCCATATATGTAAATATTTACAATATTTTTCTATCCAGACCTATAAACCCCATGCACACACAATATTATTATTACCTGCATCAGAATGGGTAAGAGCATTTAAAGAAATCATAGATATTTTCAATCACAATTCCCAAATAACAATTAATTAAATCTTAGTCACCAAACCAGAATTTTATTCATTGCAGCACATACATCATCAAACTATATATATAAACTTTTTCCTATATATATATATATATATATATATATATATATATCATCCAAATAAAAATCTCAACATGATTTACATGAGGGTCCTCACTTCATATTGCCTAATTTAGAAATTTTCATATAGATACATGCATGTATATTAGATAAGCATATCATCAAACATGTAGTGTGCATTCATTACCCTCTGCATACTGGACAACAACTGCATAGAGCTAATATAATCAGAACTTCATATAGTACAACCAAATTGGATCTCCACAAATTGAACTATAAATTGGTTCATGAAAAGGAACAAAATCCCTGCCCAAGGGTTCACACTGGAATAATAAGAGCTGCTGAGAATAAAGCTATAAAAATTTACCCAGAAAAGTGTACCTAAAATAACAATATGTTCTTCATGGGAGTATAACAAGAACATATACTATATAATTGCAACCTTTTCTAGAGTACAGCCAAATTCTAAACCCACTAATCCTCTACTTCCCACTAATCCTTTATGGGAGACAAAAATTTAATCCCAACTTTGATTGCCACTTCCTAAGACTTACCCACTGATCGAGGTTTTGCTGCTTATTGGAGGAGAAAATTCTTGGTAAGGGAGGCGTCCCAGCAGCAAGTGGGTTCATGGTCAAAAGATTAGCAGCCGCGGGTTTGAAAAAGGGCAGCTCTGGCCGCACGGAGGCGAGAGAGGGAAGAGGGAGGCAGTGGAAAAAGAAGGCATGGCTACCTTCAACATGCAAGAGCTGTGGCTTAAACAGTCAGAAACTGCTTCTGAAGCTTGCCGGTGCACTGCGACGTCGCTAGCCGTCGGAATTGAAAGGACACAGAAGGAGAGAGGAATGCAGAGTGCTAAGAGTGAGAGGAGGCTTCGACTAGAGGGAGGCTCTGACAGAAGAGAAAGGGAGCCCGAGCCCCGGCCCAACGATTTTAAGGAAAAAACATGTCAGAGGGGTGTTTTTTCGCGGGGAAGTTTTGTGAAGAGGAATGAACGATGATGATTAATTTCGGGGGAGCCTAGCGCCAAACCAGATTTTTCTTATCTCCATCCTCAAATTTATTTTAGAAAGGGAAAACTTCTTTAAAGCACTATCAAATAGTAGGGGAGTTAACAGCCAAGCTGAACATCCCGAGCTTAAATGGCTGAACCTAGGTTAGAACTTTAAATGGCTGAACCTAGGTTAGAACTTTAAAGAAGTTTAAAATTTTTAACTCAAGCGCTATTCAAATTGAAAACCTAAAATTTAGCTTAAGGTTGAACTTAAGTAAGTGAATCATGAGTGTAAGCTTGAACTAAAAAATAAAAATAATATATATAAATTTAAAGTATATAAAGTATCGTAAATATTAATATATTTTTAGTATTAAATATTATTCAAAATATTTTAACAAGTTTTACGACTATACCTCGAATATCTAATTATATATAGTCATTATAAAATAAAAAATTATGGTAAATAAGTTTTAGTTATATATGCTCAAAACATACAACATTACTACTTTCTTTTTTTATGTACATATAATCATTAAAAAAACTGCATAAAATAAAAACTTACTTAGGCAATATTATAATTTACTTCTTTGTATTTTTTTTATATGCTTATAAATTATTTATAAAATAATTATTTTTTAACCTTAGTATACATCTACAAATTTTTAAAATACATATAAAAAGATATACATTTTGTAAGCTGAGGACAGTCCCAATGTCATGCTTCAACTTTTAAAAAAATATCTAATCATTCTTTTGTAAACTAAGGTTAGTCCTCCTAATGTCATGCTTCTTTTAAAAGTATTTTTAAGCATATTAACATAATATTATGTTTACTTTCCGTCGTATATTTATAGCTCCATTTGATTTTTTAATTGAATTAATTTTAGTTCATCTTCAAAAATCAAATGGAGCTATGAATTTGGGATAGGAGTATATTAGTATTTGTGTCTCTAATATTTTTATTTTTATAAAATATATATCATATATAAAAATTATATATTCATTACAATTTAACAAGGATATATATAATAAAAAAATTTATATAAGTTTGGGCACATGTACATTAGCGTGAGCCAAGACATTATGAGCCATCAAATATAGACCAGAAGGCGCAAGAAGACATAAACCAATATGCCTCCTGAGTTATGTGTATTGTTGGATTATACTCTACTGATGCATGATATCGAGGCTCACGCAATCGTAAGTGAGCCTTAGCTTACATAAATAGGTCTCATATATCATATATAATACATAATATTGATGCATATATATGATTGTATATTATTTTTTATATTTCATTCATCCTAGATTAATAGCTCCATTTGATTTTTCAAAATGAACTAATCAAATGAAGCTACTAATCTAGAATGGAGGGCGCATGTCATAACTATATATTTAAATTAATAACTATATTTATATAAAATATGTATATATATTATTTATTTTATATATATTATGTATATATAATTTTAATATTACATTCAAGTTCAAGTTTTACTTGAGCCAAGCCGAATTCGAGCTCAAATCGAGTTTGAGCTGAGCCCGATTCGAGCCAAGTTGAGCCAAGTTGGGCTTGCTCAACGAGCCAACTTTGCTCGTTAACAACCCTACTAAATAGGCTTCTTTTTATTAGAAAATTTAGATATTTAATTAAAGATTCACTAGGTTGGGTTTGGATTAGGTTTTATCAAATATAGTAACCCAAACCTAACCCAAATAGGTGGTATTAGGTTCGGGTTACGTTTTGTCAAATATAATAACTCAAATATGACCCAAATTGTTATTTGGGTTAAATTTAAAAATCTAAACCGACCCATTAGGGTTGGATCAAGTTAGGTTATATATATATATAACTTCAATTAGGTCGGGTTAGTTTAGATCACTTAAAACCCAATCCCAAACTCGAATAGTTACTCAGGTTAAATTTGGATACCCAAACCTAACCCATTAAAATAGGGTTAGTTTGGGTTTTACCATATATCCCTTTGCTTAGCTGGTCACATAAAGTGAGATTGCATGCATTAAATATGTTGTGAAGGAAAGTTGTTGAATCACTAATATCACAATTTGCTCTTAACTTCTTAAGTTTTGTGTCGTCTACAATTTAAAAAGTTGCCAGAGATATAAGAGGAGTGATATTTATACACCCTACCCTAACTTTTACACTATACAGCTTATACTACTTATGATTAGATAGAAAAAATTAATTTTTATGCTATTAGGTGGGGTGCACCTTCTCTATAATATAGTGAAATAGGGTGTAAAAATATTATTTTCTTAAAAGAATGTGTTGCTCCAGTCTTATACCATACCAGGTCGGAATGAATGAGAATATATGATCCATAATTGCCGAGAATGACGAAAAATTCATGGAGGAAAAGCTAAATAAATTCAATTTAAGGATCAAGTGAGCTAATATTTGGCAAGTACTTATGAGGTTTGAGGAATATTTCTTACATTGAAGAAGTTGGTACAGAGAAGATCAGTAGTTATATTTGGCACCTTAAGCATGTTGTTTAACTTATTACTCCCTCCATTTTATATTAATAGCTTAATTTAAAAAAAAAATTATTGGATGGTTAAGAGAATAGAGAATAAACTTTTGAGATCCTTTATCATGTGTCCAACTACTTAAATTGATCCAAATGAAGCTATAAAGTTTGGGACAAACATTTTCCAAGTGGAGTTATTAATATAAGATAGAGGGAGTGTCATATAATTCACATTTTTTAAAACTTAATAAAAAATTATAGTTTTTTTTAATAGAATTGACAACAAAATTTGAAAACAATTAATACTTATAAGATTGTAAAGCCTTTGACAGTCCTTGATTGAACTCAATAAGATAGAAAAAACACAATCACACCGACTGCCCGCATAAACTTTGCTGATTCCGGATCATAGGATCAGAAAAAAGTTCATAGATGCAGCATTATATTTGATTTAATAAATTCTTCAATTTTGAATTGAAAAAAATTAGTCTCATGATAGAATCTCATTTGGCTATGTTAATCTTTGACTATTGTGTGTAGGAGCATTAAAGAGGTCCCGCCAAAATGGCTTCTCGTAGTTGTAATAGAAGCAATTGTGAGTTGGAAGTTGGGCATCTACCAAAGCTTGTGTCCATGTTCTCTATTAATCAAGGTCTAATGTCACTAAATCATTTGCCAAAGATCGCGATTTTGTTGTTGGCCTCTATCATATACGCGTGCCCCATCCGCTCCATAAGCCAACGGGTAGATGTTCAGGGGAATGAACCAGGTTGTTATTTTTTATTTATAAAAAAATATTTTAATATTTAAGAGTAGTCTAGTGTTTTAAAAATCGGCCTTACCATTGATCCAGTCGTTGGGCCAATTTAACTAGGTTTAACCACGAATCAACTTGGGTTAACCCATTTTTTTATATATTATATTAAATATAACGTTAAGTATAACTTGCTTTTATTTGGCTTCTCGTAGCCTTATTTGATGTAGCAAGCACGGCTTGTATGCTTTTATCTTAATTAATAGAAAGTTTCCCTATAAAAAAGTTTTAACTTCACATTTAGGGATTGTCCACATGCTACCTTGATTTCCTTCTTCCGGGCAGAAAAAATAGGGAAGCGTATCTTATTTTGCTTGTGGGTTTTCTCTTATGGGCCCATCACACATGCTCAATGCCGATGAAGCAAAGTTGGGCCCATGCCAAAGGACACTTGAATCAGGCCCACTATCAGCAACGGATTTTCTGTGACGCGTTCGCTGAGCCTCGGACCTTAACTGCCCACAATGATTTACAAGATCTTTTTTTATTTCCAAATTTACCCCTTGTTGATTGTGGTCTCCCTCCTTACGTATGGGTGAAACTTTTGGCTCTACCCAATCCATAATTATGCCAAGATATTTGGTCTGAGCCATAAAATTTCTAACGTGCCTTACACAGAGTTCAGCCATGGCAAAGGAGCACTGTTCAGACTACTCTCAAATATTAAAATATATTTTTATATTTTTTTATTGTCTAGTATAAGCCAAAAGAGAAGGACAAAAAGAAGAGGTTAGAAGATAATCATCATGATTAGTTGGGAGTGACCATACTTAAAGGCTGAAGGCGTATTATTGTGTGTCTTATGGGATCAAGTAGTTGGACCTCACCTAAAGATTGTAATTTTTTTATTTAAAAATATTTTTTTAAAAAAATATAAAATGAAATAAACTCACGGCCCAGCCCAAGCCCCTTAAAATAGGCTAGGGCCAGACTTTTGAAAGCTTGCTTAGGACCAATTCTTGATTGTTGAAAGCCTGCCTATGACCAAGGCCAAGCCATGGCTAGAAGATAGGATGGTGAGCTAGGGCCCTGGCCCTACTCTGGCATGGCCCAGTTTCAGCCCTACCCCTAGGTCCTCTCACATTGGTCATCTACTTCACCTCCAACGACACCATGGCATTAGCAAGTAATCCTTTGCTATAACTCCTTCTTGCCCCTCTGATTCCCCTTGCACCCTCACCCACATCAAAGACTATAACACCCTCGCCAATTCCCCCTTGGCACCTTTGAGCGACCAACTAGAGAGATGAGATTCAAGGAAGGTTTGGCATGGGGGTAATATTTTTTAAATTGATATAGGCACCAAATTGATGGCTGGTTGGTCCAATTGGGTGGGTTAGCCCTAGTTTACCGAGTTGATATTGGAGGTTAGATATTATTTAAGTTATTATATATATATATATATATATATATATATATATATATATATATATATATATATATATATATATATATATATATATATATATATATATATACATATACATAAAGTTTGGTTCAATGGTTAGTATTATTGTTTGCATGGGTATGAGAAGTTCTATCAAATGGGAGAATGTTAGAGCTTTATTTCTTTAGAAATATATTATAGCTTTATTTAGCTTTCGACCTCCGTTTTGCGTGTTCTTTGAGTCGTTACGCTTGTTACTTCGAGCTCTACCCAAATACAAAGATTTCATCCATTGAAAAAACCCCTAATACTTATATAAATTATAGAATTATCCTTAACCCCTCGAGTTAGCCATAACCGGGAAACGGATTATTACAGGTTTTGCCAAATTCGAGCCTGATACCATTTATGAAATGGTAAACCTAAATAGCTATTCGGGTTGAATTTGGAAACCCAAACTCGGCCTATTAGGGACAGGTCAAGTTTTATCAAAATATAATAAAAAATATAAAAAAAAATATATTTATAACCTTATTCGGGTGGGATTTTGCTAAACTCAAACCTAATATCATTTAAGAAATGGTAAACCCGAATCTGACCCAAATAGCTATTCAAGTTGCATTCAAAAACCCAAACCCAACCCATTAGGGTCAGGTTTTACCATATACCCAACTCGAGTGACATCCTTATCGGTAGCTGACCCATCCATAGGTCTTCACACACCTCTTCTTCCCTACGCCGATGGATCCCTTCTAGTTTGTTCCATCGAAGCTCTTCTCTAATATAAGTACCCTAAAATATCTAATTTTAACCCGATTTAATTTCCTCTTTAATGATGCAAATTGTGTGGTTTTATCTAATTTCTGGTTTGCTTTGATTTTGGGGTTAAAGGTTAGTAAATATGTTTTAAGTGAGGTTTGATTTTACTTTTAGTATTAGTGTTAAACTTGATTTATCTAATTTTTATGGATTTTATAAAATTTTATTATAATTTTTCTTAATTAAGGGTGTGGACCTCGCCGTGGGCCCCACATCTACATTGGACAACGTTTGACCACTTAACCCTCTAAACCTTTATTAATTTATTTCAATGGATTTTGGAATGATGAAATTCATTTTTAGCACCAAAATAAACCTAATTAGCCACTTAGGGCGTTTTGCCCTATTTTATAGCCCAACAGTCTGTAAATCTAGCCCAAATCTTACTATTTAAGGAAAAACCTATCTACTTGCCCATTTAGGGAAGGGCTGTGCAAAGGAGAATGAGGTGTTCTACCCCCATTTCTCAAAGAGGAAAAATAGATTAAGGTGTGTTTTCTTACCCTAATCACTCCTTACCTTTCGATTTTAGTCTTAATCTTTCTTATCTTCATTATCCCCAATTTGATTATTGATTTCTTCTATTAAAAATCGTATTTTAAATTTTGATTAAACACCCTAAATGGGTGATTTTCATTTTTAACCAAATGATATTCTAGATCTACCTATTTTGAATTTGATTTGAGCTTATTAATTGATTTTAATTAAGTTTTAACAAAAATCTTAATATTTGGGTAGGATTTCTTGAGGATTGAAGCTTCTTTGTAGACCCAAATGCTTCGTGAAGGTAAGAGAATTTCATCTAGTGTGGTTTTTTCTATTGGAATGCATGATTGTAGGTTCATGAGAGTTTTTGCTTCATTTTGAGCTTTAATGGTGATTTATTAAAAACATATTATTTATGACCATTTTCTTGTGATTAAGCATGGGAGTGATTAGATCTATCATGTTCTGGGGTTATATTTTGATTATATGATGTTCTATGGTAATTTTAGAATTTATCTTGAATTTTAAATATTTTCGGTTTGAATTTTGGAAGGTTGAGGATGAACTAGGAATTGGGTAAAAAGTGGATTGTGAAAGGCATTCGAATGGACCACAAGGGCGTTAGAATGGCCAACCATTTGAATGGCCTGGCATTTGAACTGCTTGACAGAGCATTCGAAAGGCTAAACGACAGTTTGATGATTTTGGCCATTTTTGTGCATTTTGGTCATTTCTTGTTTTCTTCTCATAAATATAATTTTTTATAATTATAATGACTTATGATTACCTATAAATGTTGCTATGATTGCATGAGAGTCATCTTTCAATAAGGGATCATACAATTGCCCACACTTTAGGGGTCTTATAGTGTAAGTGTCACTCTTTGGCAGAATCATAAAGTGTCACTCTTGGGTAGAATCATACAACACCCTCAATAGAGCATTGGGTTTAATACAACACATAGACTAAATCGAAAATATATATCGATTTCAACAAAGCATCAGACGTTTAGGGCTCAATATAGCACACATACAACATCTTGCATGATAAACACCATGACAAAACATGAAAAATGCTCAACATCCATTATAGGCTAGCTCAAACACAGAACTTAATTTGCCGAAACCCTCAGGTCTCATACTCACAATAATATTATTAGATTTAATTATAATTCAAGTTTGAATTAAATAAGTTATGCAGTACATTTATGCCACAAAAACTCTCAAACATATAGTGCTCCACTAATCAAACTGAAGTTGAGCCCGATCTTAAACCCTAGTTTGTCAGGGTAGTAGACTTCAATTAACCCATCCATCTCATGATCATAACTCGTCGTACATCAAAATCTTACGTATTTATACAATCTCCACCATCCACCTTATGGTTAACACATCTTACTTGGAAGTTACCAAACTGAGTTCCTCAGAGCCAATCCCAATTATCACCTTCTTACTTATACCTTACTTATTATGCTTACTTTTTACTTCACAATTTGTTCATTATGCTTGTACAATTATACAACACTCTTACTATTTGACAATTCCCCAACATATGCTCCAATCCAAACCAATCCATTCCAATCCTCACCTATCAAACTTACCTCCTCTGTTTTTCATCATATGCTTACACATCCACATTCAACTCCATACCAAACCCTTTGTCGCCTCTTATTGTCCATCACCCATACTTTTGCCAACACACACACATATCCATAGCACAAGCGTATAGCCATCATATATATGTATGTCCATCACACATATGTATAACACACATACTTCCATATGTAGCTTACCAACATACTCGCTAGCCATCAATAGTGCACACAAAATCCATATATGTAGCTTACCAACATACTCGCTAGCCATCACTAGTGCACACACAATTTACATATGTAGCTTACCAACATACTCGCTAGCTATCAGTAGCGCACAGACAATCCACATACGTTGCTTACCATCATACTCATTAGCCATCAGTAGCGTACACACAATCCACATACGTAGCTTACTAACATACTTGCTAGTCATCACTAGCGCACACAAAATCCACATACGTAGCTTACCAACATACCCGCTAGCCATCACTAGCACATACATATTCCACATACGTCAACCATACTTACAGCTCACATACATGTCATATGCATTTCAACATACCATATAATCATGCTTATATGCACATCATTCAATAATATCATTATTTAGTGCCCAAAGCATGGAATCATACAATCCTAGCATGCTAGTACACATTCAAAGCATGATATCATGAAATTATGAGTTCAAAGCTCCCTTACCTCGTAATACATGACGTTTGATGGCAAGCCCATGACGGTGGCATCGGTGGCAAAGTTGGCTACCAAAATCATTGCCAAGTTGAGAGAGTTGTTGTCTAGAGGGTTTAGAAAATGCCGAAAGTACTCATGGCCAAACGGGGTGACACAAATCAATGTGGCAAAATCTGTGATCCACGGCAGCGCACTAGGGTGGCAGGGAGAAAGGTCATGCCAACATAAGTAGCGGTGTGACCAGAAGTCAAAGGTGTGCTCACTAAAGGTTAGTCGGTGGCTAAGGAGTACTCGGTTGGCCTGAAGATGTCAAAATTGGCTGTGGATAGCAGCCAACAACATCAATTTTGTCCCTACAAGGGCCCACATAAGGACGGAGGGCATGGAGCAACACTCAAGGATAGAGGAGAAGTAGAGGAGGGCTCTGATATCAAATCCATTCGGGGGCAGAGCCAACCGATGGTGAGACGGTGCAAAAATGGCGCCTAAACATTGAAACACATGCGTGGCCACTTGCACATGCGGCCAAAAATGTGCCACTCTAGGGGAAAATGGGCCGGACAGTGGCGGCCCAAGGCCCACAAAAGGGCAATTGAGCTAGGGCCTAGAGGTGGTGGCCGACCATAACAACAACATTGCCTATCGCCACCCACAACCAACACATTTGATGCGGCCAGCTATGCTTCTCGCATGATATAAGGCAAGTTAAGAAGCCCTCTCTGTCGCCAAGCCGGGTCAGAGCCCACAATGGCCTACGGCTTACCAATGGCAACGACCAAAGACACACCCAAAGCATCTAACCGGGCTGAAAAATAGAGGAATAGTGAGACAGAGGTGAAATTAGGCAGAGGAGAGGATTGAAGGGGGCATAGGAGGTGGATCTAGCCACACATGGATTGAAGGGGTGGTGGCCAATAGTAAACAGCCGACGGAGCTAACGAAAAATCATCCCACGGCCAAATTCATTTATGGCACAGTGAGAAAGAAACAAAACCGAGATAAAGTACGATAGCTTGTGGAGGATCAAGGAAAGCATGGCGCCTATGGGTTCTTGGCGGCCAAATGAAGATAAGTCTAGCTAAAGACGACAACAAACAACATCAATATCGCCCTCCTATTGCCCAAAAATGAATTTGCAAGGTGAGAAAAACTGAAGAAAATGCTAATACCTCGTGGAGGAACAAAGAGGACATGGCGGCGGTCATAGCCGAAACCTACATACTCGTGGCGGTAAGGAGAAGTGGATCTCGACAAGAACCAATGGAATCTGATGATGGAAGAGGAACAATGGAGCGACTGGAAATTCACTCGGGTTTCTCTCAAAACTTACTAGACGTCAAAACTTTTGGGCGTTGAGTTTTCTGGAATCTGGTCATTGGGTTTCAGATATTTATATATGTTTTTTTCCTTTTATGTCCCCAATATGCATTAACCTTTCGTTTATGAGTTATACCTCCAAAATTTGTGCCAAAAGCATGTGTCGAGGCTCGCGGCCTGCGACTAAGCCCCACACTCGACTTTATGGGTATAATACTAAGGTCAAATATGTAGAGATATATATGCCGAAGTGTCATATTTTTCTACAAAAAATGATCAGAAAAATAGCAATAAAATCATAAAAAATTGTAAAAAATTAGAGACATTACAGTAACTTCTACTATTTTCCTCCGTTTTGAGTGTTCTTGGGCTTGTTATGCTCAACTCTTAAAAATCTACTAACATATTTGAAAATAATTAGCTTAAAAGTTACAATTATTGCAAGATTGGACTGAATATTGTGGAAAGCTTCCACCTTTTTTTGGATTGGGCTTTTGAAGTTGTTGGGTGAACCTGGCTTAGAGTTTTAATGTAAGTGGTACTTATGTTAATATGTACTAATGTATATACCATTGATCTAAAAAATGAACGATTTTTGATGTGTATTTTTTATGCTTGGTTTATGATTCATAGTGAGCAGTCCACTCATGTGACTCGTATCTGTTTACTCATGATATCATCAAGACATCAAATGGTTAAGCTTTACACAAGGGAATTAGTTGTGGTGTCCAACTTACTTATTTGAGTCCTAATCCTAGCCCATTGTACATCTAGTTTATCTTAATTATTGCACAATTATTCATATTTATTGCATGTTTCCATCATGACTGACTAAGGGTTGTTTGTCTACTAAATTTATGTAAGATTCTGGTTATTCCGCCCCAATTTTGGCTCGAATTATTAGAATCAATTCTGCCCAGAAGTTTATTCTAAGTTGTTTTGAACCAGAATTGACTAGAATCACTGAATTACCTCATGAGGAGATTTTGTAGATTCTAGATCCCAGCCCCCGTTTCAAAAATTATAGATTCCGTTATTTGTCAACGGTTACCTCTCATACTGATTTGAGCCTTGAGAAACATGCCATATAGGTGGGGCTGTAACACCCTTACCTGGAAAACTTGACCCAGACCGGGGGTTATTCAAAAAATAGAATTGGAGGAAATAAAATTTCCTTGATAAATTTAAAACTGAGACCGACTAGGAGTGGCAAACTTTGAGTGTGAGAGTCATAACATTCTTCCACACACCACAGAGTTTCAACATCCCATTGTGCGTAGATAAACAAACCTAATTTTATATCTAATTTGGATCGGGCCAACATTATTGTACCGTTGGTTGCCTATGTACGTACTTGATACCATCTCTGACGTTATTCCAATACAATCAGATATGAATGTAGTTCTGTATATTGGCTATTACATGCATTATGCATCACAAAATCATATACATTAAAATATCCAAATAAATTATTCAGAATTAGACAAAGATCTCTTAAAACATCATAGTCGAATAGAAGCTCATAAATTAGCGAAAATACATATCTCACTCTATCCTAGAAGTGAGCAGAATATTATTAAAATCACATGTGTCTCTCTATCATAGAGCAGTAGCAAAACACAAAATAGAGTAGATTGAATCATATCAGATCACATCCGACAATAACAGATTTCATCCGACCATAACAAATCATATCACATTAGATTGGAGTATATCAGATTAAATAGAGTATTCCAGAGCAAATCGGATTATAACAACATACATTAGCATATATCAAATCATATATCTTAACTAGTATATTGATATTACTAATTAAGATGTGAATGCATATAAATTATATTAAATTGGATGGTCATAAAAGCTCACTCCCGTGCAATTCCGGAAGTAGCAACATTTGGAGTTGCTCGTTTCCTCAGGGCGTACTCCCTTTCAAGTGTGGAGATGGCGGGTAGAACCTCTTCTAACTCTGGAACATCTTTCTCATTACGTCTAAAGGCGGCAGACAGAACCTCCCCTACCCGGAGACACATTTCTATTTTCATGTCCATAGGCTATGGACAGAACCTTCCCTAGACCCAAGACATTTTTTCTTTCTATGCTCGTAGGCGGCGGAGAAAACCTCCCCTACCCGGGACACTTTTCTCTTTCTGGTCCTATAGGCTACGAACAAAACCTCCCCTTGACACGGGGATGTACTTCACACTACATGACCCTTCAGTGGAGGATGGAATCTCCCCTACTCGGGGCCACTTCCCTTGTTGTGGCCTGACGATGGAGGATAGAGCCTCCTCTTACTCCAGGCCACTTCTCTCTCTTTAGGGGTTGAGGGCGATGGGCAGAGTCCCCTCTTGCCCCGGGGTGTTTCCCCTATATAGATTTGCTAACTTGAGGAATGAATGCTTCCATTGCGTAGAACACTCTCGAATTAGCTAAGAATGTCTTTTGAACGAAAGAAAACAAACTCAGAACGACTCCAGAAACTCCCCTGGAAGAATGATTGGAAATGAGAATTTATAAGAAAATAACATGCGAGCATATGGAGGAAGGTGGAATATGCGTGCACACTCTCGCGCCACATGGCACATTTTCAATGGACCCCAAAAAAGGGTGGTGCACGTGACGTGTGCATCGCGGCTTGGCTCGGCTGGATGATATCATCTATTTTGTCCTTTCATCATTTTTTTATTATTTCATTCAAATAAAATTCCAACTTCAAAACGCGATAACTTCTTATCCCGAAGTTGGAATCCCATATTCTTGGTACTGATGGGCTCGTATCGATGAGACCATTGAAACTAGATGCCACATGGGTAGGTTATCTTACACTTTTAAAGTAGGTCCTGCCTATGTGCTCCCCGAGGTTGTAACTTTCGTTCCCAACCTTTGTTTTGCATGTTCTTCAATTCATTGAGCTCGTTACTTTGAACTCTAACTAGATACGAGAATTTTATCCTTTAAAACCCCTTAAAATTTAACTAAAATTATATAATTACCCTTAACACTCTTGGGTTAAGCATAATCGAAACACGAGGTGTCACAAGTTCTCACTTTAAAAGTTTAAAATTACCTACCCTTGTGGGATCTTGTTTAATAGAGCTTGAATTTAGGAGCGCAATAGTACTAAAAATGTCCATATCCGAATTCTAGAGAGAGAGAATTATATTAGTTTAAAGTTTTACAATTGGGTTTGATGCTATATACAAATTTATTCTAAATTTTTTTGTTACCAAACATAATTCACATTTGGTAGTGAATTTTTTTAGTTGATTCTAAAACATTCCATTTCTGTTTCTAAAAAATCCTACACAGAGGCTTACCACTCCTTCGGTGTTAAGTTGAACGGTGCTTCTTATTTATATTGGAGCTATGCAATGTGTAGTATAAGTCTATAGGACTATATTGATGGGGCAATTGGTGAACCTTGTTTCATATAGGGTTCTAAGCTTGAAGAGTTCGCCAAGAAATACTCTTCATTGAAAAATTACCATGCTAAAATTCTTATTGGTATATTTGTTCATCTTTCTATTGGTATTCAATTGGCTAAATTTAAAATTGTAAAAATTGCTTGGGATTATCTCTCTATTTTATATGTTCAATCTAACTCGTTATAAACTTGAGCTTGACATTTGTTCTACTTGACAAGGGGAAAGTCTATTTAAGAATTTTATGCATATATGTTTTTGTTGTGGGATCAGCTTGGTCTTATGGAACCTCTTGAGTTATCCTCTCATCAAACACGTCTTACCTTTTTTTACTAAAATATTATTAGACCAACATCTTGTCTAGTTCAGAACAATGATGTCTTGGGAAGGAGCTTTATGATGAAATTATTTTGCAAATGTGGGAAAATTATTTTGGTAGGGGCTGTATATGATTGTTACTACTATTTGTAAGAAACATTTGTTTGTAAGAAATATTTATGTATTGTGTATTTTATAAATTAGTATTTATATTTTGAGTATTGAGGTTGGTAAAGATTTTATGGATTTTGACTTGTATATTATCACCTATACATCCATTCATAAAATAGTTCCTATTTCAATCTTTTTTAAACTAGAATTTTTTGCCAAACAAGTCCTTAATAGTTTTTGAACTTGTTTGCAATTTTACAAGAGAGGTCAACACTTGAAATATAACAATTTCAAAAATTGGGACAAAATTTTAAATATACTAGATCTTGGGGACAAAAATGCCTCTAAAAAAATGCTCCCAAATGGGATATTAGCCATTTGACCTAACTCTTTTACTTGACCCACATGACCCAACCCTATTAATTAAAGGGTTAGGGTTTGGAAAATAGACCTTATTAATATAAGCATTGGGTTTAGTAATTATTCAACTAATCCAGCTAAAACCATTAATCAAGTTTATTTGACGTGTACTATTTCTATTTTCCAAACTTTCCCCAACTTGTGAGTTATGAGGATATGTTTTCTTATTGTCGATTGGTCTTCCTTTAATTGCCAAATTTAATTCCTAAAATCTCATGTCTAGAATCCTTCTAGGATCCACAACCTGAAGAAAACATGCACAAGATACACTCAATGTGCTAAAAATATTGTTAATCATATGAAATTATTAAAGTAATATTTCGTTTACAACATAACCCACACAACTTGATTTAACTCAAATAGGGTTAGGGTTTGTGTGTTCAACCCATTTAATTAATAGGGTTAGGTCAAGATCTAAACCTTTGAAGGCTAGGATCAAGGTTGACCATTGACCCAATCAAACTGACCTGACTTGACCTTTTTGACAGCCCTATTCTCAGTTCAGCTCCAACTAGTTCCTGAAAAAACTAAACCGAAAGCAAATAAAGAACCTGAACAACATGAATCGAACTGAGAATCGAGTTCCTTAATTTGGTTTTGGTTTCAAACCGAGTTCTTTTTTCCTCGGTTGGCGGGGTAACGATGCAATATCCTCTTTGACTCTTCTGATGAGCTTCCTAGTGATACATTTATGTTTTAGTTACTTTAATTTTAATTATAATTTATAGATAAGCCTTAGGGCCACCTTTAGTTTTGTTAAATGCTTTAGTTATTATTCTTAGTTGATTGGTTGATAGGTTGCGGGTCCTTAATGGTTGTCTAAAACTCTGTCAAGGGCGATCATCTTCTAGATTAGGGGTAATGAATTGCTTAACCCCTAATTTCCTCTCCTCTTAGGGCTAGGAAAATCCAACCTGACCCATTTACTTGACTCGCCTAACCCTGCACCCAACGCGACCCGAATTCATTTAGGGTCAGGGTTTTAAAATTTAACCCACTCTAAAAGGAAGATCTGGTAAGGATTTACCCACATAACCGCACAACCCGGCCTCGACCCTGTTATTTAATGATGTAATAATGTTGCAATGCTCTCTCTCCAATTCTTACTTTCTCAAACAACATAGAAAATGTTTGACATTTATTTATAATGTTACAATATATCTAAATTCTTTATGTTTGGCCAATGCAAAGATAACGTATAATATATTAAGTTAAAAAATACATTGACAAAAAAAAGTAAGATTATCCATATACCTGATCCAACTAAAGTAATGTTTGGACTTGGGATTTTAACCTGATTAACAAATAGGGTTGGGTCATAACCTAACCCAATTAAGCTCGAGTCAAGGCTGACCCAAACTGATTTCCAACCCTACTCCATTCACATCCACCTTTTCCTTCCGCTTTTGGCAAATACAATCCCTATGCCAGAGAGACTTTGGCACTTGCCTTCCTTTAGTTCCCCCATCCCACTTGTTGCCAAGTTGTGTTCCCTTCAAAACACATCACCAAGAGTCAAAGATGAAAAGGCAGATAGCTTTTCCCTCCTTGACTCTGACAAGTTTACACGATGGTCATCGACGCATGAGGAGAAAGAGATTGGGGAGAAGGGAGGTAAGCTTGTAACGCTTGAGATTTTTCACACATTTTCCTTAAAATTCACAAAAAAAATTTGTAATATAACCCCTGTAAATCAGAGGAAAAATGACGAAATCAAAACTAGATAAAACAGTTTATTATTTAAAACACTAAACATCCATTTTCCATCTAAATATTTTCATCATACGGTCAAACATCATACGGCCAAAGCAAATATCATCACGCGCTACTTGAAAATACATGTACGAATAAATTGCTATGATCATAGACTTTAAATACAAATCTCTCCCAGACATCCCTAAGTGCAAGTCTCATAACAGTCCATAGACTAATCCAAATGAAAGTTCAGAATAAACATCTAACTTCTCATCTCACTCAATACAGGAGATCGTGGCACAAATAAACTCGCAGTGAGTCAAGCATATACCTGAGTCAACAGGAATCAATCCACCGCTGAAATGAGCATCCATCTCCAGGAGCTCTCCGCACAACCTGCAAAACCTCCCGCACAATGGGGCTAAAAAGTAGGGTAATGAGTATTTTCATACTCAGTAGGAAAATACCCAGTAGGGGAATTCAAAACAGTGAACTCACTAAGTTCATAAATACACGCATTCATGCAACTTAAACATGAAGCAGATAGGCATATCAATATCATGCTCATACGCATACAAACATACCAAATGCACCATCGTGCCAGTGTCATACCAAATGCACCACCGTGCCAAAATCATACCAAAGGCACCATCAAATTAAACTTACACAAACACCCTTATCCAGGGTCATACAAACTTACTCGTACCATCATATGCATACTCGTACAACATACACATACTTGTACGACCTTACTCATACAATCATACTCGTATGACCTTACACGTACAGTCTTACTCAAACTCATACTCTCACAATCGTATTCATACTCTTACAGTCGTGCTCATACACATACGCTTACAGTCGTGCTTATACTCATACTCTTATAGTCATGCTCATACACATACGCTTACAGTCGTACTCATAATCGTACACATATCAAGGACCACTGAAGCTCATTACAACTAATAAGCTCCAACATTGAAATGGAAGAGAATGCCACTGGGGCAACACCTTAACCTCCGGGGAGTGACTAGACGCCATGGACTTTTCCGAAGGTAAGGCACACCGATGCTCATGGGGCACTTGATCAAGCAGGTAAGAGTAGATCCACGATACTACTTACCTGAGCGCGCAAACACAAACACCCACACATAAGGGGTCATATAGTTGCCTACCATAATGGGTCTTATAGTGCCATTGCCACTCTTGGGCAGAAAACATAAGTGCCACTTGGGCAGAAACATACAATGCCACTCTTGGGCGGAATCATACAATGCTCTCAACAGAGCATCAGACGTCTAGGCTTCATACAACACACAGACAAAGTTAGAAACACACATTGCTCTCAACAGAGCATCAAACGTCTGGGCTTATACATCACACAGACCAAATCAGAAACATACGTCGCTCTCAGTAGAGCATCAGACGTCTGGTGCTCTATACAGCACATAGACAACATCCCACAGGATAAACATCATGGCAAGACATGAGAAATGCTCAGCCGACTCATTATCGGCTAGCTCAACACAAAACTTAATCTGTCGAACCCTCAGGTCTCAAACTCACAACGCTATCATTAGCTGTGCTTATAATTCAAGTTTGAATTAAGTAAATTATGCGGTACAATTATGCCACACAAACTCACAGTCCTCGACTGAACAAACCAAAGATGAGCCCAATCGAAACCCTAGTCCATCAAGGTATATCAAACTCATTGTATATCAAACTCATCGTGGTCAAAACTCATCGTATATCAAACTCTTACAATCTCACATACTTCGCTATCCATCTTATGGCTAAATCAACTTACACTAACATCATCAAATGAAGCTCCTCAGAGCCAACCCAGTTGTCGCCCTCTTACTTATATCTTACTTATTATGCTTACTTTTCACTTCATAATATGTACGTTATGCTTGTACAATTATGCACACTCTTACTGTCTGACAAACCTCACCCGTCATACCCATGTCCTCTGACATCCGTCATACACTTACACATCTGTATCCAAATCCATACCAACCACTGATACTTCTTACCATCCATAGCTCATACCTCTGCCCACATCCACATATACATATCCAAATCTAGACAAAATCTCAGTCACCCCTTACTGTCCATCGCCCATACCACTACCCACATACACATACGCATATCCATATCATAGTCAAATAGTCATCATACATACGTACGCCTATCACACATATGTATAACATATACATACGGTCATACATACGTAGCTTACAAACATGCTCACTAGCCATCACTAGTGCATGCATACATATGTCAAACATACACGCTAGCCATCACTAGCACATGCACACACATTCATACATACTTCAAACATGCACGCTAGCCATCACTAGCACATGCATAATCCATGCATACTTCAAACATGCATGCTAGCCATTACTAGCACATGCATACATACGTCAAACACACACGCTAGCCATCACTAGCACATGCATAATCCAAACATACTTCAAACATGCACGCTAGCCATCACTAGCACATGCATACATACGTCAACGTACACGCTAGCCATCACTAGCACATACTCAATCAACATACGAAGCATACCAACAAAGATACTAGTCATCACTAGCACATACTTACATCCAACATACTTACAACCAACATGCATGTCATATGCATTTCAACATACCATATAATCATGCTTACATGTACATCATGCAATTGGATCGTTACTTAACATCCAAAGCATGAAATCAAACAATCCTAGCATGCTGCTACTCATTCAAAGCATGCTATCATGAATTTACGAGTTCAAAGCTCCCCTACCTCGTAATCATGACGTTCGATGGTGAGGACACGAAGGTGGTGGAGTCGGTGGAGAAGTTGGCAATCAAAACCGTTGCCTGGCTGAGAGAGCTGCTATCCCGAGGATTTAAGAAGTGCCGGAAACAATCACGGCCAAACAAGGTGTCAGAAATCAATGCGGCAAAACCCGCGATCCACGGCGGCACACTAGGGCGGCCAGGAGAAATGTCGTACCAACATAAGTGGCGGAGTGACTAGATGTCGAGGGTGTACTCACTGAAGATGGGACGGTGGCTAAGATGTGCTTAGCCGGCCACAAGACGTCAAAATCGGCCGTGGACAACACCCAATGGTGACGATTTCGGTCAACAAGGGCTCACATAAGGGCGGAGAGTGTGGGGCAACGCTCGAGGATAGAGGAGAGGTGGTGGAGGCTCTAGTGGTCAACTCCACTCTATGGCAAAGCCAATCGATGGTTAGGCGGCACAAATGCGGCGCCTAAACCCAAAAGCACATGCATGGCCACATGCACACGTGACCCAAAGGGGCGGGGGAGAGGGCTGAAAGGAGGCGACTCAAGGCCCACAAAAGGCCAACAGGGCTAAGGCCCTAGATGTGGCCAATCAAAGCGGCGACATTGCCGATAGCCACCCACAACCAAAACCCATGGTGCGGGCGGCTGTGCATCTCGCACGGTATAGGGCAAGGGGAGGGTTCAGGGTCGAGCAAAAGCCACGAGGCCGTCACTGGCTGTAATGCCCAAGATTTTTCACCCATTTTCCTTAAAATTCATGAAATTTTTTTGCAATATAATGTCTGTAAATCGGAGGAAAAATGACGAAACTAAAACCTGATAAAACAGTTTATAATTTAAAACTGTAAACATCCACATACGATCAATCATCATACGGCAAAAGCAAATATCCTCAGGCGCTACTCGAAAACAACCGTACGAATAAATTTGCTATGATCATAGACTTTAAATACAAATCACTCTCCCAGGCATCCCTGAGTACAAGTCCCATAACAGTCCACAGACTGATCCAAATGAAAGTCCAGAATAAACATCTAACTTCTCATCTCACCCAATACAGGAGATCATGGCACAAACAAACTCGCAATGAGTCAAGTAGATACTTGAGTCAACGGGATTCGATCCACTGTTGAAACGAGCGTCCATCACCAGGAGCTCTCCGCACAACCTGCAAAACCTCCCGTACAACGGGGCTAAAAAGTAGTAGGGTGAGTATTTTCATACTTAGTAGGAAAATACCCAGTAGGGGAAAACCCAAACGGTGAACTCCATAAGTTCATAATTACATGCGACATGCAACCCAAACATGAAGCAGTCAACATAATATAATCATATCGTGCACATACACATACGATCATATCAAAGGCACCATCATGCCACAAACATACCGAAGGCACCATCGTGCCAAAATCATAATATCCAATCAACTTACACAAACACCCTTATCCAGGGTCATACAAACTTACACAAATACCCTTATCCAGGGTCATACAAACTTACTCGGATACCCTTATCTAGGGTCATACAAACTTACTCGTACCACCGTATGCATACTCATACAACATACACATACTTGTACGATCTTACTCGTACAATCGTATGCTCACTCATATAGCTTACCCATACATGTACGACCTTACTCGTACAATCAGACTCGTACAACCTCACTCGTACAGTCTGCACAAAATCATACTTACTGTCTTACTCATAAACATATTCTCACAATCGTACCCATACTCTTACAGTCGTGCTCATACTCATATGCTTACAGTCCTGCTCATACACACTCTTACAGTCCTGCTCATACGTACTCTTACAGTCCTGCTCATACACATACTGTCGTACTCACACTCATACAGTCGTACTCATACACATAATTGTACACATATCAACGACCACTGAAGCTCATTACAACTAATAAGCTCCAGCGTTGAAATGGAAAAGAATGTCACTGGGGCAACATCTTAACCTCCGGGGAGTGACTAGACGCCATGGACTTTTCCGAAGGTAAGGCACACCAATGCTCATGGGGCACTGGATCAAACAGGTAAGAGTAGATCCATGATACTACTTACCTGAGCGCGCAAACATAAACACCCACACATAAGGGGTCATACAGTTGCCCACCATAATGGGTCTTATAGTGCCATAGAATCGCCCACCATAATGGGTCTTATAGTGCCAGAAAATCGCCCACCATAATGGGTCTTATAGTGCCAGAGAATTGCCCACCATAATGGGTTTTATAGTGCCATTGCCACTCTTGGGCAGAAAACATACAGTGCCACTTGGGCAGAAACATACAACGCTCTCAACAGAGCATCAAACGTTTGGGCTTACACAGCACACAGACCAAATCAGAAACATACGTCGCTCTCAACAGAGCATCAGACGTCTGGGCTTCATACAACACACAGACAAAGTCAGAAACGTACATCGCTCTCAACAGAGCATCAAACGTCTAGGCTTATACAGCACGCAGACCAAATCAAAAACATACGTTGCTCTCAACAGAGCATCAGACGTTTGGGCTTCATACATCACACAGACAAAGTCAGAAACGTACATCGCTCTCAACAGAGCATCAAACGTCTAGGCTTATACAGCACGCAAACTAAATCAGAAACAACATCGCTCTCAGCAGAGCATCAGATGTCCGGTGCCCTATACAGCACACAAACAACATCCCGCAGGATAAACACCATGGCAGGACATGATAAATGCTCGGCCGACTCATTAGCGGCCAGCTCAAACACGGAACTTAATCCGTCGAACCCTCAAATCTCAAACTCACAACGCTATCATTAGCTATGCTTATAATTCAAGTTTGAATTAAGTATATTATGCGGTACAATTATGCCACACAAACCCACAGTCCTCGACTGGTCAAACTGAAGCTGAGCCAGATCCGAAACCCCAATTCATCAAGGCAGCAAACTTCACTTACCCGTCCACATCATGGACAAAACTCATCGTACGCCAAACCCTTACAGTCTTACACTTCGCCATCCATCTTATACACTGACATCCTCAAATAACGCTCCTCAGAGCCAACCCAGTTGTTGCCCTCTTACTTATATCTCACTTATTATACTTATTCTTCACTTCATAATCTATACGTTATGCTTGTACAATTATGAACACTCTTACTGTCTGACAAATGCCCAACACACAATCCACCCCAAACTGATCCATTCTAATCCTTGCCCGTCATACTCATATCCTTTGTCATACGCTTACACAACCGCATCCAAATTCAGACAGAGCTTCTGTCACCTCTTACTGTCCATCGCCCATACCTCTGCCCACAAACACATACGCACATCCAAAGCATAAGCAAAATGCCATCATACATATGTATGTCCCACACATACGTACAACATACACATACGGTCATACATACTTAACTTACAAACATGCACGCTAGCCATCACTAGCACATGCATACATCAAACGTACACGCTAGTCATCTCTAGCACGTGCACACACACATTCATACATACTTCAAACATGCACGCTAGCCATCACTAGCACATGCATACATCAAACGTACATACTGACATATTTGCTAGCCATCGCCAGCACATACATAATTCATATCCATAAAACGTGCATACATCTCATGCATATCAATCATACCATACAATCATGCTTACACGCACATCATGCAATCAGATCGTTACTTAACATCCAAGCATGGAATCATACAATCCTAGCATGCTGCTACTCATTCAAAGCATGCTTCATGAATTTACGAGTTCAAAGCTCCCCTACCTCGTAATCATGACGTCCGATGGCGAGCACACAACGGTGGCGGTGTCGGCGGCGGAGTTGGCAGTCAAAACCGTTGCCTGGCTGAGAGAGCTGCTGTCCTGAGGATTTTAGGATGCGCCGGAACTATCACGGCCAAACAGAGTGTCAAAACTCAATGTGGTAAAACCCGGGATCCACAACGGCACACTAGGGCGACCGGGAGAAATATCATGCCAACATAAGTGGCGGTGCGACCATAGGTCGATGGTGTACACACTAAAGATCGGCCGGTTGCTAAAACGTGCTCAGCCGGCCACAAAGACGTCGAAATCGGCCGTGGACAGCACCCAATGGCAACGATTTTGGTCAACAAAGGCCCACATAAGGGCGGAGAGCGTGGGGCAACGCTCGAGAATCAAAGGAGAGGTGGAGGACGGCTCTAGTGGTGAACTTCACTTGGTGGCAAAGCCAACCGATGGTTAGGCGGCACGAATACGACGCCTACACCCAGAAGTACACGCGTGGCTACATGCACACGCGGCCCAAAGGGCGGGGGAGAGGGCTTAAATGAGGTGACTCAAGGCCCACTAAAAACCAACAGGGCTAAGGCCCTAACGGTGGCCAATCTAAGCGGCGACATCGCCGATCGCCACCCACAACCAAAACTAATGGTGCGGGTAGCTGTGCATCTCGCACGGTATAGGGCAAGGGGAGGGTTCAAGGTCGTGCAAAGGCTATGAGGCCGTCACTGGCCAAGGCCTGAGCAGGTGAACTCATCCACCTTCGGTCACAGTAAGACATACAAATTCTTGCCCGAGGCCATTCGGTACCAACGGCATAAAATGGGCAAGAAGGGTCAACGGCACACCTGCCGGTAAGGCAGAACTTGCTGCAGCTATGGGCCGCAAGGCTGAACAAGGCCCAGAGGGGTGGCCCATTGGCATCACCGGGCTGGGGTGGAGCCGAACTAAGGTCCACCAAATCAAAACCGGCGTCCGACTGATAACGTCAGTCACAACGTCCAAAACGGGCGTAGGCCAAAAATAGGGGATGACCGGGGAAAACCCATAAGGGCGGAGCGGCCATGGGGGCGGCGGCTGAATCGGTCCAGGTGGGGCTGTCCCTCTGACTCCGCCGGACCACGGAAGGGTCGAAAGGAGGTCCCAACGATCGTGTCTCACAGTCGTCGGTCATTGTTGGATCAACACAGTGAACTGGCGAAACAGGGGGAGGAGATGGGGAAAATGGTGGAGCCGCAGGGAGGCCGACCGGGGCTGGGAGAGATGGCCCAATGCCATCGCCGAAGCAAGGAGAGGCCGGACGGAGCACAGCCAGCCGTGGCTTGCCGGCGGCGGCCACAATTTCGTCCAAACAGTTCTCTGGCGGAAAACAGGGCAGATGGGGAAACGGAGCTGGACGGTGGAGTAGAGGCCGTCCGGGGCCAGGAGGAGTGTCCTCCCGCCGTCGCCGGCCCATGGCGGAACCATGGGAGGCTGGCCGGCCCTCGCCGGCCCACGGTGGCGGCAAAATCGCACAAAACATAGAAAGGGGGCTCACCAGGGGAGGAGGCAGCGCGGCTGTGGGGGCCGGGACGGTGGCTCCCCTGCCATCGCACGACCGGGGCGGAGCTGGTGCGGCGGCCCACTGGCCCACCGGTGGCCGGGCACAGTGAACAGGCGAAAAGGGGGGGGGCGGTGGTACTGTTCATTCAGCCGAACCAGTGGATCGGGATCGCGATCCTGATCCCTCTTTTTTACTTTCTTTTATTTATTTTTTCCAAACGTACGCTCAACGCGCGTTAACCCACTGGTTACGTGTCGAACCTCCAAAATTCGCGCCGTAAGTGCGCAGCGAAGCCCGTGGCCCGCGACTAAGCCCCACACCCGACTCTACGGGTATAAATACGGGGAAAAGACACAAATATACATACACTGAAACGTCACATTTTCCTACCGAAAATGACCAAAAAAATGGCAGAAAAATCAGGGACCTTACACTGGCCAAGGCCTATGCAGGTGAACTCATCCACCTTCAGTCAAGGTAAGTCATACAAATTCTTGCCAGAGGACGTCCGGTACCGACAGCGTAAAATGGGCAAGAGGGGTCAACGGGTAAACATGCCGGTGAGCGGAACTAATTGTGGCTACGGGCCACAAGGAAAGGCACAGGTCAGAGGCAATAACACCGGGTTAGGTGGGGCGAAGCTAGGGTGACCCACTGGTGTCACTGGGCCGGGGCGGAGCCGGATAAAGATCCGCCAAATCAAATCCGGCATTCGACTGATAGCATCAGTCACACGGTCTAAAATAGACGTAGACCAAAAATAGGGGAACGCCCGGACTGAGCAAGGGAGAGACGAAGGCTGAACCGGTCCGGGTGGGGTTGTCCCTGGGCCATCGCCAGACAGGGGCGGAGCCCACGGTGGTCAAGTCACCCTCACCCGCCAACGATGGCGGTGCCAACTCACTGGAAAATCCACCCACAGTACGGCGCAAATCGGACTGGGCGGAGTAGAGGACGGCAGAGGAGATGGAACCGGGCTAGATGGAGTGGTCCATAGCCTTCACTGGACCAAGGCGAGGCTGGAGAGAGGTCAAGACGGTCATGGCTTGCCACCGGCGGCCTTCGTTTCAACAACACAGATCGCCGGTGGAAACAGAGAAGGGGGAACAACCACTGGGGCAGCGGTGCAAAGGCCCCCAGGGCCGGGAGGAGTGGCCCATCATTGTCGCCAGACCAAGGAGAGTCAGACTGAGCATTGCCGGGCCATCCAACGGCGGCCAAAGTGTAAGGACCCTCATCTCTAAACCGGTTTTTGGTTTCCTTTAATTATTGGTTATCGTGAGATAAACGTGTTTTCTGATCTATTCAGTGATTTCATAAATAAATAGCATTTGTGATTGTTTTAACCAAAATCAACTTTAAGATTAGTGATTTTAAAACAAATGTGATTTTTTGGGATTTTTTGGAATTTTTACTATTTTCCCAAAAATTAGGGTTTTGGCAGGACCCCTGTGGGCCCCACCGTCAAAATTTTAGTTTTTGGGTCAAATGAACCTAGACATCTACTTAAGGTCATACAAAAATTTTTAGAATTTTATTAGGCTTAATTAGTGCTTAAATTTGTAAAATACCTATTTTTTGCCTACTTTTCCTATTTACACCCCATAACTTACCCATACATACCCCAACCCTTACTATAAAAGAACAAACCTGAGCCATTTCCATTTTTGGGAATAGGCTAAGGAGGGAGGTCTGGCCTAATCCCCAATTAGGCCCCAATTAGAAGCGGTTTAAGGTAAGCTTACTCTAATTAAGCACTAAACCATGACTTTCTTCTTAATCTCTTTCAAATCTACCCTTTCCCCCTTGTTTCAATTCGTTTTTGGACATCAAAACTACTGATTTGTGTTTTACTACAAACCCTAACCTTCAAAATTTGATTTTTACTATCAACAAGCCCTAGATCTAAGATTTAATTAGGGATTTCTTGGGTAAATCAATTTTTATTGGAATTTAATTCAAACTCAATGTGTTTTCAAGGATTTCAAGAAGGGTGATTCTCCAATCAAGCTTAATCAAGTGCTGAGGTAATGGGTCTTCAAAATCTTTGTTTATCCATGGTAAAACTCTTCATTTTTGGCTTATTTTGAATGGAGATGCTTGATTTGCTGTGTTAATAGTATGATTAGAAAATGGAATTATTTAATCCCTATTTCTTAGGGCTTTGCATTATTATGATATGGTTTGATGTTCTGGAGGTCAAGAAGGACTTTTAATGATGATTTGGGTGTTAGATGTGGATTTGAAGTATTATCAATGGTGTTTCGGTTTGGATTTGCGAAAAGAAGAAGATAGACTATTCTGCCTTGTTGGCGTTCGAACGGCAACATTGATGGAACGACAGTTTTTCAGTTTAGCCGATTGAACGGCCTACTAGGCGTTCAAATGGCCAAACTGTGAATTTTAAATTTTTACGTTTAACCGATCGAACGGCCTGAAGGGCGTTCGAACGGCTACACAGCAGAATTGTGTGCAAATGCATGATGTTTATTTCGATGATTCCATTTTAGCTTGCCAATTTTATGTGAATGTGGAGTGTTTTGAGCTATATTATGCTACTAGAAATGCATGCTATTGAGGTTATGAAGTTGGGATATATGATTAGAGTTTTATAGAATGACTTATGTTTTGTGGCATGATGTTGAAAATGTCATCTTGAAATTATGAATGGTTGATTCCCAATGGTTAAGCATATTTTCAGTAGGACTACAACCTATTATTGGACTAATTTGTCATGATAGAATGTGGTTAGTTGATGTGTAGATGTTGGTGAATGCCATGACTCAAGGATGAAATGAATGATCTTATATGTGTTTAGCCTTTGTGGTTGAGTTTTGAATTGAGATATGATTTCAATGATTCTTCTTCTATGATTTCCACTGAAATTCATGGTATGATGTTAATTCACATGTGTAGTGTAGTACTAAGTTAATTTCAAGCATGTTGAAATGCATTGAGTGAAGTACTTCTACTAGTTACACACACATGTGGGGGTTAAATGATGATGCTGAAGTTTGATATTGTGATTATGAATGATGCATTAGGGGCTGATGAGAGTACCTATCATGGATTAGGATTCATGTATGCCTTGCCCACGTATGTACAATGCTGCATGTATCATGAAAATGGATTTCCAATTGAGGCTTCATTGAGGTTAATCAAATTTGACCGATTGGATGCAATGTGGTGAAATTGTGTGCTGGATTGATTGGTCATGGATTAATCGAAAGATGATTGGTCCGAAAGGACATGTTTTGATTTGAAGTTCCTGTGTAGAACGAGTGTACTCCCCGGGTTGAGTCTAATTAAATGGAATTATGTGGGGACGAATTGTGTACTTGTCTTGCGGATTGTGAGAATATTATTATGAGTGTCATCTGGACCTTGAGAATCCAGTGTGGTATGCCGTGTGCACCCTGCTACCACGTGTTCTAGGGTTCTCTATGTGAGAACTAGGGTTCTTCCCTCCGCAGGAGATGTCCCTGGGCGAACACCCCTGCTCTAGATTCTCTGTGTGAGAATGAGACATCCTTGGCCAGAATCGTCCAGGGCGAGCAACATTAGGGATTGACAACCCCGATCCTTTGAATTCTTGTGTAGAATTTTTGGACCATGACACGCCTTTGTGACCTTGTCTATGTCCCATCTGTGTGACACCAAAGTGTGATTACCCCTTGATAGAGGTTGTTATGATATGATGCATAATGGAATATGCATGTTAGAGATACATTCATGCAGGTTGATTTTGATGTGAATGCATGTGGGAATATGTATGTTAGAGATACATCCATGCAGGTTGTTATGATGCGATGCATGTGGGAATATGTATGTTAGAGATACATCCATGCAGGTTGTTATGATACGATGCATGTGGGAATATGTATGTTAGAGATACATCCACAGGTTGTTATGATACGATGCATGTGGGAATATGTATGTTAGAGATACATTCATGCAGGTCGATTTTGGTATGATGCATGATGGAACATGTATGTTAGAGATACATTTCATGCAGGATGTTATAATGAGAATGAAATTATGTGGATTATGCACTATGATGCAGTTTTAGGTGATGTGTATGTGTGATCAGAAAATGATGCACCATGTAAATCTTTGATCTGAATGATCTTATTGCTATGCTATCGTATTTTCGATGTTGATAGTAGTATTAAAAACCATTGCTGAGTTTGTTAAACTCACCCCTCTTTCTTGTGTTTTGATTTGGGGCTGCATGGTGCGACACGTAGACGAACAGGATCTCCTCTTTGAGGAAAGGTCGGAGATGGCTTAGATGTGATCTTGGAGATCGTTGTGTGACTTATCTTCTTTGGTTTCATGCTTATGTTTAGAACCTTTGTGTAGGGTTCTTTATTTTGGATTTATGTCACATTTTACAGTTGTGATGCCTATGACTTATTTGAGCCGGTGTGGGCTTTAGTTAACTAAGTATGTAGGTTTGAGATTAGTTGTTTACTTTATGATAAGCAACACTTTTTCTTCCCTTTTTATTTACTCTTGCTCAAAGGATTGTGCGTACTCCGTAATTCTGTTAATCGCCCGTGGTTAGGGTTAAGTCTTCTGCTAGATCGTTCTCAATTTTCCCTTCGTCGCCCCCGCGTGCTTGACTGGCCCCTGACCGGGATCGGCTCGGGTTGGGCATCGCCGGGGCGTGACACAAAGCCTGCCGGCGAGGTTGACTGAAGGGGTGGCGGAAAACAGGGGCAGAGGGGGAAAACGGAGTGGGACGGCGGAGGAGGCCAAGTGGGGCGAGGAGTGGTGTCCTCCCGTCGTCGCCGGCCCAGGGCGGAACCGTGGGCGGCTGGCCGGCCCTTGCCAACCCACGGCGGCGGTGGCGGTACAAATCAAACAGAGGGGAGAGAGCAAACCAGGGAAGAGGCGGCGCAGCCATAGGCGGCCAGGACAGTGGCCCCTTAGCGTCGCACCACCGGGGCGGAGCCGGTGTGGCGGCCTTGTGGCCCACCGGCAGCTGGTGGCGGCCGGGCACAAGGAAACAGTAAGGAGGCAGTCGCACTGTTCCTCCTCCAGGAGGTTCTGGATCGGAGTCACCCGATCCCGATCCCGATCCTTCTTTTTATTTTTCCTTTTCTTTTCTTTTATTTTTTTTGCACTTACATCCTCAACACGTGTTAACTCACTGGTTACGCATCGAACCTCCAAAATTTGCGCCGTAAGCGTGCAGTGAGGCCCGTGGCCTGCGACTAAGCCTCACACCCAACTCTACGGGTATAAATATGGGAAAAAATATGTAAATATGAATATGCCGAAGCGTCACATTTTTGCACCGAAAATGACTAAAAAAATAGTAGAAAAATCCCAAAAAATCATAGAAAAATCAGGGACCTTACAAAGCTACACAAACAAAAGTGGTGGGTGATGGTGGTGGGGGACAGTATGGAGACAGTTAGTTGTGAGGAGGTGGCACTTGTGGCTTTGGAGATGGGTGGATCTAGAGAGAGAGAGAGAGAGAGATCAATAAGAGGGGAGGCGGGTAGTAGAAAAGGGGATGGTGTTGTTGGAGGGAGGCCGGGTGGTGATATATGCTAGGGAGAAGGTGACGGACTTGGGGCCTTGATATGAAATTTGGAGAAGCGGACGTGGGTGGCTGGACCAGTACAGGAGCAGAAAGGGGGAGCGTAGGGTGGTGGCAACCGACAGGGAGGAGGTGGTGGGCTTGGTGGTTGGCTTTAGTCTAGAGCAAAGTCTTTCGTTTATACAAATAGTTGAGATTATTTTTTTAAAAAAAATGTGGAAAACCTTGTTTTGGTTTGGTTCAAAGTTTTCATAGGCATTAACCAAACCGAAACCAATAATTCATGCTAATTTTGATATGATAGTGATTTTTTGATGCATATGTGGGAGGTAGGAGGGGGTTATGCCCAACTTGGGCCTCACTTGTCACCAGGGCCGGCTCAACCCTTAGGCAGCTTAGGCGGCTGCCTAAGGCCTCACCACTTAATGAAGCCCCTTTGCATTTTTTATGTAATTTGGAACAAAAATAGCCCACAAGAGAGTGATAACAAAGATATATTTTCTGTCATTGGGGTAGTTCTTTGCTGGCCAAAAGTCACTCAGCTTTTTTATATTTTTTTGCTCAATTTTTTGTTTCTGTTTTCTATGGATCAACTTTCTTATCAGTTCCTCTTCCTGCACACCCCTTTGCCATTCATCTCAATAGGTAAACATTTTATAGGCCTGTGTTATTGTTTTAAACTTTAGCACCTCATTTTTCACTGAATTTGGACTAAGTAATCCTAATGATCTGAGAATGTTGATACCTGGTATTGGCTTATGATCTTCTAAGACTTCTCATGCTTATGATTTTATTTACAAATCCATATCAAATTAGTACATTTTAAAAAATTAAATAAAACTAATAATTTGAGACAACTAAGAAAATATTAATTTTAAAACTTTGTTTTAAACATCAATCTACTCCCAAAGCCAATAATTGGGCCAGACTTAGGTACACTCCATAAATTAGTTTTGAGGCTCTTTATTTTTTTAATTATGCTCATGTAATCATGTTTAACTACCTTTTTTCCTCATGCAGAAAATCAAAAGAAACCCATGGAAGTTGTACTTTCTCTTTTTGGCAATAAAGAATATGTTTCTTGCACATCGTATTCGCTTCATACATGGTGTACAAATTTTAACTGGAGGTTTGGGAGGGTAAATCAAATTCAAATTAGCTATGTATCTACCACTATTAGTGAGATTAATTTTTGAACATAACCGGGCTTGATAAAATGCATATTCTACCTTCCCCTTTAGGACATAGAAAAGAAAAAAAAAGGAAGTTGACACTAACCTAGAGGCAGGATCGTGAAAAAACCAAAGTGATGACAATGCTATGGCGACACAACAAAAGGGTCAGGTTAGTACTATTATGCAAAATTAATAATCTTATAATTTTTACATATTTAAATTACTATAACTTTAAGCAATATTGGCCTTGGTGAGAAAATTCGCCTTAGGCCCCGAAATGTATTAAGCCGGCCCTACTTGTCACTGTTGGAGAAGAGTTTTTCATATTTCCTACTAAATAAATAAATAAATAAATAAATAAATAAATAAATATATATATATATATATATATATATATATATATATATATATATATATATATATATATATATATATATATATATTTAAGATCGATAGCTTACATGATAACACAAGTGATATTAACGCTAATATGTATTAGAATATGCATCTATCTTAAAAATAAATATTCCATTGTTTGAACATAACATTAACACCACCATTACTGCCAACTTATAGCAACATTTTAAGTACCACAGATCCTTCACTAAGAAGAATTACTGCCAACTTATAGCAACATTTTAAGTACCACAAATCCTACACCAAGAAGAAATTATTCAGTGCTCCTGACGTAAGTATGTGGCATGCCTAGCAGTTATAAGAGCCGTCGATCTTGAAAGTTGACTGAACACAAAAGGGACGTCACACATGCCTCTTTAGTATGCACCATCAATTTCCAGATCGATATCGCCCCTAAAATGGAAATAAATCCCACCTGGCATATTGAGAGCACAAAATAATTTTTCTTTCATTAAGAGATTTTTAATGTTTCGTTAGGTGATTATCATTTTCTTAGAAGCCTCCCACTGTAAAAGCCCCAAGTTGTCGCCTTGGGCACATTTAGCGCCCCCTATGGCTCTATTCTTCCCCTTTCCTCGTAAATAGTCTGAAATATTTTTAATATTTTATTTTAATAATAATTTAACTTAAAAAATATATAATATATGAGTTTTTAAAATTTAAGATTAATAACACATATGTTAGCATATGTTAAAATATAGCATTATAATCGCTTTTCAAGTAATTGTACCCGAGGTTAGTGTCACACTCCTAATTATTCTCCCCTCCGCCTCTGCCTCCACTTTCGCCTCCGCCTCTGCCTCTGCCTCCCTACGGAAATGGATTAAATTAAAAATACAAAAAAGCCTCCCTACATAAATAGATAAAATTAAAAATACAAAAAATAAGTAAAACGATAATACAAAAAAATTCTTCTAAAAATTGGGGGTTAACAAGGAGGGCCTCACTGTAGGGGTGGGCCGTCGGATCAGATCCGATGGCTCAGCCAGCATTGGCACCTGAAAATTCTCCAACAGTAACAACCTGTTCGTCTCCATTAGATCCGGATCTCCCACCTGGACTTGGTCCAGAAATTGTTACTGCCAAATTAATTTAGTCGGAGTATTTTACTCTTACCTTTGTTTCCTTTTCTGTTAGTGTGCTTTTATGGGAGGCAGAAGATCCTGCTACCTCGTACCCTTCTGAGAGTAACAGAGGAGGAGGCCAGTGGATAAACTCTAATGGCTAGCATGAAGCTGGGCTCCAAGCCTGAAGCCTTTCAGCGTGAAGGACAAACCTGGTAACAGCTTTGAACTGATCATTGCATACAAGAGAGTATATTTTTGTCGGCAATGTCTCTGTGTACAGTTTTGCCGGTCCCCTATATGTTTTGCTCGGTTCTGTTGGTGGGTCTACCAGATTTTTGGTAAACAAAAAAGAAAACTACTTCTTTTCCTTTTTTCTTTTGAGAGATGGTGTATAGGACGTACATTGAACACAATTATGTTTTTCTATGAATGCATTTGCTTTTTTGCTTGATTTAATGGAGTTAGATGTTTCATAACGTGCTAATCAGATGTCGCCTACACTTGAAAGCAATGCGTTTCTCTTCTAATAATATGCCGTCAATGTAAGATTGATGGACAGAGTTCTGTTGCTGAAATTGAAATAAATAAGAGATGTGAGGAGCACATTTGCGTTTACTCTTTGAAGATGTGGATCATATTTCTTCCCTGTTTTTTCCCTTTGTCTCACGGCAAAGACTAGTTGTTCTTTTACTTAATGACCAATCTTTGATTCGAAACACTAATTATTCCAAATAGCCTATTAAAAGTTTTTGGCCTAACGTGCTTTCCACTGAACAATCAATTAATATCCCGCTTGTTCTCAGCCACAAAATAAAATAAAACATTTGTAGTACCCTGGTGTTGGTGATATCTCATAAAAGACAATTCGGGAGCTCATCTTAAGAACCAGGAGGGATGGTAGCTGCTAAATAATCATAAGATGGTCCAGACAGTTCTCGGAAGAGGAGATAAGGCAATTATGTTTTGAAAGGGAAATCCAGTAAGTCTCGAGGGAGACTTTAATAGAAAGCAACGTCGTCTATTTCCATAGCCCTTTTTTTTTTTGCTTCACTAGGATTTATATGACCTAAAGGCAAAAGCTTGGAAATGTGTACTTATCTTATCTTAATCCCAGAAAGTTTGTGATCATTACGATCTAATGCAGGCATATGCCTTAATCTTTCTGATAAATTAATTACTCTTTTGTTATTCATGTTTTAAGCTTGAATCCATCTTATTATTTATAAAAAATCGGATTTGATATGCCCAAACTTTGTGTTTTGCATTCTTCATTTTGAATATGCAGTCAAGATTCTTTGTGAAAAAATGAACGTGTTTGGAGTATGGCCCTTCATTCTCTGTTACTATCTTCGGTGCATCTAATACCGCCGCATCATTGATATCCAGTTTCTGCAAAAATCTCTAATCTGAGGCACGTTACTGTCAACGGTAGGATAGACTTCTTCATGATGAACTTAGTCATAACTGTATTTCTAAGAACAGAGTAGTAAAAAACAGGTTTGTAAAAACGAGTTTGTGAAGTAGAAAAGTGTTTAGTGTGTAACTTCCATATATGTTTAACATGTTAACCTTTTTCTTTGTACCAACTCTTCAGTGTATAACGCAACCAACTCTTTAGCAGGGTTTGCACAACTGGACTTCCAAGTGATGTTGTTGTTGAAGTTGGAGATATGTCCTTTCATCTACACAAGGTGTTTCATTTCTTACTTTTCGCAGCGTTTTCGTCTTCTCCTTCTTTCTATGTAATGTAAATATGTGGTGTAGAACTGTTTGTAGCATTTTTGTCATTTAGTGAATGGACTAAAAATTCTTGTAGGAAATCGAACCAAATTAATATCCTAGAAAAATTACAATTTTTTTCCTGCCGAAGACTTGCCTCTATATTATGATATAGGTATTAAGAAAAAAAAGTAGAGATGGTTATTTGTTTTGTGCTTTTCTCATTTGTTGCCATCATTGAGTGGCTCAAAGTTGGTCCGACTGGCAGAGATCTGTCTTTCCAACCCCCAAATAGTTTGAATAAACATATGTTGATGATGATTGAAATTTGATCCAAATCTGATACATGTTTAACCTATATTCGTATGTTCCTGCAGTTTCCTTTGCTGTCAAGGAGTGGTCTCCTTGAAAAGCTTATTGAAAATATTCATGCGGAAGAAGGATCCAGCTGCACCTTGCAGCTTTATGACATTCCTGGTGGTGCTAAATCCTTTGAACTCGTAGCAAAGTTTTGTTATGGAGTTAAAATAGAACTCACATCTTCAAACGTGGTAGCGCTTCGATGTGCTGCTGAGCACCTCCGAATGACAGAAGAGTATGGAGAAGGGAATCTCATTGCCCAAACAGAAACTTTTCTTAATGAAGTTTTTGGCAGTTGGAAAGACTCAATAAAAGCACTTGAAACATGTGAAGAGGTGCTTCCACATGCTGAAGAGCTCCACATTGTCTCAAGATGCATCAACTCTTTAGCCATGAAAGCTTGTGCAGACCCTGCCTTGTTTGGGTGGCCGGTGTCAGGGAAAAGTTCCACTCGAAGCCCAAATGGGAGTGGACTCTTGTGGAATGGGATTGGAGTGGCTCCAAAGACCAAAACCTTGAATGAAGATTGGTGGTATGAGGATGTTTCTGTTCTCAGTTTGAATTTGTACAAGCGGCTAATCTTGGCTGTGGAGTTAAACAGGATGAGACCTGAGAACATTGCTGGTTCTCTGATCTTCTACGCAAAAGGGCACCTTCCAGGACTTAGTCGCCATTCAAGCTTCCGTGAAGGCAACACTAAGGTTCCACCCAACACTTCTGTCTCGTTCCCCAATGAGAATGATCAAAGGTCTCTCCTTGAAGAGATTGTGGGTTTGATTCCCATGAAAAAGGGAGTGACATCAACCAAATACCTGCTTGGATTGCTAAGGAGTGCAATGATTCTACACGCCAGCCCCTCCTGCAGAGAGAATTTGGAGAAAAGGATTGGTGCCCAGTTGGACGAAGCAGCATTGGAAGATCTTCTCATACCAAATCTGGGTTATTCAGTGGAGACCCTCTATGACATAGACTGTGTGCAACGAATCCTTGATCATTTCGCGTCAGCAGATCAGACGGCTAACGCATCTTCTCCCTGTATTGTAGACGAAGGGCAGTTGATGGGTTCACCTTCACTGACTCCCATGACCATGGTGGCCAAGCTAGTGGATGGGTACCTTGCAGAAGTTGCTCCAGATGTTAATTTGAAGTTACCAAAATTCCAATCATTAGCCGCTGTTATACCTGACTATGCCAGGCCACTAGATGATGGCATCTATCGTGCTATTGATATATACCTGAAGGTACTGATGATATAATCCTATTCAAGATTTGCAATTCAAGTTAAAATAATTACATTCTCCCACCCAGATATATGCATGTTCAAACATCTGCTTTCTTTTGTCAATTTTCAGGCGCATCCTTGGCTCACTGACTCCGAGAGAGAACAGCTCTGCAGGCTCATGAACTGCCAAAAACTCTCATTAGAGGCCTGCACCCATGCAGCTCAGAATGAGCGGCTGCCTCTGAGAGTGGTGGTGCAAGTTCTCTTCTTCGAACAGCTCAGGCTTCGGACATCTATTGCTGGATGGTTCTTTGTCTCGGACAATCTGGAAACCTCGCATCCTCGTGCACATCTGGGCCTGACTGGGAATGATGGATCTGGACAGGAAGATCCACCAGGTAGCATGGATGACATGAGGTTGCGAGTCAAGGAACTCGAGAAGGAGTGCATGAGTATGAGACAAGAGATTGAGAAGCTGGGGAAACCAAAGAGTACTTGGAGCTTTTTTTCCAGGAAGTTCGGATTCAGAGGTAAGGATCAGCCCCGGAATGAGAAAGAAGCACCTGCCGGCTGCAAGCCGGAACCACAGACGACCTGACTGAAGACTTAATTTTGACTCATTTAGACTTTGCGCATTTGTACATGCACATGACATTTTTCTTGTGGTCCATCTAGAAGGTAGAGCAGATTCTCTTTTTTCACATTTTTTGATTGGATGATGACACTAGGCATTGCAACTAAGATTGTAGGATTTGATTTACTTCAAAGAGAACTGATGCTCTCTGTTATTTGACGTTGTTAATTGGCTACAAAAGCTAATCACCCATCTTGTGTTTTCACTCCCTTAATCCAAGAGAATGAGTGGATTAAGAAGTTGAACAGTAAAGAGGCTGAGCTTCCATGAACGATTTGGAGGATGGATTAGTGAATGTAGCTTTGAGGTAAGACATAGTCACATTAAAACAGCAAACAACAAACATTTAGATAATCAAGGCATGGGGTTGGGGTGTACAAACACAGTACAATATTAACTATACAATGTACATGTGAACCACGTCATATGCACATTTTACACACCACAACCTGATGATGTGTGTGGGCCACTACAACGATGGGGCCCATCGTCATTTGCCTTATAAATATAAAATGACCAAAATCGCCTTCGCCACATTGCTACAATCCACACAGAGATTGTTACTTTTGAGTACTCTCATCTGTTACCTCCACGTTGTTGACTTTACCACATGCTCACCCCACCCACCACCTACGGCTTGGCCTCCCTGCTATCCCGGCTCGGCTCCGGGCACGAGATGCCGTCGGACTCGACCTGGACGGAGAAATTCAGCAGCGCCCGGGCGCCGCGCATCTTGTAAGCCGCCCGGTCGTAGGCCATGGCCGCCTCCTCCGCTGTGTTGAACGTCCCAAGCCACACTCTGGCGCCGTGGCGAGCCGAGTCGCGGATCTCCGCGGCGAACTTCCCCCACGGCCTCTCTCTCACTCCCCGATACCGAGGGCCTTCCCCCCGCTTCCGCTTGCCCGTCGCCGCCTCCACGACAACCTTTTCGTCGGCTGCTTGTGGCTTCGACTCCGGCTGAACCACGTGAGCCGTCTCCCAGGCGGTCAGCGCGGCTTCGGCCAGAATGCCGTGCAGCAGCATCTCCCCCGAGTCGTTCTCGTCCAACGGCAGCTGCTCCCAGCAGCCACTCCACCAGCATGCTCCGCCGTCATAGTGTCTGTCGGCGCTAGACGTTACATCTAACAACGCGGACCCGTCGACATAGGGTCCGGACTCCTCCTCGATGGAGGAGGATCCCGAGCAGGCTGGTCTGCAGGACCTCTTCGGGGAGGGAGCCATGGCCACCGGGTCCGGCGAGTAACAGTCAGTCAGGGAGGAGCCGGAGGGCGAGGGAGGGACGGTTGTGTCGGACATACGGGGTTCATCGAATAGGTGGGAGCGTATGCGAAGGAGCCCTGCTTCCATCGGGCCGTCGCAGGAGAAGATGGTAAGTCACGGGAGAGTTGATAGCCGTCGCGGGTATCCAGCGGCGAGAGTAGGGGAGAAGGCTCTCCCTCTTTATAGGGCATCTTTCCGTGAACTAACGGCGTTTGCTCGTCCATCCAAAAAGTGGTATGACAATAATAGACCTTCTATACGCTTCCGAACTAGTAACGTTTCCAAATATTAGTTGGAGCAACGTGTAATTTAATCCCCTTTCACTGAGCTGTTGACGCTAAGGAAGCAACGCATACGTCAGCAAGACGGATCGACAGTTAGAGCAGACGTCACGGCGTCGGTCGGAGAGGTGGTGACCGGCCATTTCTCTTGCGTGTGATCCATGTCGAGCATATCCGTAATCATCGGTTGAAATTAGTGTACCCCGGGGCCCACTTGGCCCAATTTAGTAAATTGCGGCCGCGAGGTTTCCTTTTCCAACAGCATTCAGCAATCTCTGGTGGGCCCACAATGGAACTCATTCGGGAAATATCGGACTTCCTCTGCAAAGTGGGGGTAGCAAGTTGCAGAAAGTCGGACCGGAAATTAGTCAATGAAAAAAAAGGTACGGCCGAACTGCTTTGCTATACTACACCACTTTAGCGGTTCACACTTTCAGTGACAAAATGTGACTCTTTTTAATCATGCGTGATTTGCATTTGGTTCATTATCTACACGAGGTTATCTCTTTGCAAAAGCAATGTGCAACATGTTCAATTGCTAATGCTTAAATGGGGGAGGATTTCGTCTGACAAATGTCATGTTTAGCTGAAACTTTGTCATTGTCTTATATTAATTAAAAAAAATTAATATGAGCTCGGGGCTCATTCATGCGAGTTCCTAAATTACACTAATTGTACTTCTACAAATTCTGGTCCAATGAGGAGACCAGGCCGGTCAGACCATGAGCTGGCTGGTCCGGCCCGGTCCAAATCAGAACCGACCCTTCAGGGTCCGGGAGTCTGGACCCATCGGGACATAAGAAGACATATCGATGACTAATCTAGTATGTTAGCTACTTGATGTAAGTATATATTATTCTATGTGTACATAATCACCACTATAGTTAAATACTATTAGATATTTTCCCACTCTCACTTAAATGCGTTGGTCTGGCAGGCTATTCCAAGGCTCACATTGATTATACATGTGAACAATTATAAGTTTTTTATCCGCTTGAAAGAGATATTCCCTCCTTTACAGTGAAGCACTAAAGATTTTTTTAGCTGTGTGAAAGAAATTTTCAGTTCTTTCCTGCTTGAAACAGTACCGCGGCCTGGCCGTGTACGTGCAAGTGTGCCTTTACATGTTTGTCTCCGTATGAGGGGAATGCAGGTTCCTTGAATTTTGCGTCTCACAAAAAGCCAGCACTCCAGCAACATCTAGTTAAATTGGCAAGTGGGATCTTCGTTAAGGCCCAAGGGGGGAGAACCTTGGCACACCAGTACAAGCAAGCCGGGTACTATTTGGCCGCTACTAGCTACAGGGATGTGGTTCCATCGGTTTTTATCAAACCCAAACTTTAATACTATTTAAGAACTAAATAATTAGAACTCCATTCGAATAGGCCAAACCCGACCTCAACTCGATATGACTCATTGATAATAGAAAATTATTTTTTAGTAATTTTTAAAAATTTACTTTAAAATAAATTCAAATTTCATAATTTTAAATAATTAATTAATTTTATTTTTTATATTTTAAAAAATATTAAAAATTACTATTAAAATATAAAAAATTATATTTATAATTTTAGTTAGGTTGAGTCGGGTTGGATTACTTAAAACCTAAATCTAACCCGAACAGTTATCCGGGTTGAATTTAAAAAATTAAACACAACTCATTGAAGTTGAAACAAGTTGGGTTTTACTATATATGCTTTGACCTAAACGACATCCATAATTACTCAAGCTAGTTGTTTTTTAAAGAAGATGCATGTAAACTCTATAAATTGGTTCTAATCCCCCATATTCACCTTTTTTTTCCAGAAAACTTGACTTGGATAGTCCCGTGATCATCTTATTGGCTCATTGCACTTAAAACTCAATTGTTTTTTGAAAATAGGACTTACCTCAACTAATAGTATACTACTGTAAACAAAAAATTACTTCTACTATTGAATTGACCGTGCAAAATGGCTATCATGGCCTTTCTTTTGTTGTTATCATGGCCTCATTCTTCTAAAATACCGCCTCAAATCATCTTAAATTAATAGCTCTAATTGATAAAAAAATTATTATATTTTAATAATTTTATTTTGTTCAATTCAAGTGATTAAATACTTAAAAAATATATTATAAATTTATTTTTTCTTTTTTTATATGTAAATTTACTATTTAATAAAAAATATTATTTTTCACATTTTATATATGTCTCCTTACATTCATCCACCAAGAAGTAGGACAAAATTTAAAGGAGTCCGGAGAAAGGGCCGGTGCAAATTTTGAAGGGGAAAATGGTACAAACCTTACGAGGATAGTATCCCTAGGTGATGGCCCACCTCAATAAGACGAAACATATATAGGCCCCATTTATGTTTCACTCATTTGTGAGCTGTAGAGGTCAGAGAAGCCGTCCCTGCGAAGTGGCCCCTGAAAGGTTGATGCTCATCAACTATTTGGGTGGAATATCCTGAGAAATGTCATGTTGGGGAGAAATGATTGGGTACTTCAGATACGTTTGGCATAAATACAATTATTTAAAACATACACGGAGATATATTTGATTATAATAAGGTAAGGGTGTATACATGTAATTTATCCCCATTTTGCTTATATTAAAATGTCTACGCAGTTAATGCATCCAGAGCCAGACCGAGTCACCGAACTACTTGGTGTAGGCTCATACCTATTTGGATTATAGCCGAAGGAACAAGAAAATGTTTAGTTTCTTTTTAATTACCGCATGTGCGGTGCAAAATGACCCACATGAATGTCATGGACCACTAATTGACACCGTTTTTTTGCTAGTTGGTAGGCCAAAAAATCTATGCGGGTTTTGGATTGTTTGTCCTTTCCTTCCAACTTGTCACAATGTATCACAAAGTTGCGCACCAATCGAAAATGGTATCCCAAGCGATTGGTTATAAGCACAAATCGTATGCTTAATGCGACAACAAAGTGCAAGGTTGGCCTCCACCTGTTGCCCACTAATTGGAGAGAGAAAAAGAGACAAAGGGAGTTCCATAACGACGGATATTGTTTGCTTGCTTGCTAATTTTTTTTATAATATTTTGGGTGGCCTCTTTCCAATCGGGTAAATTGATCTTCTTCACGCATTTCCATTAGACATGAAGGTGAGATGTTATTGGCGTACCTTATGTTTGTGATGAAAAACATTTAAGATCAAGTAGGCGTTAAACAGTATCTTTAAGATAGAATTATACCTTTCTACTTAGGATCACGTGGATGTCTGCCTTATAGTATAAATTCATCTTCACACACAGTAGTAGCACTTTAAATTGCGTATATAACGAACCACAATTGTGTTTTGATTCCCACAGAGATGGAGTAAAAATCCAATAAAGGATAAAGTTAAAAAATATTTTTTAATATTTTATAAAATATAGAAGAAAATTCCATTGAGAAGAAACCGTCTCCAAATGGGCAAGTCCACTTGTTAAGGACCAACAAAAATATACAAAACTTACTCTTTTGGGTTAAAAGAAAATAAGGTGAAACTGGGTTAGAATAAATTAAAATAATTAGCCTCAAAATTATATTTCTCCGCAAAGGTAGGGTGCCCTTTGGGGCTAATTTTATAAAGTAAAACTTATGCCTTATATATCCACTCAAGTTTTATCTTCTAAGCAACATTGGACTATTTATTCTTTATTTAACTAGCTCACATATAAGATTCTCATTTACACAAAAGTGGGCTTGGGCTCTCAAAATTCAACAAGCTCATTAACATGGACTTCTCACAAATTGGGCTTACGCAACATAACCCACTTTCCAACATAAATGTATTGATAATCAATAGGTTGAATGTGGACGCATGACATTTAGAACGAATATCCCTACGAATATTGATATTCATGCAAGACATGTAGATCAATATCATGTGGACGAATGAAAAGTGCAAGGGATTTAATAGTTCCTAGTTAGGCTGTCAAGATACCATTCCAAATCATCATCAAGTAAAATAATTTAAATTTTACATGTAATAGGACTCATTGGGGTAGTAAATTGAAGAGACCTTCAACTTTCGACAAAAACCTATCCATATTCAAAACAAACTATATAGTTTCGCTAACATGTTTCCTACAGTTAGTTTGTTATTACCATTTGAACCTTGTTAATTATTACCATCTTCATCTACAATTGCATGATTATAACCGTTCTAATTAATCATGGGTGGTAAGGTTAGTTGATGATTTAGAACACATAAACCTTTTGTAAGCAGAATGATAGCCCAATCATACACAGAGGGCAGACCAAAAATCTAATTTAGAATGTTCTTATATATGAACATAGTCTTCAAATGGACGAATCAACCTTTCTCCTTATTTTATTTTCTTTTTTTTATAATATTATTATCTCTCTTGGAGTTCTGACAAGCGGGCAATGGTCTCTAGAGCAAATGCTGAGTCTGAATACAACTTCTTGCTTATACAACTCCCATTGGTCCCTACAATTCACATATTAAACTCCCATTGACTCCTACAATTTGGTCTTGAAAACATTAGTGCAACATGCAACAATAATTTACTACCATTTTATAATAAAATTGACTACCAATGTCACACCCCCAATTTTCATAAGTACATTTTCATCTCAAAAATTGATGGAGCAGATAAATCAATGAACATTTGAAATTTCTCAAAATTCCTAAAAACTATGGTACTGAAAACACTTGGGGTCATGAGTACAGGTTTGTTCAAAACTTGTTGAAGAGGCTTATAATAACTATTATTATTGCTAAAAACAATAAAACTACATAACCATTCGTTGAGCACTTGTATGTCAATATCACATCTAAACTATATCATCATAAAATAAATTGACACTCACATGCCTACAAATTTTTATAATTGATAGAAGAAATAAAAGCTTATTCTACTATATTTGAGATTCTCTACGATCTTCACTAGACTAACCCTTGCAAGTACGCGACACATGCAAAACAAATATCATGTACCACAAAGAATGTTGGGTATGTCTTATATACCTAGTGGGATAAATTTACAGTTTGGTCAACATTCTATTGAACATCTTATCATATTAATTTATAGGGAAAACTATGGACTTTTGTTCAAGAAGATCCAAGTTCTCATCCCAAGGTAAAATTTTTATTTCAATTGTTCCCAAGCCCTATCCTTGACCCACTAGTAGGTTGACACTCTAATATTACAAAAACATCAAGGGGGTTCTTTCGACTCCTCAAAATTTATATCACTCCATGAAGTAGATTCATACTCTTGCTTAATACTTTACCCACCCCCATCCACATTTGAAATTAAGGTCCACAAGGGTTCATGGATCTAAGTGGCGGTGATTTTCAACTTTCATGATTGCTAAGAACCCCATTTCGTGTTATACTATAATCATATGAAGATATGAACAAACTCCCAAGCCTCAAGGAGATGAAGGCCAAGGCCCTTTGAAGATCGAGTACCTCCTCATCTTAACTAGATAGATTGATATATAGACTTTAAACTAACATAAGGTACTCATGACCTTAAGTGTCTTTCATCAGGTCACTACCCTTTTTGGAAAACCAAACTTAGGATCTATATTTCAATGTTTTTGTCATGTCTTTCCTTTATTTGCTCATATTAATTACGCAAGTAAAGTATGTTAAATACTTTTTACTAACCAACTAATGATCATAGTAAAAGAATAATTCAAAAACCCAAGACTTGACCAAGGTCGATCAGACCTTGACTCGTCAGTGCTAGTGTCAGCAACTATCGACATGTTGGTCTTAGCCGACAATAAGAAGACCTTTACAAGCCTTATTCGTTGATGTCATCATTGAAGTGGCAGACCCCTTGTCGATGCCCAATATTTCTCAATGTTGTATCCCTACTTATGGGTGTTGGGAACAATTCATCTTCCCCTAACTATTGACACGTCAGCATCAATATTGGTGTCTAGTGAGGAAGAGTAAACTGATACCCTAAACTAGAATCAAGTCAAATTCTTCTATTCTTAACTTATGAAAATCTTTATGACACAGGTTGGGGTCTCTTTCTCAAGAAGACCCCCCTTGCAACCAAACCAAACTTCAATCATAAGATGATATACAGTAAAATTCCTATTATCAACCTCAAATAATTGTATGAGATCTTCTCTTTATTTGTTGGTATCCACTCATATTGTGGGTACAACCAAGATGTCTCCCCATACCATGATCACACAAAAAACAAAGAGATGGTGCTACATAATGCACTATATATATATTTAAAATACTTTACGTAGAAAACTACTATATAAATATAGCTTCAAACTTGAACATTATGATTTATAATCTCCATGGAGGTTAGTTCATTGTACCTATTTGGTTTCTTTCTACGAAGAATTCCATCTCAATTCTTCTAACATCTCCTATAAATAATTCTTGATCTCCCATTCAACACTTTGATCCTAAACTCCTTCTCTTTTGTAGCGTTTTCTAGTTTTCCCTTTTCAAAAAGTTATTTTTCATATCAATTTTTGTGTTTTGAAGTGTGTAACTAACTGACGCCATCTTACTGCATAACCACATACAATTCTTGCTTTAATGGTTATTTGTATTAATGCCACCAACACATCATTGGCTTGTCAATAGTTCTGTTAATGTAGCCACCAACACGTTAATGTCCCACTAACAACCCATGCAATGGAAAGTTTTTGTTGATGAAATTTCTAGGTTTTAGCCTAGCAAAAAGTCTTACCCATCAATGTAATTAGGAGTTGTTGATAGAGTGGACCATGTAAAGAATCAGCTCACCTTGAAGGGGGCTATTAGAGATAATTTACCTAGCACTTGAGGCTACATTGTTGAATCACAATGATTGTTGAGTTCTATTGTGATAGAGTAATGACCTTTATGTCTAAAGAACCTTACAACTACTTCATAAAGCAAATATATCAATTAAAGCATTTCTCCTATCCAATGTAAATTAAGCTTTGCATGAAGCAGCCTCTTGAAAAAATTAAGCTAGTTCCGAGGAATATTATGTTTAGATAGATTATCTTTATATTTGAAATAACACCTCTAAAATATCTTCAAACTGTGCATTTTTCTTAGGATTGATTAGTCTTTGAGGAAATGAGGCTTTAGGCACAAAACTCCTAACTAGGGGGTCAACTAAAATAGGTGGGGAGTCATTGGGTCCCTGCTTCTCACTTTCTGACTCTATATTCTCAGTTTCTCTTCTTCAAGCATTTTTACATCATTATCAATCTATCACCCAAAACTAAGAGTGGTGATTGACTGTACATGCCTTTGGTCATGTGATGAACTTGAAGTATTACTAACAACATATTGACCTTTAGGGTTGGGTATAGGTTGACTGGGAAACTTGCCTTTCTCTCTCTCCCCTTCATGAGTTGCTAACTGGCCAATTTGAGTTTCTAGTTTAGCTATGGCTTGAGTGTTCATTTGACTAGAATTTTTATATGCTAATAGTAGATTGCATGAATGTTTTGAGAGATTCTTTAAGTGACGATTGTCGAGGTGGTGGTGTAACAACTTGAGGAGCTAATTGGGGAAAAAAGGTATAGGGAGGGTTGAGCTGCCTTAAATTAGTTGACATCTATTGCATTGGTGGACCTACTCCATTCATGGGAGGCTGGTTTTGCCTCCGAAAAAAATTTGGATGATTTCACCAATTTGGATTTTATGTCTCAGAGAAGGGACTGCCAAACGGTTTTCCATAATTATTTAGTACATTTTCTTGTTAGCAAAGCTCTCAGAATAACCTAACATGGAAGGACACATTTGAGCAGTATGCATTGGACTTGCACACAGAGAACACACTTTATTTTGAATCTAGTTGGCAAAATTCATATTTTTAGCAAGGGTCATGGCTTCTACTTTTCTAGTTAGCTAGTCTAACCTAGCTTTCATGTCAGTATCTTCCCTTACTTCATATAAGCCTCCTTTCCTAAGGTTTAAAGTTGGTTTTTCTCTATGGCTCAAAAAGTTCCATTGCTGGGAACTCTAAGACAAACTCTCAAGGAACTTATATGTTGCATCATCATTAAGACTCAAGAAACACCCACCGTTCATGGATTCAATCATATTGCGGTGTGTTTGAGTCAAACCATTGTAAAAGTATTGCACAAGCCGCCACGTTTCAAAACCATGATGGGAACACTTCAAAAGAAAATCCTTAAACCTTTCTCAACTCTCATAAAATTTTTCATGCTCCTCTTGACAAAAGTAAGCTATCTCTCTCCTTAAGGCATTGGTTTTAGACATTGGGAAAAATTTTGAAAGGAACTTGGTAACAAGTTCCTCCCATGAATTAATAGACCCTACTGGAAGAGAATTTAACCATGCCTTAGCTTTATCCGTTAATGAGAAAGGAAACAAGCATAGACGAAATGACTCATAAAAAAAATTGAAATTTAAATGTAGCTTATATTTCAAGAAAATTATTTATATATATGTAAGGATCCTCTCTGTCAAGACCAAGGAAGGTGGGGAGAAGTTGAATGACTTGAGCTTTCAACTCAAAGTGTGTGACAATGGTAGCGGGCAATACTATGCATGAGGGAGGATTGATATACTCCGGTGAAAATAACTCCCTAAGGGGTTTGTGTCACACCTCGGCACAGCTCGACCTGAGCCGAACCTAGTCGAAGGGCCGGTCAGCACATGAGGGTGACATAAATTAATCGATTAATGTATTGTGGAAGGCTTAGCCCCTCGTTATGGGCAATTCAACTAACGGAGTAGCGCACCTCATGTCCTTTAAGCAAGAGAAATAGAGATAACAAAGAAGATAATAACCTATCATAATCCTTACACAAAACCACATAATAATCTCTAGAGCCTACACATGGCTCAAAATTAGAAAAGTTCAGACATGTCTAAAAACAAAAGATAAACGCGGGCATAATACATAATCCACCACACAATGTTCTCGAGTATCAAGAACAAGAAGATCAGAAATTAAAACATCATCAAGATGTATCTAAGGCTAATCCCATGAGTACCCATATCGTCCCTAATATAAGGTGTCTTGCTCGTCTGCATGTCGCACCGTGCAACCCCAAAATAAATCACATAAAGAGGGGTGAGTACGAAACTTAGTAATGGTTTAAAGATGATAACATTAATCAAAAAATCATCACGGCACAACAATATGACAATTCAAATCCATAAATGACATGATATACCCATTTCTAATCATCCCCTTACTAATCCCCTACTTATCCATAAGTAAAAGATCTAACATGCATATAACTCATATATCAAAATCAGGGCATAAATGATCATATTATGACCTAGCATCCTGTAACGTCCCTGATTTTTCTACGATTTTTTGGGATTTTCCTGCTATTTTTCTGGATATTTTCGGCAGGAAAATATGACGTTTCAGCGTATTTGTATTTCTATGTTTTTCTGCTGTATTTTTACCCGTAGGGCTTAGTCGTGGGCCACAGGTCTCGTTGCGCACTTTCAGCGCGAGTGTTGGGCGCACTTTTGGCGCGAGTGTTAGACTTATAACGCGTAACATATGAGTTAACGCGCGATGGGGATACGATTGGAAAGAAAAAAAAAAGAGGAAAACGGGATCGGGCACGGCTGAGCCCGATCCAGATGGTTCTGGATGTGGGAACAGTGCTTTTTCCCCCTCCCTTCCGGCGTCTCTCTCTCCCAGCCGCCGCCGGCCGCCGGTGGGCCGAAGAGCCGCCGCCACTGGCTCCGCCCCGGCTGTACGACGGCAGGGGGGCCGCCGTCCCGGCCCCACGGTCGCTCCGCCGCTCCGCCCGCCTATCCCCTGTTTTTCCGATCCGTCTCTGCTCTCTCTCTGTTTGTACTGTGACGGCGCCTGCGGTGGCCGGTGGGCTTCGCCCGGCTTCCGTCCGGCCAGTCTCAGGCTGGCGACGCCAGGGCCGCCGCCCTGGCCAGTTCCGACGGCTCCTCCCTTTGGTTTTCCCCGGTAAGCAGTCTCTGTCCCTCTCTCACTGTGATCCAATTTGAGCCGCCGCCGTGGGCCGCCAAGGGCCGGCCGTCCGGCCACGGCTCCGCCCTGGGCCGGCGACGGAGGGAGGCCACCCCTCCCGGCCCCAATGGCCTTTGCTCCGCCGCCCCACCCATTTCCGCCTCTGCTCTATTTTTCGCCGTACGAACTGTGCCCCTCCGTTTTTGGCCTTGTAGCCGCCGGTGATGGCCGGCAGTGGCCCTCCGGCCACCGTGGGTTCCGCCCCGTCCTGGCGACGGCCAGGGACGGCCCCCAACCGGTCAGCTCCACCTCCACCTCTGCCCTTGTGCATTTCTCCTCCGGCCAAATGCCTTCACCTCCACTGTTCCGCCGACGTTTGGTTTTGGTGGAACAGAGGCCGGAAGTTGCTGCCTTTGGCCGAAGACGGCTCCGCCCGGCCTTCGTCCGGCCAGCCGCGGTCCAGTGACTGCAAGGCCGACCCCCAGCTAGCTCGGCCACCCCCTTGGCCGCTCCGCCCGGTTTGATTTGCACCCTATTGTGGGCGGATTCTTCGTTGAGTTGTCGCCACTGTCGTTGGCCGGTGAGGCCAGTCCAGTCGCTGTGGGCTCCGCCCCAGCCTGGGCGATGGCCTAGGGACGGCCCCATCCAGACCGGTTTAGCCTCCGTCCCCTCTGCTTTGTCGGAGCCCGATCCGCATCCCTTGCTCGGGTGCTCTCACTCGGGAAAAACCGAGCCTTTGCTCCCCACTATGCTATTTGTCCGGCGTGTCGCGGTTGACTTTGGCCGTCACCTCTGGCCGGAGATAGCTTCTCCCGGCCGTTAAGGCCACGATGGAGTCGGGCCAGAGCTGCCAGTAAACCCTGTTCGTCGTTGTGCCCCTAGGGTTTTCTACCCGTTATGGGCCATCGAGCATCGTTGGATGTTGAACACCCTTGGACCACCTTAGTGTGGTGGGTCTCAGCCTGGGGATGGCTAGCCGCCCTAGTGTGGCACCGCCCCTCTTCTTTCGGCATGGGCCAGGTTCCCCTCTGCCGATTGTGTCTGACCGCTCTATAGAGAGCGCCACGTGTTGCCCTTTGACCATCTTACCCTCACCGGACGCCGATTGGCCTCTAGTCGGCCTGCCTCGGCACGGCAACGGCAAAGGCCATATTGTTGGTCACCGCCCTTGGGCATGGCCCTACCGCCCTTCCGAGTCTTGGGCCGACACCGTCTAGCCCTCCCCTCTTCCCTTGGCCGCGTGTGCAAGTAGCCACGTGTGCGGGTTAGGGTAGTGTTGCCGCTTTGGCACCGCCCGACCGTCTGATGGCTCTACCATCATCTGGAGTTGACATCGGAGTCCTCCATCAGTCTCCTCCATCCTTGAGTGTCGCCCTCCACCCTTATGTGGACCCTGGTAAACGTGAAATCGACGCCGTTGGGTGCTGTCCACGGCCGATTTCGACATCTTGTGATCAGTTTGGTATTGTTCAACCACCGGTCGAATTTTAGTGAGTACACCCTGCCTTTCGGTCGCACCTGCCACTCGTTGGCACGATCTTTCTCCCGGCCGCCCCTAGTGTGCCGCCGTGGATTGCGGATTTTGCCTCGTTGATTTTGACATCCCATTTGGCCGTGTGTAGTTTCAGCGCTTCCTAAACTTCGGGACAGCAGCTCTCTCAGCTAGGCAATGGTGTTGACCGCCGACTCCGCCACCGATGTCGCCACCATCGTGTGCTCGCCATCAAACGTCATGAGTACGAGGTAGGGGAGCTTTGAACTCGTAAATTCATGACAGCATGCTTTGAATGAGTAGCAGCATGCTAGGCTTGTATGATTCCACGTTTTGGATATTAAATCATGACATGTATGCATGATGTAAGATAGTGAATTATGCCACTATGAGATACATGTATGTATGTATGTGAATTGTAAGCATGTTGTATGTGTATGGTGTATGATGTATGCGCTAGTAATGGCTAGCGAAGATGTTAGTGTGCTACGTATGCGTATGTGTATGTTGGACACGCTAGTGATGGCTAGCGATGTCGAGTAAGTTACGTATGTGGACTTTGTGTGAGGGCAGATGTATGGGCGATGGACGATAAGAGGTGGCAAAGTGTTTGGTGAGGATTGGTATGTGTATGTGGATGTGTAAGCGTATGACAGAAGACAACAGACGTAGGTTTGACAGGTAAGGAGTGGAGCAGATTGGTTCGGTTCGGTTTGGAGCGTATGTCAGGGGTTCTGTAAGTGGACTTAGGATTGGAGCCTTATGAGGGTTTAGCAGACAATAAGAGCGTGCATAATTGTACAAACATAACGTACATATTATGAAGTGAAAAGTAAGAATAATAAGTGAGGTATTAAGTAAGAGGATAATAACGGGGATCTGCTGAGAGGAGCTCAGTTTGACGATGTAAGTAAGATGTCTGATCGTAAGGTGGATGTCAGAGGATGTATGCGTGCATAAGGATTTGTGTACGGTGAGTTATGTGTGACCTGGACTGGTAAGTGAAGTCTGTTGCCCCAACGAACTAGGGTTTCGATCGGGCTCAACTTCAGTTTGATCAGTCGAGGACTGAGGTTGTTTGGCATAATTGTACCGCCTAATATACTTAAGTCAAATTTGAATTATGAGAACGTTAATAATAGCGTTGTGAGTTTGAGACCTGAGGGTTCGACGGATTAAGTTCCGTGTTTGAGCTAGCTGATAATGAATCGGCTGAGCACTTCTTGTGTCTTGCTGTTAGCCCCCTAACTTGATGGATGCGGAAAGGGAGCGGCTACTCCCATACTTGGCAGCGGACAGCCAAGTTTTGCTAGGCGACGGACAGCCTAGACAGCCCCTTGGGCACGGACGGATGCTGGGACAGCGCGGGAGATGTTTCGGATGAGCTACTCGCCTTGAGGAGCAGGCTGGGTAGGAGTCCTTGCACGGACGGGACTCTTGCGGCGAAGCTGGGCGCTGCTTGGACTTAGGGGAGGACTCCTAAGGCGGATAGGATTCAGCGTATGCTGGCTAGCTGAACTCCTAGTTGGAGTAGGAGACCGGGCAGCAGGCTCCTAGGATGGACAGGACTCGTACAAGCAGGCTGGCTACACTCCTAGGACGGATGGGAGTTGGTTGGCTGGTTCCCTTGGATGGCATGACTCTTGGTGGCAGCATGGCGAAGGACTTCTAGCGGAAGACGGACTCGCAAAGGTTTCCTTATCTATGCAATCCCGGAATGGCTTTGGGCCGAGAGTTGGACAGGGTGAGGACACTTGTATTGGGTGGGTTTTGTACTTCTAGTCGCTCTAGGACGGCCAGCCTATGGCTGGGTCTATATAAAGGGATGAGAGGGGCGGCCAAGGCATGAGAAGGCTCTGATTTTCCTGCACAGCGAACCAGGGAGGAAGAAGAAAGAGATCTCAGCCTGGTTGTTCAGCCCTGCCCTCTCCCTACTTGTGTATTTCGACGGACTGATTTACATAGCTTGGGCGGAGACCCTTGCACCAGGTCGGACTGTGTTGCAGGTTGGTTGTTTTGCTTATTTTCCCTTGCGCATGCGAGTGGGAAGGGAAGAGAGTGGCTGCTGGCTGCGCGGTGTAGTCAGGCCATCACGAGTGCGAACGCTAGGCAAAGCTTCGTGCCCGTGACACTTGCCATGGTGGTTATCCTGCGGGATTTTTTGTCTGTGTGCTCTATAGAGCACCAGACGTCTGATTTTCTGTTGAGAGCGATGTATGTTTGATTTGGTCTGTGTGCTGTATAAGCCCAGACGTTTGATGCTCTGTTGAGAGCGTTGTATGTTTCCGCCCAAGAGTGGCACTGTACGTTTCTGCCCAAGTGGCACTGTATATTTTCTGCCCAAGAGTGGCAATGGTACTATAAGACCCATTATGGTGGGAAATTTTCTGGCACTATAAGACCCATTATGGTGGGCAATTCTATGGCACTGTAAGACCCTTTATGTGTGGGCAATTGTATGACCCCTTGTGTGGGTGTATGTTTGCGCGCTCAGGTAAGTAGTATCATGGATCTACTCTTACCTGTTTGATCCTGTGCCCCATGAGCATAGGTGTGCCTTACCTTCGGAAAAGTCCATGGCGTCTAGTCACTCCCAGGAGGTTAAGGTGATGCCCCAGTGGCATTCTTTTCCTTTTCGACATTGGAGCTTATTAGCTGTAATGAGCTTCAGTGGTCGATAGTATGTATACGACTGTATGACTGAGTTTGTACGTTCTGAGTAAGCGTATGATGATGAGTATGTGCACGACTGTAAGATTGAGGATGAGTACGACTGTAAGAGTGTGAGTTTGAGCACGACTGTAAGAGTTTGAATATGAGTTTGACAGTAAGTGTAAGACCGTACGAGTAAGGTCGTACGAGTAAGTGTAAGATTGTACAAGTAAGGTCGTACAAGTATGCGTAAGGTTTGAGTATGCCTTTGATTGTACGAGTAAGTTTGTAAGACCCTGATTAAGGGTGTTTGTGCACGTCTGATATGATGGTGTGTTACGCATGATTAGTTGCATATGTGCATAATTATGTTATACGTTGTTTGCCTCATGTTGAGTTGCATGACGCATGTTTTATGAACTTATTGAGTTCACCGTTTGGGATTTCCCCTACTGGGTATTTTCCTACTGAGTATGAAAATACTCACCCTACTTCTTTTAGCCCCGTTGTTCGGGAGGCTTTTGCAGGTTGTGTTGGAGAGCTCCTGGAGATGGATGCTCGTCTCTGCTGTGGATTGTTTCCCCCTCGACTCAAGTATAGTTGGTGCCACGATTTGATGTATTTGATGAGAGTTAAGTGTATGTATTCTGGACTTTTAATTTGGATCAGAGTAGACTGTTTATGGGACTTGTACTCGGGGACACCTGGGAGTTATTTGTATTTAAAAATCCATGATCATGGTGATTTAATCGTACGTATGTTTTCGAGTAGCGCCTGAGGATATTTGATTTGACGGTACGATGTTTAACCGTATCATGTTTAAAATTATAAACTGTTTATACGGGTTTTGATTTTATCGTTTGACTCCGATTTATCGTATAAAAGAAAAAAAAAATTTCTATGAGTTTTAAGAAAAAGGGATGAAAAATCTCGGGCGTTACACATCCATCTTGCATAAACATTGATTCTCACCCAATCACAATCATGCATATATCACACAAAATGCACATAAGAAGTGTCTCTAACACACTTTCTGATTATGCGTCCATATCACATAAACCTGCATGAATAGTATCTCAATCACACAATTCAGATCATGCATTCATATCACATAAACCTGCATGATAGTGTCTCAATCACACAATTCAGATCATGCATTCATATTACATAAACCTGCATGAAAGTGTCTCAATCACACAATTCAGATCATGCATAAATATTTCTCATCCATTCCATAGTTCATTCACCCTGCACGATAAACGTGTCAAATACATGATGCTAAATCATACATAATAAATCATGTCCACATGTGTTACATTATCCCTATACAACCTGTGTAATCCTAGGCATAATATAATATCAAACACATGCATCATCAACAAATGGTGAATGCCTTCATCATGGAGAGGAAATACAATCATATCACTTACTCTGGATGTAGTCTGATTATCTAACTGGAAACCTAGGGCGATCCGTCTAATTCTTTCTCCCTCTCTTTCATTGCCCGCTCTCGACATAATCCGAATTCCATAAGGAAAACTAGGGTATAGGGGTAGTCAGCCCCTCTGCTCACTCTGGACAGTCTGGGTCAAGAACGTCCAAATTAACTAGAGCAATGTGTTCACTCTGGACATCTCTACGGTGGAAGAGTTTGAATTAACTAGAACAAGTGGTAGCTGGTGCACGAAGGCATACCACCCTGGGTGCTCAGTATCAAGGTTTGACAATCTCAAGAAAGCTTAACCGCAAGATGAGTACATCCCTCATCTCCATATATCTCAAATTGACACAACCCGGGGAGTATCTGTCACGCCCCGGCAATGCCCGACCCGAGCCGAACCCGGTCCAAGGGCCGGTCAAGCGCGCGGGGGCGATGAAGTGAAATTGAGAAACGATTCTAGCGGAAGACTTAATCCCTAACCACGGGCGATTAACAGCAACACGGAGTGCACACAATCTTTTGAGCAAGAGTAAATAAAAGGGAAGAAAAAGGTGTTGCTTATCACAAAGTAAACAACAATCTCAAACCCACAACTTAGTTAAGTAAAGCCCACACCGGCTCAAAATAAGTCATAAGCAAACATAACTGTAACATGTGACATAAAACCACAACAAGAACCCTACACAAAGGTTCGAACATAAAGCATGAAAGAAACGATGATAAGTCACGCAACGATCTCCATCATCACACCCAAGCTACCTCTGACCTTTCCTCAAAAAGGCAATCCTGTCCGTCTGCGTGTCGTACCACGCAGCCCCAAATCAAAACACAAAAGAGGGGTGAGTTTTAACACTCAGCAATGGTTTTAATATCACTGTCAACGTAGAAAATACGATAGCTTAGAAATGAGATCATTTCAGATCAAAGATTTACATGGTGCATCACTTTCTGATCACACATTCATATCACTTAACACTGCATAAAAATGCATAATTCAACCTGCATGGATGTATCTCTAGCATACATATTCCCACATGCATTCACATCATAACCAATCCCGCATGGATGTATCTCTAACGTACATATTCCACATGCATAACATCAAAATCAACATGCATGGATGTATCTCTAACATTCATATTCCACATGCATAACATCAAAATCAGCATGCATGGATGTATCTCTAACATACCTAATCCACATGCATAACATCAAAATCAACATGAATGGATGTATCTCTAACATACATATTCCCACATGCATAATGTTATCACAATCAACCTCCATCAAGGAGTAATCACACATTGACGTCACACAGACGGGAGCATAGACAAGGCCACGAAGGCGTGTCATGGTACAAAATTCGACACAAGAATTCAAGAAAGATCGGGGTTGTCAATCCCTAATACTGCTCGCCCTGGACGATCCTGGCCAAGGATGTCCCATTCTCACACAGAGAATCTAGAGCAGGGGTGTTCGCCAGTGGACATCTCTGCGGAGGGAAGAGCCCGAGTTCTCACACAGAGAACCCTAGAACACGTGGTAGCGGGGTGCACACGGCATACCACACTGGATTCTCAGGGTCCAGATGACACACATAATAATATTCTCACATATCCGCAAGACAAGTACACAACTCGTCCCCACATCATTCCATTAAACAAGACTCAACCCGGGGAGTGCACTCGTTCCATACAGGAACTCCAAATCGTTCCACACAGGAACTTCAAATCGTTCCACACAGGAACTTCAAATCAAAATATGTCCTTTCGGACCAATCAACTTGCGATTAATCCACGACCGATAAACCCGGCACGCAATTCTATCACATTGCATCCAATCGGTCAAATTCGATTAATCACGATGAAGCCTCAATTGGAAATCCATTTTTCATGATGCGTGCAGCATGGTACATGCGTGGGCAAAGCATACATGAACCCTAATCATGATAAGTGCTCTCACCAGCCCCTAATGCATCATTCATAATCACGATATTAAGCTTCAACATCATCATTTAACCCCCACATATGTGTGTGTGTGTAACTAGTAGAAGCCTTTCACATGATGCATATTAACATGCTTGAAAATCAACTCACTACCACACTACACATGTGAATTTCTACCTAAACATGAATTCTAGCGGAAATCATAGTAGAAGAATCGTTGAAATCTTAGCTAGATTCAAAACTCAACCACAAAGGCTAAACACCTATAACATCACTCATTCCATCATTGAGTCATGGTATTCACCAACATTCACACACCATTAATCACAATTTATCATGACAAATCTGTCCAACAATGATTGTAGTCCCATCTTGAAATATGCTTAACCAAAGGGAAACAACTATTCATAATTTCAAAATAACGATTCCAACATCATGCCACAAAACATAAGTCATTCCACCATCACTAAGCATATATCTCAACTCCATAAACTCAATAGCATGCATTTCCAGTAGCCTAACATAGCTTAAAACACTCCACATTCGTATAAAATTGGCAAGCCAAAGTGGAATCATCAAAATAGGCATCATACACTCAACATGCAATTTTCTGTGTAGCCGATCGATCGCCCTTCAGGCCGTTCGATCGGTTACACGCAAAATTTTGAAATTTTCAGTTCAGCCGATCGATCGCCCTGCAAGGCCGATCGATCGCCAACAAACTGCAGTCATCTTCTTCCTTTCGCAAATCCAAACCGAAACACCATAGAAAACACTTCAAATCCACATCTAACACCCTAATCATCATCAAAAGTCCTCCTTGACTTCCAGAATATCAAACCAAACCATAATAATGCAAAACCCTAAGAAATCGGGATTAAATAATTCCATTTTCTAATCTTACCATTAACACACTAAATCAAGCAAACCATTTCGAAATAAGCCAAAAATGAAGAGTTTTACCATGGATAAACAGAGATTTTGAAGACCCATTACCTCAGCACTTGATTAAGCTCGGATTGAAGAGTCACCCTTCTTGAAATCCTTGAAAACACAATGAGTTTGAATCAAACACCAATAGAAATCGATTTACTTAAGAAATCCCTAATTAAATCTTAGATCTAGGGCTTGTTGGTAGTAAAAATCGAATTTTGAATGTTAGGGTTTGTAGTAAAACACAAATTAGTAGCTTTTGATGGTCAAAAACGAATTGAATCAAGGGGAAAATGGTAGATTTAGAAGGAATTAAGAGAAAAGTCATGGATTAGTGCTTAATTAGAGCAAGCTTACCTTAATCGGCTTCTAATTCGGGCCTAAGTGGGGATTAGGCCAGACCTCCTTCCTTAGCCTATTCCCAAAAATGGAAATGGCTCAGGTTTGCCCTTTTATAGTAAGGGTTGGGGTAGGCAAAGGTAAGTTTTGGGGTGTAAATATGAAAAGTAGGCTAAAAGTGGTTATTTTGCAAATTTAAGCACGAATTAAGCCTAATAAAATTCTGAAAATTTTTATGTGACCTTAAGTATATGTCTAGGTTCATTTGACATAAAAATAAAATTTTCAACCGTGGGGCCCACAGGGGTCCCGCCAAAACCCTAATTTTTTTGGGAAAATAGTGAAAATTCCGAAAAATCTCAAAAATTCACATTTGGTTTAAAATCACTCAAAACCACTAATATTGAAGTTAATTTTGGTTAAAACCATCACAGACTCTATTTATTTACGAAATCACCGAATAAGATCAGAAAACACGTAAATTGCACGATAACCCATAATTAAATAAAAATAAAAACCGGTTTAAAGATGAGGGTCCTTACATCCTCCCCCTCTTAGGAATTTTGGTCCCCCAAAATTCGCTAGAGGTCAGCGACAAAAAGATGAGGATACTTCTTTCTGATCTCGTCTTCCGTTTCCCACGTGGCTTCCTCGACTCCTTGATTCCTCCACAACACCTTCACGAGTGGGATTGCCTTTTGCCGAAGTACCTTCTCCTTACGATCAAGAATCTGGATAGGTACCTCCTCGTAGGAAAGATTCTCCTGAAGCTCCAACGGCTCAAAATCCAAGACATGAGTAGGATCCGGCTCATACTTCCGAAGAAGTGAGACGTGGAATACATTATGGATATCGGCCAGTCGGGGTGGAAGTGCAACCCGATAAGCTGTGGCGCCAATCCGCTCCAAGATCTTGAATGGACCAATAAAATGAGGTGACAACTTCCCCCGTTGTCCAAATCGAACAACACCACGAGTCGGAGAGATCTTAAGGAAAACATGATCACCAACACCAAACTCCAACTCCCGCCGTCGCCTATCGGCATATCTCTTCTGACGGCTCTGAGCTGCCTGCAACCTCTCCCGGATAAGGCGTATCTTCTCCACTGACTGCTGAATAAGGTCTGGGCCAGTGAGAAGGTGATCTCCAACCTCACTCCAACACAACGGTGATCGGCAAGGACGCCCATAAAGCGCCTCGAAAGGTGCCATCCGGATGCTCGCTTGGTAGCTATTATTATAAGAAAACTCAACCAATGGCAAATGTTGCTCCCAACTTCCTTTCCACTCAAGGATACAAGCCCGAAGCATGTCCTCAAGCGTCTGAATGGTCCTTTCGGACTGTCCGTCCGTCTGAGGATGGTAAGCGGAGCTAAGATGTAGAGATGTGCCCAAAGCACCCTGAAAGCTCTGCCAAAACCTCGAAGTGAACCGCGGGTCATGATCAGAGACAATAGATATTGGAATCCCATGTAACCGCACGATCTCCCTCAAATATAGAGCAGCCAAGACATCCAAAGGAGTAGTCATTCTAATCGCGAGGAAATGCGCGGACTTAGTAAGTCGATCAACAATCACCCAAACCGCATCATTACCACTCGGCGGCCGTGGCAGTCCGGAAACGAAATCCATAGTGACGTGCTCCCACTTCCACTCCGAAATCGGAAGTGGTTGTAGTAAACCGCTTGGATGCCGATGCTCTGCCTTGACTTGCTGACATACAAGGCATTTGGACACGTAGACCGCAATGTCCTTCTTCATCCCATTCCACCAAAATGTCCTCTTCACGTCGTGGTACATCTTCGTTCCTCCAGGATGGATAGAGAACTTAGAATGGTGTGCCTCCGATAGAATACGCTCTCTCAGCTCAACGGTGTTCGGCACACACCAACGACCCTTATACATCAAGCTTCCATCAGATCTTTCCTCAAAACCCAACACTGCCTTCTTCCTTAGCTTAGCCTTAAGAGCTAGAATCTCTTCATCACCCTTCTGAGCTTCGACCACGTCATCCACCACACTAGAGCTAATAGAGAGATTAGCAAACCAGCTCCTTTCTCCGACTTGACCTCTACTAGAGTTCCTCCCATACTATGCGTTGTTGAGGGCAAGGTGCGTCGGTGGTGGATAGGTGGAGAAATCAAACTCTTTGCTTTTCCACCTAGCACCTCAAGCTCCTTCCTTCCAAGGCCATCCCCACGAGCTCTTTGCTTCCCACTGGCAAAACCATGCTCTACCCCCCTCTCTCTAGACACCCTTTCTCTGGAGAATAAATGTCTCTGCAAGAAAAAACTCAGAACAAACTTGACTTGAAAGCAAGTTGCTTGTGGTTGTTCTATGTTCGACTCTCTGTTCTTATTACAATACTTAGTTAAATGCTTGTTATTTCCTTTTTTAGCAAAAAAATGACAATTAAATGTCAATGGGTCTTAATCTATTCATCTACTTATTTGGATCAGTGAGTCTTGGCACGAGTTTCTTTGATTTATTATTTTTTTTGAGTTTGGTTAAACATGGCTGGATTTTTGTTTTCTTTCTACTGGTAATGGGTTTTTTCACTTTTTTTTTTCTGGTATGGGCTTGCATAAATAGATTATCTTCTACATATGTCTCACTCCATTTTTTTAGATTTTTCTCTAATCTTCTTCATAGGCTTGCTTTAATGAATATTTTTGTTAAACCTTCTCTATACTGGGTGTTCAAAATTTGTCTAGGAACCTAGAGTCTCCCTTAGACTCTAGATGTCCGATGGGTATTTAAGATTTTTGGATAAGATGACAGAAGTTGTGTATGATTTCTATAATGTATAGATGCATATGAAGAGTTCTCAATGATAAATCTTTGAAGGTTTGTGAACTTGGTTCTCATATTTACTTAATATAGAATTATAATATATAAAGTATGATTTTATTGTTTACAACATTGTTCTCTACAATTACTTCAAATTAGATTCTAAGACTCATTATGTATGTATATATATATATATAATGAGTCAATAAGATAGAAATATGACTCATATGTTCTTAAAGGATTATGTAAGGACCCTCATCTTTAAACCGGTTTTGATTTTTATTTAATTATGGGTTATCGTGCAATTTACGTGTTTTCTGATCTTATTCGGTGATTTCGTAAATAAATAGAGTCTGTGATGGTTTTAACCAAAATTAACTTCAATATTAGTGGTTTTGAGTGATTTTAAACCAAATGTAAATTTTTGAGATTTTTCGGAATTTTCACTATTTTCCCAAAAAAATTAGGGTTTTGGCGGGACCCCTGTGGGCCCCACGGTTGAAAATTTTATTTTTATGTCAAATGAACCTAGACATATACTTAAGGTCACACAAAAATTTTCAGAATTTTATTAGGCTTAATTCGTGCTTAAATTTGCAAAATAACCACTTTTAGCCTACTTTTCATATTTACACCCCAAAACTTACCTTTGCCTACCCCAACCCTTACTATAAAAGGGCAAACCTGAGCCATTTCCATTTTTGGGAATAGGCTAAGGAAGGAGGTCTGGCCTAATCCCCACTTAGGCCCGAATTAGAAGCCGATTAAGGTAAGCTTGCTCTAATTAAGCACTAATCCATGACTTTTCTCTTAATTCCTTCTAAATCTACCATTTTCCCCTTGATTCAATTCGTTTTTGACCATCAAAAGCTACTAATTTGTGTTTTACTATAAACCCTAACATTCAAAATTCGATTTTTACTACCAACAAGCCCTAGATCTAAGATTTAATTAGGGATTTCTTAAGTAAATCGATTTCTATTGGTGTTTGATTCAAACTCATTGTGTTTTCAAGGATTTCAAGAAGGGTGACTCTTCAATCCGAGCTTAATCAAGTGCTGAGGTAATGGGTCTTCAAAATCTCTGTTTATCCATGGTAAAACTCTTCATTTTTGGCTTATTTCGAAATGGTTTGCTTGATTTAGTGTGTTAATGGTAAGATTAGAAAATGGAATTATTTAATCCCGATTTCTTAGGGTTTTGTTATATTATGGTTTGGTGTGATATTCTGGAAGTCAAGGAGGACTTTTGATGATGCTTAGGGTGCTAGATGTGGATTTGAAGTGTTATCTATGGTGTTTCGGTTTGATTTTGCGAAAGGAAGAAGATGACTGTTCTGCCGTGTTGGCGATCGATCGGCCTTGCAGGGCGATCGATCGGCTGAACTGAAATTTTCAAAATTTTGCGTGTAACCGATCGAACGGCCTGAAGGGCGATCGATCGGCTACACAGGAAATTGTATGTTGTGTGTATGATGCCTATTTTGATGATTCCACTTTAGCTTGCCAATTTTATATGAATGTGGAGTGTTTTAAGCTATGTTAGGCTACTGGAAATGCATGCTATTGAGTTTATGGAGTTGAGATATATGCTTAGTGATGGTGGAATGACTTATGTTTTGTGGCATGATGTTGGAATCGTTATTTTGAAATTATGAATAGTTGTTTCCCTTTGGTTAAGCATATTTCCGTAGGACTACAATCATTGTTGGACAGATTTGTCATGATAAATTGTGATTAATGGTGTGTGAATGTTGGTGAATACCATGACTCAATGATGAAATGAGTGATGTTATAGGTGTTTAGCCTTTGTGGTTGAGTTTTGAATCTAGCTAAGATTTCAACGATTCTTCTACTATGATTTCATTTGGAATTCATGTTTAGGTAGAAATTCACATGTGTAGTGTGGTAGTGAGTTGATTTTCAAGCATGTTAATATGCATCATGTGAAAGGCTTCTACTAGTTACACACACACACATATGTGGGGGTTAAATGATGATGTTGAAGCTTAATATCGTGATTATGAATGATGCACTAGGGGCTGGTGAGAGCACTTATCATGATTAGGATTCATGTATGCTTTGCCCACGCATGTACCATGCTGCACGCATCATGAAAAATGGATTTCCAATTGAGGCTTCATTGTGATTAATCGAATTTGACCGATTGGATGCAATGTGATAGAATTGCGTGCCGGGTTTATCGGTCGTGGATTAATCGCAAGTTGATTGGTCCGAGAGGACATATTTTGATTTGAAGTTCCTGTGTGGAACGATTTGAAGTTCCTGTGTGGAACGATTTGGAGTTCCTGTATGGAACGAGTGCACTCCCCGGGTTGAGTCTTGTTTAATGGAATGATGTGGGGACGAGTTGTGTACTTGTCTTGCGGATATGTGAGAATATTATTATGTGTGTCATCTGGACCCTGAGAATCCAGTGTGGTATGCCGTGTGCACCCCGCTACCACGTGTTCTAGGGTTCTCTGTGTGAGAACTCGGGCTCTTCCCTCCGCAGGAGATGTCCCTGGGCGAACACCCCTGCTCTAGATTCTCTGTGTGAGAATGGGACATCCTTGGCCAGGATCGTCCAGGGCGAGTAGTATTAGGGATTGACAACCCCGATCTTTCTTGAATTCTTGTGTAGAATTTTGTACCATGACACGCCTTCGTGGCCTTGTCTATGCTCCCGTCTGTGCGACATTAATGTGTGATTACTCCTTGATGGAGGTTGATTGTGATGATGCTATGCATGTGGAATATGAATGTTAGAGATACATTCATGCATGTTGATTTTGATGTTATGCATGTGGAATATGTACGTTAGAGATACATCCATGCGGGATTGGTTATGATGTGAATGCATGTGGGAATATGTATGCTAGAGATACATCCATGCAGGTTGAATTATGCATTTTTATGCAGTGTTAAGTGATATGAATGTGTGATCAGAAAGTGATGCACCATGTAAATCTTTGATCTGAAATGATCTCATTTCTAAGCTCTCGTATTTTCTACGTTGACAGTGATATTAAAACCATTGCTGAGTGTTAAAACTCACCCCTCTTTTGTGTTTTGATTTGGGGCTGCATGGTACGACACGCAGACGGACAGGATTGCCTTTTTGAGGAAAGGTCAGAGGTAGCTTGGGTGTGATGATGGAGATCGTTGCGTGACTTATCATCGTTTCTTTCATGCTTTATGTTCGAACCTTTGTGTAGGGTTCTTGTTGTGGTTTTATGTCACATGTTACAGTTATGTTTGCTTATGACTTATTTTGAGCCGGTGTGGGCTTTACTTAACTAAGTTGTGGGCTTGAGATTGTTGTTTACTTTGTGATAAGCAACACCTTTTTCTTCCCTTTTATTTACTCTTGCTCAAAGGATTGTGCGCACTCCGTGTTGCTGTTAATCGCCCGTGGTTAGGGATTAAGTCTTCCGCTAGAATCGTTTCTCATTTTCACTTCGTCGCCCCCGCGCGCTTGACCGGCCCTTGGACCGGGTTCGGCTCGGGTCGGGCATCACCGGGGCGTGACAGATTAAGTCTTCCCCTCTTGAGAGGAGGTACAACCAACCCCAAATAGGAGGAATGACCAATGCGATTATTTATATTAAGGGTAAGTAAGTGACTTGAAAGAGGCCGAACAAAGAAATAAGTAAACCCACTTTTTGAAATGGACTAAAATGAATATAATAAGGCCTAAACCCATATAAAATGTTAAGTGAAAGTTGGTAGCCTAAGAAATTCGAACAACGATGTGGATGGACATGGGTCCTAAAGTGGGGTCCATATCCTTCATTCAAGGATTAGAAAAAAATTATGACAATTAGTTTGGTAACATGGTCGTTTATACTAAGCAATAATTTTTTCTCACAAAATATAAATCAAGATCAACAAAATTTATAATTAGACCAAACCATCACATAATCAAATCAAACATTAAATAGTAAATAGTAAAACTTTACAATTCTCACATCCCAATGCATGCTTTTGTATTCCTTGTTTGTGAAACCCTCACCTCGCTAGTGGCTTTCTTATGGAAAAAATAGTTTAAACCAATAATTGCATATTACGCAACTTCTTGGAAATAAAAAAAATAAAAAATGCAATACTCTCCAAGAGAAAAATGTGCTTGCAGAAATCAATGAAAGCATGTTTTTACTGGCATAATACATGGACTAATGTAGGCTTTCAAATTCATGCATTCAACAAAAGCAAAACATATAGAACTTTTAGAAAACTACAAGCGAATAGAACCTAAAAAGAGAAACAATTATCATAGTAAAGAAAATGAAGGGGAAAAAGTGAATACATGACAAGAAGATGAAGCCCCAAATCATATCTTATGCATGAGCTATCTCATAAATAGCAAGAAAACATAGGATAAAAAATAAAACTTTGTTTTTGAGGAGACAACCGAAAATTCGTAAGGAGTGAAAGGTTGGGTTGAAAATCTGTTACTTATATCATATATTTGATCGATTGGTGTGAGCAAAACTAAATCAAATTGTGGCCTCAATCTGAGTAGAATTTTTTCTTACTCCTCACTAATAATGAGTATAGCGTAAGCCACACATAGGAGTCCTTAATATTTAAGATCGACGATACATACATTAGTGTAAGTTAGTATAAGTGATATTAATGCTAATATATACTATAATATTTACTATTAATCCTGTGGATGAAGGGCTCTTATACATAACTTTCATCAGACTCATTATAAAATAAAGAGTAAGGAAAACTATTCCTTCAATCTATTTTTGTGGACAATCAGCTTCGACAACCAGCTTCATCCCAAGTAAAAAAAAAGATAAAAATAAAATATGGTTTGGAGTATGCCTCTCCATATTTTGGGTTGGTCGGATGTAACTTTGGGTTGGAAATATATGATATGTTCTAATATGATATATGGTGATATATTCTGATTGAATATGTTTTGATCTATTCTGTTGTGATCCGATATGTTCTGAAATGCTATGTTGTGATCTACTATACTATGATCTAATATGATATGATTGGTACGGTCATATGAAATTTGATAGGATCTGATATGATCCCATTTACTTTCTGGTGTGTTATTCTCTGCTTGTGATAGAGTGAGGGGTGTGATTTCGCTGATTTATTGGCTTTCGTTTGACTTCGATGATTTATAAGATTTTCATTTGATTGTGAATGATTTATTTAGATATAAGGATATACGTAATTTTAACATATATGATTTTTGATTTGTCATGCATGTATTAACCATTAGGCATAACTATGTTCAGATCCAATTATTTTGGAATAATATCGTGGATGCTATCCAATATGTACGAAAGCAACCAATGACAAAGTGATGTTGGTCTAATCTAAATTAGTTATAAAATTAGGTCTGTTCTGATTTATGCACAAGGGAATGTTAAAGCTTTGTAGTGTGTGGAAGAACGTTATGACTTTCGCACACAGAGTCTGGGACTCATAGTTGGTCTTGTTTTAGTTTTTCTAATTTTCAAAATTTTTGTTTTCTGAATAACCCCTGGTCCGAGTCAACTTATCTGGGTCAGGGTGTTACACATTGGCGATGACCGTGTCCATCTATCCTCGCTATTTTAGTTCCTAAGTGGGTTCAGCTATCCAATGGATGTAACGTCCGAGATTTTTCATATATTTTTCTTAAAATTTATGAAATTTTTTTGCAATATAATGTCTGTAAATCGGAGGAAAAATGACGAAATCAAAACCTGATAAAACAGTTTATAATTTAAAATACTAAACATCAATTTTCCATCATAGTGTCAAACATCGTACGACCAAAGCAAATATCCTCAGGCACTACTCGAAAATACATGTACGACTAAATTGCTATAATCATAGACTTTAAATACAAATCTCTCCCAGGCATCCCTGAGTGCAAGTCCCATAACAGTCCACAGTGTAATCCAACCGAAAGTCCAAAATATATAAACATCTTAACGTCTCATCTCACCCAATACATTGGATCGTGGCACAAATAAATTCGCAGTGAGTCAAGCATATACCTGAGTCCAAGGGAATCAATCCACCTCGGAAGTGAGCATCCATCTCTAGGAGCTCTCCGCACAACCTGCAAAACCTCCCGTACAATGGGGCTAAAAAGTAGGGTAATGAGTATTTTCATACTCAGTAGGAAAATACCCAGTAGGGGAATCTAAAATAGTGAACTCACTAAGTTCATAAATACATGCGTTCATACAACTCAAACATGAAGCAGTCAACATAATATAATTATAATCACGCACATACGCATACAATCATACCAAATGCACCATCAAATTAAACTTACACAAACACCCTTATTCAGGGTCTTACAAACTTACTCGTACCACCGTACGCTTACGCATATAACATACACATACTTGTACGACCTTACTTGTACAATTATATGCTTACTCATACATCTTACACATACTTATATGACCTTACTCGTACAATTAAACTCGTATGACCTTTCTTGTACAACTTACACAAAATCACACTTACTGTCTTACTCAGAAACATTCTCTCACAATCGTACTTATACACATACTCTTACAATCGTGCTCATACTCATACTCTTACAGTCGTGCTCATACCTTACTCGTATAGCTTACACAAAATCACACTTACTGTCTTACTTAGAAACATACTCTCACAATCGTACTCATACACATACTCTTATAGTCGTGCTCATACTCATACTCTTACAGTCGTGCTCATACTACCAACTATTGAAGCTCATTACAACTAATAATCTCCAACGTCAAATGGAAAAGAATGTCACTGGGGCAACACCTTAACCTCCAGGGAGTGACTAGACGCCATAAACTTTTTCGAAGGTAAGGCACACCAATGCTTATGGGGCACTGGATCAAACAGGTAAGAGTAGATCCATGATATTACTTACATGAGCGCGCAAACATACACCCACACATAAGGGGTCATATAGTTGCCCACCATAATGGGCCTTATAGTGCCATAGAATTGCCCACCATAATGGGTCTTATAGTGCAATAGAATTGCCCACCATAATAGGTCTTATAGTGCCATAGAATTGCCCACCATAATGGTTCTTATAGTGTCAATGCCACTCTTGGGCAGAAAACATACAGTGCCACTTGGGCAGAAACTTACAGTGCCACACTTGGGCGGAATCATACAACGCTCTCAATAGAGCATCAGCAGTCTGAGCTTCATACAACACACAAACAAAGTAAAAAATGTACATCGTTCTCAATAGAGCATCAAACGTTTGGGCTTATACAACACGCAGACCAAATCGGAAATATATGTCGCTCTCAACAAAATGTCAAACATCTGGGCTTATACAACACACAAACCAATCAAACATACATCGCTCTCAACAGAGCATCAGACGTCTGAGGCTCTATGCAGCACACAGACAACATCCCGCAGGATAAACACCATGACAAGACATGAGAAATGCTCGGCCGACTCATTAGCGGCCAGCTCAAACACGGAACTTAATCCGTCAAACCCTCAGGTCTCAAACTCACAACGCTATTATTAGTTGTGCTTATAATTCAAGTTTGAATTAAGTACATTATGCACTATAATTATGCCACACAAGCACTCAAGCATACCGTGCTCCACTGATCAAACCGAAGTTAAGCCCGATTCAAAACCCAAGTTTGTCAGGGCAACAAACTTCACTTAATCCGTCCACATCATGATCATAACACATTGTACACAAATCCTTACATCTTACACGATCCACCATCCACCTTATGGCCAAAACATCTTACTCGGGAGTCCTCAAACTGAGCTCTTTAGAGCCAACCCCAGTTATCATGCTTTTATTTAAATCTCACTTATTATGTTTATTTTCACTTCATAATCTGTATGTTATGCTTGTACAATTATGCACACTCTTACTGTTTGGCAAACCTCACCCGTCATACCCATATCCTCTGTCATCCGTCATACGTTTACACATCCATATCCAAATCCATACCAAACACTGATATTGCCCACATGCTCCATACCAAACACTTATAATGCCCACATGCACATATGCATATCCATAGCATAGGCAAATAGCCATCATACATACGTATATCTATCACACATACGTATAACATACACATACGGTCATACATACGTAGCTTACAAACATGCTCACTAGTTATCACTAGCGCATACATACATATTTATACATACTTCAAACATGCACGCTAGCCATCACTAGCACATAATCCATACATACTTCAAACATGCACGCTAGCCATCACTAGCACATGCATACATACGTGAAACATACATGTTAACCATTACTAGCACATGCATACATACATCAAACATACACGCTAGCCATCACTAGCACATGCATAATCCATACATACTCCAAACATGCACGCTAGCCATCACTAGCACATGCATAATCCAAACATACTTCAAACATGCACGCTAGCCATCACCAACACATGCATACATACGTCAAACATACACGCTAGCCATCACTAGCACATGCATACACATAGGAAGCTTACCAACAAACACACTAGCCATCACTAGCACATACATACATCCAACGTACTTACATCCAACATGCATGTCATATGCATTTCAACATACCATATAATTATGCTTACATGCACATCATGTAATCGGATCGTTACTTAACATCCAAAGCATGGAATCATACAATCCTAGCATGCTGCTATTCATTCAAAGCATGCTATCATGAAATTACGAGTTCAAAGCTCCCCTACCTCGTAATCATGACGTTTGATGGTGAGCACACGATGGTGGCGGCATCGACAGCGGAGTTAGCGATCAAAACCATTGCCTGGCCGAGAGAGTTGCTGTCCTGAGGATTTTAGGAAGTACTGGAAATAATTACTGCCAAACGAGGTGTCAGAAGTCAATGCGGCAAAACCCGCGATCCACGGCGGCACACTAGGGCGGCCGGGAGAAATGTCAAGCCAACCTAGGTGGCAGTGCTACCAGAAGTCGATGGTGTACTCATTGAAGATCGGCCGGTGGCTAAGACGTACTCGGCTGGCCACAAGACATCGAAATCGGTTGTGGACAACACCCAATGGCGATGATTTCGCATCAACAAAGGCCCACATAAGGGCGGAGAGCATGGGGCAACGCTCGAGGACAGAGGAGAGGTGGAGGAGGGCTATGTGTCAACTCCACTCAGTGGCAAAGCCAATCAATGGTCAGGCAGCGCAAATAAGGCACCTAAACCCAGAACGCACGCGTGGCCACATGCACACGCGGCCAAAAAGGACCACTCTAGGGGGAGACGGGTCAGACGATAGCGGCCCAAGGCCTACAAAAAGGACAACTGAGCTATGGCCAAGAAGTGGTGGCCAATCGAAGCGGGACATCGCCGATTGCCACCCACAACCAATACACGTGGTGCGGGCAGCTGTGCATCTCTCACAGTATAGGGCAAACAACCCATTCCAAGCAGAAGAATAATCAGGCCAAGTGGGGCAGACCCTTATTGTCGCCGAGCCGGGGTGGAACCCACGATGGCCAAATGGCCCACGACTTGCCAATGACAACGACCCGAGACGTACCCAAAGCGTCTAATCAGGCGGAGCATCTCAATAGGGCGAAGTGGGGTTGGCAATGACAACCCCCTACTAACACTGGGTCGAGGTAGGCTGGACGGAGTTCGTCCGGTGGCCAGATGATGACTGAAAACACCGGCGTCCCAAAAAAATCCCACGGACAGTGAGATGGAAACATAATTAAAACCCGACTAAAGTGCTGGTAGCTCACCGCGGAGCAAAGAAAGCATAGCGGTGGCTCTAGCCAGTGCCTATGGGTTTCTAGCTGTAACGCCCGAGATTTTTTATCCCTTTTTCTTAAAACTTATAGAAATTTTTTTTCCATAAATCGGAGTCAAAACGATAAAATCAAAACATGTATAGACATTTTATAATTTAAAACATCATACAGTTAAACATTGTACGGCCAAAGCAAATATCCTCAGGCGCTACTCGAAAACAACCGTACGAATAAATTTGCTATGATCATAGACTTTTAAATACAAATCACTCTCCCAGGCATCCCTGAGTACAAGTCCCATAACAGTCCACAGACTCATCCAAATGAAAGTCCAGAATAAACATCATGATGTCTCGTCTCACTCAATGCAGGAGATCGTGGCACAAATAAACTCGCAATGAGTCAAGCAGATACCTGAGTCAACGGGAATCAATCCACCGCTGAAACGAGCGTCCATCTCCAGGAGCTCTCCGCACAACCTGCAAAACCTCCCGTACAATGGGGCTAAAAAGAAGTAGGGTGAGTATTTTCATACTTAGTAGGAAAATACCCAGTAGGGGAAATCCCAAACGGTGAACTCCATAAGTTCATAATCACATGCGTCATGCAACTCAAACATGAAGCAGTCAACATAATATAATCATATCGTGCACATACACATACAATCATATCAAAGGCACCATCGTGCCACAAACATACCGAAGGCACCATTGTGCCAAAATCATAATATCAAATCAACTTACACAAACACCCTTATCCAGGGTCATACAAACTTACACAAATACCCTTATCCAGGGTCATACAAACTTACTCGTACCATCGTACGCATACTCATACAACATACGCATACTTGTATGACCTTACTCGTATAATCGTATGCTTACTCATACAGCTTACCCATACATGTACGACCTTACTCGTACAATCAGACTCGTTCGACCTCACTCGTACAGTCTGCACAAAATCATACTTACTGTCTTACTCAGAAACATATTCTCACAATCGTACTCATACTCTTACAGTCGTGCTCATACTCATACACTTACAGTCCTGCTCATACACACTCTTACAGTCCTGCTCATACACACTCTTACAGTCCTGCTCATATACATACAGTCGTACTCACACTCGTACAGTCGTACTCACACTTGTATAGTCGTACTCGTACACATAATCGTACACATATCAACGACCACTGAAGCTCATTACAACTAATAAGCTCCAACGTCGAAATGGAAAAGAATGTCACTGGGGCAACACCTTAACCTCCGGGGAGTGACTAGACGCCATGGACTTTTCTGAAGGTAAGGCACACCAATGCTCATGGGGCACTGGATCAAACAGGTAAGAGTAGATCCATGATACTACTCACCTGAGCGCGCAAACATAAACACCCACACATAAAGGGTCATACAGTTGCCCACCATAATGGATCTTATAGTGCCATAGAATCACCCACCATAATGGGTCTTATAGTGCCAAAGAATTGCCCACCATAATGGGTCTTATAGTGCCAATGCCACTCTTGGGCAGAAAACTACAGTGCCACTCTTGGGCAGAATCATACAACGCTCTCAACAGAGCATCAAACGTCTGGGCTTACACAACACACAGACCAAATCAGAAACATACGTCGCTCTCAGCAGAGCATCAGACGTCTGGGCTTCATACAGCACACAGACAAAGTCAGAAACGTACATCGCTCTCAACAGAGCATCAAACGTCTGGGCTTATAGAGCATGCAGACAAAATCAGAAACGACGTCGCTCTCAGCAGAGCATCAGACGTCCGGTGCCCTATATAGCACACAGACAACATCCCGCAGGATAAACACCATGGCAAGACATGAGAAATGCTCGGCCGACTCAATAGCAGCCAGCTCAAACACGAAACTTAATCCGTCGAACCCTCATGTCTCAAACTCACAACGCTATCATTAGCTGTGCTTATAATTCAAGTTTGAATTAAGTATATTATGCGGTACAATTATGCCACACAAACTCACAGTCCTCGACTGGTCAAACTGAAGCTGAGCCCGATCCGAAACCCAAGTTCATCAGGGCAGCAGACTTCACTTACCCGTCCACATCATGGACAAAACTCATTGTACAACAAATCCTTACAGTCTTACACACTTCGGCATCCATCTTATGGCTAAAACATCTTACACTGACATCCTCAAATAACGCTCCTCGGAGCCAACCCAGTTGTTGCCCTCTTACTTATATCTCACTTATTATACTTATTTTTCACTTCATAATCTGTACGTTATGCTTGTACAATTATGAACACTCTTACTGTCTGACAAATGCCCAACACACAATCCACCCCAAACTGATCCATTCTAATCCTTGCCCGCCATACTCTTATCCTCTGTCATACGCTTACACAACCGCATCCAAAACCAGACTAAGCATCTGTCATCTCTTACTGTCCATCGCCCATACCTCTGCCCACATACACTTACGCATAACCAAATCATAGGCAAAAGCCATCATACATACGTATATCTCACACATACGTACAACATACACATACAGTCATACATACATAACTTACAAACATGCACGCTAGCCATCACTAGCACATGCATACATTCAAACGTACATGCTAGTTATCACTAGTACATGCACACACATTCATACATACTTCAAACATGCACGCTAGCCATCACTAGCACATGCATACATCAAACGTACATACTGACCTATTTGCTAGCCATCACCAGCGCATACATAATCCACATCTATAAAACATGCATACATCTCATGCATATCAATCATACCATACAATCATACTTACACGCACATCATGCAATCGGATCGTTACTTAACATCCAAGCATGAAATCATACAATCCTAGCATGCTACTACTCATTCAAAGCATGCTTCATGAAATTACGAGTTCAAAGCTCCCCTACCTCGTAATCATGACGTTCGATGGCGAGCACACGATGGTGGCGGCGTTGGCGGTCAAAACCGTTGCTTGGCTGAGAGAGCTGCTGTCCCGAGGATTTTAGGAAGCACCGGAACTATCCACGGCCAAACAGAGTGTCAGAACTCAATGCGGTAAAACCTGCGATCCACGGCGGCACACTAGGGCCAACATAAGTGGCAGTGCGACCATAGGTCGATGGTGTACACACTGAAGATCGGCTGGTGGCTAAAATGTGCTCAGTCGGCCACAAAGACGTCGAAATCGGCCGTGGACAGCACCCAACAGCAACAATTTCGGTCAAGAAAGGCCCACATACGGGCGGAGAGCGTGGGGCAACGCTCGAGAACCAAAGGAGAGGTGGAGGACGGCTCTAGTGGTCAACTCCACTCGGTGGCAAAGCCAACCGATGGTTAGGCGGCACGAATGCGGTGCCTAAACCCAGAAGTACACGCGTGGCTACATGCGCACGCGGCCCAAAGGGCGGGGGAAATGGCTGAAATGAGGTGACTCAAGGCCCATAAAAGCCAACAGGGCTAAGGCCCTTAGTTGTGGTCAATCTAAGCAGCGACATCGCCGATCGCCACCCACAACCAATACCCATGGTGCGGGCGGCTGTGCATCTCGCACGACAGAGAGCAAGGGGAGGGTTCAGGGTCGAGCAAAGGCCACGAGGCTGTCACTAGCCAAGGCCTGTGCAGGTGAACTCGTCCACCTTCGTCATGGTAAGTCATACAAATTCTTACCCGAGGCCGTTCGGTACCGACGGCGTAAAATGGGCAAGAAGGGTCAACGGCACACCTGCCGGTAAGGTGGAACTAGCTGCAGCTACGGGCCGCAAGGCTGAACAAGGCCCAGAGGGGTGGCCCATTGGCATCACCGGTTCGGGGCGGAGCCGAACTAAGGTCTGCTAAATCAAATCCGGTGTTCGACTGATAACGTCAGTCACAACGTCCAAAACGGACGTAGACCAAAAATAGGGGACGACCGGGGAAAACCCATAAGGGTGGAGCGGCCATGGGGCCGGAGGCTAAATTGGTCCAGGTGGGTGGGGCCGTCCCTTGGCCATCACCAGGCCGGGGCGGAGCCCACGGTAGTCAAGTCACCCTCACCCGCCAACAATGGCGGTGCCAGCCCACTGGAAAATCCACCCACAGTACCGCGCAAATCGGACTGGGCGGAGCAGAGGATGGCAGAGGGGATGGAACTGGGCTGGGTAAGGTGGTCCACTGCCTTCGCCAGAGCAAGGCGAGGCTGGGGGAAGGCCGAATCGGCCACGAATCACCGCCGGCGGCCACTCTTTGCCCAAAACAGTGCGTCAGCGGAACAGTGAAAAAGGGGGGAAAGAGGATGGGGCGGTGGTGCTGAGGCCCACCGGGCCGAGAGGAGTGGCTCCTTGCCGTCGCCGGCCCAGGGCGAAGCCATGGCCGGCCGGTTGGGCCGTGCCAGCCCGTGGCGGCGGCGGAACGGCATGAAACAGTGGGGACGGAAAACAAGGGCAGTGGGGAAACGAAGCGGGACGGCGGAGCAAAGGCCATCCGGGGCCGGGGGGAGTGTCCTCCCGCCGTCGCTGGCCCATGGCGGAGCCGTGGGCGGCCGTCCGGCCCACGGCGGAGGCGGTGCAAATCAAACAGATGGAAAGGGGGCTCACCGGGGGAGGAGGCGGCACGGCCGTGGGCAGCCGGGGCAGTGGCCCCTCGGCGTCGCACCGCCGGGGCGGAGCCTGTGCCGGCGGCCCTGCGGCTTGCCGGTGGCCGGCGGCGGCCGGGCATAGGGAATAGGCGGAAGGGGGCGGGGGCGCACTGTTCACAATTACTGGGATCGGGCCGAGCCCGATCCTTTTATCTATTATTCTTTTTTTTCCACTTACGTCCCCAACACGCGTTAACCCACTGGTTACGCGTCGAACCTCCAAAATTCGCGCCATAAGCGCGCAGCAAGGCCCGTGGCCTGCGACTAAGCCCCACACCCGACTCTACGGGTATAAATATAGGGGAAATACATAAATACACATACGCTGAAACGTCACATTTTCCTGCGAAAAATGACCAGAAAAATGACAAAAAAATCCCAGAAAATCGTAGAAAAATCAGGGACTTTACACTAGCGGCCAACTAAACATAAGTCTAGTTGAGGGCGGCCGCAAATGACATCAAAATTGTACACCCACAACTCAAAAATGGGATTGAAAGAGAGAAAAACCTGAAGAAAAATTCGGTACCTCGTGGAGGAGTGAAGAGGCCGTGGCGGCGGTCATAGTCGATACCTACTGTCATGCCCCAGCGATGCCCGACCCGAGCCGAACCCGGTTCAGGGGCCAGTCAAGCGCGCGGGGGCGACGAAGTAAAAATTGAGAAACGATTCTAGCGGAAGACTTAACCCTAACCACGGGCGATTAACAGCAACACGGAGTGCGCACAATCCTTTGAGCAAGAGTAAATAATTAGGAAAGAAAATGTGTTGTTTATCACAAAGTAAACAACAATCTCAAACCCACAAGCTTAGTTTAAGTAAAGCCCACACCGGCTCAAAATAAGACTTAAGCAAACATAACTGTAACATGTGACATCAATCCAAAACAAAGAACCCTACACAAAGGTTCTAACATAAAACATGAAACAAAAGAAGGTAAGCTACACAATGATCTCCATGATCATATCCAAGCCACCTCCGACTTTTCCTCAAAGAGGTAATCTTGTCCGTCTGCATGTTGCACCACGCAGCCCCAAATCAAAAACACAAAAAGAGGGGTGAGTTTAACAAACTCAGCAATGGTTTTAATATCACTGTCAACATTGAAAATACGATAACATAGTAATGAGATCGTTCAGATCAAAGATTTACATGGTGCATCACTTTCTGAACACACATTCATAACACCTAACACTGCATCATAATGCATAATTCAACCTGCATGGATGTATCTCTAACATACATATTCCCACATGCATAGTATCAAATCAAACTGCATGGATGTATCTCAAACATACATATTCCCACATGTATTATTTCACAATTCAATCTGCATGGATGTATCTCTAACATACATATTCCACATGCATAACATCAAAAGCAACATGCATGGATGTATCTCTAACATACATATTCCACATGCATAACATCAAAATCAACATGCATGGATGTATCTCTAACATACATATTCCACATGCATTATTTCATAATTCAACCTGCATTGATGTATCTCTAACATACATATTCCACATGCATAACATCAAAATCAACATGCATGGATGTATCTCTAACATACATATTCCCACATGTATTATTTCACAATTCAACCTGCATGGATGTATCTCTAACATACATATTCCACATGCAAAACATCAAAATCAACCTCCATCAAGGAGTAACCACACAATGATGTCACACAGACGGGAGCATAGACAAGGCCACGAAGGCGTGTCATGGTCCAAAATTCTACACAAGAATTAAAGAAAGATCGGGGTTGCCAATCCCTAATACTGCTCGCCTTGGACGATCCTGGCCAAGGATGTCCCATTCTCACACAGAGAATCTAGAGCAGGGGTGTTCGCCTAGGGACATCTCCTGCGGAGGGAAGAGCCCGAGTTCTCACACAGAGAACCGTAGAACACGTGGTAGTGGGGTGCACACGATATACCACACTGGATTCTAAGGGTCCATATGACACTCATAATAACATTCTCACAATCCGCAAGACAAGTACACTACTCGTCCCCACATCATTCCATTTAACAAGACTCAACCTGGGGAGTGCACTCGTTCCACACAGGAACTTCAGATCGTTCCACACAGGAACTTCAAATCAAAATATGTCCTTTCAGACCAATCAACTTGCGATTAATCCACGACTAATCAATCCGGCACACAATTCCATCACATTGCATCCAATCGGTCAAATTCGATTAATCACGATGAAGCCTCAATTGGAAATCCATTTTCATGATGCATGCAGCATGGTTCATACGTGGGCAAAGCATACATAAATCCTAATCCATGATAAGTGCTCTCATCAGCCCCTAATGAATCATTCATAATCATAATATTAAGCTTCAACATCATCATTTAACCCCACATGTGTGCGTGTGTATCTAGTAGAAGCATTTCACAAAATGCATATCAACTTGCTTGAAAATCAACTCACTACCACACTACACATGTGAATTTCTATCCAAACATGAATTCTAGCAGAAATCATAGAAGAAGAATCGTTGAAATCATATCTAAATTCAAAACTCAACCACAAAGGCTAACACATATGACATCACTCATTTCATCATTGAGTCATGGCATTCACCAACATCTACACACCATTAACCACAATCTATCATGACAAATCAGTCCAATAATGATTGTAGTCCTATTGAAAATATGCTTAACTAAAGGGAAACAACCATTCATAATTTCAAGATAACGATTCCAACATCATGCCACAAAACATAAGTTATTTCACCATCTCTAAGCATATATCTCAACTCCATAAACTTAATAGCATGCATTTCTAGTAGCCTAACATAGCTTAAAACACTCCACATTCATATAAAATTGGCAAGCTAAAGTGGAATCATCAAAATAGACCTCATATGCACAACATACAATTTCCTGTGTAGCCGATCGATCGCCCTTCAGGCCGTTTGATCGGTTACACGCAAAATTTTGAAATTTACAGTTCGGCCGATCGATCGCCGTGCAGGGCCGATCAATCGCAAACACAGCAGAACAATCATCTTCTTCCTTTCACAAATCCAAACCGAAACACCATAGATAACACTTCAAATCCACATCTAACACCCTAATCATCATCAAAAGTCCTCCTTGACTTCCAGAACATCAAACCAAACTATAATAATGCAAAACCCTAAGAAATCGGGATTAAATAATTCCATTTTCTAATTTTACCATTAACACACCAAATCCAGCAAACCATTTCAAAATAAGCCAAAAATGAAGAGTTTTACTATGGATAAACAGAGATTTTGAAAACTCATTACCTCAGCACTTGATTAAGCTCGGATTGAAGAGTCACTCTTCTTGAAATCCTTGAAAACACAATGAGTTTGAATTAAACCCTAATAGAAATCGATTTACCCAAGAAATCCCTAATTAAATCTTAAATCTAGGGCTTATTGGTAGTAAAAATTAAATTTTGAATATTAGGGTTTGTAGTAAAACATAAATCAGTAGCTTTTGATGGTAAAAATGAATTGAATCAAGGGGAAAATAGTAGATTTGGAAGAAATTAAGAAAAAAATCATGGATTAGTGCTTAATTAGAGTAAGCTTACCTTAATCGACTTCTAATTCGGGCCTAAGTGGGGATTAAGCCAGCCCTCCTTCCTTAGCCTATTCCTAAAAATGGAAATGGCTTAGGTCTGCTATTTTATAGTAAGGGTTGGGGTATGCATAGGTAAGTTTTGGGGTGTAAATAGGTAAAGTAGGCTAAAAGTGGGTATTTTGTAAATTTAAGCACTGATTAAGCCTAATAAAATTCTAAAAATTTTTGTATGACCTTAAGTATATATGTTTAGGTTCATTTGACTCAAAAATAAAATTTTCGACGGTGGGGCCCACAGGGGTCCCGCCAAAACCCTAATTTTTGGGAAAATAGTAAAAATTCTAAAAAATCCCAAAAATTCACATTTGGTCTAAAATCACTTAAAACCACTAATATTAAAGTTAATTTTGGTTAAAACCATCACAAACACTATTTATTTTACGAAATCACCGAATAAGATCAGAAAACGCGTTAATCTCACGATAACCCATAATTAAAGAAATCTAAAAACCGGTTTAAAGATGAGGGTCCTTACACCTACGGACTCGTGGTGGTGAGCCAAAGCAGATCCTGACAAGAACCATTAGAATCCGAATATGGAGGAGGGAGAACGAAGTGACCGGATATGGGCTCAGGTTTCTCCAAAAACTACTGGACGTGAAATGTTACTGGAAGTTGAATTTTCCTGGAATCTGATCTTTGGATTATATATATATAATCCTTTTAATTTTTATATTTACATTCCTAATATGCGTTTACCTACCAATTACGCATTGTACCTCTAAAATTCGCGCCGTAAGCGCGCAGCGAGGCCTAAAGCCTACGACTAAGCCCCACACCCGACTTTAGGGTATAAATATGGGGTAAAATACATAAATATAAATATGCTATAGCATCACATTTTTCTACCGAAAAATGACAAAAAAATAGTAAGAAAATCACATAAAATCATAAAAAAATCAGGGACCTTGCAATGGACATGGAGTGTCCAGTTGTTAGTTTCTTTGTTTACAATTTATACAATCTTACTCATAATGTTCTTGAGTGACCTACGTAACCTTGTATTTCAATATATATAATTTACTCATCAAAAATATATAAAAAATATAGTCTTGGCCTCTCTTGACTTGCTTGGGATGTATGCTCATTAAAACCTTGGCCGAACTTACCTCCTAGATAAACTATACATGTATTTAACTAGTCATATGGCTAGAACACCTACTCTAGTTGTACGCCCAATAAAAATTTCATCTTTAATTATTGACCGGCATGACTAAAACAATATGTTCCATTCCATCATTTATGGGATCCACTCATCTGCCATGCGGTATGTCATTTTTCCTAAGAATATGACCAGAGTAGGGTACTCTACTATGTTCATACAACCAGGCAACCAATCATCTAGGGAAGCCTATGTCTTGGAATTTAATTGAATGCATGAGGAGCCTCGGAACATAGGCAAGTCCCTATCTATATATAATTGCCCTCTTATATACAAAGTTCAAGGGCTATGGTTAGGTGACCATTGTTCTTTTAGTGATTTTAACTAGTGTCATTACTACCAATTACTAATTCTACAAATTAATTAGGGTAAAGTTACTATGAGCCCTAGCTTCTATAAAATATAAGCACCTAAGGTGAAGAATAGTCACCTGATCAAAGCGACGCTTCAAATTCATCACACTTAACCAGAGCTACACTTAACCACAAGTGAGACTTTAATGTAAAACAAAAAAAATTTCCCACCTCTCCTGCCCTCCTACACTATCTCACTTTGTGTTGTCTAGGGAGGGGAGAGATAAGCACTTCGGTGGCCGATTGCCAGGGAAAATTTGAGTTTCTTACTTCCCCCTTCAAGCTCTTTTCTCTGACCTTCCCTCTACTAGAGTTCCTCCCATACCATACGTCGCTAAGGACAGGGTGCGTCGATAGTGGATCAGTGGAGAAATCAAACTCCTTGTTCTGCCACCCAACACCTCAAGCTCCTTCATTCCAAGGCCATCCCCAAGAGCTCCTTGCTTTTCCACAGGCAAAACCATGCTCTACCCCCTCCCCCTCTCTCTGGATAGTAAATGTCCCTACAAGAAAAAGCTCAGAACAAACTTGAAAGCAAGTTGCTTGCGGTTGTTCAATGTTTGACTCTATGTTCTTAATATAGTACTTAGTTAAATGCATGCTATTTCCTTTTTTATAAAAAAAAGGCAATTAAATGTCAATGGGTTTTAAGTTGTTCATCTACTTATTTGGATCAGTGAGTCTTGACACGGTCTTTGATTTTGTTACTTTTCTTTTCTTTGTGAGTTTTGCTGGATTTTTTGTTTTCTTTCGATTGGTAATGGGTTTTTTCACTTTTTTATTGGTATGGAGTTGCATAAATGGATTAGCTTCTACATATGTCTCAACCCATTTTTTTAGAATTTGTACAAATGGATTAGCTTACTTTAATGAATGTTTTTGTTAAACCCTCTCTTTACTAGGTGTTCAAAATCTGTCTAGCAGCCTAGAGTCTCCCTTAGACTCTAGATGTCTGATGAATATTTAAGATTTTTGGATAAGATGATAGAAGTCGTATATGACTTCTATAATGTATATATGCTTATAAAGAGGCATCTAGAGACATGCACTAGTCCTTGTAGTTGAAGAGGCATCTAGAGACGTGTTGTCTGTTCGCAATGATATATCTTTGAAGGTTTGTGAACTTAATTTTCATATTTACTTCTTCATATAGAATTATGATATATAAAGTATAATTTTATTATTTTTAATATTGTTTTCCACAATTACTTCAAATTAGATTCTAATACTCATTACATACATATAGTTTCTTAACATAATTTTGATAAAAAACTTAGACAATAAATTATAAATATGACTCGTATATTCATAAAGGATTAAGACTTCCCTTTTTGAGACAAGGTAGAGCTCTCTGAAGCCTTAAAATATTTTAGCCTACCCCAAATGAGAGGAATGACCAATGTGAATATTTATACTAAGAGTAAATAAGTGGCTTAAAATACACTCAACAAAGAAATAACTAAACCCACTTTTTGAAATAGACTAAAATGAATGCAATAAGGCCTAAACCTATAAAAATGTTAAGTGAAGGTTGGTGGCATAAGAAGTTGGAACAACAATGTGGATGGATGTGAGTCCTAAAGTGGGGCCCACGTCCATAATTTAAAGATTAGATAAAAAATTATGACAATGAGTGTGGTAACAAGGTCGTTTATACTAAGCACTAATTTTTCTCACAAAATATAAATCATGATTAAATAATTAAACTAAACCATCACACACAATCAAAGTAAACATTAAATAATAAATAGTTAAACTTTACAATTCTCACATCCCAACCCATGCCTTTGTATTCATTGTTTGCGAAACCCTCACCTCGCTAGTGGTTTCTTATGGAAAAAATAGTTTAAACCAATAATTGCATATTGCACAACTTCTTAGAAATTAAAAAAAAAAAAAAATGCATCACTCTCCAAGAGAAAAATGTGCTTGTAGAAACCAATGAAAACATGCATTTATTGGCATAATACATGGACTTATATTGGCTTTCAAACTCATGCTCTTAGCAGTAGCAAAACATATGAAACTTTTAGAAATGCCTTCGTATGAATTTAAGTATATATTATGTATTGGTTATTTTATGTATGATGAAAATAACTACACTTTTTTCGAAGTATTCAAAGTATAAGGACAAACTACAATTTTCCCCTTTAATAACTCTATTTTAGTCCCCTTAGAAAGCTGTAGCTACTCACATGACTATTGTAAAATATTAAAAAACTTTTTGTGTCCTATTTATACTAGGATTTCAATAAACTCTAAGTACCCTATTTATACTAGAGTTTTAAATCAAATTCTTCCCCTCACTAGCTCAACATAAGTACCCTATTTATACTAGAATTTTAAATCAAATTCTTCCCCTCACGAGCTCAACATAAGTGATTCATTTACTCAATTCATGCATATAGGCTTGCAGCTTGGTTTACTCGAGTCATTATGTACTTTAGGCATCACAAAATTTAGAAAATACAACAAGCTTTTAAAATTAAACACAAAAAATATAAAAAAATTCTTTGTTCCATAATAAATTTTATTTAGTCCTATGGGATAACACATAAATTTTCTAAAGTCATTTACCATGTTATGTACAACTTCCACATTTAAAACTGATTATTTAATATAAATAATTTAATATACCTAATTTATGCTTGGAGACTTTGATCTTTGAAGACTATAGGCCAATAGAACCTAAAAAGAGAAACAATAATCGTAGTAAAGAAAATGAAGGGGAAAAAGTGAATACATGATAAGAAGGTGAAGTCCCAAATCAAATATTATGCATGAGCTATCTCATAAATAACAAGAAAAAAGAGGCTAAAAAATAAAACTTTGATTTTGAGGAGACAACCAAAAATTCATAAGGGGTGAAAGGTTGGGTTGAAAATCTATTACTTATCTCGTACATTTGATCGATCGGTGTGAACAAAACTAAATCGAATTGAGGTCTCAATCTAAGAATTTTTTTTTCATACTCCTTGCTAATAATGAGTATAGCGTAAATTACACATAGGAGTCTTTAATATTTAAGATCAATAATATATAAATTAATGTAAGTTAGTATAAGTGACATTAATGCTAATATTTATTAGAATATTTACTATTAATCTTGTGGATGAAGACTCCTATTATAAATAAAGAGTCAAAAAACCTATTGCTTCAATCTCTATTTTTGTGGACAGTCAGCTCATGACCAATTTCATCTCAAGTAATGTGAGGTTTCACCCTAAACCTAAAGGGAATAAAAAAATAAAATAAAATTTAAAGTATGCCTCTCTATGTTTTGGGTTGGAAATTTCCCGTCCCAAACTTATCTATAATAAAGTCAATTTAAATTAAAATTAGGAAAGTATTAAAATAAAGTGACTTCTTCAAATCAAAACTAAGAAATAAATCTTCAAGGTAACGTTTTAAGTACAATTAGAGCTGGTAATCGGGCCGGGCTCAGGCCCGCCCGAGCCCGTTTATTCAGAGCTCGAGCCCGTTAAGCCCTATTACTCACAGCCCATTTAAAGGCAAATGGTCATGAATCGGTCACGGGCTCTTAACGAGCTCTAACTACATTCAACTTAAAAAGAGTTATTTTTGGCCTCATAATAAGATGTAACTTGAATATATCGTAAAATTTGCTTATTGGAGTCAAATATTCATTAAAAGTTACTATTTTATTATTTTTTAAATAAAAAAATATAAAATTTTAAATCTTATTTAGATATAAACTATCTCAATTGATTAGGCCTACTTAATGTATTTTCTAAAGGGGTTTCAATTTCCGTTGCCTAATGTAGTTATTGTTTCATATTTTTTAATTGGCTCCTATGCATCAAATTAGTACAAGTTAATTAATGGTATAATTTCGATATTATAAGGTCATAGGTGATTTAAATGCTATGTAATACTTAAACGCACTTAACAACATGAAAGACCATATCGGTCGATACGTATCAATAAAATTTTGATTATTACCAAAAGCTTATACATATCGACCATACCGTACCAACATGACTATACATATCAATACGATATATAAAAAATAATTTTATTTAAAAAATAATTTCTTAAAAAAATACAATTTAAACCCAACTTCTTTGAAAGTTTAAATTTATGTTATTTTAAAAAATAATATTTTTAAAGTTACATAAAATTAATACAAGTAGGTCCATATAATTTATATAATTATTTTTTTACATATAATACTCCATAGCTATGCATTTATTTAAATACATAATTATAACCTACGGTCTTATTATGCTTTAAAAAAAATATTATGCCATTTTATCCTTTTTTTTACTAACTACCATCAATATATTCTTTTATCTTTTTTTTGGTTAAGCATTTCTAGGGCTGCATCTCAGTTCAGTTTCGGCGGTTCCTACTAGAACCGAACCGAATTAAGGAACCGAGATACAGAAACCAAACCAAACTAAAATATGAAACCGAGATATAAAAACCAAACTAAACCGACATGAGAACCAAAACCGAATAAAAATTAAATTACTTTAATTAATCAAATTCAAGATAGAAATAATACAAAATTGCCAAAGTTGCAACCTGTCATTTATTATACAGGTTTATACATAAAAATATGATAAAAGCCTTCGGCTCTGCCCTCTTCAAAAGTTTTTCTTCTACCCTATGCAAAAGTCTTTCTTTCTTCTTAGCGGACAGAGCATTACTCCTGACATAAGAAAACCAAAAAAATGTAAACTACTAAACTAGTCCTTGATGCTAGCATACTGCATAATTAACCCAGAAAGAATTCAACACTCTTATTGCAGACAAACATCTATTACAGCACTCTTATCCCAGTAGGTTTATTTGCTGCTTTTAAATTGACGGTAATTGGATCACAAAAGGAAGCTTTAACATGCATTTCCCAAGGATCACATTTGATATAATCAATACCACAATAAAGAGCTGTTGAAACGAATTAAATCCAAAAATGTGAAGCCACTTGCATTCCGTCAAAGGACTTTGGAAACTGAAATTTCCAAGTTGTGTTTCACTTATAATTGTGGTTTATTTCACAATGATATGCCACTAATATTTCAGTATAGTACAACGTCTTAGAACATGGTCCAAACGTTATAGCCTGTGATGAAAATCACACCATAAAAATAAAAAACATAAAAATGCAAAAAATATAATCAAAGAATAAGAACATGATTCAAAAGAAAAGAAAAACCTAGCCAATTTATAGCAGTTTCTCACGCATTCAAATATCAAATTAAATAGTGTTCATGACAAATTAGAGTGATAGTCATAAACTAGATGCATCTAGGATGTCCACAGGAAATAACTAATACTGGTCAATTTTCAATGACAATAATACTACCCAGAGAAAGTCCAGGGACTTTTTTCCTATTTTTAGCATAACTGGAACCTTTTCGTTGTTTAGGAAGAACATAAAAATAGTTAAATATAGTGTCAGCCATGGTATTAGAACAGAAGCTTTTGTCGTTCATTGGTACAAATTCACGTTTCAAAGGAAGAGCATACCTGCCAACGCAGGCTAAAACCCATAAAAAATGAATCATGTGAGAAAAAAACACCAGATTTAGAACAAATATTTTCGTCCAGACTCACATTCTAGAAGAAAATCCATTATTCTTTGAGCGCAAACAAGTACACAAAGCGCAGAAAACAAAACAACTTCCATGTTCATCATCTTCCATGTTTTGAGCCTCAAAAACTCAATAAGAACAAAACGACCGTCTGTTATGTTCTCAAAATCCATTGTTCAGTGCTGATGTTTCTCATCAGCACGGAAGCTAATAAGGAAGTTGGTCATTCTCTCAGTGTCTTCTGCAGTGTAAAGACTGAAAAGTAGATAAGATGAGAATGATGACCAAGAAAAAGGAATGAATTATGGCACAAATATGTATTGCAGAATCTCATTCTGAAAGCTACTGATGTTAAATATGGTAGGTAAGAAAACCACTTGAGTGACCAATAGGTTTATGCTCATATATAATAAGAAATAGTCATACCATCAAAGAGTACATCAACAGCGTCAGGTGAATCTGGGAGATCTCCGCCTTTAACAAGCACATATTTGCAAGAAGACATGAATGAACTCTTTGATACAGACACAGTAGAAAAGGGAAGTTTCAGAGAAACAGAGTCTCATCGAACAGATTACTGCTTAAATAATCACAAGGGCATAACTGTCTTTCACTAATAACGATCTAATCGTGACCGTTGTTTGTATCGGACGAATTCCATTAAAAGGGGTAAAAGCATCTATCACTTATTTGGGAGATATTAATGACTGTTAGATTAAATGGACGATGGTGGATGAGGGGTAAAATGAACATTTTACTTTGTTTCAAGACAGTTAATCGGGTTGATCATCTTCAACCTTCAGAGGAGAAGCTTCTTCAACCTTCGGAGGAGAAGCTGTACTGGCGTCCACGTCAGCATTTGTAAAGAGTATATAAGTAAATCAGTAGAGTCTTAAAAAGAGAGGGGAAAAAGAAGAGTTTTTGGTGGTATAAAACTTGGCGAGTGGTTACTCAGCCTGTTTAGTTTTCCTGAGTCGTTTGCTCTGTCTGGAGTTCTCTGCGCAGAACTGGAAGAATAACTGTGGTTGCTGTTCTGTTGAGATTCGAGGTTTGAGTTTAATTCTTCGAAGCTCATGTAGATTTGTTGATGTAATTGATTCCTGAAAAGATATTGAAGAGTTAATTCTCCCAAATTCGTTGTTATTTTTGAGATCCGACATTTGCGGATCTGTGAAACTGTTGGTTCTGAATTTAGCTGCTCTCGTTCTGGTGACCCTGTCAAGTTTTATACCACCAAAAACTCTCCTTTTTCCCCTCTCTTTTTAAGACTCTACTGATCTATTTATATACTCCTTACAAATGCTGACGTGGACGCCAGTACAGCTTCTCCTCCGAAGTGAAGAATTTTACTATCACAGATGCAATCTAATAATTTTGCTACAATAATCACTTTCAATCAATACTGCCATAAATAATTCAACAATTTCAAGTCCAAATGTAGGTATCAGAAGATAGTAAATAAAACTTCCCAAGTCGTAAAAATTCACAAAAAACTGGAGAATGTAAAAACCCAAACCAATTTATCACTGAGGAATCAAAGAACGAAAAATGAATAGAATTAATAAAGATAGAATTGGGAAGGGGAAAAGAAAAGTCTAACCATTAGAATGCCCAGAGGGTATAATCCAGATCAAAGACGACCAAACGGGGCAGGACACGGAAGGAGGCGATTTGAAGCGTACCCAAAACACTCTCCTCTGCCGCTCACTCCTTCCAAAGTTTCCTCCTTTCTTTATCTTCCTCTGGAAGGAAGCAGTAGCAGACTCAGAAAAGCACCAGTCTCCGGGGTTTCCTTTCTCTCCAATCAAACGACCTAGATTTGGATCGCCAAGGAAGATGGACGTGAACTTCGCCGGGGCTGTTTGCCTGAAGTCGCTCAAGGCGGAGGTTGTGCTTCACGGTGATGCCGCCACTGGCCTCCTGTATTCGGGGTCGGGATTTAGGGAGAGCAAGAACGAGCGAAAACGAGAATGAAAACGGGACTTATTGGGCTCCCGCGGTAGAGCCCGAGCCCGATTCATTTTATAGGAGCCCGATAGCAGCCCGTTTGTTATTAGTTATATGGGCTCGGGCCGGGCTGGTCAAACGGGCTCAGGGCCCGTTTGCCAGCCCTGTACAGTAAAGTGTTTCTTCCTCAAATCCAATCCTGCAACGCTGACGGAAGGAAGGGTTCTTTGTTCCCCTCGCGCAGCCATGGCTAAACCCCTACGAGGGCGGCCGGCCTTCCCGTCCGATTCGAGATCCGCTACTTCTTTGCCGTCCCGCTCGTCTTCCGGCTCCGAGCCCTCTCCCGTCTAAGAAAAGGAAAAGGTTAGCGCTTTCTTTGCTCTTTCTCTCCTCTACTGTTTTCTTTAGGGTTTGAGCTTCTCTTCCTTTCTTTGCTCCCTTTTAATCCTACCAAGCCGAACTCAGAAACAGAAAAGATTTCAATTTCTTTCTCACTGTCTGAATTTAGTTTGCCCAGTTGATGGGTCGAGTTCTTTTGTATGTATTACGCAGCTGCTATGCGAGCTTCCAAAAGATTTGATATACATAATTTTTTTCACAATTAGTGAATGACTCAACGTCTTGATCATGTTTTACTTAGTACCAGTAATTAGTCAAGCTTGAGTTTGATCTTTAAGCTCATATGATGATGTGCGTGTCGTTGTCTGGTTTTGTATTTGAGACAGTGGCTTTCAGTTTGTCGTGGAGGTGCTTTTGTTTTGCAGTTTTAGTTTGATTTTCCTCTTCCAAGTTGTAAAATAGTTTTCTTTCAATTAGTGAACTATTTAGCTTCGGCCAGGCTTTCTATTCTGTCTTGAAACAATTCAACAAGTAATTGAACGATGGATGCGATTTTACTTTGTGTTTTCTGTTCTGTCTGTAAGCCTTTTTATCAAGGAAATTATGCAGAGTATGGCTTGGTTTTTAATTGATAAGGAAAATATGATTTTTGATTTTTTGTTGTGCGTTCAATACGAACTGGAAGAGTAATTTTTTTACAAGTTGTCTGTCTCTAGACATATATGCAGTTTCTGACCTCAAAATTTTTCTGTCCCTCCTTCTACCTAATGATCTTCTCTCTTCTTCTGACCGAGCTTTATTTAGTTCAACGAGCATAGACCCGTCATATATTGTACATATTCAGTATTATATGCTCTAAATGACCGTTTTCCTATTATCTAATGAATATCAGCTTAGATCGTCTTATACTTTTAATTCAAAGGAATTGGCTTGGTGGAGAACCTTAGTAAACTATTGTGGAGTGCTTTGCTTGTGTGGAATAGCTATGAATGCAGCCTTCATGGATTTCAGTGTTTATCTGGTCGCTCTTAGCACTTGTGTGTGATTACAACAATGTTGGAAGTGGTTTTAAGTTTTTAGAACTCAGCTTTTGGATCATGTAATGACTGAAGCTGGTTGAGTTGGCCATGCCATTGATCATGTCTTAAGAGTTTTTTGTCATAAATAAGGTAGTACTGATTCATTTTGTGGGTGTTTTTGTCATCTTGGTCTGATGTTAGATACAGTTTTTTCAAATATTGGATGCGTTTTTTATTTATGCACTTATTTCATTATGCATTCTTAAACTGTTACAAAAAGGCTTCTCCCGTTCCTGAGTCCTTGGTCCTTTATGTTGAAAAATTGACGAGAAATGTCTGATAGAAATAATTTTTTTGTTTGTTATTTGGTATACTGATTTTATTTGTAAATTTATGTATTTTGTGGTAGTTTTATTTAAGTAAATTTATTCAATTTCATGTTAATCTTCCAAAGAGGTTATAGATGTGTGTTAGAGTTGAAAACAAGAGCCGATGCTCTATGTCTAATGATAGGCTATGTATACATCTTTAGTATGATTTGATACATATTTATTCTGTTACTTACAGGCCCAATTTGATGGGAATGGAAGCATGGAAGCCTGAGCCTGGAAGCTCAGCCTCAGAAAAAAAGAAAAAAAAAAGGCAAACAAGCTGAGCTTGAGAAAAAAAGAAAAAAAAAGGCAAACAAGCTGAGCCTGAGAAAAAAAGAAAAGAAAAAGGCAAACAAGTTGAGCCTGAGAAAAAATAAGGCAAACAAGCTAAGCCTGAGAAAAAAAGAAAAAAAAAAGGCAAACAAGCTGAGCCTGAGAAAAAAAGAAAAAAAAGGCAAACAAGCTGAGCCTGAGAAAAAAAGAAAAAAAAAAGGCAAACAAGCTGAGCAAGAAAAAAAAGGCAAACAAGCTGAGCAAGAAAAAAAAGGCAAACAAGCTGTGCCTGAGAAAAAAAGAAATCTTGTTCATTCAAGTTCGACTACGCACAATTATGCCTTTTTTTTCTTAGGATTTTATGGTACATTTATATTGTAACTAAACAATAGAATATTACTGATAAGCAAATATTCACTTGACTGTTGTTTTGGCATGTATTTGCATTTTGATGAATTCTTAATCCTTGTTGCTATATTTTGATGAATTCTTACTCCTGAAAGTCAAGCATCTTTAAGGCGCATTCTCGCTGGATACTCTTTTCGAGATTCAAATGTTGGGTACTGTCAGGTACTCTACAGCCATTATATGTATAGAAAGTGTTGGTTTATACTTTTCATTATATGTAATAGGCATAGCATTAGACAAGAAATGTCTGATAGAAATAAATTTTTTGTTTGTTATTTGGTATGCTGATTTTCTTTGTAAATTTATGTATTTCTTGGTAGTTTTATTTAAGTAAATTTATTCAATTTCATGTTAATCTTCCAAATAGGTTATAGATGTGTGTTAGGAGTTCAAAACAAGAGCCGATGCTTTATGTCTAATGCTAATGATAGGCTGGGTATACATCTTTAGTATGATTTAATACATTTATTTTGTTTCTTACAGGCCCAATTTGATGGGAATGGAAGCCTGAGCCTGGAAGCCTCAGAAAAAAAGAAAAAAAAAAGGGCAAACAAGCTGAGCCTGAGAAAAAAAAAAAAAGGCAAACAAGCTGAGCCCGAGAAAAAAAGATAAAAAAAAAGGCAAACAAGCTGAGCCCGAGAAAAAAAGATAAAAAAAAAGGCAAACAAGTTGAGCCTGAGAAAAAATGATAAAAAAAGGTAAACAAGCTGAGCGTAATAAATTTGCAACAACAAGGGATGGTGTGTGGAAGGTAAGATTATTATGACGCCATTTTTGTCATGAAGCTGATGCTACTAAGAAAAACTTGTCCGCTACTGCAGTTGACTTGGGCTTATTGTAATTGATTCTGGATTGACTTCTTCCAGACCTCTAATATAATTTGAATAAGCAAAAATTGCAAATGAATATATAACTGATGAGTTTGTCCTGAATGAACATTGGTGCAGGCTACACCTTTACTTCTGACTGTAGCTGTCATTGAGCTAAGTGATATCGCATTTGCTGTAAGTTCCTGTGTTTATTATGACCAACTTTTTTGCTTGTCTTAGTTATAAAAACAATTGTGTTATCATATTTACCAAGTTCACATTATTGGGTAATATTTGTAGGTTGACTCGATACCAGCTGTATTTGGAGTTACACGAGACCCCGTCATAGTTTTCTCTTCAAACTTGTTTGCTATTTTAGGTAATTTTGTATTATTTACGCTTGTTCATTAGGGATCTTGTTTTCTTCTATCTTTTGATAAGCTTCCGTTTTAAAAAAAATCAATTAATGCCTCCTTTTGATTTCAAAGTTGTGGCTGGTTGGAAGCAAATCAGCTTACAAGTTGGTCAGGCCCAATAAATAAACCAGTTTAAAGTGATTCATGTTTTTTTATAAATTGGTCTACCTAAAGTTGAAGCTTCCGAACAAATTTTTTTTTTTTTAAAACTGGTTCTACCTATAAAAATAGGAAAAAATTAGTCTCAGGTCAACATGAGATAAGAGTTTCTCAAGTTAATTTTTAAATTGTGGGCCCTCCCAATATTTATATTGGGTGGGACTGCAAAGAATAAAAAAACCATTGTAAAAAATAGAGCCCCATAACTTTTGGGTCCATTTGGAGATGTGGATTCCCTTCATCAAGACATTTATAATATTATTTTCCAATCAATGGTCAATATTGCATTTTTAAATTTGAGATCCTAGAGGTATAAGATAGGTTTGGAACTAGTTAGTGTAAGATAACCAAGTTTCCCAAAAGCTCGAGCGGTTAGGAAGTAGAAATCTTATTTATTTCTTTTATAATCTAATACCCCCCTCACGTGCAAGCATCTATAAAGCACGGCACATGGAACATAATTAGGGTATAAATGCCTCCAACGTCATTTGGACCCAGGACCTCTTGTAAGACCTCCTGGAACCTAGAGCTTTGGTACCATGTAAGATAGATAAGTTTTCCAAAAGCTCAAGCTGGTAGGAAGTGGAAATCTTTTTTTTTATTTTTTATAGTCTAACAGTTGGTACTTAAAGATCCACTTTGATGACAAGGGTTTAACAAATTCCAAGCCATCCCTATAAGTGGGGCTGATCAATTTAACCTCATCAAATTTCAGCTGTTGTTTTAGGTTCGAATTTTTTACCAACCTTGATGAATGGGGCCCACTCGTCCAAATGGGCCTTAACTTTGCAAGGACCATACCCACGTGATTGCCACTCATCCCCCTGGTCCATACCCCTTTTGATGGTAGGCCCCACAAAAGAGGGATCTCCAAAAAATCAACCTCAGAAATTTTCTGAGGTTGACCTGAGTACCTCTTCTCATAAAAATATTAGAAAAATGTAATTGATTATTTAAATCAACCTTGTTTGCTTATTATGTTCTTTTTGGCTTTGTCACAACTTGTGCGCCCCACCCACAGTGTAGGCCATTGGGATCCACCCTGGAACCTCTTCCTCAACCGGAGGTGATCCAACCAGCTTAATGAGGCTGGTCTGGCAATATCTTTTTGTATTGTTGGCACAATTACGTAGCCACTTTTGCATTCAAATAAGTTTTAACAGCATCAATAGAAGTTTTAAAAATGTATTTGGACCATGTAGATTTGGCCAATTCAATTTTTTTGCTTTGTTGGCCAATTTAAATTTTTTTTAGGTCAATTCACATTGTATCAGGTCTGTTCAGACCTGGTCAGCATTTATCTGCCAGGATCTGTTTGGTCAGGCTGTATATGGAATTGGATGGTCGGATCTACTAGTCAAACTATCAGATATGAACTCCTGGCATTTGATTGGCATATATTTACTAAAAAAAAGGAATTAATTTGAAACAGTTTCATTTATTTCATGTGGTTTTTCAATTTCATCGACATGTGATTTATCTACATATTATTTTCTCTCTCTTGACTGTGCAAATTATTCCCATTTTCTGGATTTTACGGATCTCCTTCCAACATTTTTTTAGTTCTAAAATATTTCTAGTTTGGTAACTGTTTTACCGTTTCAGCTGCAAGGCAATAGTGTTTTCTCCCCTATACAACTTAACCCTAAGATGTATCTTGATGTGATGTGCCTCAACAATTTGCCATGCCATACTGTTCAATTTTTTGTCATAACGTTACTAGATAATCTATATCGAGATAAAGTTATCTGAATTTTTGTAACTTAAACTGTTTAAAGAAATATTTTCTTGGTGTCATATACTTATATAACTGTTGGGCTGTTAGACTGAGTTCTGCTAATGTATGCAAGAGCCAATTGTAAGCGCAAAGTCCTATATATTCACTGGCCTCTATTTTTCAAGGGGATGAATGGTTATTGAGGCTCCATTATGACTGCAATGCAGGTTTAAGGTCACTGTACACATTGATTAATGAAAGCATGTTGGATTTAGAATACTTGCAGGTAACATTGTAAAGCTGCTTCTCAAGGATTTTTAGGGTCTAGGGATAACTCTTAAGACAAACCTCTCATTGAATAGAAATGATTTTAAAAGGTTTGACTGACTTGAAGGTGTGAAATAAACAAGAAAAGATCACTTGTAACAGAGAGTTTGAGACACAAGAAAGAAGAGGTACAAATCAGCTCTAGATCAAAGAAGGGTTTTTCTCGAGCAAAATAAGTCTCTATTACTTTGGTTTTTTTTGGAAACACTCTATTTATGCATAGGGTATTTTGGTTTTGGTGTTTAAGGTAAGTTTGAATTTAAATTGGCATGTTTCAAAAAATTGCCCTGTGAGTAGATTGAACTGTAGATCGATTGACCTATGTAGATTGAAGTAGAATGTAGATCAATTGAGCAGTAACTTACTGTGAACTGCTGGAAATAGGTAGATCGTTTGATTGATTGACTTATAGAAAACTTAAGTTGCAGTCCAAATTCAATTTTGACTCTTTCTAACTCCTTGGATAGATATACTACTGTGTAAAAAGACAAAATCACCCTTTATTTGAGGTGTGTCATGGATCACTTGTGCTCATTGAACAATCTTCCTATGTAGCATGTTTTTATTGAACTTCGGCATCTTCAAATTTCAAAAGCGCTTCAAGCTCATCTTGATCTCTTAAATTAACCCTAATAGATCTAAGATACAAGATAAATCCAATAGTGATTTTGTTATGGAATTTGCCCATACAAAACTCCATGCAGTAAGCCATTTTGAACTTATTGGTTCATAACAATTGGTATTAGAATTTTCTAGTAGGAGTATGTTAAAACTTTCAGTGTCCAAGGATGAGCACTTTGAAAAGATAAATTAGCTATTGGAAAGAGCTAGCCAATCAGCTCACATGATGTTAAAATGATGAAAAACAATTGTTGGCAACAAAGGAAGAAGATCAGCTGATTGATGAAGATGCACCAAAGGAGGCACATGTGGTCCAGTCAGAAGAGAAGGCACAGTTTCATCCAGCCCGGTGGCCACCACCTTGATGTGCTTCCATGGCAGAATCACTGGCGGGAGCCTTTCCTTAATGTATGGCAGCGGCTTGCTCTGCCCTATTGCTGCACTGCTGCTAAAGACACCCTCTTTCAAGATGGCTAGATCACCATCCTCCTGAAGTCAATAACCTCCGACATTGTTGTATCTACACTTTACACCAGTGATTTCCATACCACAACAGCCACTGGCTTGAGCGGAAAAAAGTGGGATGCTATAACCCATGTATTTCACGTGTGTGCTCAATTAAGTCAACAAAAGTGCATGCTTCTCGAGAGTTGATAAATGTGGCTAATGAGTCAGTGAGAGTGTGCTAGTAGTGACTCAACTAGTGTATACTACTAGTGAGTAAGAAAGTGTTGGCTAGTTATTACCTATGCTAGCCTAGATGATAGGCATATGTTAAAGAGTCTAATTATGGGTCTGCTTTAGCCTAGTCTATATAATGGCCATATGGCCTCAACTTGGAGATTATGAAATGACGTATGATCTCTCTCTCTCTCTCTCACACACACACACACACACACAACCCCTCAAGATCACTCTCTTTCTCATAGTTCGACTTTCCTTTGTCCCTCTTTTCCATCCATTATCCTCCGATTTCATCTTGATCTTCTCCTTAACCCCATCAATTTCCCTAAATGGAATCCTTGAGTTTTTTGGCTCATAATATAAGCACTTCTACAACATCATTAATTAAGGTCCACGCCTTTGATGTCTTTCCATCTATGATGCACAGGTGTAGTGCTGTTGACAAAGGTTGGGATGATATTGATAATTATAAAGTTAAGGTATAATTCTCATCTATAGTCTGTATTTTATGCAAATTGTGAACTATGTACATTCACCCAAACACTATATACAACACAGTGTATAGTATAACAATATTTTAGGAGTAATACCAGGAAATTGATGAAGTTGCTGTTACCGGTTCATCCTTAAAATAATGAATAGAGGCTGGTTTTATTAGGGCTACATTGTGGCTACACCAGGAACATTCTCTAATGTGACTGTTTGATAACGGACTATTTACTGGAAAATTGAATTAGTACTGGAAGAGATGTTTGACAGTTCTAAACTTAAAAGTTTTTTGATTCAGGCTGATTATGGCCTGAATAAGCAAAAAATAGGAGGATAAAACAATACAATAGGGGAATAGTAGAATAAAAATCACTATTCTAATGCCAGTCCAGCCTATGTTGTGCTGGTTAGATCTCTCCCTGTTGAGGGTGAGGTCCCGTGGTTGAATCCCTGTGCTGTATGTGAAGAGTACGTGCATTTTTTACCTATAAAAAAATAGATGTTTTACCAATCTGAAATTGAAGTATCTCAATGCTGGGCTATACTCTGTTTTTATGCGTATTCACTACCCCCATACTTTAAGAATTAGTATAATTTGAACTTCTCAATCAATACAGTAACCAATTGACATTAGGATTTAGGAATATCTCAGTCCTTTTTGTTTTTAAAATGTATTCACTACCACCAAACTTTAAAGAGTTAGTATAGTTAGGAATTCACTATCAATACTATAACGAAACCATGTTAGGAATATTCTAAAACGTCCTTACTGTCTAGTTAAAATAGGAAAATACGAACTGATTTGACAGATTCCTAGCTCTGATCAATTTTCAAATACCTTAAAATTTAAAGGTTCTCAAATTAAACCTTTAATTTCACTAGAACTCCAATCTAATTCTGGGAATCCTTCTAATAACATCATGCAATCACAATGAGGCAGTTCTGAAAGTCGCACCCAACTTTTCCCTGCTAGTTCAACGGAATTTAATGACATCTGTTTTACCTATTTTGTTGCTATTTAAATCTATCTAATACTCCCTGTGTCAGTCTTCTAAACCCAGTCCACTGCTCCAATTTTCTTGGAGCTAACATGGACAAATATGATAGGCTGTCTTGCTGTGGAGGGTGGACAACACATGGGACAAGTGATTAAAACGGAAGGGGCAATGGAGGATTGCGTGGAGGGCCCATAGCATTGCTTGCAATAAAATTACTAATGTTGTGTGGAAGTTTTTTAATCTGCTGCTAAAATCTTTGCGGTTGTTGTAAATAAATGTACTGCAGAAAACAAAGGTCTCAAAATTAATGTCCTCTTCCTTAGTTTGAACACATTACGTGATTTCATCTTATTTATAACTTATTTTGTATAGTTTCTATATTTTGCAAGATTATTACGAATGTAAACTGAATCTATTTTTCTTGCAAAATGTGGAAACTACAAAAAAATGTGGTTATATTGTTTAACCACAAAGCAAAAAGGAAGGGTAATCAAACTCAAATATTCTCGTTTTCTTTTCGAAGGTTTGAGAAAATGATATCTAGTCTCTACCTGACTTGAAATGTAGGCTGTGTCATGTCTGAAAAATCAAAGGTATGATGAAGGGGAACATGCCACCCAAAAAAGAATGATGTCTTCATGTTCATCTGTACTATTAATATATTTATTCATGCATTTTTACCCCTCTTGCAGCCAGCAATAGGAGTCGTTCTGGGTTTCATTGGGTGTAAAATGATCCTGGATTTCGTTGGTTAAAATTTTCCTTTTCTCACATCAGTGCTGAGGAATTGGAATTGTATTTTACTATTTTCTTTTGAAGTGGTTATGCTTGCTGTCCACTGGCTTGCTTCTTAAAATTGTTTACCATCCTTCTTTCTTTTTCAAATTTGAAAGTTGGTATTTACAAAGTGATTTGAGTTATTCTCTTTTGCAGGTTACCATGTAACTACTGAGGCTTCTTTGGGTTTTGTTGCCGCTAGCCTAACTGCTGGAGTTCTGTTGAGTTTGGTGAAGAAATCTGATAAAAAACAATAGAAGTCAATCTGGTGAAAACAGCAGCCTGAATGTGTTTATGTGCTTTGCATTCTGCTGTCTTAGCATGTCTCGTTGCATACTTTTGTTTAAAATAATTTTTTTTCAGGACTGGGAGGTGAAACGATGGTTAGCAAGCTCCAGTGTTAGGCGGTTGACTGATCAGCCTGGTTATAATCGATTGTGATCTGGTCCTTTTTTTTTTACCTGTAGTTCGATTTTGATTAAAAAATGTCATTTAATTATTCTGGGTAAAGAGTTGACAATTTTGTCTTATTTTCTTTGTTGAGTTTTTGACTGATTGAAGAATGAATTAGATTTTGAAGAATTGACCATACATTTTCAAAGGCGAGAAACTTCGTATTTGCATTTTCGTTGAATTCTTGTTTACAGCCTAAGTGCCTTCAACCAACCACATGTGATTTTAAGTCTTGTATGGGACTTGTCCACGGGAAGACTTTTTGTGTATTGCCGACTTGATTTCTTCCGCATTGTGTATTGCCGACTTGATTTCTTCCGCATCATTTATTAACTCTGGCTGCGTGTCACCTCGGCCAAGCAGGGCAGCCAGTGTGTTATGAACTTTTCTATTAAATGGTTAAAACATCTTAATCAAAATTAGATGTCTGGGCATTCTTTACATTTAATAATAGAATATTACTTATGGAGTATTATCAGGAAGGTAGCCATGGATACAGACCCAGAAAAGAAAAGAAAAGAAAGGAAGTGCCTATTGTTGGGATTGTTACATAAATGAGGGTAGATTGAATACAATTTATAATTAATATGTAAATTATCATATATAAATGTATTAGTAAATATATTAGTTAAATATTAAAAAGAAGAGAAATTTGAACTTGCTTTGAGGTGTGTTATATGTTATTTTTGTTATATGTTATTTTTGAAATAGATGTCGCTTTTTCTTGCACAAGTGTTTGATTGTGTTTTGTTTTTTTGATATAATGAACCATGTTTTTTAGATATAATGAACCACACTGCTTATTTGATAGTGCACTTTTACACATACAGATTGGATTTCGATCAGGGTAGACTCTATTATTTAGTTACAAATTCTAAGTTCAAAGAAAGAAGAAGAAAATAGGTTTTAAAATCTTTCTCATAAAAGAAAAAAAAGATGGGAAGAAGAGTCATTTTGTCTTTGTGCAATCACTTGGTTTGTCTCGTCGTTTCTAATAAAGAGACATTTTTTCACATAGTCGTTGTCGGTTCATGAAATAAAGAGGTGTAACTTATCAAGCCAAAATGCATATTTATCACAAAATAACCGTCACGACGATCAAAGCGCATTCCAGTTTTAACTTTTGGTCAAACAAAACGATGCAGCTTTCTTCCTGGTTTTATATCAAGTCACATGTTCAACAATCCTCACCATGACTTATAGAAAACTAGTCCACAAAAATTCATAAGACATAAGAAAGAGACACTGAGTAATAGTATTCTACGTTTTCGGCGATAGGTACCTTGCGGGTTTGAACTTATACCTAGTTTGGTAAGCTGTCACTCTCACAAGTTTGAAGTGAACTAAGTCTTGAACTTAAACCTTAAAGTAAGAGCTTTGACAAACCTAACAGTTATGACTCCCTTTTTGAGATCATTCGGGGTAGCGCTTTACGGACATATGTCTTGTATCTTTTCATGAGTTGTATATTAGAGAACAAGCCCACGTTCTCTTTAACTGCACCCTCAGTGACATTCATATAGGTGACAGTCTCAAAGGGTAATATGCATAACAATTCCCTGCTATATAAGCCTTGACTTCATTAAAACTTTTGTCAACCTGGTTCATATACATTAAGAGCACTCTCATCTTAACATAGAAATGAACTGTTGTGCATGATGCCTAGACTCTCTTTTTATTACTTTATTGCATTGAACTATTTATTTGTTATTGTAGTATTTTATTATCGTACTTGTTGGTTCAGTTAGTGGCCTGAGATAGCCGACCCACTAATTGGATTATATTGTAAGAACTGGGCCAGTCTAGTTCAGCTGGTTCAGTTCCCTAGGATGGTTGTCTCCTATTTGGGGCGGCCTTGACTCTTGTTTGGTTTTTATGCAAATTATGATTTTTAGTCTCTCTCCTTTCTTCAATACTTCTCCCCTTTCCCTGTGCAATTCTCCTAGGTAATGATCGTGCCTGCATCGGGCACATCATTGATATCAGAGCTTTTGCGATCCCCAGCCATGGCTTGTGGCAAATAGGCTGCTGTGCAGGAGGCGCCTTTAGAGAAGGAGGCACCAGCGCCATCAACAGCAGACAACCCGAAGGCCAATTCCGTGGTCAGCAATGCCAAGCTGTTAGAGATTCTCTTGGCGGTGCAAACCCTTACTGCAGACTTCGCTAGCATGAAGGTACAACAGGCCGCCTTGGAAGTGCGCATCCCTCCTCTTTGGCCTGTACTAGTTGCTACTACTTTGGAGAAGGGTGGGACCTTACAGCCTCCAGAGCCGATCCTCCCCGACCCCCCAGTGTCTGCTAGCGTCAACATAGGACTATAGCCCTACCCTGTGCGCTATGGCGCTGGCAAGCTAGTGTTGGAAGACACCAGACCTAGGACATGCGAGGCATGCTAGGTGTTTGTGAAAATGCCCATATGATGTCGCCCCCTCCTAACCAGTTCCAGGACGCTGAAGAGGAGTGGGACGAGTTCCCTAGGCATGGTGGAGGACAGCGAGGGAGCGCTGAACCACGCCTTGCTCGCCTGCAGTTACCTCGCTACAATGGGGATGACGATCTGGTGGAGTGGTTGTATAAGGAGGAAAAATTCTTCACCTATCAAGGGACGCACTTTGAGGCTGAATGCTTGCTCATCGCAGCCTTTCACCTGGATGGCGACGCCTCAGACTGGTTCCAAAGTTTTGAGAAAGAGGTGCGCTATCCGACCTGGGCAGCCTTCTCCGACGAACTCTGTGTTCAGTTTGGGCCTAATGAGTTTCAGGATTTTAATGAGATGTTGTCATCCCTGCGCCAGACTACCACCGTCCGTGCATACTATACTGAATTCATGAAGGTGGCTAACCGGTTGCCCGATTGGCCGATGGCCACCTTGGTGGGCATCTTCAAGTGCGGCCTCAAGCTGGAAATTTCGGAAGAGATGAGGCACTTTCCATGTGCCAACATGCGGGACATGGTGCGGCACGCTTGCATCAAAGAGGAAAACTAGCCAGACAGCGCAGAGGAGGGCGGCTTGGACCATTTGCTCGGTTTGTTCCCAGCGCCAATTCCTTGCCCACGCCCCCCAGCAGTTCTACAATTGGTAGGCCAAACTAGCCAACTGCTCCTGCAGGTCCTATTGTGCGACGCCTCACACCAGCTCAAATGGAGGAACGTCGTTCGAAGGGATTATGCTTTCGATGTGAAGAGAAATTCATGCCCGGGTGCCGCTGTTCTATTAAGGGCAGCCTGCTGGAGGAAGAGATTGACGAAGGGGAAGAGGGTTCCGATGGCTCTGCCTTGTCCGCAATTGAAGAGCTCTTACCGGAGATATCAGTGCATGCATTTTCTGGGGCCTTTACGCCTTGCACGATGCGCGTCCAGGGGTTTCTCAAGCACGAATAGGTAGCTATCTTGATCGACAGTGGTTCTACTCACAATTTTATTAATGACAGGGTTGCCCATAGACTTGGTTGTTTCTTATCGGACTCCAAACCCTTTGACGTACTGATTGGAGATGACAAGCACCTCTGGAGCAATGGGGTGTGTGCGCAAGTCACTTTGTCTGTACAGGGCCATTCATTCGTCACTGATCTCTTCCTGTTACCTACAAAAGGGGTGGACGTTGTGTTAGGCGTGCAGTGGCTACAGGAGCTCGGCGATGTTGTTTGGAACTTTCAGGAGATGTGGATGGACTTTGAACTCCAGGGGCAGCGCATCCGGTTGGAAGGCTCTAGGCCGGGCACTCTTCTCTCCGCCCTTCCTTCGAGCACCTTGTTCTAGTATGCCCCCCAAGGGCTCCTATTGCAGCAGCGTGCAGCCCTTAAGGTGTCTCAGGACAGCATACCGACCGATCTCCAAGAATTATTGACAGATCACCAAGACTTCTTCGCTGAGTCGCAAGGTCTTTTGCCTACCTCATGATCATCAGATTCCTATTACCCCTGGCACTGCCCCAGCCAATGTGCGTATATATCGGTACCCCCATATTCAAAAGGCAAAGATATGCTTTAGGTGGGAATCATTAGGCCCAGTATAAGTTCCTATTCGTTGCCGGTGTTACTCGTGCGGAAGGACGGTACATGGCGTTTCTGTGTTGACTACCGCGCCCTCAATGCCGTCATTGTGAAAGACAAGTATCCAATTCCGGTGATTGAGGAGTTACTCGATGAGTTGACAGGCGCTACTGTGTTTAGTAAGCTCAACCTGCGTTCGGGCTATCATCAGATCTTCATGAATGCCGCTGATGTGCACAAGACTGCCTTCTGGACTCACGACGGCCACTTCGAGTTCCTGGTTATACCGTTTGGATTGACTAATGCCCCATCCACATTTTAGTGTCTCATGAACAACCTCTTTCGTCCCTTCCTGCGCCGTTATATATTGGTATTCTTCGATGATATTCTGGTGTATAGCAGATCTTGGGCAGAGCACTTGACACACCTCAGGTCGGTCTTCTCTATTCTACGTGACAATTCCTTATTTCTTAAGCGTTCGAAGTGCTCTTTTGGCAGCTAACAGGTGGATTACTTAGGCCACATTATATTAGGGAATGGTGTGGCCACTGACCCAGCCAAGGTGGCCGCCATGATGTCTTGGCCTATCCCCAAATGTGTTCGGGCGCCCCGTGGTTTGCTAGGCCTCACTGGGTACTATCGGCGGTTAATTAGTCAATATGGGGAGTTGGCTCGACCTCTGACAGCACTGCTCAAGTGGGGCACTTTTGCTTGGACTCCGGATGCACATGAGGCCTTTGAGGGGCTGAAGCAGGCCATGGCTTCTACCCCAGTCTTGATTCTGCCTGATTTCAGCCGCCCGTTTGTGGTCGAGACGGATGCTTCAGGCACTGGCTTGGGGGCGGTTCTATTATAGGATGAGCATCCATCGCCTATTTCAGCAAGGCTTTGGCGGGCCGATCCTTGTCCCTGTCCGTCTATGAGAAGGAAATTCTAGCCATCATCCATGCGGTCACCAAGTGGCGGCTGTACCTATTGGGTCGTCGGTTCCTAATTCGCATTGACCATCAGTCCCTGAAGTATTTCCTTGAACAGCGGGTGTCCACTCCATCTCAGCAACAATGGGTCAATAAACTTCTAGGTTATGATTATGAAGTTGTTTATAACAAGGGGTCAGAGAACACAGTGGCTGACGCTCTCTCTCGCATACCTACCCCGGGTTTGTGCTTGACCTTCTCCACGCTCTCATGTCCTTTTATTGAGGAGTTGAAGCAGGCCTACTGCAGTGATGCCTTGACGCAGGCTTTGATCATTTCCCCCCAGACTGGTCCTGCAGCCCGTCCGTTTTACACTTGGCGGGATGATCTCTTATTTTGGAAGGATCAGTTGTGGGTTCCTGATGTCGCTGATCTTCACCGCCGCATTATATCGCATTTTCATGATTCTCCAGTGGCCGGCTATGAGGGGACATTCCGCACCTATAAAAGGGTCAGCCAGAGTTTTTATGGTTGGGGGTTCGTTGGGCTGTGCACGAGTATGTGACCGCTTGTGATATTTGTCAGCACGCCAAGGCTGTTACCACCTCTCCAGCCGGGTTGCTTCAACCCTTGCCCATTCTTGATCAAGTTTGGGAGGATATATCGATGGACTTTGTTGAGGCCTTGCCACTGGTACAAGGTAAGTCGGTGATAATGGTGGTGGTTGACCGACTGTCTAAGTATGCTCATTTTTATGCGTTGGGACATCCTTTCACTGCTAAGACCGTGGCTGATCTATATGTATGGGAGGTGGCGAAGCTTCATGGTATGCCTCGCACCATTGTTTTTGATCGTGATCGTATCTTCCTTTCTCAGTTTTGGCAGGAGTTCTTTGCCTTACAGGGTACGTCCCTTCATATGAGCACTGCTTTTCACCCGCAGACGGATGGGCAGACGGAAGTGGTTAATCGTTGTTTGGAGCAGTACTTGCGGTGCTTTACGATGACGTAGCCTCGCCATTGGCTACAGCTTTTTTTCATGGGCGGAGTGGTCCTATAACACTGCATATCACACGCGTGCAGGTTTCACTCCTTTTGAGGTGTTGTATGGCCGACCCCCACCTACTATTTTGTTGTATGTCCCTCATCGCTCTTCTGTGGCTGAGGTAGATTATATGCTCCAAACTCGCGATGAGGTCTTGCATCAATTGAAGATGCATTTGGCTGAAGCTCGGAACCGGATGAAACAACTATATGATGGACGCCGTACTGATCAGGAGTTTCAAGTGGGTGACTTGGTTTATGTATCTGTTTTACCACAGTGCCATACTTCTTTGTTTCAGCCCAAGCATTCCAAGCTCGCTCCCCGGTTCCATGGTCCTTATCCTGTGGAGGCACGCGTTGGTTTGGTGGCTTACCGCCTCTCCTTGCCGCTTGACTCCTTGGTCCATCCTGTGTTTCATGTATCCCGTCTTCACAGGTTTGTGGGTGACCGGATGTTAGCTGTGGATGCTCCGCCTATGCCTTTGATGGGTCTTGTTCTGCCCTCCGACCTGGCCCCTGCGTTTGTGCTTGAGAAGAGGCGGGTTCGTCGTTCAGGTCGCATTGTTACTGAGGTTCTGGTTTCATGGAGGGGTCAACCGTTGGAGGATGCGACCTGGATGTCTGAGGATGATTTCTTGGCTTGTTAACCCGCATGGTCGCCTTGCGGACAAGGAGACTAGCGGAAGCGTGGTGGAGTGTTGTGCACGATGCCCAGACTCTCTTTTTATTACTTTATTGCATTGAACTATTTACTTGTTATTGTAGTATTTTATTATCGTACTTGTTGGTTCAGTTAGTGGCCTGGGATAGCCGACCCACTAATTGAATTATATTGTAAGAACTGGGCCAGTCTGGTTTAGCTGTTTCGGTTCCCTAGGAGGGTTGTCTCCTATTTGGGGCGGCCTTGACTCTTGTTTAGTTTTTATGCAAATTGTGATTTCCAGTCTCTCCCCTTTCTTCAATACTTCTCCCCTCTCCTTGCGCAATTCTCCTAGGTACCGATCGTGCCTACATCGGGCACATCATGAACATACAATATTTAATAGTGCTCTCTCCACGTCACGCATCAGCTTGTTTTTACTCATTGAATCATCTTCGTGGGATCGCCATGTTGAGAGATTGGGTTGCTATTAACAATGACTTAATCATAGGCTTTCAGCCCCATTCCCTTAGATGAGTTAAAGATTTGCCCTACCAACAACCCTTTTGTAAACGAATCAACTAAATTATCCACTGAACATATGAAACTTAAGGTAATGACTCCTGAAGTAGTCAACTTGCGCAAGATTTTATACCTTAGTTCAATATACCTGGAGGACCTTTTATTATGATTCTTATTCTTAACCTTATCAAGACCTGATTAGCTATCACAGTGAATCAATATTCTAGGAATTAACTTATTTAACCAGAGTATATCTATTAAAAGATCCCTAAGCCATTCCCCCATTTTACCAGTTTTATCAAGAGCTACCAACTTTGCATCCATAGTAGACCTTGTTATCACTGTTTATTTTGATGATTTCCATGCAACCGCCCCACCACAATGTAAACACATAACCACTAGTAGCATTGGTTTCATCAGAATCTGATATCCAATTTGCATCACTGTATCCTTCTGATACAGTAGGAAATTCGGAATAATGTAATTGAAAGTTTACACTTCCCTTCAGATATCTGAATACTTTCTTAATGGCAGCCCAATTAGTTTCATTAGGGCTCTTAGTATATCTACTTAGTTTTCCCACAGCATAAGACTAGTCTACTGCAGTTAGCCAGATAACTCAAACTTCCCATTAACTGTGAATATCTAAGTTGTGATACACTTTTCCCACAATTTTTCTTTAGTCTTACACTCGCATCATATGGCGTATTGATAGGTTTTCTATCGAAGTATTCATACTTCTTTAGAATATTCTCCACATAGTGTGATTGACTCACAACTATTCCTTGAGAAGTCCTATCAATCTTCAAGCCCAGTATAACCTTTGCAAGACCCAAATCTTCCATATCAAAATTCTCATTAAGGAAGTCATTGACTTTATTGATATGATCCACATTATCACCAAACAATAATATATCATCCATATACAAGCATAACATTACATAAGAGTGATCAAATGCCTTCCAATACAAACATTTATCAGAAGTACAAACAACAAAGTTATTAAAAAGAAAAACATCATCAACCTTTGATGTCATTGTTTAGGAGCCTGTTTTAAACCATAGAGAGATCTTACTAACTTATATACTTTTCTTTCTTGACCATGAATTACAAAACCTTCAGGCTGCTTTATATAAATTTTCTCCTCTAATTCACCATTTAAAAATGCTGTTTTGACATCAATTTGATGAATTTTGAGGTTATAATGAGTTGCCAATGTAAGAAGCATCGAATTATAGTTATCATGGTCACAAGAGAATATGTGTCAAAGAAATCTTGACATTCTTTTTTACTATATCCTTTAGCCACTAGTTTAGCTTTGTACTTTTAATGGATCCATCAGGATAATATTTTCTTTTGAATATCCACTTTCATCCAATGGGTTTAAATCCTGAAGGTAGATTCGTTAAAACCCACATCCCATGTACGAGTATTGAATCTATCTCACTTTGTACCAGTTCCTTCCATAAAGGAGCATCGCTAGACGACATAGCTTCATTAAAAGTTAAAAGATCTTCATTCTCCACTATGAAAGTATAGAAGTCATCCTTAAAGTTCTTCTCTATCCTAATTCTCTTAGATCTCCTAACTTCCACATTAGTTCTCGAATCTTCCATTCTAGGAGTTGAAAACGATGAGACATCTTCTTTATGCACTATAGCCTTATTTTTTTTCATAGGAAACACATTCTCATAGAATGTTGCATCATTGGACTCCTTAATAGTATTAGGAGCATAATCTTGCCTATCAGACCCAATTACTAAGAACCGATAAGCTCTGCTATTTTGTGCAAAACCAATGAAAACTGCATCTGTAACAGCCACTTATATATATATATATATATAAGTATTATTATTAATATATCATCACAATGTTCGACATGCTCTGCCAACACTCATGTGTCCGAACACAATAGCCGTCAATGCAGATCACAGTCAGATATGTTTTATATTAAAAATGAGCATATCACGGAGTCATAGCAAAACAAAATATTATACATGTGCTTAAAAACATATTTCACACAACCATGGACTTAGATTCGTGGAGTTGAAGTTTTACAAGCCTTACAAGTCTTTGGGCATATCGTGCCCTAAATTTGCAATCATATAAATATTACATATTTTTCAAAATCAGCAAGCAGATAAAATATTCGGAACGCTACTCTTCCTTCACCTTTGCCCTCGCTGCATTGCCTGCCAAATCTGGGGGTGGGTGAGTATTTTAAAATACTCAGCAGGTTAATTTAAAATCTAATAGAGGTGCTAAGCAAAAATCCCTTTGAAAACCCTACGCATTTTCTTTAGAAACCTCTACCACGATAAATTATGCATAAAACAACCGGTTCTAAATCACAATAAAACCACAAGCCGTGACACCCTACGGCCTACCCTCGGTGCTCGTGGGGCAAACGAGGGCCACTTAGGGATAGAGCTTTCCCACGATGCTCTACCCTGTGCGCGCCACTTGCCGATTTATTTTTTCTCAGCGGGCATCATCACTCTATGATTATTCCAGGTTCTTAAGCCCAGGAAATAATCATCACATCATTCAAAATATAGAAATATTCATACTAAAATAGTTCATCACATAACATGTCTCACATAAATCAATCACATATGTTTAATCATGTTAAATCATGCGTAAAGAAGTTATACTAAGCACACGCTTAGAGTTTAAAGTCCCCTACCTTAACCCTTGGTTACAATTTTGTAATCGTAGAAGCCCCGAATAAAAAAACCGACCACACTACAACGTCCAGAACGTCAAATTCAATAGGAAATACCTTTTGAATCACTTGATTCGGACTTAAAATGGTTAAGAACAGAGGGAAAACGGGTTCAGAAGTAGAAAATGGGAAATCAGAAAAAAAAGGGCCAAACGCACTATTTAAAGGCGCGCGCCAGTGGGGCCCATGCGTGCCATGTCACATGTGCTTCCTGCAGTCGCGACACGCACGTGACTTGCATCGCGCGCGCGCCGCGCATGTCGCCCGGGCCCCATTGTGCCGTTCAGCGCAACAACGAGCATCACGCGGCCGGCCCACGGTCCCGCAGGCCCGGGTCCATGCGGCGCCGCCACTGCAGCACCGGCTGAAGTGGCTGACGCCGGCCATGTGCGTCAGCCAATATTTTTATAATAATTTTTTTTTAAAACACAAAAACTTTAAACGCGTGTACTTTCGTCGCCCGGACTCCGATTTACGCATTCTTTACACCGTTGGGCTCGTATCAACGAGCCCTACAAAACTAGACCCCACATAGGTAGGTTATCCCGTACTTTAATGTGGGTCCCACCCATATAGCACATTTCCTGAGGCTATAACTTTCGGCCCCGATGTCTGAATCGAGTGCTTCCAAAGCCGTTACACTCACTTTTCTACACTCTACCATAACCTCATAAGATTAAATATGTAATAAACTATAACTAATTAAAATAATGCTACCGACTCCAAAATTAACGTATTAGAAAACGTACTGAAAATTCAGGGTCGTTACAGCATTATAAGTTTTAGAACCTAGTTTATCCATCTTCACATTTAGGATTTTAACTTTAGCAAGACATCCGCAAACCTTAATGAACTTTAAATTTGGTTTTCTTCTTTTCATTAATTCATAAGGGGTTATATTTTGTCCTTTATGAGGCACACAGTTTAAGATTATACATGCTGAAAGAATTGCTTCTCCCCATAGATTTTTAGGTAAACCCGAAGAGGAAAACATAGAATTTATCATGTTTATAAAAGTTCTATTCTTTCTTTCATCTACGCCATTAGATTGAGGAGAGTAAGGGGTGTGGTTTCATGTATTATTCCTTGATCTTCATAAAATTTGCAAAATTTAAGAGAACAATACTCCCCACCACAATTAGACCTTAGTTTCTTGATCCGCCTCTCAGTTTGATTCTCAACCTCCATCTTATAAACCTTAAACTTCTTAAAAGCCTTATCTTTAGACTTAAGCAAGTATACATGACAAAATTTTGAATAATCATCAATAAAAGTAATGAAATATCTCATACCACCCCTAGTCAATAATCTATTCAACTCACAAATGTTAGAGTGAATTAAATCAAGCAAGCGTGTAGATCTAACAATAGATTTATATGGTTTCCTTGGTTGTTTTGCTTCAAGACAAACTTCAATTTATCAAGAGATTCAATATGCAATTTAGGAATCAAATCAAGATTCATCATTCTCTTAATGATTTGAAGACTCACATGTCCTAGCCTCATATGCCACATATCAAAAGAATCAACATAACAAATTAAAGAGACATCTACTTGAAATAAAGAGTTATTATAAGAAACCAAATTTAATTTAAAAAGACCATCACACACATAGCCTTTACCAACAAAAGTATCATGCCTAGTTATTATAACTTTATTTGACTCAAACACTAGTTTATATCATTATCTACTAAGAAGCACACCACTAACTAGGTTCTTCCTCACACTTGGCATATGCAACACATTATGGAGCTTCAGCGTATTCCCCGATGTAAACCAGATGTCCACAATTCCAACTCTATAAACTCTAGTCACAGAGGAGTTCCCCATCGTCATGTCCTATCCTTTACTTCTTGATAGAAAGAAAAAGAAGAAACATTAACACCAATGTGAACAGTTACCCCTGTATCAACCCACTAATCAGTAGGTTCACATGCCAAGTTAATTTCAGAATTAATTATTACTAACCTGTCATCTGAAATAACCACATTAGCCTGAGCAGAAGATGCAGCCCCACCATGTCTCTGGTCCTGGCCTTTCTTCTCTTTGCCCTTGTTTACAAAATATTCAGGTTTTCCACAGACCTAGCAAACTTTCAACTTCTTGTCCTTTTAGATATTTAAACCAGGTTTGAGAGGCTGATTTTTAAATTTCTTGTTCTTCTTCTTGTTACCAAAAAACTTGGGTTTCCCTTCCACAATATTAGCTTGAGCACTATCATTGGCTATTGAAAAAGAACCTTGCAAGACTTTCATCTTACCCCTGTATTTCTCTTTAATTTGAATGGTCATAATCAAGTCATCAATGGACATTGCGTCCCTCTTATGCTTCAAGGTAATTTGAAAATCCCGCCATGAGGGTGGCAGTTTGTCGATAAGAGCAGGGACTTGGAGCCTCTCGTCAACGGGAATTCCTTTCCCAATGATCTTAGCTACCAAATTCTATATTTCAACTACCTGGTCTCTAACAGATTTGTTATTAACTATCTTATAGTCAAAATATTCTCCCACAACATACTTTTCTTCCCTTTCATGCTCTTTTCCATATTTTTTATTAAGAGTATCCTATAATTCTTTGGCAGATTTAGTGTTCACATGCAAATCATATAGTTCATTGCTCAAAACACTAAGAATTTGACCATGACACAGTTCATCATCTTGTTTGAATTTCTCACTATTGTGAGTCTTAGAAATTCTAACATAAGAAGAACTAGTAGTCTTATCAGATTCAAAAGACATAGTTTTATCAGCAACAGTATCAGAAACCACATAGAATATGTTCACTTGTGTTAGCCAAAATTTCATCTTTGTCTGCCATCTCATGAAATTTTTTCCATCAAACTTCTCATATTTTAGAGATTTGTCAACACCCATAATTGCAATAGTATTCAATCAACACAATCAAAATATCTGTTTCAAGATTGTTGGGATTATCACATAAATGAGGGCAGATTGAATACAATTCACAATTATAATGCAAATCATCACACATAAATATATTAGCAAATATATTAATTAAATACCACAAATAAGAGAAATTTAAACCCGGTTCAAGGCGCATTACACGCTATCCTTGAAACAGATACACCACCCTTTGTGCACAAGCATTCGACCGCATTCCGTTCCTGAGATACAACAAACCACACTGCCCGTTTGATGGTGTACTTTCACACAAATAGACTGGATCTCGATCAGGGTAGACTCTATTGCTCAGCCACAAATTCTAAGTTCAAAGAAAAAAGAAGAAAAGAGGTTTCAAAATCTTTCTCATAGAAGAAGAAAAAGACCGGAAGAAAAGAGTCGTTCTGTCTCTATGCAATCTCTCAGTTCATCCCGTCGTTTCTGATAAAGAGACATTTTTTTAGTTATTTTCGGTTCATAAAATAAAGAGGTGCAACTTATCAAGCCAAAACACATATTTATCACAAAATAACCGACATGGTGATCAAAACGCATTCCCGTTTTAACTTTTGGTCAAACAAAATGGTGCGGCTTTCTTCCTGGTTTTATATCAAGTCACACGTTCAACACCTATTAGCCTGGTTGAGTAGTTCGGTTGAATTGGTCTAGTTGCTTGCGAGAATGCAAATTATGATTCTTGGGTTATGTATTACACACAAATTATTATTGATCTACGAAACTAAATAAAATTTGGAAAGAAAAAAAAAATCAAAATTAAGCCAAATTGTAGGAATAATCACTGTAGTGAGATCTCTACGGACTTGGGAAATGCAGGCCTTGTCACAGAAAGGGAAAGCTTATATTCGTCAAAAAGGGTGGATGAAGTATCCGATCTGGATTGGTGCATAAAGCCGCGGTGCGGTATCTTACGTCAAAGATGGATGACAGGCAGTGATTCAACAACCGCAGTCTGAAAGTAGTGACCGGTTCCAATGTATTTGTGAAATAGGCTTTAAGTTAACAACTAATTAAACGCTTCAACAGTAGGAAAATAGTAATAATAGACTAAGAAAAGAGGAAAGATTATTAAAATAATTTTATTAAATAAAAAACTTCTAATTGTGAAGAGAAGATTTTAATTACCAAATAGGTGCCATGCCATGGAGGCACCAATGTAGCAAGTTGCACTTGCACTGATTTTTTTTGGGTGCTTGCGTAATTTCAAGAGTGTTGAAATTAGAATGATTTGCATGATATTGAATTCATTACTTGAAGTGATGAAATCACTATACTTGAGTGTGACCAAATTTAGGGACAGAACTAGGATCTTGTGGCCAGTGATTGTTGGAAAATTAGTTTTAGAGGATAGAGATATTTTCATAACAAAAATACTTACAAAAACTCATATAAACCTTTTGATTGGATTTCACAAGTAGGTCTTACATAAAGTTTACATGACCTCATTTATCTAAATTAATTAAAATTCATATGGGAGTTTTTTGATGTGTATTTTTGATGTAAAAATATCATTTTCCTTTTAAAAAATTGTCACTCAATGCCAAATTTTTTGTCTAGCATTAAATTTGTAGCTTGAAGTGAAAAGATCACCCTACACGTAAATTTGTTTGGCCTCCTTCTCAAAAGTCTTCTAACATTGAATTTGTCACTTTGAGTGATGAAATTCTAATTTTTATTTAACTTTGTAATTGCAATTGATGAAATTATTTTTTTTCCGACTTTCTATATTGCACGTGATGGAATTAATTTCTTGTTTAATTTCTTCACTGCAAATGATCAAATTAAATTTTTTTATCTAATTTCTTCAATGCAAGTGACAAATTCGCCTAAATTTTGCAAAAAAAAGCTAAGCAGATGCCAGCTTGCCCTATTGGTGCCTAGGTGGCATAACAATTACTATCAAAGCACACGTTTGGTAATTAAAATTCTCTCTCTTCCCATTTAGAAATTATTTTTTTAACTAATATTTTTAATAGTTTTCCCAAAAAAAATAATAAAATTTACATCACAAGGATGATGGAATTTAATTGAACATTAATTCTTAGAACACAATTCACGGCTATATTATGGGCATTCAAATATTCATCCTTGCCATAACACCATTCCCGCAATTATTTTCTCTTACCTCTGGTAAATATCTTTTAATTTCCACATCTCACAAACTAGTTGAAACTACAATATAAATACTGTTTACTTCCCAACAGATACTGATTTAATTAGAATATGCAAGTAAAGCCTGTGAACGTCGTTCATACCGAAAACCATTCTTCTTGGAGTCATCAGCAGACCAGACAAAGATCCCACCAAACTTTTCCTGAGCCTTAAGCCTATTACAAGCAGTGAAGAATCCCCCATTAGGAGACAGCCCCCCACTTCCATCACTCATGAAACTGGCCAACACCTTCCCTCCCTCATAATTGGACTGTTGTTCATTAAAATAGCTCAGGAACTGAGACACTGTAGTCCCCTTATCATATGCATAGAACTGGAAGTTGACATAGTCAATAAGGTGTCCATACTTCCTCCACAGAGCCAAGTAATGGCTCTGGACTTGGTCATCAGCAAAGGGAGCAATGGATGCAAATGAGATAACCCCATTCTTCTTAAGGGTACCGACCAGCTGCCCAATGCACTCAGCAAATGTGTTTGGATCTGAACGGAAGTGCTCATAATCAATGTCTACACCGTCCAAATTGTAGGCTTGGATGATCTGGGTGAGTGAGGAAACTGCATTTCCTACCCATGAGTCCACAGAGGAAGGATTGAAGTAGGCATAGCCATCGCCCACACTGTCACCTCCTAGGCTCACAGCCACCTTAACGTTGCGGTGGCTCTTCTTTATGGACCGGACTTGGCTGGGGCTGAGGATAAATATCAGAGTCCAAGAAGATGTTGAAGTTGCCATTGGTGGGGGAGGGGGAGCTGGAAGTGGTATAGTCAATGGCAAAGGAGAGGATGAAGTGAAAGTCGACGACGGGGTTAATCGGCACGTCGGAGAATTGGACGTTCTTGAACTCGGCGCCTATGTACTCCCGGAAAAGGTTGGACGTGGTTGCTTGGGTGAAGGGAAGAGAGATGATAATGGCCTGAAGGGAGATGAGTGACATGATGAACTTAGACAATTTCACTAGGAGAGAAGACGTGTGGGAGGATTGGTTGATTTAGTCTGTTTAGTGCGTGAAGTAATGGAGAAGTGCAAAGGAAGGGAGGTTGGTGATTTATACGAGCTGAAATGCAGGGGAAGTTGTGGTGGTCGTTGTATTATCCTTTGACCTTTATTATCAACAACGCTAGTTCCTAGTTGTTGTAATTAATGACGCTACCTCACCCGGCCCGCTTTGCGTATGTATTTAAGGACAAGATGTATGGTTAAAGTTGCTAACTCCTCCACCGTCAGATCATAGTTAATAGTTAAAGTTGTAACTCCTTCACCGTCAGATCATAGTTAATAGTCGGAACCAGGAATTATAACCTTCATTAAGAATTTTTCTTCTAAATGGCCGTCCTAATGTGGCATCTAATTTTTTTTTAAATCAACAATGGCAGTCGTCATCCAAGCGGTAATTAATGACATCACCCAGTTGGCTTCAGTCGGATTCGATGTATTTAAGAAGAAAATGTATGGCCAGAGCTGCAGCTCCAACTCCCATGACTATTAGATCATGGTGATAGTGAGCTCTAGCTCTGGCTAGTGTTTTTTCTTTTAAGAGATGGTAATTTAAACCCAATTCGACTCAAATATGTTAAAACATGAACTTGGACAGACCAAACCTATTAAGAATATAAAAAATATATTTAATCTTTGCTTTACCCATAAATAATTGAGTTTAGGGGTTTATCTTCAAAATAAAAAGAAAAACATAAAAAATCTAATATTTATAATTTTAGTATGGTCAAGAGGGTTAGATTACCTAAAATCCACCTAAATAATTCTTCGGGATCAAATTTGAAACTTAAACATGACCCTAATAGGTTAAGTCAGGTTTCCCTATATACTCAACCCCCAATGGCATCCCTAGGAGTAACTACCAAACAAAATGAAATACATAGGAGCTGCTACACAAATACAAAGAAAAGACTTGTACTAAAGCTTGAGATCCCAGATTACACACAAAGAGTGCAATATGAGCAAAGATGAAAACACCCACATAAACTGCCATTGTTGCACTAAAAATGCCAAAAGCATTTCACAAGGGCCGGATGTCTAATGGAAGAAGAGGTAAGAAAGAACAACATGAGAGGAGACCATGGGAGATGAGTGAGAAGAAGCAAGTGCTAAAGAGAATAGTGAAGGGAAAAGAGAGAGGAGAAAAACATAGAGAAGTGGAAAAAAAGAAAAGTAGCTACTCAAAGAGACTGAGGGGTAGAGGGAGAGGTGGAAAGGAAGGGTGACATAGTGGAAACTAAAAGAGGGGTGGAGGGCTAGCTCAGTCTGGCCTCCTTGTAGAAGTAAGGGCCCGGAAGATGCCAAGTCTCCTAAGTAGTTCATCCTAGTTCCAAGTCACTCAAAATCGCCTTAATTTCCCGGAAGACTCCTGAAGCATGCAACATCTACATATTCTATACTATATAGAACCTAATTTGGCTACTCATTTTTTTAGCCTTTTTTAGCATTAGTTCCTTTGATTACGTTGGAAATATCACATGGAAAAATGTTTCCTTGACCATATTTGCATAACCAGATTGAATGACCATTGGACATGTAGAGGGGGAAAATATGGTGACTGTTAGATCTAGTTCCCAAGTTTCTCTCTTACCATAATATCTCTATCACATGGGGACATAATCTTACAACGTTAATCAGCGCATGAGGATAGAAGGCTACAACATTAATGAGCAGCTCCGGTAAATTTTTAGGAAATTATAGGTTTTCCACTGCTTTTCTCAAAATAATAGAATTATCCCACCATTAACCATCTTCTTTTTCCTCTTCCTCCCACCACTCTTACATGGACATGAAATTGGACACTGCCACCACCATTCGAATGCCGTTGCCATTGCTTGGATGCTCATTGCTTTTTGGATGCTACTTCCATCACTTAGGCACTGCCACTACCACTTGTGTTGATGTTTTTAAAACAAATAAAAGAAATTCAAGGAAGGGTTGTACCTTTTAGTGAAGGGTTGCATCCCTTAATTTTTTGTGTTAACCTTCATTTATATTGCATACCTTAATGAATGGTGTCATCCCTTGAAGTTTGTGCATGGGTTGCAACCATTGGGAATAGTTGCATCCCTTGGCTTATAATGAGACACCTCTTCGTAAAGGGACACACCTCTTCACCTCTCACCCTGTAGGAGTCTATAAATAGAGACCCGGGCCTGGGCTTTTTCTTCCTTGTTTTGTGTTGTTCTTTTTCTTTTGTGATTTCTTTTGTGTTTTCAAACACAAATTTCAACCACATTCTAATATGGTTTGAAGGAGAGTAGGGAGAATTCTTCAACATTGTTAGTTGCAGATTCTCAAAGGCTTTGTTGTATCTTAGGAGGAAGTTTGTCATATAGCCCATAAGTAACTTAGATCTATCCAAGGGGGACAAATAATTCTTTAAAGAAAACTGTAATTGTACATGCCTTATAGCCTCAAATCTTTGTGTTCATCCACCTTTCAAAGGTGAGTTCTTGAATCTATCTCTAATTGTCATATGTTGTGAAGACTATCCATCATCATCTAATTTGAAGCTACAAGGTCAACTTATGCAAATATGAATCTATCCCCTTGCTGCCAACAATTTTAAGGAATTATTTGTTGTCGTTATGGATTCAAGATCGTCCATTATGTCTGCCAAAATCGTAGATCATGATCTTGTCAAATTTGACATATTTGAACATTTCTTCAACTACACTTGTCGTGCTAATAAGATGGTGTTTCTTGTTATAACAAAGGAGATATGGAGTAGACTTGAAGTAAATTCTGGTGTGAACCAACAAGGTATGCACAATTTATTTGATTCTTATTTCAAGAGTAAGTTCAATGAAAGTCAAAAGAACATAAACTGTCACGACCTGGATTTTTAAAACCTTTTTAAAATAAAGGATACGCGATAAATCACGATAAATTTTTTTTCTTTCTTAAACACAAAACAAATCATCTGATTAAATATCCAAGTCGTGATAACTGGGCTTCACAAATACGAATATCAAAACATATGATATTATGACACGTGTCAAATTCCGTAAATAGCAGGTTAACCCTATAATGTATAAGTCTGTCATCTGTCTAAAAATAAACAACCAAGTAAAGTTGGCTCTCATGCCAGTGATTACAATTACTTACCAGATTGCAGAAGGAAGAAACTAGATTCCACTAATGCAACATCGTCCTCAAATGCCCACCAATGTCCCGATCTCGCAACATCCCCATCTAAAGAACCTGCAAGCATACAAGACCAAACAGGCAACAAAACATCCCTCCCCTTAGAGGAGCATTCAATAGAACAAAAGTATTATTTATTATTTTTTGGATCAGGCCAACATCACCTGATGTTAGTTGCCTACATACTCATTAGACAACATCTTCAATGTTTCCAACAAGATAGGATTCAGATGTAGTTATGCCTAATACTACACTACTAAGAAGCATAGCATCACACATGTAATGCTTAAGTATTTTCAAGCAACCTACATTTTATGTAAGTCCTTTAATCATTCCACTTGTTCTAATTAAACAAGCAATATCAATCAATGTTATTAATTATCTCTCAAACCATTGTTCGATAATTAATATTCTCGTCTAATCCCAATGACAGACAGACTCATCAGATGTCAACCTAAGTGACATATGATAACGAAACACCCTGGAATCCACCAGGAAGTTCTATTACCCCTCCTAGCTTAAGAAGGACCTAACCGGAGTGGAAGAGCATGACCCACAACTGCACCTGAACATAAGTGGTAGAAAAAGCCAACCAAGCAGGATGTCAGCTAATCGAATTGTGTGTACACTAAAAGATCCTCAATAGATCTGTGGTAAGCGTATGTTTATGAGAACCACTATAAGAGTATGAGTATAAGCATGACTGTAAGAGCATGAGTACGAGTACAATTGTAAGCATATGTTTTTCAGCAAGACTGTAAGAGTATAATTTTGAGCAAGACAGTAAACGTATGTTTACGAGTAAGATTGTACAAATAAGGTCGTACAAGTGTGTATAAGTTGTATGAGTTAGCATATGATTGTACAAGTAAGTTTGTAAGCCCCGGATTAAGGGTGTTTGTGTAAGTTTAGTTTGATGGTATGTTATGCGTAATTGTATCCATATGTATATGATTATTCTATGTATAGACTTACTGAGTTTACTGTTTGGAACTCCCATATTGGATACTTTTCTACTAAGTATGAAAATACTCATTACCCTATTTTTTAGCCCCATTGTTTGAGAGGCTTTTGCAGGTTTGTGACAAAGAGCTTTGGGAGATGGATGCTCATTTTTAAGTGGATTGATTCCCTTTGACTCAGGTATATTTTACTCAATGCGAGTATTATTTTCTGCCACGATCTGATGTATTGGGTGAGATGAGAATAAAAGTGTTTATACCTTATGGACTTGTAATTTGGAGTAGATAGTGGACCATTTATGGAACTAGCACTCAGGGATGCCTGAGATAGATTTGTATTTAAAATTCATTATCATGATAATTTGTTAGTACATTTATTTTTGAGTAGCGCCTGAGGATATTTGGTTTGGCCGTACGATGTTTCATCAAATGAGGAAAATTTTGGATGAAAAATTGATATGTAATGTTTTAAATTATAAACTATTTTTACAAGTTTTGATTTTGTCATTTTTCTCCGATTTATAGACATTATGTTGCAATTTTTTTTTGTGAATTTAAGAAAATGGGATGAAAAATTACTGGCATTACAGATGGAGTAAGTAGGCCTCAAAATACTTAAGGTCCGTGGTAAGTAGTTCATGATCTAGTGAGACGAGGTTATACTTCTAGACATGGTTGTGGTGTGATAAAGAACCTTATAGCTTACACTTATAGAGAAAATGACTCCTAAGTGAAGTAACGTTATAATATTTGAAATCATGATAAAACATTTGTGAATGTTAAGTTTGTTGTACTTATGTGTAGTGATGATGATGTTTGGAATGGGGTACGATAGTTGTTGATTTTGCGATGATGTAGTATAATCATGTGCATTATTATTACATAATACTTGTTTAGTCATCTCACTAGGTATATTCCTATACTTAGCATCCATATGATTCAAGTTACTTGCAGGGTTAAAGTTACTTTCAAACTTTAGAGATGCAGCAAGGACGATGTTGTTATACCACTTGACATGTTTAATGTTTTCTTACTTGAAGGTAGATAACTTTAGGCACATGAGTGCTACTTTTTTTTGTTCATATCAAGATATTTAGACATGTACTTGGGCAAGACTTTGTGTGATTTAAGATATGATTTAACTTGGACTATTAGTGTTGTAAGATCTCTAATTTTATTTGATTTAATTTCTTTTTAATTATGTGAATTTGTATGGTTTTGCTTGTTCGTCAATTTGATTTGAGTTTGGGGTTATGGGTTAGTAATTATGACTCTAATAAGGTTTTATTTTATTTTTAAATATTAGTGTCAAACTTGATTTATCCAATTTTTACCAATTTTATAGTATTTTATTCTACTTTTTTCCATAATTATAGGAGTGAACCCTACCATGAGCCCCGCATCCATGTTGGACATAGTGCAACTCACTTCACCCTATAACCTTATATTATTTTATTTAAGTAGGATTAGGTGTGATTAAATTTATTTTTAGACAAAACATAACTCTAATTAGCCACTTCGGGCGTTTTGACCTATTTTCTAACCCAATAGTTTGTTAACCTAGCTCAAACCCCTTACTATTTAAGGAAACCCTAGCCTATTTTCCCAAATGAGGAAGAGATGTGTTAGAAGGGAGGAAATTCTCTACTCCTATTTTCCAAAGAAGAAACTTAGATTAAGGTGTGTTTTCTTACCCTAATCACCCATAATCTTTCAAGTTTGGTCTTAATCATTCTTATATTCATTTTCTCCATCTTCATTCTTGATTTCTTCTATTAAAATTTTCAATTTAAAACCCTAAATAGGTTATTTTCATTTTTAACCAAAGGATATTCTACATCTACCTATTTTCAAGTTGATTTGAGTCTATTACTTAATTTTAATTGGGTTCTAACAAAAACCCTAATTTTGGGTATGATTTCTTAAGGATTGAAGCTCTTTTGTGGATTCAAATGCTTCATAGAGGTAAGAGAGTTTTACCTTGTGTGGTTTTATTCATTGGAATGCATGATTGTAGATTTATTTAAGTTTTTGCTTTATTTTGAGGTTTAATGGTGATTTCTTAAAAGTATGCAATTTATGATTATTTTCTTGTGATTAAGCATGAAAATAATTAAATCTATCATGTTCTAAGGTTAGATTTTGATTATCTAATATTCTATATTGATTTTTAAATTTATATGAAAATTTGGAATGTTTTCGGTTTGAATTTTGAAAGGTTGAAAATGAACAAGAAAAGTGAACTGTTCAGGCTGCTTGAACGGGCTAATAGTCATTCGAACAGCCAAGTATTCGAACGGCCTAACAGGGCATCCAAATGGCTATACTACAGATTTGTGATCTTGGCTTATTTTTTGGATTTTGGGTCATTTTTTGTTCTCTTCTCATAAATCTAGTTCTTTTATTACTATAATGAGTTATGATTACTTATAAATGCTACTGTGATTACATGAGAGCTATCTTTGAGAGTTATGATTATACTTGTATAGTTTTAGTATGATATTCTTGATAATTTCTTCATAATTACTCTATGATTCCAGTAGGTCTTAATCAAGATAAGTTATGTATGCTTGCACATGTTACATTGATTTTAGGTGATTTATGTTTCAAATTTTTTAGCATAAGTATGAACACTACCATGCATGTGTATATATATATATATTCTTGCTTATGACTACATGATTTTATTTTTTACAAATGGACCATATTATATGCTCATAGGGACTGATTTGGGTATGCTTAATTGTGCTTACATTTGTTAGATCTTGCTTATGTATGTATCATATTGCACGCATCATACAGATGATTTATAAACGAAGGTTAATCGTGATTAGTCGGATTAAGCAGTTGGATGCTGTTGTTTTTCAAGATTAGCCGCTCAAAGGTTTAGTTTTACATCTGAAAGGACGGGGTTTTACATTCCTTAGAGGACGGGTTTCCTCCCCCGGTGAGAAGAGAAGAATGATGTAACGAGTTAAATTGATATGTTATCTGGACTCTGAGAATCCAAGCTGGTTTTTCCATGTGTACCGGCTTACCAGGGGGTATTTTCTTCGTTAGGGAACTTACCCAAACTGCACTAGTTTCCTTTTGGAAATCGGACCTTCCCTGTTAAGGATTGTCTGGGGTAAGCAAGTCTGCTTATGCTTCGTCCGATTAAGTAGGGTTGTTTTTTTAATTGTGAGACATTCACTGATTGATTTATACATGTGTATGGTATATAATGCTCATTTACACATGTTGTATAGGAACAATGATGCATACATTACACATGTGATTCTGGAATAGATTTGTATAAATATGCAGAATGGTGTGTGTTGATACACTTGATTTTGCATGGTGAATGTGTACATTGATATATGATTATGCATGATATAAATATTGAGAATTGATTCATGCAAGATGTGATTATTATAATGAGATTCATATTGTATATATTTTATGAACTATGTATGAACCATTGATGCACATGTGGCATGATTATGTGCTTATGGAATGTGGGTTTTTACATCATGATATGTAGGTGACATGATTATGTGTTTATTTTACATCATGATTTACAGGGGCGGCATGTGTATATGTTTATGAAATGTGGATTACAATATGATGCATAAGTGGCATAAATATATGTGATTTGTCCCATGATGAATTAGGGTGGTGAATGAATATGCGATGTATGTTATATTGATAATACTTATATATCATTATGACTTTTCTTTCCATATTAAAACCGTTATTGAGAAAAAGCTTACCCCTCTTTGTTTTGTGGTTTCATGTCGTGCCATAAAGGTGTGTTGGATGGGCTCTGGCTGGCCACGATCATTGAGAGGGGCTATGGTTGCACATGGTAATTTTAGTTTGGATCTATGTTATGTTGAATTTATACACTTGATGTTTACTTTACACTATGTTTTGCCATGGTTGGCTTAGACTTGTTTAGTTCTTGTGGCTTTTTCTTATGTGATAACTAGATGATGTGGGTATGTGTGGACTAAGACGTTGATTAGTAGTCCTTTATTTTGCTCTATTTATTTTTGTATAAAGTTCTCGTGCATTTACTCCATTGTGTGTTAACCAAAGGATGGGTTAAGTCTTTTGCACTTCAACTTAATTCATTGCTCTGTGTACCACTTACTCCTTAGACCGGGTTTAGGTCAGGAGTGGCATGTGCTAGGGCGTGACAATTGTACTCTGATTTAGTATTCGTATGTTAAAAAAATGATTGGCTCATACCCGAGATAACTTGTCGAATGTTTGACAAAAGTTTTAAAATTTTTGTTTCTGTTGTTTTACTTATAAAACTAAGTTTACAAATATCAGGATGTGACACAATTGATCATTGGTAGTGGGGTCGATGCGTTAATTTGGCATCAGTGAGGTAGGTGCCAACCCACTGTTGGTGAGTGTTTAACATGTTGATGGATCTACTAATGATCATCGATGACCTAGCCGACACGTCGATGAGGTTGCTGATAGTACCTCAAATTAAAAAGATTATCATTTTTCATTTATAATAAGGTATAAGCTATATTATATACATATATATATATATATATACACACACACTAAGTAAGGGTGGAATGCTAAGTAAGCGAATATTAAGGGTTTTCCTATTGCATGTGTATGAGACCATGCGATGTAATGATTTGGTCACTCTGAACTAATGTATTTGACACATAAGGCTCCAAATTCTTAATGTGATATTGGCTCCTCAAGTGAGTTGTTTAGCCAGATAGAATAGAAGGGTATAATATGAAAACAGATCATGATTTTCTGGTTCTCAAAAGATGAGAGTTATATAGAAATGCTCGCCTGACTCGGGATTCAGGTTCGAATTAACAGGAGCAATACAGAAGGTTTCGACAATCATACCAGTCAAGATTTTCAGTACTATGGTCTATGAGCCCTTATTTCATGTCATGATGGGGGAGGGCAGGCTTTAGGCAAAGATTGAGGTTGAATTAGTAGTAGTTTAATATCTAGTCAAGTGGAACTCCAAGATAAGCTATTGTGTCTAATGAACCTTGAAGTAAAGTTCTCTTTACAATGTATGTTTTTCACTTAAAGGTATGTATGAAAGTAATTTCTATGTCACTTATAATGGTTTTGGAGATAAACTTTTCTTTGGTATGTTTATCAAATCATCTGTTTTCAATTAGATTGCAATTCCATTGAGTATAGTCGTATATTCAACATCTTTTGTGGTGCAGGTATTCAAGGGAGACGATTTCAAAGGTATCGAGAAGGCTGTAGCTCTAGAGCTAAGCCTACTTTTCATCTTGATGATTTATTATTCACCCATACATTTGCTTTTAAGCAAGAGAGAGTGTCATTTATCATTTAATTAGCTTGGGCATATGTAATAGACAAGAACACTATTGTCGATATGTGAATAATTAAATATGTTAAATATTCAAATAATTAATTATGATATTATAACAACAAATGCTTGTGAAAGTTATGATTCTCATGTCCCCCAATTTATCTTTTCAATCTTTTATAGTTTCATAAAATAGTTTTATTTGTTGCATACTATGAAGGGAAGCATGTCATGAATTTCCATTTAGAAGATAAAGTTCCATAAAATATGGGTTTGAAATTGGTGGCATGACAACTAGGGATGTTCATGAATGGCTGTTGTCTAAATGTCTATCCGCATCCATTTTTATATAGAATGGATTTTTTTTGTCTGGGGCGGACATGGACGCGGACATGGACAAAGTTTGTTGTTCGCACTAATAGGGAGCTACGTACAAGGACATACCCTTGTCTGTGTCCACGGACGTCCACGTCTGCCACTCTTACCTAACATTCCTTTAAATATAGTAGTAATTATTACTAACTATTAGGAAAAAAAATAGAATTCAGTTCCTATGTAGCATCTTAGGACATTCCTAACATGCTACATAGGCACTTGACAACTTGAAAAACATGAATCCAATACTTATGTACCTTGTTAAAATAGACCTAACATGCTACATAGGTACTGATCAGTTTGAAAAATATAAATCCAGAACTTATATAACATGTCAAGATAATCATAATATACTACATGAGTATTAGATAACTTGAAAACATAGATCTAATACCTATGTAACATGTTAAGACAACTTTTACATTCTATAAAAGTTCTAAAAAATTTGAATTGGGATAAAAATTTAGGTGTCAAAATATTTGTCCATGTTCTTCCGTGTCTGTCTTTGTCCGTAGCTGACGAACTTCGACAAAGTATAAAACGGACTAAGGCAGACATGGATAGACACATACAAGAGTTATTCAAATCACAAACGTACATAGACAACCCTATGTCCTCGTCCGTTTCCGTCCATAGCTGATGAACTTCAACAAAGTATAAAACAGACTAAGACGGACATGGATAGACACAGACAAGAGTTATTCAAATCACAAACGTACATAGACAACCCTATGTCCGCATCCGTTTTCGTCCATGAACACCCCTAATGACAACATCTAGGGGTGGGTGAGTATATTTATACTCAGTAGGTAAACTTAAATTCTACAACATGCTATATCATGAATAATAATTAAAGGTGTACAAAACATTTATCTAAAAGTTCTTTTGATTGACATTTGAAAATCGACTTGAAAAAAAACTAAAATATCATTGCCAACAAACATAGAATCTGAAAATAATTCATTAATAAATCAGATAAATTATTCATTCATATAATGTCGTCGATACCTAAGCGACATACACTAATGCTAGTAGAACAATAGGATTAAAAATAAAGGAATTTTTCTATAATATCCTAATTCATGAGTACGTCATATGCCTTAATATGCTATAGCTAGGAGTAATAATTGAAAGATCATATGTGGGCATATGTATTGTAATTGACTATTTTTGTTGATCAAAATTATGTTAACATTTCTTATATGTAAGTAGTCTTAAAAATATGACTAAATTTAGTTTTGGTCAAGTCGGATTTAAAATTTATATACTTAAAAAACAAGAGAAGATATATTCTTATGGAGCAAAGTTGAAGACTTGGTAAAGGTAAAAAAGATTAATTTTGTACACACTCACATACATAAATCATTTAGAATAGATTAAAAAGTAATATTGGAAGTTTCAGACCAGATCAGGGTAAAAAGGACAAAACTATAAAATCATTGTGTCAACGATCGATCGATGCAACATACACTAACCCAATCGATCAATCGTCATTTGAAATTGCCCTTTGTAAAATTAGGTCAAGAGTTCATTGATCAATTGCTTAAATGATAGATCAATTGCTAGTAGAGTCATGCCCTAATGAAACAGTAAATGATCGATCATTGTCTGTTATGATTGTTTGAATGAAGTTTTTTCGGATGAGATTGTAATCCTACTTGGAGTCAAATACTCAAACCAACTTAGATACCTATTTAAAGGCTAAGGAATCACAAATTTGAAGGGAAGAAAACCTAGAAAATAATAGAGAAAGAAGGATAATTCATTTGTCATTGTTTTCTTAGAGAGATCATTCAAAAGCTTCAAGTGCATGTTAATAGTGATTTAATGAAGACACACAACTAAAAGAAAAGATTCTTATAGAGCAAATGAAAGAGGAGATATAACAAAGTCTTTAAAAGAGTTGAAGAATATTAAAGGTGAATCAACAATTGAATGAGTCTTTGATTGAGTTGCTAGAAGGAGACAAAGACAAAACACGAAGAATGAAAATTTCAAGGGTTCAACAGAGGGAGAAACTTGAAGGCCAATAACGAAAAGGACTAAACAAAGAAATAATATTTGTGTTTGTGTCGAGTCTAAAAAGGTTGGTTGTTTGTTCTTAGTGTATTGTAAGTTCTTGCTTACTAGTGCAATGATTTGGCCTTGTGAGGCTATCGTGATTTTTCACCTAAGTTAGGTTTTCTACATTAAATCCTTGTGTGTTTATGTGAGTTTTGCATACTTGGGTTGATTAAATGCTTGATATATAGTACACATAGAGATTAGGTTTTAATTGTTTCAGCTATATAAGAAAATTTTACGCAAAAAGGCTAGAAATCTAAATTCTTACTTATCGAAGTAATAATTTTAGGTGTAATCTAGTGATCTACATGTTATTAGACAAATATTAAACTCTGAATAACTCTAATAATTTTGGGTTTACGTGTTGAAGAAATACCCTTCAAATCTTGTCATCCAAAACCTTTGAAATATCATTCAATTGATATAATAATGTTAAAAAGTTCATATCACGATGAAATATCATTAAGATGTACAACAAGACGCTATTATTACAATATCATTATGACCCCTAACCTTAATGGTACCTATTTCAAAATAAACTTTTATGACATAAAAGAGTTATAGAAAGCAAGGTCTAATCCTAAAATGGAATTGAAAGTTAACACTACCTTCCCTTGAGCCCTTGAGATATTTCAGGAGTAATGGTTATCACGCCCACAATTTTAAAATTATTTTTCATAAAAATATTTGCCTTCAATTGAAAATTTATAACACACTCCCTTTCATACTATGTTGTGGATAAAATTATATTATATATTTATAAAATATTAATATATTAAATTGGGGAAATGAGAACCGTCTCTTTCACAAACACTTGTGTAGTAAATAAAAATCTATATATCTAAAGTATTAAAATAGTCACATGATGACACCCTCTCGGGCCTAAAAGCAATCCTAAAGGTCAAAATAAATCATCAAGCAAAAAGTAGGCTCCGCTCTAAAGTTATTGTCTTCCCAATATCTCTAAAGTCTTCTCCCTAAAAGATATGCACTACAAAAAATACTGAGTATACATGTATACTCAATGGATTTGCAATCCAATTGAAAATAGATGATTCAATAAACATACCGAAGAAATGTTTATCACTAAAACCATCATAAGTGAAATAGAAATTGCACTCATACATACTTTTCAATGGTAAGCATACATACCAAAGAGAACTTTACTTCAAGGTTCGCCACACATGATAGCCTCATCTAGGAATTCCCACTCAACTAGATATTGGACTAACAGGATTTCGATTTGTCTTTGCATGAAGACTGCCCCACCCCATCCACGATATCAAGCAAGGGCTTACTAGGGCTCTTAGACCCGAGTGTCGAGATCCTAACTATTATGATTTTCAACACCTCCAGTATTGCATTGTCTAGGACCAATTTTTTTTAATGTTTTAATCTATTTAAACTTGACTCTCATGCTAGAGGATCATCTCTATGTAACTCCCATCCTTAGAGAGCTGGAAGACCATAATCTTTTTTCATACCCTTTTTTTCTACATGGCTAAATGACTCACTTGAGGAGCCAGTAGGTCAGAGGAATTTTACACCTTATGTACCAAATACTTTAGTTTAGGGTGACCAAATCATCACATCACATGGTCTCATATACATGAATTAGGGTTTAATAACCCTTACTTAGTACATACTCACTCAATATTCTATACATATCACAAAATCCTCAAAATTATGCAATTATATGCAATTATTACATAGCATATTCCTTTCTATAAAACACACTTAAACTCTTTACTGTGAGGTACAATCAGTAACCTCACTGACAAGTTGGCCCAATCACCGATGAACATCGGTAGATCCATCAATGTGTCGAACTCCACTAATAATAGGTTGGTTGGGTATACCCACCTAACTGATACCAAACTGAAGTGTCAACCTCATTGTCGATGACTAAATGACATGCATATAAAATAAACTTAAAAATCTTTACTATGTGGCATCATTGGTAATCTCACCGACATGTTGACCAGATCACCGATGACCATCCATAAATCCATCAACATATTGAACTCTACCAATAGTAGGTTGGTTGGGTAAACCCGCCTCATCGATGCATCAGCCTCACTACAATCAACATGCATGATTATACATGCATGCAAGGGGCATTGTTCATCCTCTTCCTTTCAAGAGCATAGTTGCCAACGCATTGGTGACCTTATTGATAATCGGGGAAAACATGATCATTGACTCCCCATCCTTCCCAAACACATTTTCTTGCATAAAAAACTAATGAAAATCATTATAAAACAAGTTATAACCTATTTTAGTCACAAATCAAGGATTGAACTAATTATAATCAAAATTCACCATTAAAGCACCTTCATGCATAGTTCAATTCGAGGAAAAACACAATCATAAGTTCAAGATCATCAAGAACTTAAAGAAAATAAGAAATTTAAAATATTTTTCTTGAAATTCAGACGCAGATTGCCATCCGACCTGTACGGATGTGAAGTTTCTTTTTTCTGACTCAAGTCTTCCGCCCGATTTGCACTTGAACACTAACCCTTCGGTGTTAGGACTCCTCTAAAACTCCCCTTTCTCTCCAATTTGAATTTCACTCTATTTATACTAGTAAGAATAGACACGCATAATGCATATAAATACAAATTAGATAAAATAAATCAAATATAAAATATGTATTAAACAAAGGTCTCCCTTGCATGGTATTGTTACAATACATTACTTTAAGGATCATAATGGTAATTAGTTATGTAACCAGCTCTATACTAACACATATATAGTCGTAGTAGGCAATTGAAAATCTAAATCTCATAGGCTAAATATTATGTCATAAATTGGTAAAGACAATGGTGTCGAAGGGCTTTGTGTCATAGAGAACGTTATTCATATTTAGGGCTAGTTTGGCAATAGGTCTTATTTGATAGAGCTCTTACAGTTTTTCTAAGGGTGTTAAAAAAATAATTTTGAATATGTAAGAATATAAAAAATTATTATTGAGAAGTGTGCTAAATATATGGTGCCTACAAAAAAGTTTGAGTAAACACAATCATGTGAGATCACATTTGATAGAGCTCGTCGAGAGCTTTCTAACAATACTAAGAAGGTGTCAATCCAAGTTTGGGAGTGCAAAATATAATATTATGAAGTTAAAACAACATAACCTAAAAAATAAGAATTATGATTCTAATATATTTGGCTTTTTGGGGATTAGGTTAAGTCAAATAAGGATTAATAGTTTAAAACATGGGTCAAATAGTTAAAATTTGAAAGTTTAATAATGCACCAATTTGCTTTATATTGTAGAATGATTGGGATAACTACTTATATAAATTCATAAATACAAAACTACCTTGTTTTTTGAAATAACCGATACATGCATTTATCAATGGTAAACTGTTGACTCGTCAATGTTTATCGATAGTAGCATTGCATTATTCCTTCAGTAGAACACACACATGTGAGTGGGTTGATGATAAAAAATTAACTTTTAAATTAAATAAAAAATTAACTTTCTTCTTGAAAACATAGGGTATCATAGTAACGAACAAAGCCTCCCCTTCCAAAAAGGACGTTCTCTCCTTGAGGCAAGGAGATGATAGGCAGAACCTCATCTTTCTCCTAGACTTTCTCTTTTTGGTGTCTGAGGCAGCAGGCAAAGTCTCCCCTCACCTCAGAACTTTCTCTTCCTGAGGCTTGGACATGATGAGAAAAACCTCCCCTCACCCCAACTTTCCCCTCTTTATGATGGCTATCTCTTAAATCTGACCCCCCCATGGTGAAGAGCTTCATCGATTTAGCTAGGTTCACTTTTTAAATGGGCTAAAACCAGTTTAAAATGACTTCAAAAATAAGGAGAAAAAAGGTATGGAGAGGGGCAAACAACTCAAGAAGGAGATAGAAGTGAGAGGAAAACAGGAAATCCATCCTCTTTTTATCGGAGGGCGGAATCATCATGGCGTGCATCTGCACATCCTGCAGATCAATGTGCAGTGCACTATTTCCCATGGATGCGCTTCACATTAGCCTCCTAACGCCATTCTTCTAGTCATAACTCATACCCCAAACTTGGGTTACCAACAGACTCATAATGAGAAACCCTACGAAACAAGACCCCACAATGGTATGTTATTTCATATTTTTAAAATAGGGCATACCTATGACATGTTTCTCAAGGTCGTAGTCTATAATCTCGACATCCGATTTAAGTGTTCTTGAACTTGATACGGTCGTCTCTCATAACCCTATCAAAGACCTAAAAGTTCCTTTAAAAAATAAATCTCAAAATAATTTAAAATTCAAGTAAAAGCCCCAAAAGTTGTCATGGGTCAAAAAGATTATATTTTTAAAATTGTATAAAATTCAGGGTTGTTACATGTATCATTAACGAGAAAACGTCTCTTTCACATTAAAGCTTCTCTTGAACAGGCTTGATAAAAAGACTCACTCTCTTTGGACTTTAGATTCTTCAGGGCCAAAGAAAATCTTCATTTCAATAAAATTCATCTATTTAACAAAAGGGTATAATCAATTCAATCCACCTAAAATTGCATTGCCTAAGATTTTAACATATCTAAATTTTATGTGTTAGTGATTTGCCAATGATTCTAATTTTTTAAAAAATTAATATTAGAAACTTCAGGATGTTACATGATATGGCCCATTTAAGTGCAGGTTTGGGCCAACCTGACATTAACCAACCTTTTGACAGCCCTAGGTGAGAAGCTCAAGTACAAATTTAGTTTTAATGCATTAAAGTTGACACGTGAAACCAGATTATTGGGTAATTATATGACCATAGGTAACTAGTTTCGCAGGTTATTGAAGCTTAGGTTGGAATCGTATTTGTCAGGGGCCGTGATTTCGGCTCCGAAGCCAAAAACAATGTGGAATTGCACTTTTTATTTCACATCTGAGAGTGAAAAATAAAGCTGAAATGGGTAGGTCCACGGTGAGTCGAAGCTAGGCCCTAACCCTAGACTGTCAACCTACTTCCAAGCCCAACCCTAAGCAGGCTAGGGCCTGGCCCCAAATTTTTTTTCTTACCCTCTCACGGTAAGAGCATATTTCTCATAAATAAAGAAAAAATATTCAGTAGAATCGTTCTATGCCACATTTAGATACGCCCTTTGACACGTTTAGACAATTTATACATATTTAAAATTGAGTAAATTGAGGCATGAGTTTGAATCTACGTATTAAAACATTAATGGACATATACACGGCCATGCGGTAGAAACAGTTCCACTGGATACCTTGAAGATCAAGTATAAACACAACTATTCATAAAAGCAACACAAAATCAGGAAAATTCAAACTTCATATGAGATGTTGAAATACAATTTTCCCGTGACTAAGCAGCTTCATACACTGTCTTTGAATGTTTAAGGACAAATACAAATAATCATAAGATCTTCAGGAATTTGCATCAGCAACAGCATACAACAGTAAGCAAAACTAAAGCTGACAAAGGCCAAAGACGTAGAGAAACATTATTGTAATCAACAATGTGATAACATTGAAACAATCATCACGACACATTTACACGAATTAAATTTTTTTCAAGTAAAAGTATAGGGCAAACTGGCTCTAAAACAGTATCAGAAGTGAGCTTTCTGCACGAACAAGCGTCTTATTATTGTTCATAGCTTGATGGCGACCTTAGGAAAATATATTTTGATTCAAATCGTACCAACCACCAAGGTGAAGGCCATTAACAGCCGGCATAAATAGTCTCATTTCTTACTTATAAAATTATATTACTTATATCCTTCCGGTCTATAGTGATCTTGTACTAGGTATTTGGATAGCTACATAACTGTAGCACCTTATGCAAAGTTCATAACTTCATACATACTTCACCTTGTTTACCCTTTCTATTCACATTCGAAGCACTCAATATTGCTGCTGTATTCTACATAAATAGCAATACAACACGTGTATTGAGTATCAACTGCAAAGAAACCAATCCAGAGTATACAAAATTGACTTGGTTCTGCCAATATGGCCACTTATTTTGTGTATAAATTAAATAAAAATAAAAATAAAACATAGCAAATTTACATTTATCCTTCCACTTACCCCACCGATAGTATCTTCTCAACCTGCTCCTTGACCTTTTTCTTGGTATATACCTTCTAAACATTCTTTGGCCCTGTGTACCTTAGACTGAAGATAGAAACTCCCACTCTTGGCATTCCTCTCAAAAAGTGCATCATATTTCTGCAAAATAGATGTTTCATACTCGTTAGGAATAATCAACTTTAAATTACCCAATCATAATAAATTCAACTCAGATTCATGCATGACATATCACAATGTTTGACTGCATGCATAAAAACAAGACTCCAGAAATCAGCAAGATGTGAATCTTACAGCAAGATAATTACGATTAGCATCTATATCAAACTTATTTAACTCAGATGCTTTTGATGTGATTTATAAGCTCACTCCATGTCATGTTTCAACGTAATAAAATTTGATTACTCTCTTTCTTTCCTCGTGAAAAGTGTTCAGCAGATAGATGCTAATCCTAAAAAATGGTTTGACAGGCTTAAAAGGAAACAAGAAATCTTGGAGAACAAAACCTGCTCAGGAAACAACAATTTATGCCATTCATCGCCCGAACTTTGAAAATGTCCAATAATTTTCTCAATCCACTTCTTTGACAAAGTTCGTTTTTCATAGAAGTAACTTTTAAGAATTCGGCCAATATGCCAAAAATCCTATGAAAGAACTACAGCATAAACTCCACGACCATTGGAATTATAAAGTTCAACATGCTTGGCAGCAGACGCCACGGTGGCCCATTTAAAGCATACTTACTATGGGTCCAACTCCATACATCTGTTACTACAGCTAAGTATACCTCTTTTTCATTAGTCCAATCCACTTTTAGAGGTAGCCAACACTCCTGCAGCTTTCACTCTAAAGCCTTTAACACTTGTCTATGTATGTGTGTCACCCCCAAAAACGTGCTACTGACTTTTATACCATTCGAAATACAACAAAAGCACCAAGATTGTTGGAAGGTAAGAAAAACAAGACCTTTAACTCTTGAACTTGTAATGTTAACAGTTAAAAATAACTTAACTTTCAGCTCATACCCCCACGGGGTACAAACGTGTTCGACTCAAGCTAGACAATTTTCAGGCCAAGCCAAGAAGTCTGATGTGTTCCCTTTGATTTCAACTATCTTTGAGGAGGCAGAGGCTAAAATAAGCCCCCCTTCATACCCCCCCCAAACAAAAAACAACCCACACCCACACAAAGAACCTCTGCCATTCCTTCTTTCTTTACACGCATATTAGAATCCCAACATAAAAGGAAAGAATTTGTTATTCTCCCTTTCCTTTTGTTTCTCTCTCTTAAAAGGAATCCCATCATTAAAGGAAATCATTGCCAAGTACATATCCTCCCTCATACATTTTTCCACAGCTATCTGTGTTTCCTATTTTTCCCTAATCAGATTGAGGGACCAGATTTCATCCTCATCAGCTTATGCAAACACGATCTCATTTATGAAGATTAATGACCATGAAAGTAATCAGAATGACCAGATTTCATCCTCATCAGCTCTTTTAAAAACGAACTCTCCTAAAAGCATACATTTTTAGGGGAAGAACCTAAAAATAAATATTAATTAAAACAGCTCTCGCTGACCAGTGCAAGTGTGATTAAATACAGACACTCGCAGAGGAACACAATTGCAAAAACCAACACATGGTCCCAATCTTCCACTATGAAGTGAATCCAAATTCCCGGCTCTAATAATAAATTAGAAATCTAAGTTTCCAGAAAACATAACATTCACACCTAAAGGAAGAATAACAATCAAATTAACAACATCAATATCCACAAAAAAAATTAAAAAAAGAAAAAACCTTTAAAATTTCTTCCCAAGTTGATTGATCAGTGACACCTAATATCTGTCTTGCTTCCTGCTCAGTCATGCCTCTGGTTGCCCTACGAACCGCATTTTGTAGCGTTTCTTGAGCAACACCATTTTTTGACGCATCTGAAAAACCACATTTCATACACTGTTATAGCAGGAAACCCCTGCCTGCAGGTGATAATGACGTAAACCCAGAACACGATACTTAAAATAATTGAAGCATCACATCTTATCTTACCAGTTCATATATTCATGTACCAAACAAACATAACAAATCTGTCCTAATTGTAGTCTGAAAGGAGACATCATACAGAAAACCAGAAATGCTAATTTGCATGCAATGGGACATCATTTGCAGTTTTAAAAAAAAATGTATGTAGGATCTAGATTTGGTTTCCTTCATAAGTCAATGGGGACCATGGACGCCATTAAATAAACACGTTTAAAAAAATTAGCATAGCCAATTTAAAAAGCTGATCAAGAATTGGAGCTATCTCAAATTTTTTAAGAAAAACTAAACTTGAATTAGCAGTAAGTAAGATGCAAATCTAATTCACGATTCTGACATTTGTATGTAAAGAAAATAAAGGATGCAAATAATATGAACAACCTTTTAAGAACCCAAAGAATGCAAAACTATTCAGCCTCTCATTCTACGATTATTCCCTTATGCATATGTAAATAATGTTTAACTATATGTAGAGAGAGTCACTCGTTCAAAAGAGCAGATACAAGTATACCAAGGAAAGGCCTAAAGATAAATATCATATATCTAAAGGTATAGGATTGTTCCAAAATTTAATCTTCAGGGATCTATAAACTTACTTGCCAATGCTTGGCGGTATGCTTGGACAAAAGCTCGTACCATTATGCCAGAACCCATTATAATCAAGTTGGCAATGAGCTTTGCAGCCTGCATCAACAAATGGAACAAAGTTAAAGTCATCAACTAAGCAGGTATAAGTAAAAACAATTTATATTCTATGCAAATTGATAACAACTTCAAATTTTTTGGGAAAAGGAGCCTCTTGATAATGATTATGGGAATGCATGGATAGAGGAAAAATCCTCATACGATTTCAACCAAAAACCTATAATCCTGTTTGTTTGTCATTTTGATACCTTGTCAGAAATTCTAAGGGCAATCTGGATTCTTGGAAGAATGTTAGTTGTTTGGTAAAAACAAAACTAAAATCAGAATCTAAGAACAATCTAAATGTAGCTATAATTAGGATTTTTGCTGAAAATGGACTAATCCTCCCCTTTTTGGAAAATTTCCTCTTAAGCTAGGAATGTAGATTGTTGGTAGGCTTGTAAACCGAGGTCATTAATCAGCTTGTAAGAACAATCTCCCCAAAAAACAATTTATTGCATAATTGCATTTTTTCAAATCCTTAACCAACCATGCTCTATGATTATGCCACAACAAGAGACACAAAAATGCTTAGTGATACCCAAAGAAAAATGATATTCCTACTCCATTTTTCCTACACCAAAAGCCTACTCCGCATCTGAATGGACTGAGAAAAGTGAATCTCCCTGTTGTCAGGTGTGACTCACCTTCTTCATCCAATCAGAGGCTGGAGTAGGCGTTTGGTGAAGAAAAAGTGGGTAGGAATATTAGCTTCTATATCCAAAATAATTCGCTAAAGTTTCCAATTTCCGCATTTGTAAATGATAAGAAACAGAAAAACACTGCCCATCTGAATTCCCCTTCTGAAGACACGCGAAATATTCTTTCGTACGTTAAAAGAACCAATTTAACAATAGAACGGACAAATGAACATACAATCACTACAAAAATAAAACGCTCCCATCAATTTTAAGTGTCTGCATATCATTTTATTCTACCACAAAACATCAACTTCAAAACCAAATAGTGCCAATTTTTACCAGGAAAATAGAATACTGGAACGATAATAAAACCCGCACAGGAATTCCTAATCAGAGATGATGAACCGAAGAACATAGAGAAATAATCATTACCATGGCGAAATCTGTGCTTATTGACTGAATCAAGCAGCGAAATTATGATTCAACTCAAAGCTCAATTCGATTAGATCACACGAGCTGGGATTTTGGAAATCCGGATTTGTCCTTCCACAGGGGGGGAAATCCACACAAAGACAAGGATATAAATACAGCCGATCTTTCCCGACCATATTTGTAGTTGACTAAAACACCCATGGTAACCTACGAAGTCATTCTTCGAAGATTTAGGTAGTTTGGTAATTTCGTGACCAACTAAGCGCCGCGCCAAGTGGGGTACGTGCGTGCTACGAAATCAGGACGAACCGAGGTAACGGCTAGGCAGCTAGTGCAATCCGGCTGAGGTTTCTAGCAGGCGGTCGGGCTCGGACGTGTTTTTAGTTTCGTTTGGTTTAGCTCTGGCTCAAGCACATCCGCGCGCGCCCGGGCACCATCGGCTGTCGAATTGAAATTTTACGGCGGATATTATGCAAGATTAGTTCCCCCCTCGTACTCACGTAAATTTTTTTCATGATTTTTTACTTCTTAATAATAAATAAATATAAAAAATAAAGTAATTTATATATAGTGTTAGGGAAGCTCGCAACAGCCGACAACTCCTACATGTTCATGTTGCTCACATGTCATGACTTTAAATTTTAAAATCTTTTTTAAATAGTACGAATAAAAAAATTAATATAAAATAAATTATTTAATTAAATATTAAAGTTTTAATAATTAAAGTTTACAAATATAAATATCAAATCATATGATATTATTATACGTCTCAATATCTATAACAACATAGTATCCACCTACGTATAAGTTTGTCATCAATTTCAAAAGAAATAACCAAGTTAGCACTTACGCTAAATATACAATTATTTACCAGAATTGCAGAAACAATGAACTATATTACACGCTTGTTAGTCCTATTCTCACTAGTTCTTGCCTTAAAAACCTACAACCAATCAAACAATAACGGAACATCACCATCCTCAAAAGAAGAGTTTTCAAATGAATAAAAAGATTTATTAATATTTTTCAGATTGAGTCAACATCGTCAAGATGTTAGTTGCCTACATACTCATCAAATAATATTTTAAATGTTATTCTAACAAGATCGGATTTAGACGTAATTCTGCATAAAAACTACAGTATCTCAAGAAACATATCATCAACATTTAATTATTTTCAACCAACCTATATTTTATGTAAATCCTTTAATTGTTCCACTTATGCTAATTAACAATCAATAGCAAGCAATGTTATTAATTATCTCACAACCCTTGTTAAATAATTAATAACCCTTCTAATCCTTTGAATAGATAGATAGTCATATGTCAACTAAAATGACACATGATGCTAACCACTCTTTATTGTTTTGACCCAATTCTAGGTTTAACATAATATAATTCTTGATAAAGGTCAATACACTATAATCACAATGTAAGGAAATAGGAACATAATATAAATATGTACCAACCTAGAGATAACTCGACTCTCGAAGAAATCTCAAAGTGCCCAACTCTAACATTAGAGTAAGACTACTTAAACATCAACTTGAACAAAATCTTGAGACCTCTCAATAGCCTGCCATGAATTTGGAGAAGTGGATAGCTGATGCACACAAATTGGCAAGAAACATATCTTCTATGATGCTCATACAACTCTATTTTCCATATGTACTATATGGTTTTGTGAAGACCTATAGAAACCCGTGGTAAAGACCTTTATAGGCCAATTGTCACGCCCTGGCGATGCCCGACCCAAGCCGAACCCGGTCCAAGGGCTGGTCAAGCACGCAAGGGCGACGAAGTGAAATTGAGAAATGATCTAGTGGAAGACTTAACCCTAACCACGAGCGATTAACAGAATTACGGAGTACGCACAATCCTTTGAGCAAGAGTAAATAAAGAAGGAAAGAAAAGAGAGTTGCTTAACACAAAGTAAACAACTAATCTCAAACCCACATACTTAGTCAAATATAGCCCACACTGGCTCAAAATAAGACTTAAGTAAACATAACTGTAACATGTGACATAAATCTAAAACAAAGAACCCTACACAAAGGTTCTAAACATAAAGCATAAAATCAAAGGAACTAATCACACAACGATCTCCACGATCACATCCAAGCCATCTCTGACCTTTCCTCAAAGAGGAGATCCTGTCCGTCTGCATGTCGCACCACACAGCCCCAAATCAAAACACAAGAAAGAGGGGTGAGTTTAACAAACTCAGCAATGGTTTTTAATATCACTATCAACATCAGAAACACGATAGCATAGCAATATAGTCATTTAGATCGAAGATTAACATGGCGCATCATTTTCTGATCACACATACACATTACCTAAAACTGCATCACAGTGCATAATTCACATAATTTCATTCTCATCATAAACCTTGCATGAATGTATCTCTAACATACATATTCCTACATGTATCATATCAAAATCAACCTGCATTGATGTATCTCTAACATACATATTCCTCATGCATTATAACGAAATCAAACTGCATGAATGTATCTCTAACATACATATTCCACATGCATCATATCAATACAACCTGCATTAATGTATCTCTAACATACATTTTCCATCATGCATCATCTCATAATCAACCTGCATAGATGTATCTCTAACATACATATTCCACATGCATTATATCAAAATCAACCTGCATGGATGTATCTCTAACATACATATTCCACATGCATTATAACAAAATCAAACTGCATGAATGTATCTCTAACATACATATTCCACATGCATTATATCAAAATCAACCTGCATGGATGTATCTCTAACATACATATTCCACATGCATTATAACGAAATCAAACTGCATGAATGTATCTCTAACATACATATTCCACATGCATCATATCAATACAACCTGCATGATAGTATCTCTAACATACATATTCCACATGCATCATATCAATACAACCTGCATGAATGTATCTCTAACATACATTTTCCATCATGCATCATCTCAAAATCAACCTGCATGGATGTATCTCTAACATACATATTCCACATGCATGATATCATAACATCCTCCATCAAGGAGTAATCACAAGCATTGCCACACAGGCAGGACATAGATAAGGCCACGAAGGCGTGTCATGGTCCAAAATTATACGCAATAATTCAAGAAAGATCGGGGTTGTCAATCCCTAATGTTGCTCGCCCTGGATGATCCTGGCCAAGGATGTCCCATTCTCACACAGAGAATCTAGAGCAGGGGTGTTCGCCCAGGGACATCTCCTATGGAGGGAAGAGCCCGAGTTCTCACACAGAGAACCCTAGAACACGTGGTTGCGGGGTGCACACGGCATACCACACTGGATTCTCAGGGTCCAGATGACACTCATAATAACATTCTCACAATCTGCAAGACAAGTACACAACTCATCCCCACATAATCCCATTCAATTAGACTCAACCCGGGGAGTGCACTCATTCCACATAGGAACTCAAATCGAAATATAACCTTTCGGACCAATCAACTTACGATTAATCCACGACCGATCAATCTGGCACACAATTTCATCACATTGCATCCAATCGGTCAAATTTGATTAACCACGATGAAGCCTCAATTGGAAATCCATTTTTATGATGCATGCAGCATGGTACATACGTGGGCAAAGCATACATGAATCCTAATCCATGATATGTGCTCTCACCAGCCCCTAATGCATCATTCATAATCACAATATCAAGCTTCAACATCATCATTTAACCCCCACATGTGTGTGTGTGTGACTAATAGAAGCATTTCACACAATGCATGTCAACATGCTTGAAATTAAACTCACTACCACACTACACATGTGAATTACCATCTAAACATGCATTCCAGCGGAAATCATAGGAGAAAAATCATGGAAATCATAACTCAAATGAAAACTCAACCACAAAGGCTAAACACATATAAGATTATTCATTTCATCCTTAAGTCATAGTATTCACCAACATCCACACATCAACTAACCACATTCTATCATGACAAATCAGTCCAATAATAGGTTCTAGTTCTACTGAAAATATGTTTAATCAAAGGGAATCAACCATTCATAATTTCAAGATGACAATTCCAACATCATGCCACTAAACATAAGTTATTCCACAATCTCTAAGCATATATCTCAACTCCATAAACTCAATAGCATGCATTTCCAGTAGCATAATATAGCTTAAAATACGCCACATTCATATGAAATTGGCAAGCTAAAGTGGAATCATCGAAATAAATATCATATGCACAACATATAATTTACTGTGTAGTCGTTCAAATGTCCTTCAGGCCATTCGATCGGTTAAATGCAAAAATTTGAAATTCACAGTTTGGCCATTCGAACGCCTAGCAGGCCGTTCGATTGGATGAACTGGAAAATTATCGTTCCGACAGTGTTGCCGTTCGAACGCCCAGAAGAGGCCGTTTGAACGCCAACAGGACAGAACTGGTCATCTTCTTCCTTTCACAAATCCAAACCGAAACACCATTGATAACACTTCAAATCCACATCTAACACCCTAATCATTATCAAAAGTCCTTCATGACTTCCAGAATATCAAACCATATTATAATAATGCAAAACCCTAAGAAATCGGGATTAAATATTTCTATTTTCTAATCATATTATTAACACTCCAAATCAAGTAATCTCCATTCGAAATAAGCCAAAAATCAAGAATTTTACCATGGATAAACTGAGATTTTGAATATCCATTACCTCAGCACTTGATTAAGCTCGGATTGGAGAGTCACCCTTCTTGAAATCCTTAAAAACACATTGAGTTTGAATTAAACTCCATAATAAATCAATTTACCAAAGAAACCCTAATTAAATCTTAGATCTAGGGCTTGTTGGTAGTAAAAATCAAATTTTAAACACTAGGGTTTATAGTAAAACACAAATCAGTAGCTTTTGAGGTCCAAAAATGAATTGAAACATGGGGAAAATAGTAGATTTGGAAGAGATTACGAAGAATGCTAGGGTTTTGTACTTGATTAGAGTAGGCTTACCTTAATCGGCTTCTAATCCGGGCCTAAGTGGGGATTAGGCCAGACCTCCTTCCTTAGCCTATTCCCAAAAATAGAAATGGCTCAGGTTTGCCCTTTTATAGTAAGGGTTGGGGTATGCATAGGTAAGTTTTGGGGTGTAAATAGGAAAAGTATGTTAAAAATAGGTATTTTGCAAATTTAAGCACTAATTAAGCCTAATAAAATTCTAAAAATTTTTGTATGACCTTAAGTAGATGTCTAGGTTTATTTAACCCAAAAATAAAAATTTCGACGGTGGGGCCCACAAGGGTCCCGCCAAAACCCTAATTTTTGGAAAAATAGTAAAAATTCAGAAAAATTCCAAAAAATCACATTTGATTTAAAATCACTAATCTAATAGTTGATTTTGGTTAAAACTATCACAAATACTATTTATTCACGAAATCACTGAATAAGATTAGAAAACGCGTAAATCTCACGATAATCAATAATTAAAGAAAACCAAAACCGGTTTAGAGATGAAAAAATGTACAAGTATCACAATCTCCACCCTCACAGACTCTAGAAGAAATATCTTTAATGTTATAAATAATATAATCCATAGACACCTAAGGTCTTTATGACCATCAACTCCCCAACACTAAACTTAGATTTGATCAGTTAAGTACTTGTCTAACCAATTGGGTCCTCTTCACATTGTAAATTGGCTCAGTAAATAGCATATTCAATGAGCTATGACTCGAAACTCATCCCAAACCCCAATAGTCTACTGAGACTAGGGTAATTCTCATAACTATTATCAGCTCATTAACTAAGGTAAGTTTCTATGTTAGGCCCTTGTTCCCTCCAAGAACTGGTCTCAAACCCAATTTAAGGTATTTTTATAAAATTCCTAAACCTGAACTGGTTTATTTTACTCTATTTAATTGTTATAGTGTAGTTTAATGTCAATTTTGATCGGTTTTGACTGTTTTTAAAATTAAAGTAGTTAACAAAAATTTTAACCAAATTTTTTTTCACATTTATGTCTTTTAAGTTAATTTAAGTCATTTAGAATTTTTCAGAAAAGCAACGGGGCGGGACCCATTGTGGGCCCCACATGCAAAATTTAATTTTTTAGCCCTAAATGACCTTAACATCAACCTAAGACATAAAATAATTATTTCAAAATTTTCAGACTTCAATTTGGGTTTAAATAAACAAGTTTATCCATTTTTAGTAGTAAATCTTATTTGTACCCTACTAATCCCCACCCTTTACTATAAAAGGAATAACACAACCACTTTCTCAATTGGGAAATGGATGAGACCTAGAGCTTCGGAACTTAATCCTCATTTTCCTAAAAGAGAAAGGAGATTAAAGTATAGATTTGCTTAATATTTCATTGATCTTTTAGGGTTTTTCTTAAATTTTTTAAATCCCTTCCTTTGCTTTGGATTAATCTCGATTTCTACTCAAAATCTACTGATTTGGGTTTCTATTTCAAAACCTAACGATGAGAATTTTGTTTTTAAGTCTTTTGAACCCTAGATCTACTAGTTCTTGAAGGCTTTAGGTGTTTTAAATTGAATTTATGAAGGTATTAATAAAAAGCCCTTTGTTGGGTAGGTTTTAAGGTGTTAGAGGAGCTAATTTGAGTTAAGAAGTTGCTGGAAGGTAAGTGTTTTGGTCTTAAATGTTGTTGCGATTCAGATTTAAGTTTTGTTAGAGTTTGAAATGGGTTTCATGGTTATGAGTTTTAATGATGATTTGTGAAAGGTGCAATTTTTTATGAGATTTCTTGGGGTTTTTGTTTAGTAATTGCAAGATTTGATGTTAATTAAGCATGAATTTAATTATGGTGATGTTTGGGAGTAGGATTTGGTAGTTTGAGTTGTTCATGAGAAATTTTGGTTTTGATTTTGAAATGGGGAAGACGAACCAAGAACCACCATTATGGTGTTCGAACAACCATGCAAGCCGATCGAATGACAATATTGTAGTTTTAGCCATTTTGTTTCTTTTGCTTATTTTTATACTTTTACTCTTAAATATCATTTCTTATATTCATGTTGAGTAATTTATGCTAAAATGAGCTACTGAAAGGGCATGATATTAATGTTAAAAATTATGAAGAATATTTAAGTACTATGTAAAATTGCATGTTGTTGGCTAAACATGTTAAGATTGCTTATCTTGAATCCATAATTTAATGATTCTTTGTGTTTTAAGAATGATTCCAGCAAGGTTATGCAAGAAAAATGAATTTGTATGCCTTTATTTATTATGATTAAATTATAGGTGAATGGTAGTGTCATGTCTAACTTCAAGTGTGATATGAAATATGCATATATAGGTCTAACATGAGGTTTCACTTGAGTTGATTGATGTTTTTTTATGGTTTTTTACTCGTGTTTTCAATATGGAACTATGATTAGATGTTGAAGAGCATGTGTGTAGGGTGTTAATGGGTTACCTATAATGCATGTGCATATACTTAGAGACGAGAGTTTCTATCTAGAACACAAACATGTGGGGGTAATCATGGTAATTTATTTATATTCATGGTTAAATGTGATGCATGTGAGGCTGATGGGAGCACGTTCCATAAATTAGAATTCATGTAGTCATTGTTCACATATGTATCATATTGCATGCATCATGAGATGGATTTACGAAAGAGATTTTTATCAAAATTAGCTGTGTTGATCGATTGGATACAATTGTGTGATATTGCTTACCGGATTAATCTATAGGAGGTTTATCGATTCGGTTTTACGTTCAAAAGGACGGGGTTTTATATCTCCTGAGGACGGGTTTTCCTCCTTGGGTTGAGAAGAGCGGCAATGCTATAAAGAGATAAACTGTTTGAGACCATATGGACCCTGAGAATCCAAGCTAGTGTAGCCGAGTGCACTGGCTTACTAGGGGGTATTCTTCCTTGTTAGGGAATATACCTAAATTGTGAAATTCTTTCGAACTTTCCTGTTGGGGATTATTTGGAGTGCGAAGGGACTGCTCATGCTTTGGCCGATTGAGCAGGGTTGTTATCGATTTGCATATATATGAAATGTGTGTTAGAGACACTTTATATGCAGATTGATATATGTGATGTTATGCAAGGTCTGAAATATGCGTTAGAGACACTTCTCATGCAAGTTTATATGATATTTATGCATGATCTGAAATATGTTAGAGACACTTCTCATGCAGGTTTATGTGATGTTATTCATGATCTGAATGTGTAGTAGAGACACTTCTCATGCTGGTTTTGTGTGATGATTATGCATGATGTGATTAGGTGAAAATTACTTATTATGCAGGATAAATGTTATGCAATGATGTGATTATTCATGTCTAGTATGTATAAGATACTCGTATGCAAGATAATTACTTATAGGAAAAAAGGGGTATGTTAAGGGAATTAATAAAAAATAAAGACATTATGTGAAATGTGGATCTAAATTACCATGTTGAAGTGCCGTGGTTTTTTCTGATTAATGTTGCCGTATTTCAAACGTTACTGATTTTTACTCACCCCTCTTTCTGTGTTTTGTTTTAGGGTTGCATGGTACCATATGCAGTTGATCAGGATTTCTTGTATGAGGGACGAGCGGGATATGCATGGGAGTAGGCATGAATGCCTTACCCTATTTTGTCTTTTGATTTATGCTATCATGATTATAGAGCACTTTGTATAGATGATTATGTTTCAAACTCACATGTATCTTATGCTTTTAGACTTGTCTAAGATTTTTTGATTCAAGCCCTTTGTTTAGGCTCAAGATATGAAGTATGTGGGTTAAGTTTGAGGATTTATTTTAGAGATATTATCCTCTTTTATTTCACCTTATTTTTCTTACCTTATTTCTCTTGCACAAAGGACTTACGGTTCCAACTCCATGTTTATGTTAAATACCCAAATTAAGGGGTTAAAGTCTTATGCAATGAAATCTTTTCGCCCTCGTGTGCTTCAACCAGCCTTTGACCGGGTTTGGCTCGGGCCAGGCAGGTGCTGGGGCGTGACAATTTTAGTCTTTATATTGATTAGCTGTTCTCCCCCCAATCCAAAGCCAACTAATATCTTTTGATTAATCTTCATTAATCTCAAATTACTATTATATATTAACGCATCAATAATAAAAGCATGTATTAAAGTAAGAAACATAAATAACATAAACTCACACAAGTCTATTAATAATAAAGAGAGACCCATTGTACTCAATTGCAAAGCTAGGGCTAGACAAATTCAATCCCTAGAATCTAAACAACTCCTACATATCATGCAAGTTACATATATACAACCTTAATAGATTGATGCATTGTGTTGCAGACACGTGTAATATGTTACCTTAAACCCTAGGAATAAGAGTTTTTCTCCTTGTTTCCCATGACACTTTGACCTATAAAGGTCTTTGTGTCACCTTCTAGTCACACCCCTTCCATTTAAAGACTTTTATTATTATTATAAGTTATTCTAACTCTCCTTGGGCTAGGGTATCTGTTTAAGTGAAAATGAGATAGACTACCCCTAAGGGCATTTAGGGTAATTCTACCACCTAGCGTATAATACTCTCCTTTTAATCATTATGGTTATCTCTTTGTCTTTACGTTGATTTTAAGTCATTAACCTCTCTAGAGGCTTTATTCTCAAATTGACTTATACTTCCATTTACACGAATGTAAGTAGTTCGCTTATAAGGGTATTCTATCATTTTATTTAGATCTTTCCTAAACTCTAATGGGTCCATAACTAAGCTCAAGAGTACTCCTTGAAGTCATGGACCCAGGGTAATTTCCCTGGCATTTAACATGGTCTTGAACCCCTTGAACCAACTCTGACATTTACTGTGAACCCTAGGGGCAAAATAGTTACTTATCCACCTCCTGAGATTTTTCCTCACGATGTGTTTTGCTTTATATTTATGGTACATATTAAAATCACTAGGATTTTTCTAAAATTCTGAATCAACTCATAAGCCCCTAAACTAGTCCCTAAGTCAGGTAATTGAACTTTATACTACGATTCAACTATAATGGTAAAATGATTATTTTACAGCCTTTGGGATTTTTCATTGTCTTGAAACTCGGTCAAGACACTAATTACCCTCTCAAGGTCCATATGTAATTTTTTGCATTTTTTCTTAGCATTTATAACCCTATGAACCAGACTCGGTTTAGTGCCATCTTCTTTTTTTTACCAAACCGGGAATTGATTTTTCGGTCAAGAAGTCATCTTCTTCATAGAAGTTTTCTAGAAAATGGCCATAGTGGAAGCTTTGCCTCTGGCAGAGCCATGTCAGGCATTTTCTACCCTAGAATGCCCCACCAGAAGGCATGGGTGGTTCTTGCGGCTACTATGTAAAGCCAATAATTTTTTAACATATTTTCTTAAAATTCACCAATTTTTTTCCAACATAACAGCTGTAAATTGGAAAATGACAAAATACAAAACATGTGAAAGCAGTTTTATAGTTTAAAACATCACATGTCAATTTTTCTCATACAAAATTTTCTTTTCAATCAAACATCGTACATCCAAACCAAACATTCTCATGCACTACTCAAAATTAAGAGTACAAACTAATTTACCATGATCATAGACTTTAAATACAAATCTCTCCCAAGCATCCCTGAGTACAAGTCTCATAAATAATCCACAATCTAATCCAAATTACAAGTCCAAAAAGTATAAATACCTTAATTCTCATCTCACTTAATACTTTAGATTGTGGCACAAAATAATAAAGACTCTCAATGAGTTAGAATGTGAAGTTCGATAATTTTCTAAATTCCCAAAGTCGACCACATGAAAATTAGGGTGTTGGACCCCTTGACGTTCTTGTGAGAATAACTTGATCATCAGTTGGAATTGGTAGCTAAAACTATATGGATAAAAAGTAGACAGAAAGAGCTTTGAAATGCCACCAAGAACGTGCGAATCGAATTCGGATGAAGGAGATACGACCATTCAAAGCTAAATATAATGCCCAAAACCCATTTAAATGAATTGGACGTGTAAATTGGCCGTCTAAGTCACTTTACGGGCCAGATTATTTATGGTGACAGACATTAATAAAAATAGCCCAAGTACCATATTTAGCCCAAATCCTAAGGTGATTCGGAACCCTAATCCTCATGCCTAAAAAAAGGCTAATTAGGGCTAATGGAAGAAGGGGGGTTAGCTTTGATAGTCAAGGGAAGGAGAAGGAGCCGCCAAAGCTCCTCAGAGTCAACCCCAGTTGTCACCCACTTACTTATACTTTACTTATTATGCATATTTTTTACATCATAATATGTATGTTATGCTTTTACAATTATACAACACTCTTACTATATGAAAATCCCCCATAAGGCTCCAAACCTAAGCCCTCTTACTTAATGAATCCCCAACGTATACTCCAATCCAAACCAAACTCATCCCAATCATCGCTTGTCAAACTTATATCCTCCATCTTTCCGTCATACAATTATACATCCACAACAAATCCATACCAAACCCTTTGTCACCTCTTACTGTCCATCGCTCATACATATGCCCCACTCACATACACAAATCATCGCATAGGCGTGTAGCCGTCATACATACGTACGTTTATCACTCATACATATAACATATACATAATTTCATACATAGCTTATCAATATACTCGCTAGCCATCACTAACATACATAGTTCACATACAAAAAAATACTTTTATCTCACATGTATGTCATGTGCATTTTTAAACATACCATATAATCATGCTTACATACACATCATGCAATCGGATCGTTATTTAGCATCCAAAGCATTGAATCATACAATCCTAGCATGCCGCTAAACATTTAAAGCATGCCAATATACTCGCTAGCCATCACTAACATACATAATTCACATACAAAAAAATACTTTTATCTCACATGTATGTCATGTGCATTTTTAAACATACCATATAATCATGCTTACACACACATCATGCAATTGGATCGTTATTTAGCATCCAAAGCATTGAATCATACAATCCTAGCATGCCGCTAAACATTTAAAGCATGCTATAATGAAATTACGAGTTTAAAGTTCCCCTACCTCGTAATCCATGATGATTAAAAGCGAACACGCGATGGTGGCAGTGTTGGCGGTGGAGTTGGCGGCCAAAAGCATCACCTAGCTGAGAGAGTTGTTGTCCCGAGGTTTAGGAAGCACCAGAAGTAATCACGACAAGATGGGGCTAACCTAAGTTTGTGTGAAAAAATCCTCAATGCATAGCAGCACACTAAGGGCAGCTAAGAAAAGGTCGTGCCAAGAAGAAGTGGTGGTGCAACTGGAAGTCGAGGGTGTACTAAATAGAAGTCGACCAGCAGTTAAGAGGCACTTGACCGACTACAAGATACCGATATCTTCCATGGACAACACCCAACAATGGTGATTTCATGTCAACTATTGCCCACATAAGGGGCGGAGTGCATGAGGTGACACTCAAGAGGAGAGGTGGAGGGATGTTGTGGTCAACTCAATTAGGGGTAGAGCCATTTGATGGTCAGACAGTGTAAAAATGGCACCTAAACCCTAAATTGCATGTATGGCTACATGCACACAAGGCCAAAGGGGAGGGGAAGAGGGCTGGATGGAGGCAGTCCAAGGCCTGCAAATGGTGGCAAAGCTAGGCCCAAAGGTGGTGGCTAGCAAAGATGGCAACATTGCCAATCACCACCTACAACCAAAACCAATGGTGCAGGCAATTGTGCATCTCGCACGGTTAAGGGTGGAGGGGTAGGAGCATGAAGGACTAATGCCATCATGGCCAATAGAGATGGTATCGGTCTAGATGGGCCTAGCCCTCACCGTCGGGCTGGGGCAGAGCCCACACCTTCTGTGGTGATAGCCAAAACATACCCAGATTGTTTGGCCGAGCAAAATGGAAAACATAGACACAGGGGGACAGACTGGTGAGGCAAGCAGCATGGTATAGAGGTAGTGGGGCTGGGATGGGGTGATGTCCATGCCTTTGTCAACCCATGGACTACTAAAAGGAGATGGTCGGGTGTAAGGTCCCTGATTTTTCTACAATTTTTTGTGATTTTCTTGCTATTTTTCTGGTCATTTTTGGTGGAAAAATGTGATGTTTCAATGTATTCATATTTATATATTTTATCCCATATTTATACCCATAGAGTTAGGTGTGGGGCTTAGTCGCATGATGCGGGCCTCGCTGCGCGCTTACGGTGCGAATTTTGGAGGTACAACACGTACCCGGTAGGTAAATGCGTGTTAGGGACATAAATGTAAAAATAAAAATAAAAAGTGAATAGTAAAATTGGCTTGAAAGATGATCTAGTAAGTTTCGTTCTAGAAACTTACAGAAGAAAATTTTGACGTACAGAGAGATGAAGTGAAAACCCGAGCATATTTTCGGTCGCTCCGTTCTCCCTCCTTCGTCGTCTAATTTTGCTAATTCTTATCAGGATCCTCTTTGCCTCACCGCCACGAGTTCGTAGGTACTGGCTATGACCACCGCCATGGCCTCTTCGCTCCTGCACGAGGTAGCGAACTTTTCTTCGGTTTTTCTCTCCTTCAAACCCCCTTTTTGAGCCATGGGGGTGCGATTTTGATGTCGTTTGCTGCCACCCTCAACTAGACTTATGTTTGGTTGGCCACTAGGAACCCAAGGCATTGGCTAGAGCCACCACCATACTTTCTTCGCTCCGTTGTGAGCTACCGGTACTTTGGTCGATTTTTGGTCAAATTTTCTCACTGTCCGTGGCTTTTTTTTTTTAGACACCGGTGTTTCTGGTTGTCATCCAACCACCGGACCAACTCTATCCAGCCTACCTCGACCTAGTGTCAGTAGGGGGTTGCCGCTTCCGACCCCACTTTGCCTTATTGACTTACTCTGCCCGATTAGATGCTTTGGGTCCGTCTCGAGTCATTGCCATTGGCGAGCTGTGGGCTATTTGGCCATCATGGGCTTTGCCCCGGCTCGACGACAGTGAGGATCAGCCCCACTTGGCCCGATTATACCTACGCTCGGAATGGGCCACTTGTCTTTGCCCTATACCGAGCGAAATGCACAGCCGCCCACACCATGTGTATTGGTTGTGGGTTGTGATCGGCGATGTTGCCGCTTTGATCGGCCACCACATCTTGGCCATAGCTCAGTTGCCCTTTTGTGGGCCTTGGGCCACTACCATCCGACCCATCTTCCCCTAGAGTGACACTTTTTGGCCACGTATGCATGTGGCCACGCATGCATTTTTGGGGTGCCATATTTGTGCCTCCTAACCGTCGTATGGCTCCATCACCATTTGAGTTGACCACTAGAGCATCCTCCACCTCTCCTCTGTCCTCGAGTGTTGCCCCATGCTCTCCGCCTGTATGTTGGCCCTTGTTGATGCAAAATCATCGTTGTTGGGTGTTGTCCACGAGCGATTTTAACGTCTTGCGGCCAGCCAAGTACGCCTTAGCCACACGCCGATCTTTAGTGAGTACACCATGGACTTCTGGTCGCATCACCACTTATGTTGACACGACATTTCTCCCGGCCACCCTAGTGTGCCACCGTGGATAACGGATTTTGCCGCATTGACTTCTGACACCTTGTTTGAAGTAGCAAATTTTGCTTGCCATCAAACGTCATGATTACGAGGTAGGGGAGCTTTGAACTCGTAATTTCATGATAGCATGCTTTGAATGAGTAGCAGCATGCTACGACTATATGATTGAATGCTATGGATGTTAGCTTATGATCCATTTGCATGATGTAAGAGGATGAATTATGCCATGTTAAAATGCATATGACATGCATATTGGTTGTAAGTATGTTGATTGACTATGTGCTAATGATGGCTAGAGTGTTTGTTGGTAAGCTTCGTATGTGTATGTATGTGCTAGTGATGGCTAGCATGTATGTTTGAAGTATGTATGGATTATGCATGTGCTAGTGATGGCTAGCGTGCATGTTTGAAGTATGTATGAATGTGTATGTATGTGTTAGTGATGGCTAATGTGTATGTTTGAAGTATGTATGGATTATGCATGTGCCAATGATGGCTAGCATGCATGTTTGAAGTATGTATGAATGTGTATGCATGTGCTAGTGATGACTAGCGTGTATGTTTGAAGTATGTATAAATGTGTATGTATGCGCTAGTGATGGCTAGTGAGCATGTTTGTAAGCTACATATGTATGATAGTATGTGTATGCTATACGTATGTGTAATAGACATATGTATATATGATGGTTATTTGCCTATGCTATGGATATGCGTATGTGCATGTGGGCAGTGCTAGCGTTTGGTATGGATTTGGATATGGATGTGTAAGCGCATGACAGATAACAGAGGATATGAGTATGACGGGCAAGGATTGGAGTGGATTGTTTTGGATTAGAGCACATGTTGGGGGATTGTTAGATAATAAGAGTGTGCATAATTGTACAAGCATAACGTATAGATTATAAAGTGAAAATTAAGTATAATAAGTGAGATTTAAGTAAAAACATGATAACTGGGGTTGGCTCTAAGGAGCTTAGTCTAAGGACTTCCGAGTAAGATGTTTTGGCTATAAGGTAGATGGCGGAGATTGTAAGACCGTAAGGATTTTGGTGTACGTGAGTTATGTTGTAAGATGGATGGGTTAAGTGAAGTATGTTGCCCTGATGAACTAGGGTTTCGGATCGGGCTCAGCTTCGGTTTGATCAGTGGAGCACGGTATACTTGAGTGCTTGTGTGGCATAATTGTACCACATAATTTACTTAATTCAAACTTGAATTATAAGCACAACTAATGATAGCGTTGTGAGTTTGAGACCTAAGGGTTCGACGGATTAAGTTCTGTGTTTGAGCTAGCCAATAATGAATCAGCTGAGCATTTCTCATGTCTTGCCATGGTGTTTATCCTGTGGGATGTTATCTGTGTGCTGTATAGAGCACCGGACGTCTGATGCTCTGTTGAGAGCGAGGTATGGTTCCGATTTGGTCTGTGTGCTGTATAAGCCCAGACGTTTGATGCTCTGTTGAGAACGACGTATGTTTCCGATTGGGTCTATGTGCTGTATAAGCCCAGATGTTGATGCTCTGTTGAGAGCGTTGTATGATTTCTGCCCAAGAGTGGCATTGTATGATTCCACCTAAGAGTGGCACTATATGTTTCTGCCTAAGAGTGGCACTGTATATTTCTGCCCAAGTGTGGCACTGTATGTTTTTGCCTAAGTGGCACTGTATGTTTTCTGCCCAAGAGTGGAACTGGCACTATAAGACCCATTATGGTAGGCAATTCTATAGCACTATAAGACTCATTATGGTGGGCAATTCTATGGCACTATAAGACCCATTATGGTGGACAACTATATGACCCCTTATGTATGGGTGTTTATGTTTGCGCACTTAGGTAAGTAGCATCATAGACCTGCTCTTACTTGTTTGATCCAATTCTCCATGAGCATTGGTGTGTCTTACCTTTGAAAAAGTCAATGACGTCTAGTCACTCCCCGGAGGTTAAGGTGATTCCCCAGTGACATTCTTTTCGTTTTCGATGTTGGAGCTTATTAGTTGTAATGAGCTTCAATAGTTGATAGTATGTGTACGACTGTAAGAGTATGTGTAGGATACGACTGTAAGAGTATGTGTAGGAGTACGACTGTAAGAGTATGTGTATGAGTAAGATTGTAAGCGTATGCGTATGAGTAAGACTGTAAGTGTATGATTCTGAGTAAAACTGTATGAGTAAGGTCATACGAGTAAGATTATACGAGTAAGGTCATACGAGTAAGACTGTACAAGTAAGGTCGTACGAGTAAGACTATACGAGTAAGGTCGTACAAGTATGTGTAAGTTGTATGAGTATGCATATGATGGTACGAGTAAGTTTGTAAGACTATGGATAAGGGTGTTTGTGTAAGTTTAATTTGATGGTATGATTTTGGCACGATGGTGCATTTAGTATGATTTTGGCATGATGGTGCATTTGGTATGTTTGTATGCATATGGGCATGATTATGATATGCCTGCTTGCTTCATGTTTGAGTTGCATTAACGCATCTATGTATGGATTTACAGAGTTCACTGTTTTGAACTTCCCTACTGGGTATTTTCCTACCGAGTATAAAAATACTCATTACCCTACTTTTTAGCCCCGTTGTTCAGAAGGCTTTTGCAGGTTGTGACGGAGAGCTCCTAGAGATGGATGCTCATTTCAGCGGTGGATTGATTCCTATTGACTCAAGTATATGCTTGACTCATTGCGAGTTTATTTGTGCCACGATTTGATGTATTAGGTGAGATGAGAATTAAGATGTTTATCTTTCTGGACTTTTGTTTGGATTAGACTGTGGACTGTTATGGGACTTGCACTCAAGGATGCCTGGGAGAGACTTGTATTTAAAGTCTATGATCATAGCAATTTATTTGTACAGTTGTTTTCGAGTAGCGCCTGAGGATGTTTAGTTTGGTCATATGATGTTTAATCGAATGAGTAAAAATTTGGATGGGAAAATAATTGATATGTTATATTTTAAATTTTGAATTGTTTTCACAGGTTTTGTATTAGTCATTTTTCTTTTTTTATAGCAGTTATATTGTAAAAAAATTTCATGAATTTTAAGAAAAATGTATGAAAATTTTTGGGAGTTACATCGGGAGGCTGGATGGCTACTGAAAACACACCGGTGGCTCAAAAACAAACTGGATAGTGAGAAAGAAAACCTGAGGAAAATATCAGCAAATCGAGAAGCAAGGAGAGGGTGGAGGTGGCTTTGGCCAACACCTCTTGAGTACTTGTGGCTGGACGATGCTATGTCTAGTGGAGAGTGGCAGCAACTGGTGGCGAAAAGCACTCCAATAGCCCAATGCTGATGAAAGATGGTGAAAACCGAGGGAATAGCAATGGTAGCTCGTAGATGAGCAAGGAGGGCATGACGGCGGTCCTAACCGGTACCAGCAAACTCTTGTTGGCAAGGCAAAGTGGATTCCAATAAGAAGTGGCAAAATCCAACGACAGAGGAGGCATGATGGAGTGACTGAAATTGCTTTTCTCCACCCTTCTGGACATTCCATAAGTTTTGGAATGCATCATGGCTTACCCATTCTAGATATTTATACTTTTTTCCTTTTATATCTCCATCACGTGTCAACCTCCTATTTACGTGTTGAAAATATCTATGACATGTCAAAGCCCAACGACCACGACTTAACCCCACACCCAACTCTATAGGTATAAATATTATGGTAAAATACACAAAAACAAATGCGCTGAAGCGTCATCCCGTCGAAAATGATCAGATAAATTGTAGAAAAATAAGGGTCATTACATACTGGGTGGCGGCGGTGAAGCTCACCGCGTTGCCACCATCCCTCACCGTTCTCTCCTCTCTCTGTCGCATCACCGGCTCCTCACATAGCCATTTCTTGGTGTTGGGCTCATGGTGGAAGTTCGTCTAGGTGCAGGAAATCGCACTAACACCACCTTCCATGACCCAGCACCCCTCAACTAGTGGTGGTGATGCACCGCGAAGAGGAAGAAACAAAGCTGTGGGTGAAAATTTTTTGTTGGTTGTCACCGGCGGCGATGACTACTTGGCCAGAGGGGTCATCACCTCGTCGAAGCTCTCTCCAACGCTCCCGAAAATGGCCAATTGGGGCTCTGCTAAGGCTGCATCTCACTAGAGGTAGAGCCTTAGTTGGCCCTCACGCACGATCCAAGCACGCCGGAGTAGAGGATGATGGGTGTGGAGACACTTTGATCTCCCTCCCGCTGCTGGCCGAAACAGTGCCCCTAATTGTGACTAGCAACAACATCCAGAGTTAGCCGACAAATGGCAACAAGCCGACTGGCCCCGCCCATCTTCTCCATCGACCCTCTTTCCCAATTGATTTAATCACAAAAGTTTGGTTTTATTTCCCAATCATAATTTCAATAAAAAAAGTGCTAATTTACACTAATCTCAATAAAGAATTGTATTTAGCCGGTTCTCACTTCTTCGGCCTCTAGCCTTCGTGCGTGCTCCTCCTCGCCTCCGTCACCAGTCACCTTTGCCATAAAACTTCCCCGACGGCTCCTTCTCTCTCACCCCCCTCAGGGCAAAAAACTCCCCCTAAATAACTAATTAATTTATTATAATAAAGGGAATTAGAGTTTCTCATCCCCTAAGAGGTTTGGCCAACTAAACCTCCTTTGGCAGCCTAATTGGGCCTCCTTAATATTTATTTATGTCACCCTAATTAACTAGGTTTATAGAGCAACTTAAATGGCCAATTTACGTGATTAATTTGGGTAAATGAGCCTTGTGCGCCATGTTCAACTTCGAATGGTTTCATCTCCCTCATCCAAAGTATGATTTGTGCGTCTTGGTGGCATTTCATAGGTCTTTTTGTCTACTTTCTATCTACATAAGTGCAACCATAAATTATATATATTGATGAATTTATTCTTACAAGAAGGTTAAGGGTTCAAATATCATATTTTCCATGTGGCCAACTTCAAAAATTTAGAAAAATCCTAAATGTTACAATGCAAGCCCTATATAGGGCCATTTTAGGATGCACCTTGAGGGAAAAAAAGTGTTTTCCCTCTTGAGGTGAGTTGGAGAGGAAATTAAATTTTTTTCTCTTGATATGACATATTACACTCAAGAGGGGGAATCGATTTCCCCTCTAAAGTGCCTCCTAAATTGCCCTGTAGGCGCAAGTATTGAGTCCAAGGCACACACCACTAATACTTGCCCATCACTAGGTTATATATATATATATATATATATATATATATATATATATATATATATATATATATATATATATATATATATATATATATATATATATATATATAATTCCTTTTGAAAAGCTAGGCTAGAGCTCTGGCTTATGGGCTGTCAGACTATAATTGACGGCCTATAAGTCAAAAGTGTAGCAACTTTTCTTCTTATTCAAAACTAGAAACTAGTATGTATAAAAGAAATAATAACTAGTAGATAATTAAATTTTATTCAAAAAATAATTTGTTATATTCCTTTCATCTAATATTAATTATAGGTATTTAAATAAAACCATATTTAAGGCACGTGATATGAGAAGGAGGGGAGAGGGGATTGGTCAAGGTGAAGAGAAGGGTAGTTTAGGAAGTTAAATAAAATACTTCTTTAACAATGAAGTCATGTGATCTGAGTGAAATAGGGCATTTAATGTAAGGACATTTGTTTTCTAAATTGAAACTGTACTTAATGTCGAATGGAAGGAGTAAAATATTTTTTGTGAATATAGCAAAGGCGTTGTTGAGTGAGGGCTCAAGTTCTAGACTTTTAGGTTGCATGATAATCGGGTTGTCAGCTCACGTGTAATGCACCACCAAAATGAACCTGATCAGAATTCATCGGACACAATAACATTATAACATGAGCTTAGTCTAATACCCGTTGATTTATTTATGAACCAGCCCATTTTCTTAATTTAAAATAATGTATAAGAATCATGTTTATATGGAATGTGCATTTAATATATTCTTTTTTATTTAAAATATAATAATTTTTATAATTTTATAAAACAGATTTTTTTATCAATAAATGGTTGCGCTAATTTGCCAATTTTCTTATATATTAACTGTGCAAAATCCAATCATAACATATTAACTTTTCACTCTTGTCAAAAGCTTGTTTCAATAAGGATAACGGTAATCCTCCATTTTCTATCTCACAGAACTTTAACACCTAATTTTAATTGGGCATAGAGGTGTGGGTGTCACATGACAAGAGGGGGTCTAATTTTCACATTCTAATTAAAACCTAGTGTAAGGTTTCATTGGACAAAAAGTAGAATAAAAAAAATATTATCTCTTCAACAATAAGTGACATGTTGATAACCCTACTTCACTTTCTATCCACCAAAACTTTACACCAGGTTTCAATTAGGCAAAAGTGGGCTCACTTAATAATAGGAGGATTCATTTTTTACCATCTAATTAAAACTTAGTGTAAGATTTTCTTAGACATAAAATGGAATAAAAAAAACATTATTCGGTGAGAAATGCACTCCATAGTGCAATTTTAATCATACCTTACTTTTCACTCTTGTCAAAGTTTATTTTTTCTTCAAAGATGAGCAATGACATTTTTAAAGAAAAAAGTTAGCATGAGTCTAGCCTCGCACTAACATGAATTTGGTCAGATAGCATGTGTTAGCAGAAGGGGCGGGTGGGTGAAACCCACATGGCCCTGGTAACATATGTCGTCCAATCAAATTCGTTGTTTCATAGTGCCCCGGCTCACGTTAACACGTGTAAACTTGGGCTTATACTATTAAGACTCACTTTTAATTGTTGCTTCTTAAATTATTTATTAATAAACTATAATAGGTTAAATGATAACGCGTAGACTATAAATTATAATGGTTTCTTTAAGGACAGATAGAATGACAGTTAAGAGGAGTTTATGTGGTCCAAGGTTGTTCAAGTGTCCACATAATTATTTATTGCCTATCAGAAGTACGCTTGGATAAAATTGTGCTTATTCATTTTTAATATTTTTGGCTAAACGCCCTAAGATGATTAATCCTTCAAAGTAGTCGAGTCAAACAAATACAGTCAGAATGTCTGGTGCTTTCTTATTTTTCCTAATCAGAATGTCTGGTACTTTCTATATGAGTTAAACGGAGACGAATTAATTTTGTGAACCTGCTTGGGCATGCAGGCAGCAGTGATGGAGTTCCCTAGTTCATAGGTCCATCATGATGACCCAATTCTTTCAAGGCCAAATTAATAAACCATTTAAACCAAAATTCACAATTTCTATAAGCACGAAGTACTTTTTATATTCTTTATTAAGCTTAACTTAAGAAAAGTATTAGTAGTTTAGATATTTAGGGACTTTTTGGGTATTTACATTTTTAGAAATATGATTAGAATTTTTTAGAATTAAATTTAAAAATTTACCTTTAAATGTGAATTACATTTGGTAATAAAATTTGTTAAAATAAATTTAAATGTCACATCAAACCTAATTTTAAAACTTTAAATTAATATAATTTTCTCTCGAACTCAGATATATACGTTCTTAATACCATTACATTTTTAAACTTAAGTTATAACAAACAAGTTCTTACAATAGTAGATAATTTTTAACTTTTAAAATAGAGGCCTTACCTATACGATACATTTCTCGAGGCTTAAATTGATACAAAACATAACTATTAAAAAATAATATAATTTATAATTTTTAAAACCTTGGCTAAGAGATAGAATTAATATAGATTTAGGCTTAAAACAATTTAAATCAACCTTGAGACTAAATTTTTAATTCTACATAGCTTCTATATATAAATAATATTCTAATAATTCAAGTCTAAACTAAAGCTGAATCAATTAAATATGAAGAAAATTCAGTATCCAAACAACCCCTTAAAATAAACGATGCATACACTAAGTACATATTAACATTATTAGCCCTGACTACGTTAACAAGTGCGCCATCAATTTGCTAACAAGTACTCCTATGCGTTCCTTGCACTAAGTTTATGTCAATAAAGAGCATAGAAAATGCATCCCTCAAAACGTATGGCGTTTTCTAAGACCATATCTATCATTGCACTCGTGTGGGAAGTAAGAAGCACGGATCTGGAATTCTTGTTAGGTTTCTTTCTGTTTGATGTAGATGTTAAGCAAGTTTGAAAAACTGGAATGACAAAATGAGATATGCAGAAGCTAAAGAGTGAAAGATTATCGAGGCTCTAGCTTGAAACTTTACAAAAAAAAAAAAAGATTTTCCCAGCATTCTTCCAATTACAGTGGAGAATATCAGATCTTCTGGCCCCTCTTTCCCACCACAAAATGCCAACGCCTTCTCCTCGCACACAGCTAACTCAGACCTCTCTACCTAGAGATCTCATACTTTGGGGAGTATCCCAGCTGCTCCATCTCCCAGCTTAGCTTTGAAGCAACCCCTTCATGGCGAGGAACATATTCCTGTCAACAACAAAACAATGATTTACTAACTTCTGATTACAGAAGGCGTTGCCTGTCCGTGATTATATCTAATATATTAGCTCTTGAGCCACAAAGGGAAGCCACAGAATTAAAGTTTGGCTAGCAGTCACAGTAAAATACATTTACAGTTGCTTGCTTACAGTATTTGGTGAAGAGAAGTCAGAAAGGGTACCTCTAACTTCTTCACCAGTTCCTTTGCTGTTGGGGCAGAGACAATGATGTGACGCGCATTTGGGCTAATAAATCCTTCTTCAACGGCCTTATCAATGAAAGTCAACAAAGAATTGTAGTAACCATCCACATTCAACAATCCAACCTGCATTAACTAACCGTCAGATATGGTTGCCATTTTTTTGGGGCGGGAATTTGTACATTTCCTACATTAGGTGTGGAGGAGCAGGGGACGAAAACACATAAAAAAATCGATGTTAACGAAGAAAAGGGAAACAAGGCTTTACAGGCTTATCGTGTATGCCCAACTGAGCCCAAGTTATCACCTCCAGTAACTCCTCAAGAGTACCGTAGCCTCCTGTAGAAAAGGACGTACAAGCTCTTCAATATAAAAATTCAAAATAAAAAAGCAGTGTGTAAAGGTTGCAGGTCACAGCCTCACAAAGTCATAAGAAGTCTTGTCGAATAAGAACTAAATCTTGTATAAACGATAATGGAGGCCCATTACTTTCTTTAAGAGTACAAATCGGGTTGAGGATTCCTCACTGGTAAGTATTGCATCTACTGGTCTAAGCAATAGAACAGTACTCGTACACCCTCAAAGCAGCAATGCACTAGAGTTTAATTTTTTTGGGATTCGCAGACGAATGAAATATCTCACATACATAGACAATGATAACTCAAGGGTTAAAGACACAGAAGGGCATGTCAGTCATTTTCTCGGCAGTTAATGTCATCTGTTGTCACCTTCATGGAAAAAACAGTCAAAATACTTGCATTCTTCTCATTTTACTAAATTTTCCTATTTCGCCAGACGAGAGTACATTAGAACCACAGACTACTGGTCTTTATCCTCACAGAAAAGGAAAAGTACAAAAATGAAGTTGGGGCTCCATCACAGGGCCTGAGTTTCAGTGTCAGATGTTGAAGGTCAAGGAGTAGGGCTTTGAAGGGTTGCTCTCTAAATCATGGGTCTTGGGTTTTGGGTTTTGGGAGCAGTAAGTTCAATATAGAGATGGAACAGTTGCTTTCATAACGTGGCCACAAGTACATACAGAAAACCACTTATATCAACAATAACTGAGAATCATATAATCATACACTAACATTTTTAGGAAATACTTACCTGAATGAGTAAACAGAACTCCAAAAGTATCATTCAAAATGAAAATTTTTAGGTCTCCAGTAAATGTGGCAGAGATGCTTTACTTTTAGTTTAGACAATTAATTTATTAATTTTCTGAACTTGTTACTTGAAAATATGTGAACCCAAATCAATCTTGCGTCTCTGCTTTCTGTTATCGTCTAAACATTAGAGAGAAAACGAATCTAAGTTTGCTTTTACATATGCCAGTTTGCATAGGCCAAAACTCTTTATTTTTTCGTGATCAGAACAGGCCAAAACCTGTATACCAGTTATTTTGGCATTAAAAGTACTCAGATTCGTCAGAAAATCAGTATGGGCTCCCAAGAGACCAATACTGATTTTAATAGAGGGGAAGCAGCAGCTACATCTGGGTCTTCTTTACTTTTGTTCTTTTTGTTTTATGCAAAATAGAGAAATTGAAAGCTTTTTCCAAACCAGAAGGGATTATTTACTGCACTTGCCACCTTCAAGCTCATAAAAGATGTGGGTTTAGCGACTTTTGAAGTAAACTACGAGTAGCTATCAGTCTACTCTTTCCTTTTCGCTTGAATCCTTATGAGACTTTAATGGGCAATGTATTCTGGGAATATGCAGGATTTACACTAACCAGGTAAGGCAATAAAGGCATCTGACTGCCGAGCCATCTCTGCCTTCCTTTGGTGCATATCTGCGACTGCCTTCACTTCCCCCACAGTTTCACCAGTTATCTACAAAAGAGTAACACCAAAAATCGCTAAAAAATATCGAAAGAAAAAGGCTGAACTTGCTGAAGAGAGAGAAGAAACAAAGCGTTCTAAAGCTGCCATTCTTTCTTCACGAAAACTTTTTTTAATGGAGTTGTGCAGAGAAGCAATGATGAATGCGGCAGAAGGTCTGGTATTGGTTCCATTCTTGCAGCAATAAATCAAAAAACCAAATTCTTTAACATATTATTTAATGTCTAAGTCTTTACAAACAAAAGTTTATGACTTTCTCTTTATCTAGGTAGAAGGGGTGGAAAATGCCATCCAATAAAAATTCTAATAACATATTTTCCATTCTCCGCTATTGCTTTTAAGATTAATATAATTGAAAAAACTGATAAAAAATAAATGTATCAGCTTGTGGAAGAAATGGTTTCCGGACACATGGTCCAACAGCAGGAAAAGCCGGTATGGATAGAAAAATGGTTTATGGATGAAAAGGTAGCTCAAAATTTTAAGAAAAGATTAAGACTTTTTTGGCAGTAAGAAAAGTTCAGACTGAGATGAAAATAAATTTATAGAAAATTAAATTAAAGAAAGAAAGAAATTTCTATGAGCCGGGGGGCTCATGCTGAGAGCGTGATCGAGATTCAACCAGGCTAGAGGATAGAAATTAATATGCCGCAAGTTACGTGTGTTGTTGGAACAAAATCTCATGATACACAATGTCCGGCTCACACACAGCTTATATAAAAGGGGCTCTTGAAAAAACTTTCAAATAAACTCCATTGAGAGGTTAAAACAATTTTGCAATCTAATGCAAAACAAGGGATAAACGCAGAAACAGGGATTCAATGGAGTGGAAGAATTCCTGCACTCAACCTTCAGCTCAGGGGGAAACAGATTGGAAGAGTGCCATATACTTTTATTCAATTAAAAAATGTTACTGTAAGAAAGCCATGGGACTTGTAGTTCAAGGAGGCAGACATACCTCTCGAGGCATGAGCGTCTTGGGAATGACTCTGCAGAGGGACAATAACATGACAAAATCAGTTCGGCGACTTAAAAAAATTAATAAATACCTCATAGCTGGTGCCTCGTTGATTTCGCAATAAATCTCTTGATTCTCTTCAACTATTAGACTAGTTATCTCAGAAATTAATTGAATCGATTCAGGGTTATTTTTTTTAATTGAAAAATGATTAAGGATTGCTTACCCAATAACATGGCGGCCACCAGCATACACTGCTTGCGAGACCAGGCCCATCAAGCCAACGCTGCCGCCCCCATACACTAGATCAATGTTCCTTGCTACCTGCAAGCGAAGAAAAGAGAGAGAATAAGAAAGGACTCAGCTGATAAACCCCATCTGATTAAGTGGTAGTGTGTACAGTGCTTTGCCCAGTACTGTTATGAAATAGTAGAGTCATTCGATAACGAGTATGCATATAGGTATCGACCACTCCGTGTCTTAAAAACTGTGCCCCAGAAAGGAGTCCAGAAATGGTTGGTCCCTTGTCTCAGGACAGAAATAAAACAAGAAGCATGCCACTAGTATGTCAAGGATGGGAGGCAGAAGATAGAAGCAAACTGTTGGGGACAGAGATTGCAAAAGCAGTTTTCCCTTTTTTTTTATTAATTATATGGCAGTTATTCCGTCCTTGATGAACAACAAGGGGATGAATTTGAAGAACAAAAGTGGGGGGGTGCGGGGAGGGAAGGAGATTACGGGAAGCAACTCGGAGATTAGTATGAGCTAAATGTAATGGAAAACGGGAAAGTGGAAACTGATCACTGACGTGTGTAGAAATTTCCCATATCAGAGACAGAGAGGGAGATAAAAGATTGTTCCAAAACCAGTCAGACGGGCGTATTGATCACCCTGTTTTGGCAATGAGTTTCGCTGGAGGCCCTCAGGAAACTTTTGCCTGAACGAGTTGGACAGAAGGTTTGAGGCTAACAGTAACCTTGTGCTTGCGCTGGCAAGAGGTGTCAAAAGAAGAGAACCAACAAAGAACAAAATGGAGGACAAAAACACACAACAGACGAAGGAAGTAAGCACAAAAAACTGACTTGAATGCAACCAAATGCGTGCGAGGAACTATGAACAAGTTCATCAAAAAACTTCAGAAGACCAACATTGTGGGAGAGACAGATAGAATAACTCTTATCAGAGACCAAAATTTGACCTCAAGAGATGGAGAACACACTACACCAAAAATAAAACAGAGAGACTACAAGAGACCAGCCCCATTAGAGACCCAGTTGACAAACAAAATACCGCATGCCAAGACATTTCAAAAAAACAAAAAAACAACTGGGTCTGCTTAGATATAATCTATTAGAAGCAGCGGAAAGCAACCAGTCCCCCCCAACACTCTCCCTCCCAAAGAACCATACCAGCTCTCCTCCCAGCTCAATAGCAGCATCCTGGTAGCTCCTCTTCTTCCCCTGGCTACTCCCGCAGAACACACAGATCCTCCTAAACTTCGACTGTTTCATCTCCTTCTCTTTCTCCATACTTTGTTCCCTGTCTCTCTCCCTCTCCCTCTCCCTATGCGTCTCTCAACCCCCCCTCTACCTCCTCCTAAAGCAAAATATAGCTTTATCACCAAGCAGGCTCTCCCCCCTTCATATAAATATACATATTTGAGTGTCACACTGGAAGGAATCACGTTGGCTTTGGTTCTCGCTGAAAATCAAAAATATCCACAGTTCCTCCCTCTACTGGCCTCTAGTGCGCCATCCCCACATAAGCGCACGTTAGCGATTAGCGCCCCACTGTCCCCATACGCCAAACATGTAATGTATACGTATGCGGGTCAAACCCTTCTTCCTACCATGTAGGGCCGGGCCTGGTTGCATCCTGCCATAACGAACAAACGGCTGAATCGAGGTGGGCCCCGGACATGTTTAAAGAGCCTGATAATTCTCCATTAGTGTGTTTTAGTAGTGATGTTAAAAAATCGTACCCTTATGTACTTCCTCCGTCCCATTTTAATTGATATATACAAGGAAGTCAATTTCTTAAGTTTTTCACTTTGTTTGCTAATTTTCTTATTTATTATGACGATTAATATGATAAAAAAATTTTAAAAATCTAGACAAGTAACATGGGATAGAATGAGTACATTTTTAATAGCTAAGAACAATAACATAAAACAGGACACATTTTTTTCCAAATTCAGACAATTAATATAAAATAGGGATTAGATTGTTAGGAGACATCATGGTTCATTGTCTCAGCGAGATTTTACCGAGATCTTTATCTTGAGGCTTTTATTAATATTCAAGATCGTGAAAATATAATTCTACACCGTGTGAGCGATCTTACCGATATCTATACAAAATTATGAAGATTATATTGATATGACCGAGATTACGACAATCATAATGAGATGGGGAGACAAAGGAGACATTAATATATTATTAAATATTTTATCTCATTTTATTAGGTGTATTAATACTTAGATCTTATATATCTCAATAAGTTTTCTTGATAAATATTAAATATATTTATAGTTATTCCACATCATCATTAGATATAATATTTTCTATTTATTTTATATAATAAATTTATAATTATTAAATAAATATATATATATAATAATAATAATATATATTAAAATTATTAAATATATGTATGGACAAACTTGCTTTGTTACTTAGATGATCAAGATTGTTTTTGATATCTCGTCTTTTTGGGTCGTTGAGACAAGATCGAAATCCGAGAGACATGTAATTTTTCGATAGGTAAGGACTCACCATCCTTCACAAACTAGGTCATAAAGATTCAACCCCTAGACATTTGCATCTTCCAACCAACACAACACACGTTGTATTGGCATAAAGGGCATAGATTTTGGGGCACATTGTTTTTACATGGTCTTATAGATTAGGTGATTAGGATTGTGTAGGGTGATGTCTTGCGCTAGGAAAAGAGTTCAAGACATGGACAACTCTTTAAGTGGGCCTTCACATGAAGTGGGAGGAGAGAACGCGAGTGCCAAATGTCATGTTCCCAATAGCAGCAACAATGTGGGCCACCCCATGGAAGATACTTGGTACTATGTGTCATGGCGGGCCCCATTGAGGTCATAGTCTTTGAGCTTTCATGTTCCATAAGCCCTAATCCTAGTGGACACCTGGCCAACTGAGTCCTATGGAAGGGCATGTTGTCCCCTTTTGGTCTCAATCCTCTACCAGAGACTTCATTCTCTTCCATTTTCTGTCTGGAATGTGCTGTGGGCCCATTACACGCAGATGGGTCCCACAATCCCTCCTTGGTCTTCCATTACTCTTTATATATTTCCCCGTGGGAAGGCTACACTAGCAAGTTTAGAGTCTGATTAAGCTTTCTAACCTCTGCTTTTGTTGACAAAGTTGGTGTTGTGGGCCATGCAACATCCCATTCAAGTCTTATTGGTTATTGTTTTTGTTTTGTTTTGGTAGGAAATCTTACTAATTATTGGCTATTCTTCATTGTTTTGTCCCACCTTTTAAAATTTCCTTTTGTCATTAACAATGTGATTCTCAGTGTTGCTTTAAATATATGAATGGAGAGAAAGAAAAGGGAGATTCATATTGTGAATGAAAATGTTACAATCGCTCGCGCCTAAGAACTCTCGCTGTTGCGCACAATCGTTGTGGCGCTCATAGGGCGAGCGTTTCGCAGTCGTAACATTTACTCATATTATGAAATTTTAAATAATAAAAAAAGGAATAAACTAATACTCTAGCAAAATAAATGAATAAACATGGTGTGAGATGTTCCCTGGCCCTTACCTGTATGCACCCTGAGCCACACCCCTGTGTAGACACTGCTGTAGCAATCACAGGAAACAGGTTAATTTAATCCAACACGCCTTCCCATTACCATTTTCCCCGTCTTCACCAGACCAAGCATGCTGTCCCCTCTACACGCCATTTCTTCTACTAATTGCATTTGCTTCTCCTCCTCCAATTGCATCCCCCTTCTTTTTAATACAAAATACTCATGGAGCCATGATCCACTCCCAAATTTTTTAACCATAAATCCCATTTTCTTTCGTACTTATACATAATAATCTATTGCTCATTCCCCCCATTGCCTAGATTGATGGAACTGAACCATGCTCTTAGTTTTCATTATTTTAGTGACTGAAGATCCCCAGGCTCCAGGGAGCCTTTATGGGTCCTGCCCCTATTCCCCTTTCCATCCTTCTCTCCACCCTTTCATTTGAAATCCGTATATATTAGCAGACCCTAATTGCAGGGAATCAAGCATCCATTAATTTTTTTTATTTCAACAAAGAACACTTTTACTCTTGTAGAAACCACATGGGAGTTTAGAGCATTAATTCCACATAGCAATCACATTAAAGATTTATACTCTTTGTTTTTATTTATTTTTTTAAATAAAGAAGGGAGACCCATGTTGTTTTCATCTTTTGTTCTAGAATCAAATTTTCTTCAAAAGGTTAAAAAAGAATGCTGGGGGCAGCAGAATGGGTGAAGCATTTTCATCGATACTAGCACAGAGGCTCCCATGCTCAAGGAATATAAAATTATTATTTTCCAATTCAGGGAGGCGTTGTCAGCATGCTTTTGGGTTTAGGGCCCTCATGTTATTTAGCTGGAGTCTCTATTTTTTTACTCAGTTTCCCTCCACTAAATCCCATAAACCTTGGCCCAAACATGTATAATCACTTTAATATTACATGTAAGAGTAACTAGTATAGTTTCACAGTTCTTAATAATGAGCCTAAGCAGCTATACTCCCCTAAACTGGTCATGGGACTATGGTGCTGCAAGCTGCAACTGTAACTCTTGCTTGCATTTCTCTGCAACTTTGGTCCAGGAATTTTCAAGGCGAGAGAGGAGGGAGAAGATCCCTTCAGTCCTCCCAACCGCCGACCCCATTCTTCAAGTCGCTCCCTTTCCCAATGCCATCAGTGAGACCCATGACTCCCAATTAATCATGTAAGAAATAAATGCAAAAATTTTTGTTCCGCACCCCTCGACAAGTTCTGCTTGCATGCATATGCATACATAGTTGTGATCAGGGTCTTCCTTAATTATATGAATATACATATTTCTAGCCCATTCTCTAGGGTTCGTGGCTTTGCATTGGCTCAGTTTTATTATCAAGTGATCAAGATTTACTAAATCAAAGAGTAAGTAAACAAAATTTTGTCTAGCGAGTTGAACTTGTTTCTACAATAATTGGCTTCGAATGAAAGCTACCCTCCGTTCACACACTCACTTATGACAAAGAAATTTTTGGGTATGAGGTGCACAATGTGTTGACAGTATAATATTAATACAGATGATAGTATCGATGATTATAAATATGAGTATGCATCAATGATATGTTTGTTATGCGTTGAAATAGATGTGAACCCTTTTATACACATGAAAATATGTTATAACTAATAATATATTATTATAATATTTTTTTAGAGTATAATAAGACTATGGAAGGTTAATACATGTGTTCTAATTAATCGTTCTGAAACTATATTATATTGCTCCATTTGTCAGTAGAAATTATTCCTCATTTTTTTTCATATTAAGTGCTATGAAGTTAGTGTCTTTGAGAACTAAAGAAGATATTTTGATATGATTCAAAAGTTAGATGTTTAAGTAAATGCATAATTATGAAGTACTATATTTAAAAAAATAATTATTAACCTATATGGGCCCACCTATATTGATCTTATATAAAATTTTAAAAATTATTTTTAATATAAAAAATATTGTCATATTTAAACCTTCTAGGAAGTTGGATTTGAAACGTGTTTTTATTTTTAAGAAAAAAATTTATTTATTTTTAAATATAATAATAAAAAATTTATTTAAATATTAATACATATCAACCATATTGATATAATACGACCGATACAACTAATGCATCAACATTTCATGTGGGGGGCATATTGCCCCCTATGCCCGTACCAATCTCAATCGACACAAGTATGCATCAGTTGATGTTGCCTTCCATGGTTGACAATGTATTCCACCGCTAAAGATACAACGCATCAGCGTGTTATAACCACACACACTTAAAACAAAACTCAATACCATAATTTCACAATAAAAATTAATAATTTGATCTCTTTTAGACCTGTCAAATTGCGACATTATTGGCTGATTAGTCTTGCGTGTTGAATTAGCAACGAGATAAGATAGGATGAAGCACTAAAAAGAGAATAATTGTGCGTAAAACAGAATAGTTTGCAATATAAAATCGTCATAATAATCTTGTTGCAACAAAAGGGAGCAGAATTTGGCTCCTAAGTGTCTGCAATGTTAGGTATATGGGATGGGGCCCTAAATCATGTCAATTAATTTCTTATTATTATAAAACGATATTCCTTGAGTTTTTCGACCATAGGAGGTTGTTTTACTTTCAACAGGCATCTGGTAGGGAATCTTTCTGTTTTTGTTTTGGTTAAAAACGAAAGCTTGTTAATCTCAGATAAAGGCCACATTACATCATATTGATACCGACTGAGATGAATGCTGAAGTAGAATCCATTGAACTCTCCATCAAATACTATGAATATGATATTGTGACGATGTATAACTGGAAAAATGTGAAAAACGTGTACAAAACGATACCAGACCGTTCAAATTTAAAAAACACACACACAAGTTAGAAAATTCTCAAAACCAATTTCTTTTCTTAGAAGAAAAAAAGAGGTCAAAATTAGCCTTAATGATGGTCGAACTCTTTAGAAATTACTGATATTAATAGAAGACTATCACATAGAAGAAGATGTTAACTTTGCAGTGAAGATAAAATAAAACCGAGGAGAACAATAATAATGGGGTTCGGCCAAGGTAGCCTATGTTCACCCTAGAAACCCTCTCACAAGTCACATTCTTCATTGTATATCCTCATAAGTACTGGTAAAGAAGACAAGAACAACTCCCTACAATCATGAGATAGCCGAATACATGGAAAACCATATAGGGAAGATTACACCAAATTATAGGGAATATTACAATTAAATCCCCAAGGAATATGCCCAGTTGTTTATTGTCCGGGATTCCATTTGCATAACCCAAAGTTATGACCAATGTAACACCTGCAATTTTTTTCTTAAAATAATTTATGAATTTCAACTGTGATAGCCTTGGGTTGGTAGGTAGGACCTATTAGCTTCAAGCCCTAATTAGGATTGCTACCATAGTGAGTTGGTAGAGTGCTTGAGGGCGAGCTTAATGAGCTCAGGAACATAAGAAACAAGTGTCAGGAGTAGAAGTTATGACGTTAGGAACATGTGTATGCGTGAACCCACTTAGGCAAAATTAGAGAAAACATATCCAAGAAGGATTCCATTGGATAGTGTCTGTCGAGAGCTTTTGAATAGTACCAAGAGCATATGAATCTTAGTTCAAAAGATGGAGATATGGGCTTTTGAGTTTCAATGGAATTTGTTGACATGGCGGTCGATGCCTGTTGATGGATGTGTTGGGGTAATGTTGTGTTGACAGGGCATTGGGGGACCACCTTATGAATGTTTCTTCATTTGAGGGGTATCCTCCTATAAAACATGTCTAAGGTCTCCAAATCAAAACCCTAAGCTCCATAATGGCAGCTAGAGCTACAAGAAGGTGATTTTGAGGATATTTAGCATATTTTCAATCGATGGGGAAAGAAGAAACTTGGAAAGGAGTACATTTGAAATTGACTTATGAGTGGTAGGATTGTTGTCTATCAGTAACTCTTGAGTCTTGATGCCCTTAACAATAGGTAAAAGACTTAGAAAGGGGATTTGGTTAATGCTTATGCAATAAATGCTAATGTATGGTAGATCTTGCAGGTTTTGGCACATGTGTATTGCACTACTTAAAGTGTGTCAATCGCATGTAAATACTAACTATTAGATTAATAAACCCACTTAACAAAAATAATCTAATAACTTGGATCAAGGTATATTACTTAACTAAATTGCAACAATTTTATAAACCCTAGACTTTGTATGCAAGTTAAAATAAACTACTAAATCACACAACACACAAATATTTTATGTAAAAACTATATCTAGGAAAAAACCACAAGAAACTAGTTTGTGCAAAGTTTTCACTATGAAAAATCTGTTACAAAGTTTACTGTTTTATACAATAAAATCCACCCAGTGATTATGATAATCATTGCACAAGTGTCATTTGTGCGTTTATCACTTTATGTATTTCAAGTTTACTTTAACTTCTTTTTGCATTCTAGTTACTCCTCGGTGGATTCCACCCAAAAAGAAACAATCTAATTATTTTTTAACAATTAGAGGTTTTGAAATAAAAATTTTATGGCTTATGTCCAAGCTCTCATCAAGTTTGAAAATTTTAAATCTTTGTAAACTTGGTAAGATTTAGAAATAAACAAAGAACACCGTAATTCAATTTTGAATCAAGAGAATTTTGAAAAAACTTTGAAGCAAATTGATGTAGAATACTTTTTCAGTAAAATATGATATAAAGGTATATTTTTAAGTCAATTTGACATCTACTTACATGCTATAATTTAACCTTTGCTGCATCAAAGTATATATCAAAGGTGACACTCAACATGTTGAATTGTATGTTGACCGGTTTTTATTTTCCTTCCATATTTCAAAATTTTTCCAAAAAATCCTCCAAATAATTTAAGAGATTTTTCAAAATTCAATATGTCACATTATTACCATTTTTCGATCCATTGTTAAATTAACAGTGATAGTAGCAAAATGTCACTCCTAAATATAAAAAATGTTATAAAAAAGAATATCGACATTTAACATAGAAAATTCTCAAATGCTCAAGTTATGAGTATTAAAACACTAAGGTCGATGTACCAAATTTCACTCTTCATTGTTAGATTAAGTCAATACTAAGTCGCAAAATGCCACTATTAAATATCAAAATTGTTGTCAAAGAAAATATTGCCAATAAAAATACCAAATGCTCAAGAATATAATTTGAGCCACAAAATTTTGAGTTTGTGTTCTTTGGCGCATTGGATTCCTCTTCTTAAAATCTCCAATATACTTCAAAAATAAATTATATCCCCATAGAAAGTAATATCATTAGAAAAATGAGGACATGACAAAATTGGCGAGATTCTAATTCCATGATTATAACTTGAGGTACATAAGTTTGATTTTTATATTTGATGCATCAGATTGGTCTTTCTAAGATCTAAAATACACTAAATTTTAAGAATCAAATATAGTTTATTTAAGAAGTTAATAATATAGAAAGACAAACAATTTGATAAAAACATTTGAATTTGTGAATTGTTCACCAATTTTTCAAACTATCTTTATGCTAGTATAAGCTTTTATAGGAATTGAACTTGATTACAAAAAATTCGAATATTTAGATATATTGGATATAGGAATTCCACACTTCAAAGAAAACATAAATTAGATTGCAAATGAAAGTTATGATCATGGGAATGCAACACTAGTAAGTTTTGAAATTTTGATGAATAACCATGATGACATAGTCTTAACACAATGATATTTTGTTGATTATAACTAATTTTTTATTGAACAATGGAGTTTTGTTGTCTATTTAACAGTAGAATTTTACATTCTGATGAAATACAACAATAATTACAAAATTTGGTGAAATTATTATCAATCATAGTGTTGTCTTCTATTGATTATAACTTGACCTATAGAAATATGATGTTGCATTTACTATGTTGGATTCGTCTTTTCAATATATAATATATCATTCAAATAAAATGAATTCCTAGAGAAAGTTACATCATCACACATTGATGATTGTTAAACAAGTAGAGTTACTACTCTAGCAGCAAACTCAGGTTTGCTATATGTTGAGCTGCATAAATTTGATTTGAACTATATTTTTATGTTGTAGTTGCATTTGAGACTTTTATAACATAATAATGTATCATAATAAAATTCAATTTTTACACCAAATGATCTTAGTGTGATTGTAATGGCACTAGAATATGGAAGAGGTCAATGAACCAAAATACTCAAAAAAGGAAGTCAAAAAATTAGATGTTCATGTCATTGAGTTATTCTGTGGTGAAGAAATATATATATGGGTTTAAAGCGACAAGTGAAGGATTTGTGTTCTCCTCATCTTGTTTATGTGAGAAGATGAAAATGTAGGGTAATAATGAAAAAGGATGCATCTATCATGACCAGGTTTCATAGCTTGCACCTATGTCCATGCCACATGAGGCTCCTAACCTAGTACATATAAAAAAACACAACCTCTATGTACTAACATGGTACAACCTCTTGTACATAGAGACTGTGCTATGTACCATATTAAGTACCCCATTTAATTTGGTCCCATACACTGATCATAGAGCTGATCTAAAAAATATTTTCATAATGAAAAAATGTAAGCCACATTTAGCCCTTATGACCGATGGGAAAATGCACATAACCCCCATTACCACTTAAAAACTTGAGCATAGCTCCCATCTGCTCACTAGTGTTCTATTTCATGTGTTGATTTTACCCCTTTATTCTCTCCTTCTATAGTCTTCCTCCTTCAACTTACATCCTCTTCACCATCCCATATAATTCTAACGAGGGGAACATGACCAACATAGTTGCCTAAACTGTGATCAGCATGTAGTAAAGGGTGACTAAAAAACTCAGTTCATTCAAAAAAAGAGATGGAAAGGAAGTTATCAATATCTTGCGAGTTATTTTACAAAACCCTATTAGAAATTATCAACTTTGGGACCATAAACATATACCAAGCAGGCTCCAACAAAATTGTTGCATATTTGTGCTTATGCCTCTCCTATTATGCCTTTGCCACATAGATATTTGGTAGGCTGAAAGCATGAAAATTTGAAGTAGGAGAGAATCTCTAAAATTCAAAATCAAAGTGCAAATCCAATAAGGATCCTTTTCTAGACTAGAAAATTATAACGACGCAAAATTTTTGGTAAGTTTTTAGTCACTAATAAAGCTAATGTTAGAGTTTCTAGTAATTTTTAATTAGTTAAATATAGTTATATAATAAGCTTTTATAAGTTTGTTATAGATCTCCAAATGACAAGTATAACAAACCTTGAACCACTCGAATCAGACATTGGGGCCGTATATTATGACCCCAAGAAAAATATCTCATTGGCGAGACCCACTAAAAAAGTGAGGGATAATCTACAAAAGAGTAGTTTTGTTTTAAAGGGCTCGTCAATACGAGTCCATTGGTATCAGGAATACACAATTTTGACATATGGTTGGAAAAATATTACATTTTAAAATTTTGAATGAAAAAAATTGAAAACATTATTAAAATAATGGAGGTTGATGTAAGCTAATGTAGACACTGCATCAGCTGAGCCGGCCGTCGCTACTAGCGCATGCCATGTGAGGTCGGGCCCATGTGTCAAGCCCGCATAATGATGCGTAGCAAGCTCACATGTCAGGCTCGCATCGTACAAACCAGCCCACATGATGCGCACCATGTCTGCGCCGACAAATACTGGGGGAGGTTGTTTTTCAGTAATTTTTGATTTTGTTACTCAACTTCTTTTCTTTCATTCTTAACCATTTTAAATCCTAATTGAGTCATTCAAGGGGCATTCTCCATTGAATCGTGCATGTCAGACATTGTCGTGGAGTCAATTTTGTTGTCTTAGGCCATTACAAAATTACTACCCTAAGGTTAAGGTATGGGGTCTTAAACTCTAAACCCATGCTCTGCTCATAGACATTAACTTTTTTGAACTATTTTGCTTGACTATGCTTATTGACTATGTTTTCACAAAAATATCATATTTGTGAAATGATTTGCATATGCTACATTATTTGGATGCATGCATTTTATGGGTAGTTCCGGGGTGAAACCTAAAATTATCATCTTCTATCTATATACTTACCTAGAAAAATAATTGGTATTTAGCGCGCACATATAGGTGTGGAACACCATAGGAAGGCTCTTATCCTTTTAAGCCTCATGTTGCCTCATGAGTGTAGGGAAGAACGTTGTTCGGTAGCATGACTTCTGGTTTTATCGTCATCGGGTGAACTAACAATTTCTTGATCTATTTTTGAATTAGATTGCTTGTGAATAATTCATTTTATGACAAAAGATGTTATAAAATGATTATATTTGTTTTCGTGGTTTTCTACTTTGCATTAATTTAGATTTTAACTCAACCTATTAAGTACAAATGTACAAACCCATTCCCAGATTCTGCAGATAATATAGCAAGGAGGAAGGTGAAAGCATAAGAGATTTTTGAATAATTTATCTAGTTGTTGCTTTAGATGTTTTTATAATTATTTATGTGATTGATTTTTAAAGGCATGTTATGCCTTGAGATTTATAAATTTTATATAACTATAAACTCTATGCACAATGGTCCTTGGCATATGTAATATATTTTGTTATGTTTCACTGAATCTCTTAATTTAATATGTAATTATGATATATAATGTTTTGGTTGTGCGGTGACTTTCTATTATGCTACGATGATCATGCTGATATGTGTGAGTTTTGTATTTGTTCTTCACTGATGGTTGTCACGTTCGGTCATGTGTGTGATAATTACACATGGCAGACAGGAAAATTGTGATTATTATATCATAGAAAATGGCGGCCATCACAAGAACGGGCGTAACAAGAATTTATCTTCAAAGGACTTTTTATGGAATCTAAGTATAAAATGGCTTAACTATAGGGACTATTTCCAATATGTATGAGTTGGAAGATCTATATGTCTTTAAAAATTTCTCTCAATTTTCTTTGTAAAATATAGGGGTCATTATGTATTTTAGATCACTGTATTTAAAAATTATGATTTTAGACATACACTAAAATCCTACATTTAAAAATAGATATTTTAATAATACAGACTAAAATCTTGTGTTTCCAAACTATTATTTTAAATGTAGAAGCTTACATGCAAGAAGGAGAACAGAGGTATAGGGTGGAAGAAGAAGAGGTTGAGGGGACTCTAGAAGCTACCCAACATATGCCAATTGTGGTATGTACAATCCGAAGGCAGTTTGTGTGATCCGACAAACTTTGATGGTAGTCTGCATAGTATTGTGGACTTCAACATCGATCCGATAGAAGTCCAATGGACTCCAGTGGTGGTCTGGCATACTTCGACAACTATTGGGCGTTTTGTGTTGGTGGTTTAACAAACTCTAGAAAGTGGTTTGTCGTACTTCGGTTGGGTTTGAAGAACTTCAAAAGTGGTCAGGAGAGGAGGCTAGTGAACTACGGTGGTGGTCTAGGGAATTCTGGAAAGGGAGGATGGGAGGTTGGCGGACTTGACGAGTGCCAACTAGGCTTCAACAATGTGCAAGTGGAAGAAGGGGAGGACAATGGGGAAGAGGCCGCCGGGGAAGGAAAGAGGAGTTGAGAGGTGGGAGCATGAGTGGGATGAGAGAAGTCTAATTATTTCCAATTTCACAAGATGTGGGTTTTGGTTGGAGAAGGGGGGTCATAATTAAAAAAGCATGAGTTGAGCCCTTTTCAGTTGTAAGCTTACATTTTTAAGTTGTGGTTTTAAAACTTGGTGACACATTGATTAATGTTGTACTTCGAAATATCCACTCAGAACCTATAACTAGTAATGCTCTAATATAAAATGTGTGCTTCAAAATCCAAACGATTAACACCACTTTTTGAAATATGAAATTCATAGATTGCATTTTAGAATCCTAAACATCTAACCTCTTGAAAGAGAATTTCTGCCATTATCATAGTGTTTATAGTTCTAAGGAATATTTAATCATATGACAAAAAATTGTGCAAAAGAGCTCGAACCCAGTAATTATCATAAATATCATTAGGATCCCATTGATATGCGCCGGATGCATATTGGTTTGCCCCCCGAGCCACGGAATCCCGTAGTTGAAATGTGTTAGAGTGCATTGGCGCCCGGGCATGTCTCAACTATTCTAATATCATTATAATTTAGTAGCGTATCTTCGCATATACTTTCTATATTGTGTAGATTCTTACCCTAAAATTTCACACAAATACTAAGTTTAATGTAGGAAGAAGATGAAGGAATGAGACCCTAAAATGGAAGTACTCTTGAAATGTATCACAAAAATATAAAATGCCTAAGCGAGGAAGGAGAGAGGTAGTGATGAGACAATGTGCAGACTTTCATAGGTCATAAGCTTTATGTACATTTTTCTATAAGTCATAGGCATATGTGCAATTTATCATGATGAAAAGGTGAAATAGAAGGAATGAATTTTTTTTTTCACAATTAGGTTTTAGGTTGCTAGTTTCCAATACATTGAAAAAGGGCTTTTAATGCTGCAGTATATATAATATACTTTTTCCCATACTAAGTGTCCCATTTAAAAACATGCATGCCATATTTAGTGTCATATATCTCATTCTCTTACCTAGAAAGCTTCTAATATGCTTATTCACAAAGTAAGAAGAGCACTAGTATTTAATTAAAAAATACAATAATTTTTTTTGTCTTTTTAATGCCTTCAAAAGGTGTTGAGTAGTTATAATTTTTTTCGTTTAAGGCCCTTCTAACTTTCTATAAAATTTACACTTTTTAAAAATAACACAATTAAAATGGGACAGAGGGAGTGTAAAATAGTAAATTATACTTATATGCCCAACCTTTGTAACCCTTCATATTTTTAAAGCTATAATTATACCCCTAATATTTTTTAAAGATAAAAATACCCTTATCATTCGGAATCATCTTTTCCCAACATTTCCCGAGTCAGCCTGCTTCACCATCCTTTAACACCAGCCTTAGCCTTTAGTCCACCTCCCTACCCTTACCTCTATACCATCCTCCCTATCTTTAAGACAAAATGCGAGGATGGAGGGGTGGATCGGGGCATTGCAAAGAGGGAGCAATATGGTGTCACTCCGAAAATGACAATGACATTTTTTTCTCTTAAAAAGAAGTCAGAGGTTGTATCTAATTTTTACATGTAAAAGGGATTATATTTAATTTTAATAAAAGTTACAAAATAGGATGAGAAGTTTACTTAGTGTTTTAGCAAGCCCACCCCACCTGTACACATATGACAAATCCACCGACTATTAAAAAGGCAGGCTGTCTAAAAAAACAAGAGGTAGAAGACTTCTTATCCTTATAGTATGTAGTACATACTTGTAACTTATCTATACAAAAGGTATCAAAGTGCAAAGTCATCCTTTCTTGTCCTTTATGAAGTAATTTTCCATCGTAGATTTGAGAGACGGACCAAAAGGTTCCAGACGTTTGTCTCCACATTTACAGAATCTTACTGATGGAGCCGGCTGCCTTTCTGTAGTATGTAAGCGCTTTGCCGTTCTCTTTTCCATTCTCTCTCTTTTTTGGCCGTAACAGTGGCATCACATGGTACTGCTCATTGTTCTTTGGCTCTTCTTTCCAAGAGTCTAGCCTTTGACTCGGGAATCGTCCGGGTCAATTGCCTTGACACCCGGCTTGAATTACGAATAAGAATAACAGACCTTTTTGCACATTAGTAGTTAAGAATATGCTCATGCATAGTCTAAAACGAATTTGCAAAGTCAGTCGACATTTCTAAAAGAAAGAGACGCCACTGAGTTGTTGATGCCATGACCGATTCCTGTCATTTAGCTTCAAATTTGCCTTGATAATCAATATGCTTGTTTCGAATTGGATGAAAAAATGGGAGATTTTGCAAATTCCCCCCATGAACCAAGAGCTCAAAAAATGATTGGGAATAAATTACGAAGGTCTGAGTTGATGAACAAGTCCGACCTCCACTAGTTAATTGTGGCCAAACAAGTAGTCAACACTGAGTCATGTGGCCGGGTCGGGCTCCCACCAGACACCAGTACACCACCACATGAAATGGCCAGCAACTCATCAAAGCTTGGCCTGTCCAGAGCCCATAGAAACGAGTGGGAAGATGTCCTTACTCTTGTTCCAAGGCTTTCTATTGTGGAAGTATAAAGTGTTGAAGTCCTACTCAGATGATCAGTCTGTTGGATGATCTCTCCACTATCCCATCTTATACAGACCTTCATGTTGCAAACTTGCAATTAATGCATCATCTGGTAGTTTAGCTGCCATTGACATCGTCATCACCGGTAAAATAATGGGTCCCATGCTATCAAAAACAAAAAAATTTAATGGGTCCCATGACCAACCTGGCTTAGAAGATTGGAAGCTTATTCGCTTGGACAAGTATAGGAGATACAGGTCACATTCATCCCATCACATGAATAACTCACCCACTAAAGAAGCAATACTTTTCCAAGTGATTGCATAAGGAGGCCCCCCCCTCCCCCATCCCAACTCTGAGTGCGGTTGCATTTTTGTTAAACCCTGATTTGGGAACTCTTTGCTTCTCACTGTTCTGGGTGTGATCGCTAGGGAAGGCCTTCAACACATTTTCTTGGCTTATCTTCATCTTTTTCTCCTGTGGGACTCACGTCTATGTTCCCTTTGAGTAGTAACGAAGAAGAATTGGAAGGACAGAGGTGGTCACGGGTTCACTTTGTTGTAAACGCGTATTGTGAAAGAGATAAGGATATGATCACAGGAAAGGTTGGGGACGTGGAGATGGAGGGCTGCTCAGGGAAGGGGTGGTTAGAGTTGTTCTGTGCTCAAGCATTTGGATGCTTCTTCCTACACAGGACCTGCTGTTTAAACGCTAGACAAAACGCTTTTTTCTTCTGCATGCCACAGTTTCTCCACTAGGTCTCACGTATTCTCCAGTCTCCACCCTCATGGTATTTTTTTGGCTTATTTCACAGGGCAGATGTTTGGGAGGGTGGTTCACCTCCCCTTCCTTTTCCACAGCTCCAAATATCTGGGCTGCCCCTCCCGAGGGGGTCCCCTGTGGGTGGTGGAGCAAAGGGGCCTACAATGCAAAAGTTTGGATGCAGTATGACATGCCGGCTGCCTTTGTCTGACCTCATGATGTCTTCAGCGTATGGATTGAGATAGACCCAGTTGTGTGGAAGAGCTTTTACCTTGAGTAACACATTGAAAACCTTTGATTTTTAAGATCCACGGTATATGCGTTAGTGCACATTAGTGCCAATATCATTAGTGTTTATATGGGCTAACATGTGCACTCTCTATCTCATAGATAAAGAGGTCCCATGGAGTAATAAAAACCTTTTGCATGACCAAGAGGGCATTGCACATGGTGGCCAAATCAAGGCTGGAATAAGAAAAGTTATTTTTTCATGTCAACGAAGTCGGGACAAAAGAATAACAAGACTGCAAGTCTGCAGTCCTAACCATGTTTTATGTGTAGTGTTATATATCTATCATTGTAAGCATAATGGTTGGCCATGATCGAATCAGCCAGCAAACCGGTTGGACCCAGAAGGCGGAAATGGATTATTTACAACTGGTTTGAAGTTCTTAGTTTTTCTAAATCGGTATTACTAAAATAAGTAGCTTTCATCACTTATTTTTATAATGGAAACACAAGATTTTAGTGTGATTTATTTTTTCTTGAAAATGGAATTTATGTTTGATTCTCCCTCTATTTAGCAAAAATATTTATTTCATATTAATAGCTTTATTTTGTTAAATTTAATTAAAAAGAGTATCACATCCTCCTCTTACTCTTAGATATGAGTTTCACCATTCAATGAAAATCACTATTTTTTAAAAATAATTATTAATATAAAATAAAAAATTTATTTCCTATGAATAATTTCCTTGAAAATGTTGGGACAAGAAACCAAGTGCTTTATATGTCTTCAACCTGATGTGTGTCATCAATCACCTGCTTAATGAGGCCGTTTTTCATCGAAAAGGCACATGCATCCTCCTCTCCATGGAAATCTTGGGTTTTGGCCCTTCCTAGGAAAATCCCCCAAAGTATCTTGTTTTTTTAGTAAATGGCCTACTTTCACGGGGTATCATTTTAAAACTATTTGTATATTTTATTAAATTAAAAAAACTTGACGTGAACTGAGTTGGGTCCACCAATTCTATGCTTGACTTTACATTAAAGGGTTTGCAAATAGAAATTTCCAGATCAAATTCCACATTGAATCGATTAATTTCAGCCGGTTAACAGCTATTATGGTCAACCATGCTTTGTAAGTAAATGTTTATGATAATGCTTCATAATGTACTTGATGACGCAGCCGTCAAATGTAGCACTAGGACGCATGGGGACTTATCAACTTTATAGAATATAATGATTCATTTTGCACTTGCAGTGCGTTCACATGAATGCTCCAATTTCACTTCTGGCTAACAGTCCATGGGCTGTATGGATATAAATTACAAATATATTAAAAAATAATCTAAGTTGGGCTCAGAGAAATTAATTTTTGTCAGAAAAGGGCAAGAATTTAGTTCCACTATAGATATCATATACTTTCTCTACCCCATATTAATATCTATATTTTAAAATAATAATATTTTTTATTAAATGGTGAAATTTACGTGTTTATAATACATTTACCAAATAAAGCTATTAATTTAGAACAAAAAGAATAATTAATTATTTTGGTATCCCCAGTCCCATATTAATAGCTCTATATAGTTTTTTTTTTAAATAAACTAAATTAAATAGAGCTATTGATGTGGGATGTACGAATAGAGTATATTTATAGCAAATTATACATTTCATCTATCCTAAAATAAGTGTTATTAATTAATTTTTTAAATTAAAATAAAATTAATTTATTTTAAAACTAAATAAGATACTTATTTAGAGATAGAGGGAGTGTTATAAGATTCTAGCCAGTTCAGAAATCTAGCTCTTACACTTTCTTAAATTAAGCATCAATCCTACAACATTGCGATTTGCTTTCCTAAAGCAATATAATTTGAAATTTCTTCTACTAAATCTTATATCCATTATCTATTTTCCCGCTCCTATTTATCATTTTCAATAGCAAATTTTATTTTATATCAAAGAGCAAGTGGTGAAAGCTATAGCTCATGGTTGAGACCAGGACCTCACCTTTTTGGCGGTCATGCGCCTGAATGGCCACCTCACGCCTTTCTCAAAGGTGGTCCTTCCTTGCCGTGAACTTTACAAGAAGAGATGGGCAGGACCACATGAAGCCAAGTGCAGTGATGAAGAGTATGTTGGACACTTTTCCTAGGATGCACAAGATGGATAACTTCACATTTTTTGCTTCAAGTCGATGTGGGGATTTATCTTTGACGAGACTACCGGACTTGGTATTAAGGTTGTTAGATTTTTCTTGTGGTGCCCTCAGTTTGCTTGACCCTCCTACTTCATATGTTCATGGTATGTAATTATTTTTTATTATACATCTTTTGTCTAATTTAATAGTTATATTTAAAAAATAATAATTTTTATTAAATGGTGAAATTTATATTTAAGAGAAAGAAAAATAAACTTATGATACTCTTTTTTTAAATACTAAATTACTTAAACCCAAGAAAGTAAAACTATTAATATAAGATAATTTTTTTTGTTAAATGAAGCTATTAGTATAGAATGGGGGGAGTATTATTCTAATTTATTATTGTGTATTGTAATTATGTTGTATGTGTATTCAGATCCACTTTGAATGTGCCACAAGGGGCTGATGTGAAAGCACTCACATGTAAGTGTTTAATGCTGGATCTAAAGCCCCTGCTACACTCAGTATCTCCTTTTATTTTTATGTTAAAACATGATTGATATAAGAGTTTTGTTTATATAAGCCCGGGCTCATATATGCTTACGTGAGCTCAGGCTTTATAGGCCGTTGAATTTACATCCGGCGGCTCATAATTTTTATGGGTAATATTAATGGGTTTAAACTCATGAATATTATAGGCCGCCGGATATAAATTCGACGGCCTATAGAGCCCGGGCTCACGTAGGCTTATATGAGCCCGGGCTCATATATGCCTATGTAAGCCCGAGCTCTATAGGCCATCGGATTTATATCCGACGGCCCATAATATTCATGGGTTTATAATACTTATAAAACCTATAAATATTATGGGCCGGTGAATGTAAATCCGATGGTCCATAAAGCCCGAGCTTATATAAATTTTTTTCTATATATACATATATATATTAATAATTTTTTTAAGAGTTTAAAATATTAAAAAATAACAATTATCTAACGTGGTATCAGAGAGCTTCAGGGTCTAAAAGGTCTTCTGTTCAAAGTCCTTGTCCAGCTTTTTCCTTTTTTTTTTTTTTTTGCTAGAGCTTTAGGGAGATTGTTTAGCAAAGAAAAGGTGATTGAATCCCAATTGGATCCGCTCCTTGTCCCTTTGCAACAAAGTCACAGCTCGGCCCAGGTCCCAAATTTGATGAGGAACATCTGATAACAAAGATTCTGCGGATCAATCAGGATCTCCTCCTCTCCCTCCCTCAAACTTATTCCTATTGACATCACATTCAGCACTAGCTCCCTAACACTTCCAACTTAGTTATCGTCACCTTCCTTCATGCCTCAGTGGCCCCCCTGTATGGTGTGGGCAGCAATCCACTTGTTTGGCTTCACTTGTGGGAGAAGAGAAGAAGTATATGCAGACTTGGGAATGAAAAGTGCAAATGCCCAATCCTTGTTTGCTTCTGCATGTGAGCCCCATACAACTCCAAAGAAGAAAGATGAAAGCAGCAGCACATTCCTACTGATTGTCCACTTTGCCACAAAATTCCATTTCTTTCTTGCTTTTTCATTATCACAAAAATTCCATTTCACCACTCAAATGCAAGGAACACCCACGTCTCCTCTTTCCTTTAATTGCTTGTCTAACCCCCATCGCAGATTGAGTCAAATGGTACAATGGATTGTACCAATGTACCCACAATCGGCCCCCGGGGTACATGGCTCCTTTTGGTTCATGTAGGGCCCAGATGGAGATAAAATCGGTCCAATGAGATGACTCAGTTTCGGGCACTTTGGGAGACACCTTATGATTGGTGGGGGTCGTCCCATGTGACGTTTTGGATGGTTTCGAAAAACGTGTGCCGGCCCAATATGTGACAGGCTTATCTCAACGCAATAAGCAGCACTTTGGTCTTCTGCATTAGGCATATGTTCATTACGGCATTTCATCAGTAAGTTTGTGATTTGTCAGTTTACTGAAAGACTTAAAACAGTCTCACTTCACTGCCAGTTGCCAGTGTTCTGGCTTTGTCTGTGGCCCCTGCGAGCAACTAGGCGAAGTCATGGAACTGTAGGGAGGAGGAGGAGGAGGGTGGGTGATGGTGGGGAATGGGACAAGAAGACCAGTTTGGTTGGAGGGGCTCCCTGACCCAATGCGCTGTCCCCTTTGCCTTGGCCGCATTCATTCACTTCTTCCAGACACCCACTCCACTTCCTCCCCACTTTTCACAACTTACTACTCACCAAACACCCTTCCTCTTTTCCTTATCCTGATATATGCCAAATGGAATCACCAACAATAATGCTACAGTCTCTGCTGAATTACATTACATTACTAAGTAATGCTTAGTGACCCAATGTTTCCTTACTAACATACTGTATGATACTATGTTGCTAAATAACGTAACAGTAGCACAACTATGTTACTAAATAGCCAAGTAAACTACGTTAGTTAGACATACCAGCATAAGCCATTGAAAGAAATAATACCGTGTTTTACTTGTAAGTGGAATGTGTTTCATGACGTGGTTAAGGTCCGAGGTTCCGTTGTTGCCGCCATAAGACTTCAAAAAGAAGTTCTGTCACCGACCCTTATGACTGAGGTGAGGTCTTGTGTGATGATTTGGGCTGTTGGCCTTTGCTGAGGTGCTTCACATGGGTGGCATGAACACTGGGACGAAGCGATGTTCATAATGGGAAGTGTCTAAGGGTAGAAGGCACCTTTTTCATGTTCTTGGCGTTGAGGCTTTGTTGTGTTTGTAGGGTTGGGGAGAGGAAAATGTGATTGGATCAAAGGCCTGATCATCACTATCATATGTTCAGCCATCCAATACAAAATGCCGGACTTTACTCCATCCACTTTAGGCAAAATGGTGTTCATGTTCCCCCTTTTTTTTTCTCTGATGAACTGCAGGAGGACAAGGGATTGCATGATAATCCAGCACGATTGAGTGTCTTTTGGCCTCACCCCAAGGAGATCGAATGCCTTGGTGGAGATGAACTTGGTTCAGTGGCTAAGGACGTGTCGACTCATGGGTTCCTTGTCATGTTCATGTAGCCCCACTACATTTGTGATATATGAAATGACTTTGCCAAATATGGCATGTTCATCATAGTACCTTCAACCTTAGCAGCAAGTGCTTTGATGTGAGTCAGCACCCATGAAGCCAAATCATGTAGGTTACTAGCCTTAGCTCTTTATAAAACTGCAATTTATCTTGTACAGTAGTAGATATACTTCGGTGCTTAGTTAAAAGCCTAATCTTCCTTGAGTAATAATGATTCTAATCTTTATTATGATGGCAACGATTTGACAGAGAGAAGAGTTGTTCAATACATACTTATCTTAACAGTAAGCCTGAAAAACACAAAAGAAAGCTCAAGTACACTCTTTAATCTGTTGAATGACTTTATATAGATGAGATAAAGCCCTGGTACACAAAGCAGGCAAATGGTCAAAAGTGGTTGCAGACCTAGTGACCAAGTGCACACCAACAAGCTTGTTGGCTTCTAACATGATAAGGACTTTTGGTTTTGAGCATATAAACACGTGGAAAGGACTAGTGTTGTGAGGCTGGTAAGAGGTATTCAGCAGTGAACCCCATCTCTGCTTTGCCTTATAGTTAGTCTTCTCCCTCCTTCAAATAATATTTCATCCATATGCATATTCTATGTACACTTGCATCAGTTTGTCTACCACCCATTTCAATTCACGCGCAGCTGTGCCATACTTCCCTTTTTCATCTTTCATGGCAGTGAAATATGTGCTAGTGCTCATGCTTCTTTATTAGAGGAAAAACCATGGTCCAGGAGGACATAATGACTTTCAAACTTACTTGCGTACCGAATGATTTGCAACTAGTTTAGGTTAATCATTAGATGATTGAAGAAAAATGAAATAGTATACTAAAGATGGTCAAGCCTTTCCTTCAAAGAATACCGGCTGAAAACATGCTATAAAATACTCCACATAAAGAAAGGAACCATGGTTTTAGGTAAATGCAGTGAGTAGCATGCATGCCCTTCATCCACTGTGCCCTTTCAACTGTCACTCTTGTAGTCTATTCTGCAGGCTTTGTGGATCAATCTCACTGTAATCCCTGTGGGGGGGCAAAGAATATTACTAAAGTATCTCTTTTGGTTTTCTTTTCTGTTTTTTTTTTCAGCTTTTGATCTGATTAGCAAGAATCATGGGAAAGACCTATCTTCCAAAAAACGACCAATCCAATAGATGTTTTGGCATGTGTTGGAATTGCAAAAGAGTCAAGTTGTTACATGCCCAAAGCAAACAAAGTTGATTTAAAGTGTCCTGTTTGTGATTAATATCAGTACACCAGTAACATCATCAAATAGTTATCTCAGGGAAGTAGAAAAAATGAAGGCATGGATATCTCTATGAAGCTTTGTCTTTTGCAGCAGCAGTTCAATGCCTCTTTTATTAAGTTGGCTCGTTATGATATAAATACAGTACAATTTTGTTTGGTTTGTGGCTATTTCAGTGTGATTGCACTTGACAAATATCGTGCAGTAGAATGTTTTGCTTAGGCTTCACGTCGAGGTTATGAACATATGTTGGTCTGCAATGATCATGTTCACAGTTCTTTCCTTTGTCTTCTATTGCACTCAAACCACTTTCAAGAACTAGAAGCTCGTTTAGGACGTTCCTTATTGAAGGCACAGTGATTATTCAAAGTCTAACCTTGTTAACAGAGCCTATTATATAATGGGACAGTATCATATTCACAAATTGATAAAAGAGCATCGTCACATGCAGAACTGAAAGACTTTACAAGAGCTTTTCACAACGTAAGTGTTTTTGTTTCCTTAATAAAATGTAATGCTCAATTAAGTAGGTTTGATTACATTAGTAGTTTGCTGCCAGGCTCCAGGGAGCAAACCTAAATTTTCAGACCATGAGTCCTTGTCCCAGAACCAATAGTCAGGCAAACAAGAGAGGTCAAATGGTCTCCAAACAGGCCCTCATGCCGTGGTCTTAAGAGACTGAAACTCTCCTTGTTTTCTTAAGATTTCGGACAAAATCTTGCAAAGTATTGCGTTCAGATTCTCCCAAAAATAAGGTTGGGAGACAAAAGCATCAGTTGGAGAAAAGTGAAAAATCTTTGGAGAGCTGAAAATTCCGCCATATTTATATATCTCTTCTCAAGGAGGGAGCCGCATTAGTTGACTATTATGTCGCAATGGCATCTTCGGAGAATTTAATAAATAAATAATTTAGATAAATAAAAGAGTCGGATTATGGGGGATAAAGAGTCCTTACGGGCTCATGACATTAGGGCTGTAAATGGACCGAGCCCTGATGGGCTGGGGCAAGCCTAGGCCTGGCCCATTAAAAAAATAAAAAATAGGCCTAAAGCCTAACTAAGTTTAAAATTTTAGCCCGGCCTAAAATTTTAACGGGCTTGGGCTGGGCTACGTGCTTTTGGGCCGAAATCGACGTGATAAATCTATATCTTGAGCTATAATTTCCATCAATATATAATTATATATACCTTCAAAATGTTATATTATCATTGATAGTGCAATAATTTCTACTAGTACCACATTATAATAGAATAATTTTTACTCTTGATTACATAGAACTGTTAAGGATTACAAGGAGCTATAATTCTTGTCTAGGGGGCTTTTCCGTTCTCATTTTGACTGATCTGGTTGGGAAACAAAGGCTGAGATACATATTGGTCTCTCAGAAAGTAGAATGCGGTTCTTACTGCCCAACATAACTTTGCCCAGTTGACCATCTCCTTTCTTCTTCAGGTGTTCTAACTTTACTTTGCTAGGCAAGTGTGGAACTGTGTGATGATCATCTGGTGTCAGGGCTTTCTGGGATAGATGGTCATGGGGTTGGTGGACGGATTTATACCCAATTTTAGGTGGTGCCCTACAAATAAAGGAGAAAAGAAAGAAGCATTCAAAGAACAAAGAACGAAATGATAAACCAGCTAGCTACACATAAAATAAAAGTCAATTATAAAACAAGTATGGGGAAGAGTTGAGAGGTCATTAGTTGATTGTGACCAAATGTTTATTCATAGAGATCATATCAGAGAAGGTGAAGGAAAGAGATCTCTTCAAACGTCCACTAGCTTTTGCTGATAATTGATCCAAAAACTACTTCGATTCATAGGACACTTATCGACACCTTTCCCACTAAACAGACAAACATTTCTTGTACCTCAACACCTCCAAACCAATAACCCATTCCATTGTGCTTAACTCATTCCATATTTAAACACAATTGTCTAAAAATTTTATTTACATTTTATATCCGAAATCATTACATAAGCATCCTCTTCACTTGCATGGGGCTAAACACACATCTCACTTGTCCATTACCTAGTTATAACACATTCCCTTATTGAACAATGCATCAAGTTTTTCCAACAACTCAACTCATAATTTCTTTAGCATTTCCACAACTTTAACAAGTAAATATCAATAAAGAAATTAATCACTTATCAGAAAAGTTGATGGCATATGGCATTTGTACAAGCCACACAAATACACTAATACCTAGCATTACAAACATCTAACCTTTGATTCTACCTGATGCAATCAAGACATAATCACAAATAGATAAATCAGAACAAACAACATAATCACAAATATACTACTTTTTTTAGCCTTCTCCTTTCTTATTTCTTTATTTAAAATACCCAAAGCTAATCAGATATCTGTAAGAAATATGTAATTACAAAACCCTAGGGATTATACACTTTGCAATTATACTTTCTGTAATTTGTACCAAGACCTGTAAAATGATATTATGGCAAGGGAAATACTCAGAGTTCAGCCCTTTTCATTGATTCCAAATGGTAAATGACAAATATTGAGGAAAGTAGAGACTGACATGGATCCTAATGGTGAAGGCCTGAAGGGCAATTTTTCTTAAGACTTAATCAAACCCAAACCCAAACCCAGCTCCTTTAAGTATGCAACTAGCACATTTGCCAAAGAAATAAAGCATCATAGCCAGAATAAATCTAAGTCTACATTTATGGCTAAAATGTGAAAACAAAACTAGAAAAATAGAAAGAGGAAAGCTAACAAGGCTTTCAAAGTCTAAACTATCTTCATACATAAGACAGAACCAAAAAACATACTTGGAAACTCCTGAGTTGTTGTGCCTCTTCATCTGCCATTTGAAGCTCATATATTTTTCTTAACTACAGAAAAGTGATAGAACCTTAGAAAAGGGATGGCAACACAAAGGACCCATCTAACTCAAGAAATAAATTTTATCAAAATGCCTTGTGGCATTATTTGAAGGCACAAGGGGCAATTCAAGTACCCTGAAATTTGTCATTAAGAAATGGCAAAATATAAAGATGGTTGGGGATTTATTAAAATATGAGTATAACTAAAAACGTAGCAGGAAAGTCAGGAAGATAACCAGATGTTCTATTCAAGCTTTTATTTGAAGGAACCAACGTCTACTTGGAGCAATTGAAGTGGAGGTCTTCTGTCGGTCCCACGAAGAAAACCAGAGGTCCAGAGTAGCCGAAATGGAGAGGAATCAACTAGTGAAATGGAAAGTGGAAGTCTTTCGTCGGTCCCACAAAGAGAACCAAAGGTCCAGAGAAGCCGAAATGGAGATTAGAGAGTAGGCAAAATGGAAGGTGGAGGTCTTCCGTTGGTCCCACAAAGAGAACCAAAGGTCCAAAGCAGCTGAAATGGAGATCGAAGAGCATGCAAAATGGAAAGTGGAGGTCTTCCCTTCTGTCAGTCCCACGAAGAGAGTCAGAGGTCCAAAGCAACCAAAATGGAGAGCAATCGGCGAAGTGGAAAGTGGCAGAAGAAGCAGGAGAATGTAGATTGCATAGCAGCGGAAGAAGCAGGAGACAACAAGCTACAAACTTAAATGGACATGTTATCTGTTGCCAGTACCAAACCACACAGGACCGCATGATTAAAATGGCGAATGACAATAGCTTAAAAAATGAACAGGCTAGAATGGGCCTAGCTGGGACGGGCCAAGCTTTTAAGAATTTTTGGCCCATGCCCGAGCCCGGCCCAAAATTTCATAAATCTTAAAATTTTAAGCCCAACCCGATGTATTCACTAAATTATAAAACCTAATGGTATAAAATTTCGGGTTGGGCTTCGGGCCTCCCCATGTTCTTGCAGCCCTACATGACATGCAATTATTGTAGACGTGTGCCTACACTAGAAAAAAATGTAAAAAAATTGAGAGATAAGATCGATAAGGGCTAGAAAAGTTATATTAAAATAATTAATCTTTTGTCAACTTTTTAAACTTAAATAAGAAACCTAATTTTAATAAAATTCTTAAGGCCTTTAACACTAATTTAAGTTCAATAAGAATAAATTTTTAATTACTTTAAAATATTATTATTAATAATTAAAATTTAATTATAATAAACTTTAAACATGAGACCCGACCCTAGGGCTGGTGATCACAACAACATCCAACAGTACTTTTTTAATGTGCTTGCTATCTTTGACTCAAGCTCATGCCTCCCCCACAAACATAAACGGCCCATTAGCCATACCATCTATGTTCACGAAGAGCATCCCTCAAACCACCTTCAGTTGTGAAATTAGCTTCAGAAGAGCCACAACTATCACTCCATGTCAAATCTTCAGCCAAACTCCATTTCTGCAACAGCATAAATCAACAACTTAATCATCATATGAATACAGTCTGATTCAGGATGAGTTTCATCCCTGGTGGTGAATGCATGTGTTCTCCCCTTCACCTCAATCCAACTATAGCCCACCTCCTTCTCGTCCCTTCTATCCTTCAGCAACGTCCTCACTTCTGCAGCCTCCTCCCCACAGCCAACAGCTTCACACATCTCCATGACCATCAAACAAGCAGCTGCATTACTGGGTTCCAGCTCCAACACTTTCTTGGCCGCATACAGTCCCAGTTCCAAGTCCGCAGTGATTCTACACCCATTCAATATGCTCCTCCAGAAAACGCTCACTGGTCCGAAGGGCATGTCCTCAGTCATCCTAACAGCTTCCTTCAGGTGTCCAGCACGGGCTTGGAGGTCCACCATGCATGCATAGTGTTCAGGGCCAGGAGTGACACCATATTCCTGGTTCATGCAATTGAAATATCGTTTCCCTTCATCTAGAAATCCACAATGGCTGCAGGCATAAAGAACACCCAAGAAGCTGATTCGATTGGGTCGGAAACCGGCCTTCTGCATCTGGTGGAATAGTATGATGGCTTCTACACCATATCCATGCTGCCCAAAACCCATGATCATGGAGTTCCAGCTGATCATGTCTCTCTCAGGCATTTCGTGGAATAAACACATTGCATTCTCCAGACTGCCCGACTTCATATACATGGAAATGGCAGCGTTCATCACATGGCTATTTACCTCCATTCCTCTCTTCACGACCTGACAGTGAATTTGCAGGCCTTTGGAGAGTGCAGCTAAATCAGCAGAGGCTGTCAAAGCAGTTGTGAACGAATGGGAAGTCGGCTCCATTCCTACAGACAGCATCTCCTTGAACAGTAGAAGAGCTTCGGAAGCAAGACCGGCCTGGTGGAAGCCCGATATGATGCTCGACCAAGCCTCCGAGCTTGGCTCAACGGGCATGGCCCGGAACACCCGCCACGAATCCGCAATTTGCAAGTTCCGGGCAAGCCCGACGATTATCGTCGTCCAGCTTACTACGTCCTTGCACTCATCAGGCATGGTAAGAAAGATCTTGAACGCGACGTGCGGCTTTCTTTCGCAGGCATAGGCCATGATCATAGAGTTCCATGAGGCACTGTTTTTCTCGGGCATTTCATCGAACAGCTCTCGCGCTTCCTTCATCCTTCCGTTGTCGACATAACCCTGCATCATCAGGTTCCAAGCAACTGTGTCTCGTTGCGGCATTCCGTCGAAGAGTTTCCTGGCGCATACGATCTTGCCGTGGGCTGACAGAGACGAGATTGCTTTGCTGAATGATACCAAGGAACTTCGATTCATCGAGTAAACATGAAAACAAAAACCCTAAAAACCAAATTGCCGATCAAATCGATGAATGCAATGGTGTGATTATTTACTGGTAAATTTCTAACTAGCAATTGTACAATTTAATGGCGGGGTTTTGGCTATGGTTCGCACGCGCGGGAGTAGGGTTTTGTGCCGCACGTGCGCCATGGGCCTTAGTCGTCGCCTTCCTCTGTGAAGTCCGGCTCCGCCGGCTTCTGCAGCGAGTTGACGACGTCGGTGCCGGTTTTGCTGGTCTTCCCGGTGCCTCGCCTGGTGCTGGAGGCCAGCCGCGCAGCATACACGGACACCGATGACGCCGCTGCCGGAGCCGTCTGCAGCTCCGCCGATCGGCAGACAGCGGCCGACTCCGGCCACAAAGGAGAAGGGAGGTCCAAGCTCCCCCTGGTGGACCTGGTGAGCTCGACGGAGCTGCGGCGGCGCTTCTGGCGTCGCCAGGCGGCTTGGATGAAGCAGGCGGCCCAGGTGCGCCATTGGTGGGAGTAGAAGCGGAACTTGTGGCGGAGCTGCTTGCTGTGGAGGCGGCGGAACTGGGCGGCGACGAACTTGAGGTCATCGGAGAAGAGGGCGAAGGCCTCGACCTCGGATATGGCGCGGACGGTGCGGGTCGACGAGGGCAGGACGACGGCGGGCCGAGGGTCGAGGGCCCAGGTGAGGAGCTCCTCGCCGGCGAAGTCCCCCGGACCGATGCGGATGGAGTTGAAGAAGCCAGTGCGGCCGCCGTTGGTGGTGAAGGAGTCGAGGTGGCCGCGGATGATGAAGAGCATTTCGTTGACGGGGTCCCCCTCCCGGACGAGGCAGGTGCCAGGGGTGTAGAGGGCGGGCTTGAGGCGCTCGCAGATGGCGTCGAGCATGCGTTCGTCCATCTGGTCGAAAAGCGGGACCCGGCGGACGAGGTCGAGGCAGAGGTGTCGCTTGATGTGGCGGCGCAGGTCCATGGGTAGGCCCGTGAGAAGGCCCTCCTCGTCTACCCCGCGCGTCGCCGCCCACTTGTATTGGTCGTACCGCCGAACGCACTGTCGCAGCTCGGGGGGCAGCTGCCGGTGCCGCATCCACTGCTCCGTGTCCATCCGCCGGATCCGCCATTCTTCCAGCCTCACCGTCGTCGATTGAAGGTATGTCTGCACAAATTTTAACGATTATTCTCTGATGTCATGCTCCATAGTAGCCAATGGATGCCAATTCAAGTAAGAATAGATGCAAATGCTAATGGTTGATTACTCCTGAAATAGTAAGAAGAGATGATGCAAATTTACAGAGAATTTGATTTTGGAGATGAACTTTAAGAACTCCTTTTGACACAGCACCTTGATTAGGATAAAGACTCATACTGATTTTAGAAATGGGTAAGGGGAGAGGTTTATTGGGATCAATATCAAATTGAGGTTTTTGTATGAACAGTTTGGTATTATTCTGATTGCTGGCATTGGAACAGTAATAGAACTGCTCACCTGCATGTTCCCAATGAGCAGGCCAAAGAGCACCAGACCGAGGATTGCAATCACAATGGCGAAACTGATTTCGCCAACATAAATGCTGGTCATGAGATTCTGCCCTAGAGAACTGGTTTATTCACTCAAAACATCAACAAAATCAACTGCCAGCAATGGTGATACAAGAAACAACTTTGCTTAAATCTGAAATTCAATTGCATAGACGTTGAATTGAGAGAAACCAAAGCATTTTTTGTTACCTTAGGTTTCTTAGTCCCCACCAAAGGCAGTAGAAGTATTTACTGAAGAAAGATGTGGATGTAATGTTGAAGTTCACTGCATCAGCATAGATTCCAAATGGATAGAATTGGCTATTTGGATTGCATAATTCTGTGATGTTGCTTGATTTGAACCAGATATCCCTTAAATTGTCCATGGTTTGGCAGTCGAAAAATCTGTACTGGCAAGTTGGTTTTTCGAAGTCACAAGCCTTCTTCCAGCAGGCTTCTTGGCGATCAACTGATAACAGGTACCAACAAGCTCCTAAAACCTTCCAAGTTTTGCAGGCAAACTGTTAGTTTTGAACATTCGTACGGGATGAGAACAGAAAAGGAGGATCTTTCTTTTTTTTGTTTTTTTCCTTTTTTTTTTGCTTACATGGCTTGCTAACATGTAGAGCATGAGATTGTAGGCAGCCCCTGCCCATGCAGTTTCTGTCACAACTCCTGTTGCCTTGACGATTTGTGATGAGAGGGGAAAGATTAAATAGAGTCTTGGGAGGTATTGGAGTATGATGCTGAACCGCAGAACATTTTTTGTATTGGTCATCAAAGAACCATGTAGATAGGGAATTACAACCCAGATTAAAAACTGCCAATTTGTTTGTTGTCAAAAGGAAATCAGCTCAAGCATTCAATCGTCAAACTTTGAATCTGACATCATCATACAATCTAATGCAGCTATTTATCGAGGAAAAAAAACATGCATTCATCTGGGGTCAATCTAATCTAGTGTTCTCGAGAACTTGCCATAATTTTCGCAAAATTGAAATGGCTTACCTGTGGAAGAGGCAATGCAGCAACCAAATCAATCCAGAAGCCCTTAGCTAAATATCTGGAGGCAATCTTTGAAGGGTCGATAACAAGTTCTCCCCTCCCAAACACACGAGAGGATGGCGCGATGAACGCTGTCCGAAACCGAATGAAGATCTGAATCATGTAGAAGACATCAGCAACTGATCTTACAATTGTGAGTGCTATTGCCAGGTTGGTCTTTATCTCTATACATGCCTCCTCCCTAGAGCCTGGCAGCAAAAACAGGAGCGGGTCCACAAAGAGAGAGATTAAACATGCTACAAGATAAACTTTGTTCCAGCGGTTCAAGAAGAGACCTCGCGGGTCCAAAATCTTCTTCTTCACTCTCTCATAATCCTCAGAGAAAACTCTGGACAGTACTTTGGCTTTCAAGGACCTCCTTGTCTTTCCTGACCCATTAACCTTCCTAGAGCTTGGCTGGTGAATCTGACTTCCGTCTATCTTGTATGTCAATTTAAAAGCATTATCTGTTCTGCTAGGCGCAAAACTTGCAACTTCAAGGTCATCCTGGAAACTGAAATCAACAACAAATAACGACTATGATTTGTCAATATAACAGTGTTTCATTGTTCATATTATGATGATAATGCTAAAATCAGAAACAGGCATGCAAACTGAGAGAAGTTCGGAGAGCGGACCTAACAGATCTTGAATTGCCATAAGCCATGGAACTTCCCTCAAGTTTGGCACCACGTCTCTAGCCTGAGCCTTCTTTAGGCCATATATAAATGATAAAGCTTCACGAACATCAGGCGATCAATCAGACCGAAAATGACAGGGTTTTAGTAACCAGCCACAGGAATCAAAAAGGTTTCAGCTCAACTGCTCTCGTGTGAGTTCCTGTGAGTTAGAACTAGCAAGTTGGAGAAAAAAAGGCAGTGAGGACTCTGCTTTTGGGGTCAAAGTTTGAGGGCATTATTAAAGATGTACACTTGCTTTTTTTGTTGTTGTGGATTTATAGCTTTTTTTGTTTTGCATTCTTAAATCATGCGTGTGGTAAGCTTTTAAATGACAAACTTGACCTGTTTCCCTGATATAGTTGCTACATATGGCATCATTTTATCTGAAAAAATCTGCTAAAACTGCTTGTGATGGATCTACATCTTTTTCAATTTTCATCTAGTGCAAAAATGTCGACCACCAAAAGCTTCACGGGATTAATCAATCAAGCTATACGGGAAAGAGATTCCAGCTGATCGCAATATCAAATTATCACTAATATGTTAATTGCGGACGTGAACTCAACCACAAAAAGCGAATTCTTGTCCCAGAGTTGAAACTGTTTTTAAGCGTGGACATAAATCCAGAACCGGGAAAAAAAAAGAAAGAAAGACCAAAATAGTATGAACTGACATCAAGATAGCCGAGAGTCAGGCGACTTCTCTGAACAAAACGAAGCAAGAACGATTTGTAGAAACACTTACTGTAATTCTGGCACTTCCCAGCATTCATTCTTATGAGTGTCAGCTCCGCGGAGCTCTTTCTTTCCGTCTCTCTCTTTCTCAAGGTCTCTAAAGATGGCACGCAGCTCTTTTTTGAGAGCAGAAACTACTACATTTAGAAACAGAATGATATGCTTGACCGTGAGTTGTGAAATGTTAACAAAAACTGCTAGAATTAAGCAATTCCCTTCAAACTTTTTCACTTGTTAGAAATATACGAGGGTAATGTGAACCTGGTGCAGACCAGATTCCACTCTTCCTGTTACGAATATTCAGACAAAATGAGACAGAAGGTGGAAGATACCAATGCTACACTTTTTACGTTTCTAACGCCAGAGAGCTTCAGACACAGAGAGCTTGTGGAGAAGGAAGTTGACCTCGTTGGGAAGTCCGTAATCATAATGATATCCTCCAATAGAAAGTTGACATGTGTGAAAGCGTTTACTTTTTCTTCTTCAGTCTATGTTGTTGCCTTCGTTTCTGTGTCTGTTTGCGTTTGCTCTGTTTCAGTGTTTCTGCATCCGGCAATCCGAAACCACCCAGCAAGATACTGGACCGGCACCCATGTTTTTGTAAAATATTGCTTGTGTGCCACTCAGTTGCCTAAGTCAGTGTTTAAAAAACTGGACCGGACCGGATTGTAAAAAAGGGGATGGTTCAAGTGGATTTTCGGGTTGGTTTGACCCGGCCGGTTAAACTGTGAACCCGGTGTTCCAGTCCGGTCTAGTTTTTTGAAGAAAAAAAAATGAGATGCGAATTGTCGGGGTTACCGCGACTTGTGGTGTGTGAGAGGTTCTGGAGTCTGGACTGGAGGAGCTCGAAGGCAGGCTGAGAGATTTGGGGCGACGCCACCATTGTGAGTGGCAATCTCCAGTGATTCCCTCTGCATTCCGGCGATCTCCTCTGTCGATTTTCACTCCAGTTGCCATCCATGGCCTAAAAGAGATGAGCTTTGGGTGATTTGGGCCGGCGGTTGCCTCTCTGTCGAAAATCCATCTTCGGCGAAAGGAGATTTGGGGGCGGGGCGACTGAGAACGGAGAAAGGGGGAAGAGGGGAGGTAAAGGTTGGGGCCGGGCTGCTGGGGAGGAGAGGGAGGGGAAGTCGAGACCAGGGGGATGCTGTCTGGTTCTGGCCACCGGGAGGAGAGGGAGAGGAAGAGGAAGAGGAAGAGGGAAGAGGGGGGATGAAGGACATGATGAGCTTGGCTGCCGGGGTGGAGAGGGAGGGGAAGAGGATCGTCGGCTACGATGGGAAGGAGTTGTCGGCTACGGTGGGGAGGAGCTGCCAGCTTGGGTGGGGATGTGAAGTATGTTAGGCTTTGGGGGGGTGGGGATGCGAAGATTTATATTAAACGGGTCAACCCGGGTTGACCCCCAACCCCGGTTGAACTAGCCCAGACACCAATCCAAGTCGGTGTCCAGGCCGGTTCTTAAAAACACTGGCCTAAGTGGAGGTAGTGACCAGGTTAGTAGGTTCACAAAGAAGGAAGCTATTTAATACTCTATTTGGTAATGGCCTTGTTGTATTAAGGAATGCATAGAAGTCTTTCATCCATTAGATTGATGGCACATATGCTAACCACATTAGCATTTTTGGTACTAATGCTAATATGTATATTATCGATCTCAAATATCAAAGGCGCTTGTGCATTCCTTATATTGGGCTCATTGTCAAAGTGAAATATGAAATCCTCCTCCAACAAATAAAAAGATGAAGAGTTGAGACCAACTCAATTTGGATTGGGGATTTGGACCTTGGACAATATCTGTAGTGATCCTTGTTAGAAAAATATCAATCAACAATTAATTTATTTAATTTTATTTATTTTTTAATAACAAGGGGTGTTTAAGTTTGTAAGGCCTAACTAATGGAGGTAGGTTGAGGCAGAACCAGAGTTGAAATATCAGGGGGGCCAACTGTATACCCAAACTTTTTTTTCTATTGCCCAATCCCAAACACTTCCAATAATTATATAATAAAAGTTTAAGGGGGAGGGAGAGGGGTATCATAACTATTTCCGCCATTGGTAGGGCTCGACCAGGGTAACTAGCTTTTTAAGAGACTTCATCTCGTCACCACTTCCCGTGGGTAAGTTCAAGGCCCAACCATCATATAGGGGACCTCCGCATTAGGAAGTGTGTCCTACCCATCACACCAACAACCCGTTAATTAATTTATTTAAAATTATTTATTTATTTTATGAATGAGAGTGTTCATATCTATAAGACCCAATTAGAAAAGGCAAAGTAATTCTCCCCCGCCACTTACCCCCAATACTTACCTCCAATACTAATTTTCTAAATGCCACCATCATAAAGGAGGCTTAAACATGTGTATTAATTTTTCACTTAAGTTTGTGTACTTTTACAATGTGTTTATTTCTACTAATATATTTACGGTCACTCAGTGCTAATTTGATCTTTTGTGCTCATCGGAATTAACCTCCCCTCCCATACAAAAAATGGCTCCTCAAGGAGAATGCATGACAAAACAATTTGATTTTCATTCTTCAAGCTACTTTGACATAGACACGGATGGAGCCTAAGCATGGGCCATCATGCAATTTCATTGATTCCTCTCAGGTGGGACCATGTGGCCCCACAAATTCACCGTTTAGGTCGGACCACAAGGCCCTCAGCTTTTGCAAATTGAACCCGGTTCACGTTAAAGCAGCCTCCGGGTTCATAATAATTTCTTGGTCTCCGGAGTCCGGACAGTTTTGTAATTTAAGCAAGAAAGTGGGATCGCTAAGTGACTAAAGAAGGAGAGCCGACAGCCAGCGGGATCTCGGCCACAACCAGGTTGTGACTTGTGAGGCAATGAAGCACTTGCAACAATGCAAACCACACGGGAATCTCTCCCCCTCACCCTCTGTTGTCACAGGGCCCCAACACATGTTACATTAATTACTCCCAATTTGTTTATGGAGTAGCATTTATGATTATGCTTCTTGATTCCAAAATCCCTTTTTTTAATTAGACATTCAAATCAAGTCCAAATTGCGATTCCAAATACAGGGTGCATGACTCATGACTACACTTTAAAAGGGCCTGGAGGAGACTGTAACTAGATTTTGATGTTCTTTTAAAGAAAAAAGGAAGTCACTTACTTCTTTACATAGTTTTGGTGAATATCTTAGTTTCTTTCTTTTTTTTCTTAATCCAATGTCTCTGACGTTTGTACTCTACAAACTACAAAGGATTTTACAGCCCTTTTTGTTTTATAGGCACGTATGCTACAGTCTACAGACTAAGCTATCCGCTGTAGAGGACTATTGGCCATAGATAAAAGATCCGATGGCCATGAATGCGTCATTAAATCACTAACAAAATTGTGCTACTAGTACATTACTAATTAAGCAATGTAGTATGTTACTTAGTAACGAAATCTTATGTTACTATTGCCATATAATTTGCATTATATAGGCACTATAATAGAGCAATTCAGGGAGTACCCCTGAGAGCCTCCAGTGCAATTCCCTTTGAAGGGAAGTAGTACATATAGCCAAGTGCAAAAATATATACCTGGCTGTTTCAAAAGATCAACATTTATTTACCGTATACAGTATACACGTTACTTTTTGGCTCCATATGAATCAAACAATAGATTATGTACTGGCAGGGCGTGTGGACTGCGGTTGATTAATGTTACCTGTGAACATATGATCTGTAAACACGAATTGGATAAAATAATGATGCAAGTCAGCAGGAAACCATATTACCTGCTACAATCATAGATACCCATAAACCCTTTCACGTGCATAAGCTAATTGTCATTAGTGCAACACAAACAGCCTCAAGTTCAACGCATGAGTGCACCTCACTTCACATGGAATCAATGGAGAGAGACCTCCCACAACGAGAACCTATAAGGATTATGACGTGTGCCGCCTCTGATGCCACAGGTCACAAAGGACAAGAAGAACTACGTAGGCAATAGGACTCCATTAAGTAGACAATGTTTCAGGACCAGTCCACCAGAAATTGCTCCTCTACCTACCTAAACCAGAACCACATTGACATTAGAAAATAGTAATTAGGCTTGATTCCACTAAAACTCCGTACCCACGCCTAGAGGCTCTAATTAAGTTGCCCGTTTAGGTATATTATCACGTAATTGCAACAGTTTAGCTCTATCAAGTAGCATCATTAGTGTTTGCATCACCTTCAAACATTTCTTCCAACTTTAGAAGCTGGGTGGGTCCTGGAGTCCTCATCTCTTAGCAACAAGATGGATTGCCAATTGCCACAATCACCACAATATTTCACAAATACTCAACAAGTTTGTTTGCATAAATGGCTAGATTAGTATTGCAGAAATATATTCGAATATATGAAATTTCTGTGGTGCGCCCATTCGTTTTTTCTTCTTGTTCCTCATGAGCATATATTTTCCCCCATGAAGGAAAGTAAAATAAAATCTTTGACCACATTTTCTGCAATCTGGTATTTTAAACTATGGCATAAGCATCTTAGTTTCAAGGACAAAACCTCTAATGAACCATATATTCTGAACAAGCTTTCTTTATTTCCTAAATTTCTTTCAACCAATCAACCGTCAGCCATTTATATTCACTTCTAGATGTCTACCTCTTCCGAAGTTGAGGCAAGTAAAGCACTTGAAGTAAGCCCACAAACGAAATGAGAACCTCACATTTTATTGGCATTTAATAGGGGATACAAATTGGAAACGACCAGTTACAAGCTTTTGGAGTCATAAGGCACTTGTGAAGTTATTCCCGCCTGTGAGATTGAACAAAACTGTATACTCCTTGCATTAAAATTCTTTAGCTCCTTTTAAGATATCCCTATTTTCTAAGCAATATAAGTAAAAAGAATCTTGGAAAAAAAGTCAAAAAAATTTACATCTAAGTTGTTAATTTCTTTGTCAATCCAAGAGTTGAAGGTAAAAAACACAAGCCAATCCAACAAGGAAGCAAGGGATTTCCAGGAGTGCCTCCACAAAGCACCCCAAGGCGTTATTCTTAGGTGTTCACCTCATGCTCAAGGCACACCTCAGTGGCTGGCCAACTGTCAATGAGGCGCTCATGTCCTTCCTTTAATATGTTTTATTATTTTTGTTGTATGTGACTTGAGTTGATAAGAACACAAAGTCCTCTTTGACTCAAACTCACATATGGGATTGTTATAGAGAGGTGAGTTGATAATAATAATTTTTTTTAAGATGTGTATTTATCCTTTTCCACTTCTAGCACTACCGACCTTTGTTTTTTTAAGGTCATCACGAGGCTTGTAATTTCTTATTCTATTTATGGTCTTTGTGAGAGAGGAGAGGGACGAAGAAGGGGGTTCATCAAATGGAGTTTTCTCATGGGATTGAGAGGCTTTTAACTAGGTTATTTTTCAAGTATATTGAAAGTACTCTCTCCGACCGTAGATGTAGGCACCTTACCGAATCACATAAAATCTCGTGTCTTGCTCTATTTAACTTGCATATTATTTTTTTTGCTTTATATTTGGGTTGTGCCATTATCGAAATTCTTCAAAGTGGTATCAAAGCCTCAAGTTTAAAGTAGTTCTTTTCATGATGACGTCAAAGGGATTTAACAAATTTAAAGTTGATAAATTTGATAGAAAAAGTAACTTTGATTTATTGCAGAGAAGGGTTAAGGATCTGCTAATACAATAGAGCTTATTAAAAACGTTGTATGGAAAATTGAAAAAAACCAGACAACATGAGTGAAGATGACTAAGAGGAGTTGGAGATAAAAGCAGTAAATACTATTTGTCTTTATCTTGCTAATGAGATATTATATAATGTTATTGATGAGGAGTTAGCTTCGAATTTCTAGACAAAATTAGAGAATTTTTATATGACAAAATCTCTTACAAACAAATTATTCCTCAAGCAACAATTATATGCTCTCAATATGACAAAATGAGCAAATTTGTTGGAACACTTTAACACGTTCAACAAATTGACCTCTTAGTTGCTTAGCATTGGTGTTAAGGTTAAAAATGAGGGCAAAACACTATTACTTATGGCATATCTTCCACCTTCATATGAACATATGGTAATAACATTATCGTATGGGAAGGAGATGATAGAGTTGGGAGATGTCATAGTTGCCCTCTTATCAAATGAAATAAAGAATAGACCTAATCTTGAGGATTTATAAGCTAAAGGTTTTGTAGCTCAGGAAAATAATTGGGAAAGAGGAAGATTTAGGAACAATGAGTTTAATAAAAATAGATATTGCTCCAAGTCAAAGGGAAAGAAAAAGATTGAATGTTATTATTGCAAGAAGGAATGACATATGAAAAATGAGTGTCAAAAGCACAAGGAAAACCAAGAGAAGAAGAAGGAAAATGTGGCTTATTCTGGTAAGGCTGAAGTGGTGGAGGATAGACCTGATGGTTTTGAGGCTGATTTGTTATTTGTCACTTCAGGTATGAATTATTTAAATGATTCATAGATTTTAAATTCAGGTTGTTCATGGCATATATGTCCTAATTGTGACTAGTTGTACACTTATGAGTCATTTAATGGTGGATCTATTCTAATGGGGAATAATGCTAACTGTAAGACCATTGGAGTAGGTATTATAAAAATTAAAATGTTTAATGGCATAGTTCGAATACTTATTAGAGTTTGTTGTATTAGATATAGTTGGTTATAAGTTTAATCCAACATATTGAGTATTAAAAGTTACAAAATGGGTGATGGTGGTGATAAAGGGTCAAAAGGTTAGAAACATATATAAAGTAATATGAAGTACAATTGTAGGTGAAACTGCTATGACTACTCCTATGGAAGGTAATAGTGATGACATGCACTTGTGGCATATGCAATTGAAGCATATGAGTGAAAATGGTATGCAAGAACTTCACCAAAGAAAATTACTAAAAGGTATCAAAAGTTACAAATTAGGCTTTTGTAAATATTATTTGTATGGAAAATAGTGCAAGGTGAGCTACACAAGGAAACATACAAGTATGGATGTGTTATATGTTCACATATATATTTGGGGGCCAACTTTAATGTCATCAAAAGGTAACGCTAAGTACTTTGTGACTTTTATTGATGACTACTCAAAGAAAATGTGAGTGTATTTTATAAAACAGAAATCATATATGTACATGAAGTTCAAATAGTAGAAGACCCATGTTAAAAAGCAGAGATAAAAACAGTTGAAGTGTCTCAGGTTAGACAATGGAGCTGAATATAAATCTAAAGAATTTATTGATTACTGCATAAATGAAGGGATTGCACATCATTTTATTAATTTTAGAACCCCACAACAAAATAGAGTAGCAAAAATGATAAATAGGGCATTCTTGAAAATAGCAAAGAGTATGGAGTTGAATACAAATCTTTCTAAAGAGTTTTGGGTTGAAGCATTTAATATGACATGTTATATCATAAATAGCTCATCATCTACAACTATTGACTTAAAAGTTCCTAAGGAGGTATGAACTAAAAATCTTATAGATTATTTCATTCTTAGAATTTTTCAGAGCATGTAAAGAAGTAATCTTGATTTTAAGTCTAAAAAATATATTTTTTTCGGCTATGAGAAAGAAATGAAATGATATAAACTTTGGGATGAAGATGCAAAAAAAAAGTCTTCGGCAGAGATGTGGTTTTGATGAGGCTCACATATTTTGTAAATAAGATTGTGACGTAATGTAATAGAAAAATCAGCAACAAATAAAACATTATGTGAAAATAGATGATGAAGATACCCAAAGGGAGGATAAAGATAACCAACAATGTCCTCATATGGGTAATGATCAGTAGTAAGAGCCTTATAACATTATAAAAGAAATACCAAAAAGAAACACTAAAGTAACAGTCAGGTATAGCTTTGAGGATATTGTTTCTTTTATTTTATTTACTGGTAGTGGAGATCTATCTTATTTTCAAGATGCTATAAAATCTAAAGACAATAATAAGTGGATGACAAATACAATGGAGGAGATGAAATCTCTACACCAGAATAAACTTTGAAGTTGGTTGAACTATTTAAAGGGGAAAAGGCTATTAGATGAGAATGGGCGTTAAGGAAAAAAGAGACTTCATCTGATAAGGAACGTGAACGGTTTAAGGCTAGATTAGTGGCCAAAGGATATACATAAGAGGAAGGTGTATATTTTAATAAAATTTTCTCTCTAATAGTAAAACACAATTCTATTTAGATTTTCTTGGCTATGGTTGTTTACTATGATCTAGAACTTGAACAACTTTATGTGAAAACATTATTTCTTCATGGGGAACTAGAAGATCAAATTTACATACGGTACCCTGAGAGATTTGAGGAACTAGAAAAGGAGGACTTGGTATGCATGTTGAAAAAGTTACTATATGACTTGAGGCAATCACCAAGGCAATGGAACAAGAGGTTTGGCTCTTTTATGCTGAAAAGTAGATACACTCGTTGTGAGTATGATTATTGTATTTATTTTCATGTCCTTCCTGATGATTCTTATATCTATTTACTCTTGTATGTTGATGATATGTTAATTACTGCTAATAATATGTCAAATATTAACTTGTTAAAATCGAAGTTGAAAAATGAGTTTGATATAAAGGATCTTGGAGTTGTAAAAAGGATCCTTGGTATGGATATCTAGAAAGATAGAAAACTTAGGATGTTACAATTATCTAAAGGAAAGTACATTGAGAAGGTGTTGGACAGGTTTAGTATTAACAATATCAAACTAATTAGTACACCTCTTATTACGCATTTTAAGTTGAGTGCAAAGTTATGTCCCACCACAGAGGATGATACTTTAGGTATGAAACTGATACCTTATGCTAGTGCAGTTAGTTGTCTAATGTATGTTATGGTGTACACTAAGTCAGATATTGTCGAAACAATAAGTATTGTTAGCAAATACATGGCTAATCCAAGGAGGAAGTACTGGGATGTTGTAAAATGAATTTTGAGACATCTGAATGAGACAAAAAATATTAGTATTTTGTTTGATAATGATAGAACATTGACACATATAATTGGATATGTGGATGTAGATTTTGTAGGTGATCTGGATAAGTGTAAATCTACCACAGGATATGTGTTTACTTTTGTAGGTGGTGTAGTCAGTTAGAGGTCTATTGTCTAGGCAGTGATTGTTTTATCAACAATATAGGTTGAATATATGATAAATATAAAAGCAACTAAAGAGACTATATGGTTAAAGGGCTTAGTCAATGAACTTGAATTGAAGCAAGAGAATATTAAGAGTACTTTATGATAGTTAAAGTACTATACATTTAGCAAAAAATCAAGATTATCATACTAGGACAAAGCACATTGCAGTAAGATACAATGAGATAAGGGAATATGTGTTAGATGGGGATATTAATTTTTCAAAAAGTGGACACGAAAGATAATGATACAGATATGTTAGTGAAGCCAATAACCACAGAAAATATCAAGCATTGCATGAGCTTGTTTAATCTCACAAGATGTTAAGGATCACATTGCACCTGACCAGGATACCGATGGAGGTACATTCAAGGTAGAGGACGTAAGAATATGTTCACATATAGGTAGAGAGAGGTGTTGATGATTCTCCTAAGTGACTTAACAAACTTAAGTCAATGTGAAGATTATTGTATGCGACTTGAATTGATAAGGACACGGAGTCCTCTTTGACTCAAACTCACATATAGGATTGTTACCAAGAGGTAAGTTGATAATGATAAAAATACCTTTAAGATGTGCACTTATCCCTTTTCCACTTCTAGCACTACATACCTCTGTTTTCTTTTAGGGTCATCTTGAGGCTTATAATTTCTCCTTTTTCTTGTCTTTATGAGAGAGAGAGAGAGAGAGAGGAGAAAGGGGTTCATCAAATGGAGTTTTCTCATGGGATTGAGAGGCTTGTGACCATGTTATTTCTAAGTATATTGGAAGAAATATCTCTGGCTATGGACACAAGTACCTTGCCAAACTACGTAAATTCTTGTGTCTTGTTCTATTTAATTTAATCTTTTTTCTCACTTTATGTTTGGGTTGTGTTATTATCAAAAATTTTCAATTTTTATTACTTTTTTATTATTTCTTAAAAACATTCTTAAAAAATTAATGTGATATGTATTTCTTTTTGTTTAGAAGGGTGTCCAAGTCTGTAGGACTTGATTAAAAGGGGCACGCCAACCGGTCATGTGAGTGGCAAACCAAGTGGCATTTAAAGTTAGAACCTCTGCTTCCTAAGGTGTGGTCCTGATTAAGATATATACTAACATCTTAATAAACATAGGCAGGCTTGCGCCTCACCTTTTGGGAGCTGTAACGACTTGGGCCATCTCAAACCTTTTTCAACATTAGAACAACGCTTCTCGTTTTGGTACACATGAATTGAACAAAATGGCATTAACCCACCTTTAAAAATACGATATAAAAATAATTATGAGGAACTTTAATGTCAAAAAAGATGCAGAAATCTGGATCCCACGGTCTTCAGTCATCACCTATGTACTAGGTTGTAGTAGACAAGTGGAATCTGCTTCTGACTTCAAATTCTATGTAGACTGTTAGTATCATCCCTGCCCTGACCTGGCATCCCAAGCCACCGAATTTTAATCCAAGGGTTTGAATACCTACTCGTTCCCTCAATTAATGCACGCCATAAAATTTAAGTTTGTTATGCCTAGGCTTGGCATGTTTGAGAATTGAGCCTTAACTTTTTATTTATTAAATTATACGGGACTAATGATAAACTTACGTTCTTTCCTCCATCAGATAACCCACAGGATTCTACATGACCTTTGATAACGGACCAACAATGGTTATCAACCAACCAAACTACCATGTAGGAACCAATTTTGTCCAAACCAAACTACCACGTTAGATCCAATTCGCCTCAAAATTAAGCACGGGCGTATAAGTGTCAGAAAAAATATAGTTAAGAGAGGCGCCACGAACGAGGATAAAAGATCCGTACCTTCTACAAAATACTCAGACATTTTTGAGTGCCCTCTCCATAAGTGGCTGTATACCAAAATCCAATTAGTAGAACAGGGAGGGAAGAGGGAAATATTTTTCATACTCCCTTCTAACAATGAGCTAAAAGCAAAGAAAGGGAGGGAATCATTTTTCATACTCTGCTCAATAAGCTAAACACAAACTAAGGGAATCATTTTTCATACTCTGGTCAATAAGCTAAACACAAATTATATATAAAATATTTATTTTAAATATTAACGGTGCACACACTAGGGCATATTAGCACAAGTTTAACTTACACTGTCAATTTCAAAAATAAATGCTTTGCATACATCAAGCAATGAAATACTCCACATGCATTCATTACACTCGGCTCACAGTGAGCAAACAACATAAAAAAAGCTTCCCAACGGGGAGGACATCAAGTAATGAAATCCCTCCAAACTATCACAATGGATCCTCCCATGGTAATCCTTCCATAAAGGAGTGCCTATGGTTCAATGAAAGAAAAAAAAGAATGTACGTAGAAATGTTGATCTGTTCAACTGTGACAGCTCTCAACCGTTACATATATACAACTCGAGAATTTCACATATGTAAAATAGAATCAGTTGACCTTCAAATTCGGCTGTAACTTGTTAGCCTTGCATTTGTATAACACTGAAGGCAACTGACTCAACCGGGATTAATTCTGTGCAGAGTTCTTCTACATTCGCCAGAGAACTCTTTATAAATGAATTTGATATATTTTCATGCATATATTTCATGACGTTCAAACTGGAGCAAACCTTAGCAAGAAATTTGATATATTTTCATGCATATATTTCATGAGGTTCAAACTGGGGAGCAAACCTTAGCAACAAATGAGATTTGATATATTTTCATGCATATATTTCATGACGTTCAAACTGGAGCAAACCTTAGCAAGAAATTTGATATATTTTCATGCATATATTTCATGAGGTTCAAACTGGGGAGCAAACCTTAGCAACAAATGAGATTTGATATATTTTCATGCATATATTTCATGAGGTTCAAACTGGGGCAAACTTTAGCAACAAATGAGACATCCCCTTTTCGACTACTGGAACCTATTTGGGTCCAACTCACAGATCAATCAGTGCGGTTTGTCTGACCCACAATAAACCAGAGAACAAAAACTGCAGCCATGGCCTATAAATCTATAATCCAAATTACAAGCTGTTACAAACACTAACTCACAAGGAGATTGTAAATGTGTTCAACACCAAAAATGTCTTATCTTTCATGTGAAGGAACATGAGATTACTTCAGACTTCAAAATTGGCGCCTTGGCTTAGCTTCAGCCACTGTTACACGGATTGATCTGCCATTCAAGTCCTGTTAACATTTTCAGCATAAGTATTTATAAGTTATAACATCATATATGTGCAAGTCATGGAAAAAGGTTGGCTGAGGGCGAGAATACTTACAACGCCATTAAGGGAAGAAATTGCATTATTGACCTCCTCTGCTGAGCTGTAAGTAACAAAACCGAAGCCTCTTGATCTGCCACTCTCTCTATCATAAACTACCTTGGCCTCCACAACTCGACCTTGCTCACTGAACAAGGACTCAAGAGCTGAATCATCCACGCCCCATGAAAGGTTACCTACATAAAGACGGTTAGAATTATCAAAGCTCCTCCCCTGAAACCCTCCTTGGACTCCACCGCCCCTAAAACCCCTTGACTCATCTTTAGGAGGTGGGGGACCCGCGTTCACCCTCAAAGGCCTCCCGTCTAGTTCCTGTTGCACCACCACATCAGAAGACAAATAAAGCCAGCTTAGTATACAATATGAGTACAATAGAGCAATTGCCATTAGTCAATTCAATTTCCCCAACTTTGTCTAGTGAATACAGAGATTGCACAATCAAGCTTTCAGATAAAACAATAAATGACATTGTGAATATAAGGCAAATCAAACACTGCAACGCAAAACTGAAAAAGTACATGCTGAGAAGCAGATGTTTAAGGTTCTACTAGCAATAATGTCATTCACAACTTTTAGGAGCTGTAATGAACAAAGAATGCACTTGACATGTATAAGAACACAACGCCTCCATCTACTATCTAAACACAAGTTAACGGACAAGACCCAGTAACTATAATCGCATCCTGACTCAATCATGGAAGGGAACAAAAGTTTACGCTACTTGCTTGTGAATATTAAGGTCTTAGCATAAACAATATATAACTGACCTCCAAAATTCTGAACCTGACTTCAAATGCGGTTGCTTTGTTTAACTTTTTTTTTTAAATCTATTCACACTAGAAACCAATTTAATTTGATGTATTGAAAGTGTACATTACTATTGATAGCATAAATATATTATTAGGAATATTGAGTAAGTGACTGATTCAAGTCGCCTTAAAGCGTTTATAACTTATATCAATGCAAAATATATGTTAGGTTGCGTCAAAAGGTAGATTTTCTTAAATAAACAAAACGAGAATGAGCAAATAATTCTTTAACTTGAAAAACATAAGATAAGGCTATTGCCGGTTGCAGTAAAATCCCTCAAAGATAAGCCTGATAAAGAAACAACAATGCTATACCGAAACCTTAAAAAAAGAAAGACTACAATAATAATACTAATAAACAGAGCAGCTGAGCAGACTTACATAGCCGTTGAACTGCTGAGCAGCGGCTTCAACCTCATCCACTGTAGACATAGTCACAAATCCAAACCCCCGGCTTCTTCCGGTCAGCTTGTCGTAGATAACCTGCCATGATAACAACTTCAAACTTACCCCGAGCATCTATCAATGAAATATGCAGGAATCTAGCCATACACATCACATCAATTATAGTGGTACATATGCAAAGCCTACGTCCACAAGAACACATTCACAAACCGAATCCATTAAAAAACACATGCTCGTCACCATATCCAATAATCCCTAAAGCCCAGTTACTAAAAACCCATAAACACCCACCTCAACCATTTCGACATTTCCGGCTCGTTCGAACAATCCAGCCAGAGTCGCGCTGTCCACACTGAAGGGGAGGTTACCCACGAAGAGCTTCAACTCGGGGGAGAATCTAGCCTCTTCTTCTCCACCAGAGACCTCCTCCTCTTGGTCGTACTCCGAGGAAACCGCAACTTTTGTGACGAAACTCGACGAGAAGAAAGTCGCGGGCTTTCCCGAAAAGCAAGAAGAGTAAGAGATGCAAAGAGGGAGCTTTCCTTTGGAAGAAGACAATGATAGGGAAGAAGAGGAGATGAACAGCGAGGGGGACAGGGCCTTGTTGGCGAGAAGGGCTTTGGGAGAGAGATAAGGGAGGAGGAGAGAAGAAGCCATGGCTGCAGCCGAAGTAGAGAGGATAGGGAAGGAGGAGAGGCTGAGAGGAGTGGAAGCGAGGGACGAAGAGTGGGAGGGGAGGAGGTGTCTTAAAAATGACAAACGGATAGGACAATACATGGAACTGCCCCTGGATTTTGGATAAATTACGGATGAGGAAGGTGTGTAAGCGAAAGGGGTAAATAGGAGTTGTGGGGGGTAAAGTTTAGGCGCAGCCGGCCATACGAAGGATGATAAGAAGCAGATATTTTGAAGAGATTATTTTTGCACTTCTGCCAGATTTTTTCCTTTGGCAAGTAAGAGCGTCATCTGGCCGTCGATTTTTGGGGGGTGAATACAGGGGACCCATTATACGACGACCCTTTTGTTTTATATTAATAATTATATTTAATAAATTAATATTTATTATTTAATAATAAAATTTAGATGTGTAATCAAAAAAAAAAGTTTATGATATTTCTTTTAAGTACCTAATTACTTAAATTGAATAATATAAGTCTCGTTTGTTTATATGAGCGCGGGCGTATGCGTACCTCTGCCCAGGTTCTATGGGCTATTAGATATAAATTCGCCGGCCCATAAGACTGGGACTTTTAAACAAACTACATAATATTATGGGCCAATCAGATATAAATTTGATAGCGCATAGAACTTGGGCTCACGCATACTCACGTGAGCCCATACTCATATAAACTTTTTTCATTCTATATTAATGGTCATATTTAAAATAATAATAATTTTTATTAAATAGTAAAACCCATATCTAAGAAAATAGAAAATAAACTTATAATACTCTTTTTTAAGTACTTAATTGCTTAAATTAATAAAATAAAATTATTAATATAGAATAAATTTTTTTATTAGATAGAGCTATTAATTTACGACACATAGAGTAAATTATAACGTCACAAGCAATTTTTATATTGTAACAACCCTAAAGACATAAAATTCACATAAATCTAAGTTTTCAACAATTTTTTTTTATCCCCTTTTTCCATGAGGGAGGCTTGAAATATACATCTGCCCTTAGAGTAACATGCACCATCAAATCTCGATTGACAATTTATTATGGCCGAAGTGTATGTTAATTTTTTTTATTTATGGTTAATAAAAATAGATTGAGTAATGCTATTTATCCGTCAAAAATTTCATATTAGAGCTCACTATGCATTACCGCCGTATAGTATTATGGGCAGTCATATATAAATTCGATGACCCATAGAGCGTAGGCTCACACAGACTCACGTGAGCCCATACTCATATAAACTTTTTCCATTCTATATTAATAGTCATATTTAAAAAACAGTAATTTTTATTAAACGGTAAAACTCATATCTAAGAAAATGAAAAATAAACTTATGATACTCTTTTTTAAGTACCTAATTACTTAAATTAATAAAATAAAGTTATTAATATAGAATAAATTTTTTTATTAAATACAGCTATTAATTTAGGACAGATGAAGTAAAATATAACATCACAAGCATTTTTCATATTGTAATAGCCCCAAAGACATAAAATTCACAGAAATATAAGTTCTCAACAATTTTTTTTAATCCCCTTTTTCCATGGCATTCGCTAAGGAGCAGCAGGCAGGGAGGCTTGAAATATACCCTTAGAGTAGCATGCACCATTAAATCACGATTGATAGTTTATTATGGCCGAAGTATATGTTAACTTATTTTATTTATGGCAAATAAAAATAGATTAAGTAATGCTATTTCTCCGTTAAAAATTTCATCTTAGAGCCCACTATGCATCACCACCGCATAGAGCGGGTTCTAGCTGAGTTTCTTCAAGGAGAAAGAGCATTTTCCATGTAAGAATTGGTCTTTGGTCCACAGCATTGTGAACTTGACATATAATAGGCTTCGTAATTAGACTAGGAAGCATATGCTTTTATCTACTATGGATGGATATATGTCGTTAGTAAAAATTACTTTGCTAATTACTCTTTACTCTTTATCTATTGTGGATGGATATACGTCATATGCTTTATATGACGTATATCTTATAATAGGAAAAATAAGTTTATGATACTCTTTTTTAAGTACCTAATTACTTAAATTTAACAAAATAAAATTATTAATATAGATCAAGTTTTTTTTATTAAATAGAGTAATTAATTTAAGACAGAGAGAGTAAAATATAATGTCACAAGCATTTTTCATACTGTAACAACCCCAAAGACATAAAATTCACATAAATATAAGTTTTTGACACTTTTTTATCCCCATTTTCCATGGCATTTGCTGAGGAGTAGTTAGGCAGGTAAGCTTGAATCATACACATGCCCCTTAGAGTAGCATGCACCATCAAATCTCGATTGACAGTTTATTATGGCTGATGTGTACACTAATTTTTTTTATTTATGGTAAGTAAAATAGATTGAGTAATGCTATTTCTCAATCAAAATTTTCATGTTAGAGCCTACTATACATCACCATCGCATAAAGTGGGTTCTAACCATGGAAGGCCATATCGGCTGATACGAGTGCGTATCAACTGATACTAGTACAATACGGGGGGTGATACACCCCCCACTAAAAATATCAATACATAATGGCCATATTGGCCGTATCATATCGATACGTTCGATATATATTGATACCGTATTTTAAAATTTTTTTTTTTTTATTTTAAAAAATATTTGTTAATTAAAAAATATTATTATTTTTAAAAAAAATTAAAATTTTTTTCATAAAAACAAAAACACAATTCAAACCCAACTTCTTTAAAAGTTTAAGTTTTTGTTATATTAAAAATAATATATTTAAAGTTATATGAGATTAATATGGGTAGGTTTATTCAATTTACATAATTATTTTTTTACATATAGTGCTTTACAAATGTACATTTATCTAAACATATAATTTAGACTCATATTAAGGATATCCTTTATTTTTAAAATAAATTAATTTTAAAGCACCAATAAAGAATGAGTTATAATTTATATGGGACAGAGAACATAATAGTATATAGTTCTAAATGAACTAATTTTAGAATACCCGTATTAGTTAATATGATATTCTAAAATTTTATTATGCTCTAAAAGAAGTATTATAATAATATATTATTAATTATAATATTTTTTATATTTATAAAAAAATTTATACTCATTTTAATACATACCAAATGTATCATCAACGCATACCCATATTTATAATTATCGATACTCTCATTCATATCAATACAACATTCCATGATTCTAATTGAGTTTCTTGAAGGAGAAAGAGCATTTTCCATGAGCATTTTTTATGTAAGAACTGGTCTGCAACATTGTGAACTCAGACGTATAATCGGCTTCACAATCAAACCAAGAAGCATATGCTTGGATGGATATATGTCGTTAGTCATGATTACTTTGCTGCCAAGGGCGGGGGAAGCATTGATTTATCTATGGAGGAAATATGTCATAGATTAGTATGAATTTCCAGTTAATTATTGTTAATTTGTTTTCTTGAATGCATTTTTTAGTTTTTCCTGTCTTCTTAAAGAATTATTAGAATGACAATTGACAAATAGGATTCTTCATGTCTCATATATTTAGTATGGACTATCCACTTATCCAGACATGTATATACTACAGAGCTTGAATATTGGTCGTAGTTCACAATATATACCATGTATACCATCACGTCCTGACACGTGATTGACATTTATATGTGAATAGTCCATATACTAGAACACAATTTTAGAACTAAATGGCTAAAAAATAGAGCTAAATGGAAAGCACGCAAACGACACAAACATAGATGTTTTTCACATAATACAATAGGGCTCCAGAACAAATACCAAACACGATTGAGATCGAATTAGCAGCTTAGTTTCCGCCATGTGCAACTACTTCAGATTTTGTAGACAACTTGTTAGTCTAGAAAAATGAGGCATGGTTTGCATATTTAAGCATGGAAATGACCAAGCCTATTGCTTAAAGGAGGGAAGAAGGTCAAAATGTCGCTTTAGGGTGGCCCAGAAGCAGCTTCAATCAAACATGACCTCATGACCTTCCCAAGCTTTCCACAAGCGTCATGGCAAAGCTCCATTGCCTGTTGCAAATAGCACGTCAGGGTCAAAATACACATTTCCCATCCTATAATAGATAAGGCAAGAAAAACATAGTGGTCACTTGAACTTTTTCATTAGCCTCTCATAATTCACTCCATCTTCCCTATCCAATTATATGCTATAACATGCACACGAATTGTTCACTGATAACTGATACTTATCACATACAGAAGATACACCATTAGCATGCGCACAGTTTATTTTTTTGAAAATAATTATTCTGATCTGATGCAAAACCTGAGAGATTGGTTCTGCCTTTTGGAATTTTTTGCAACTTAGAACAAATAAACTAGAAGAAGGGAAAGAGAAGGAGGAGCCAAAGCACAAGCTTGGGGTAGCCAGAGCTCAAGCTAGGGGTTCCCAAAGGCCAAGCCAAGAGGAATACGAACCAGGGATAAACCAGTTTAATTCATCATTCCAAAAACTGAAAATTAAAGCAGCTTAAAGGCCTTGTATAATAAAGCCTAAACTTAGACTTCAAAGACTAAAGTACCCAATAATTAAAAGACAAAAATAATCCTAAAATTATAGTTCCTAAAATCACAATATTAGGCTTCTCATTCACAATCATGATTTTTTTTCCACAAAGCGCTAGAGATAGTAATTTTAAATTTCCATTAGATTTCATTCTTTACCCTCAAGAATATGGAATAGGCTGAGGAGATTTATTTTTTTGCTTGCTACAACTTACGCACCCTACCGCGCGCACACACAGGTATGCCACATGGCCGGGATTCGACCATTGGACCATAGAGAGGTTGAACCACTGCACCACCTCCTCTGATGCTAAATTGGAAGATCTAGCAAATCTATGTGTTTCATTTGTTCATTACCAAGTAAGTATTTAATTCATTTGTTATCTTTTCAACAATGCCCTCTGTTCATGCACCTACTAATGATTTCATGTTGCAAAATTTCCATTCTTCAACAAGTAATACGATGTAATTATTATAAAAAACAGTGTTCTTTAATGGAAATTGCTTGAGTACCTTCTACAGTTTCACTTTCCTGAAATGATTTATTGAAATCTGGAACTAACATTGTCTCTTCTCTAAAATTGTCTCTGACATAGGTCGACATATAACAGATTTTCCACTGATTAATGGCTTTTGAAAATTCAAGATATCCCTAGCCTCTATAAGTATTCTGCAATGTAATTCAAACGTATCAAAATCTGCAGTGCCCAAAAAGGTAGACAAGCCTTGTACAACAAACACTTCACACTAAAATTTTACTATTCTTGTCACATTGGAATTAACACTACATGCAGCCACACCATAAACACTGTAAATGGGAAAACAACACACATTTAGTTTCGAAAGAATTCATGATTAAAAGTGCAACTTCTATTCGTGACTAGTAATTGCTATGTCAGATATAAAGGAGGATCATTCTGCCACAAAAAATAAACTATAAAAGAGGATCTGGTGAAGCAAAAAGAACTAAGTTACTATTCCTTCATGATTTCCATAATAACAAAAGTCTCCACGGACCAACCAAAATCTGGAGACACATATATAGTCATGTACTTTCTCCTGGACCAAATGCAAGGACGACGCTTGCCCCTTAACAATCAAACACTGAGTTGTCACATTCGATCAAGATAAAACTTCCTTTATTCAAAGAAGTTTTTTTTTGTTCATTTTTTATGTTCTAACAAACAGCTTGGTTGCTAGTAAAATGCAAATTGAAATCAGATGCACTATTTTGGCTAACTGATGCTGTCTTCTGATGTCTCAATAAGCATACAATATTTTTATTTTGTCCTAATTTCACAACTTGTATTGTACCTTATCTACCCAGAATCCCAAAAAAAGAAAAACTGGTTTCAAACTGTCAAATGTAAAGAAAAGCATCCACAAGACCTCAAACTCATGCCATCATAAAAATTTCAGTTTGAATTCTTCTTTCTTTATATTATATGAACTAACATGAAATTCAGTCTATACCTCATGAATTTTTGGTGTTGACCATTCCCCGGTTAGAATTAATTGAGTAACTTCATTCCGAGATGGCATACACATCATGATAAGACTTCCATCTTGAGATTTCTCCTCTTCCAAAATAGGATCAATTACAATGTTCTTTCCAAGACAAGACTATCACCAGAAAACAAGTATGGACAATTAGTTCACAAGTCACAACTAGTGGATAAATTTTTTATAGAAATGACTTTATTTACATACCACAGAAACTGAAGACACGAGATCGTACATCATAATTCCTGCATCTGAAAGGGCAAGACTGGCACATGAGACGACAACCGGAAGATCACCTACAAGGACCAAATGAGGAGGTAAAAACTACGTTAACATTATATAAGATAGATATAACAAAGAGTAAAATTGGATAATTTTGTGTAAGCTCCACTGACACTTTCTTCAGCAATGATGCATTGCAATTAAAAAAAGAGATAATTATCACAACATATGCATCATAATAAAATTGGTCAGAGAGGTAGAGAACAAACTAAGTGAGACTGCAAGGCCAAACACTTGAATGGTTAAGAGCCCATAGAAGTAAAGCCACCATAAGATTGTTAGTCTCTTCACCAAGAAAATGGCAGAAGCAACAAAAATGTAGAGGGCAAGCCAGTTAACCACTTGAACATAGTATGTGTCATGCTGAACCACTTTTGATGAACTCTGACAACAGAAGCTCCAGTACCCATTTTGAAACAAGATTTAAACCTCTATGGAACTCAAGACAACACAAAGAAAGATAATCTGACATATCAAACAAACTTACTGCCACCAGATTCCAAGACCAACGCAAACACATCTACAGTTGTCTTTGGAAAAGACTCCAGTATGATGGCACCTTCCAAAGCTTTATGAAGTACTGATGAGAACTCCTTATGGTCAGATCCCTGTTATGAATGAATGATCGTCAGATTCAGAAAAACCATAAAAAGATAATGATCCCTGTTATGAATGAATGCTCGTCAGATTCAGAAAAACCATAAAAAGATAATGATCCCTGTTATGAATGAACTCCTCCAAAGCTCACCTGTCCACGATGTTGGGAAGAGAATGTTGTAAAGGTCACATTGCAATTTAAGCGGCCAATTTCACTGTACATCATTGCTTTCTTGCTTTCTCTGGGACCAAAACTGGACCACCCCAAAAAAAGGAAAGACGACAATTACAGAGCTAACTAACAGAGACACAAAGCAAAGAAAATCAAAGATGGACTACAGAGCACTCACACAGATACAATAACCTTAGTATTCCCGAATTCAGCGTAAGCCGATCCTGATGCAGCATTGACAGCACCTGTCCTCATAACTGTTCATATGCACTTTTATCTTAGTACAGTCTTCTGTTCAACTCAAATCCAACTAACCACAACAACCCAATACCAATGAACTGTAATGCTAATAAATTATAAATGAATACGGAGTATTAACTAGAAAAGCAGGAATCGAGTTACTTCTCGTCAACTAATAGACCAACAATTTACCAAATCGAAAGGAGCAACAGAAGAGAAGAACTAATGATAACACACATGTACTACTAGGAAAGTAAAAAGCTGATTTAGCAAGAGGACGACCACTCACATTTATAAAAAAGCAAAAAAAGAAAAAAGAAGAAGAAGAAGAAAGTTCTCAGAAAAACGTATTGACATACAACTCCATCTAAAAAACAGGGAAAATGTAATTTTTAGTATTTCAATTAGCCTTTTTTTTACAAAGAAAGAATAAAAAAATAATTACATAAAAATCCTAGGAGCATTAATCAGCAACGAAGGAGAAGAAGAAGAGTGTAAATACTAACAAGCAGGCCGACATTCATGAAAGCTCCGGCCATCAGAGCGGACCCAATCAACGTCCATAAAAATGGGTTGCTTCGACTTCTGGGCCGTCTCTGATGGCGCATAAGTGGCTGAAGTTGTCGGCTTTCCGGCCATTTTCGCTGCCGCCTCCGACGACCGGGCCGCAGCGAAGAGCTTTGTGAGCACGGAGCAATCGAAGCAGCTCGGAGCAGGGTTTTCCTTAACCCCTGAAGTAGACGCCACGCACCCGGTTCGCTCGATTCGACCCGGTTTTCATAATTCCATTTGCCTCCCTCAGGCCTCAAGGCTTTAGAAATTTAATTTTACTCCCTATTATTTTATGACATTATATACTAGATGTACATTGGCCTCCATCATTGTTGTAGATACTCCCTCCGTTTCATTTAGAAAAAAACTATCCCATATTAATAGTCCTCTTTCACACTATCAAATGGATCATAAAATAAAAAAGTTAATTTATTAGTTTCTTTAAGTATCACCTTTTTTTCAGATCTGTTATAAATATAGAACATAGCTTAGATTCATTTTTTTAGTGTTCTTGAAAGGGTTCAAGTATGTTTATATTCTCTTAAAACATTATGTTTGCATCCACAGTCAATTTTCATATTAATAATATTTGGTGGTGTATTGTTGACAATTTGTCCATAAAAATTCATTTCCATGTGGCATCGGTGATGGTTGAATGAGACAATGGAACATAAAAAAGACGTGTCTAGCCTCACTAAGGCTCCATGACCAAAGTTTGTGATCATAATAGATAAAAGCCTAATATGGTACATAGAGGCTTGACATGGTATGCACATACCATAGCAAGGTCACCCGGTAGTTATGTACTATGTCAGGCCCTCATATACCATGCTAAGAACTATGTAGTGTCATAATTTACATTTTTAAAACCCTTTTAAATAAAAGACACTCAATAAATCACAAGAAATTTTTTTCTTTCATAAATACAAAATAAATCTTCTAATTAAATATTCAGGTCATAATAACTAGTTTCACAAATAGAAAATATCAAAATATATGATATTATTATAGATGTTAAAATTCAATAAATAGCAGGTTATCTATCTAAGTACAAGTTTATCATCTGTTTGAAAATAAATAACCAAATAAAGTTGGCTCTCATGTCAATAATTATAATTACTTATAAAAATATTACAGTAAGAAACTATATCCCACTATTGCAAAAGTATTAATTAATATTTTTCAGATCGGACCAACATCACCAAATGTTAGTTACCTACGTACTCATCATACAATATCTCCAATGTTTCAAATAAGAATAGATCCAGACGTAATCCTGCCTAAAAACTACAATGACTGAATAAGTATAGCATCGCTCATGCAATGCTTAAGTATTTTTAACCAACCTACATTTTATGCAAGTCCTTTAATCTTTCCACTTATTCTAATTAAATAAGCAATATCAAATAATATTATTAATTATCTCTCAAACCATTATTTGATAATTAATATCTTCGTCTAATCCCAAAGATAGACAGACTCATCAAATGTCAACCTAAGTAACAAATAATACAACCACTATAGATCTTCATCGAAATGAATCATCTATAGTGTGGCCCTAGAATCTACCAGTAAGTACCATTGTAATGACTCAAAAATTCACGGTAAAAATTTTAGTCTTTAATAAAAATAGTCTTAGAGTTTTAATATTTATTTTTATTAGTTTAAGAATTTTTATGTGGTAATGTTTTATAATACTTTGGTCGAGCTCGAGGAAACGAACATAACGAGTCAAAAATCATGTAAATCGAAGGTCGGGAGTGAAAATACGACCTCGAGAAGCGTGACATAATTAACGGGACTCACTTGTAAAATATGGGTAAATGTATTAATAAGTATCGTGGTGTCATAGGGCTTGTCAATATGAGTCCAACGGCACCAAGAACGCGTAAAACGGAAATCGGGGTAAATAGTTACGCCAGTTTTAAGTTTTTGAAGTTTTTTTTAAAAAAAATTTAAACATTTGCGCGCACGCACGATCGCGCGCATGCAGCGCGAAACGAATGCGCAGACGCACCTTCGGTCACGTGATGAACGTGCTGACGCACATTTGCGCTGCCGATTTTGGCAGCGCCACCAAAAATGGCGGCGCAGCACCGCCCTCCGGGCGGTGTCGCTGCCTATAAATAGGCTCGGGGGTGAAAAATTGGTTTTCACCCCCAATTCTTCATTCCTTTCCAATTTTCTTCACCCCGGAGCCATTTTACGTCCGTTTTAACCCGTTCAAAAACCGTTTTCTACTAAATCGAGGGTGTTCTTCGCAATGGAAAGATTATTTTCTTAAACCGACCTCTCTAAGATCGTGAAAACCTTATCTTCCTTCTCGTTTTCTCCACATCCTATTTATACTATTTCTGGTCGTTTCAAGTCCGATTCTACTCATTCAAAAGGCGTTCTCCACTAAAGTGATCGTGCTAAACGCTGTGGTGGAGTTATTTTCATCATCTGAGACCTCTATATTTACGCATCCTTTACCCAAGGTTAAGGTAAGGTGTCTTAAACTCTAAATAACTGCTTTGCTAATTTGAGTCAATCTTTCTTGAAGTATTTGATTCAAATATGAGTATGATACTTGTTTTAACCGATGAATGGATTTTCTCTTGAATTATGTGACAATTTTGCTACGTATATCGATGTGAATTAATTTCGTACGCACCACATAGTGTTATGGTTTGTACACTGTTTTGATGCCCGCCGAGGAAATAATCGGCTAGTGGCGCGCACAGGGTGGAGCATCATGGGGAAACTCCTTCCCTTAGTGGCCTCAGTTGTCCCATGAGCGCGGAGGTAGGCCGTTGGGTATCACGGCTTGTGGATATCATCAAATTTGTAATTTTGTTTTAATCGATTTTAAAAATATTTTGTTTAGCATTTTTTTTAGATTTTAAATAATCCTACTGAGTATAAATATACTCACACCCCTCCAGACTTTGCAGGTGATGCAACAATGGAGAAGTGAATGAAGAGAATATCTTTTAAATAGTTGTGTGTTTGTTATGTCAATGTAAAAAATATATGACCGATATGTAAAGGCACAATGTGCCTGGATAATTATTTTGGTATAACTACTAGCTCTATGTATAGTAAACTTTGGTATGTACATTATGTTTAAGTTATAGACTTTTGTTAATATATTATAATTTTTTTGGCTGCGCACTTACTTCGACATTTTTTTATATATACAAATTTTTGGCTATTTCTTGTTAACGACCGTTATGTACGATTACATACTAATTATGCATACAAAATATTATTTTATATTATTTAAAAATAGACGGTCGTTACATTTGGTATCGGAGCCCAAGGTTTTATTGTCCTAGAGTAGTAGTTTGAATCGGTCATATAGACAATTAATATTTTGTTTTTTGTGATTTAATTGATATTACGTTTTGTAAAAAGTATGTGTTTTTCATCCAATAAGTTGTTTTATGATGGTTTTCACTTTTACTTTAAATTATGTAACTAAGTATTTTGTGATGATGTAGTCATGTATTTTGAGCTGAAGTACTTTTGTTATATACATGTTTATACATATGTGCTAGAAAATATTTATAAGTAACCTTTGTCTTTTAAATCATTTTTTTGTGAATCCAAGGTTATTACAATCTACTAGCAATCAAAAATGACTTCTGAAGTCCATCTATCTGATGATTCTCCCCAAGCGGAAACTGCAACCCATGGTACAGCAATACTAGACAACCATATGGAAAATTTCTTCAATTTAATGATTCAAAGGATGACCCAGCATATGCAAACTCAAGGATTTCTGCCTAGTCCTAACCATGGGAGGAACTCTTTGGAACCGGTTGAGAATGGTTGGAATGAAAAGGATAATTTCTTAGAATGGTTTAAGAAGATTGCTCCAACGTTCACAGGAGAGGAAGGTCCAGAGGCAGCTGAGAAATGGATTTTTGAAGTAGAAAGAATCTTTAAAGCTATGAAAGTGCCAAAAGACAAGAAAATGGATGTGGCCACTTTCTCTTTGATGGGAGAAGTGGCCTTCTAGTGGCCTACAACAAAGAGAAACTTCTTTCCTAATAAGGAAAATATTAAGTGGGAAGAATTTAAAAAGGTATTATATGACAAGTATTTCCCTCCTCATATTCAGGATAAGAAGGAAAAAGAATTTTTGGATCTTTAGCAAGGGAATATGACAGTCACTCAATACGAAAACAAGTTTGTGCAGTTACAACGTTTTGCTCCTGATTTCTGTCTTACGGAGTTAAAGAAAGCTTGAAAGTTTGTTAGGGGATTAAATAGTGAACTCCGTGGTAGAATAGTAGGTTTTCAACCTACTACTTTTGCAAAGGTAGTGGAATTGGCTTCTTTAATGGAATAAGAATACCAAGAATTCCTAGTAGAACGTAAAGATTGTGGGCAAAATAGTAACTCCAAGACTGATGACAGGAAGAGAAAATTTATGTCTCCCACCCAAAATAGTAATGCTAAATTTCAAAATCCTCCTGGAATGCAAACACAAATTCTGAAAAAGAAGAAAATGGAAAAGTGTTCTAAATGTTACCGGATCCATCTACCTGGAGTTTGTTTCTATGTTGAAGGACGCTGCTTTGCTTGTTGTGAGTTAGGGCATCAGATAAATAATTGCCCAAAAATGAAGAATCATGAGGCTGAAGGACGATGTTTTTCCTGTGGCGAATTAGGACACAAGATTAAGGAATGCCCGAAAAGGAAACACCAAGAAGAGATCAAGACCAAGCAGAAACCCAAGGCCCAAGGACGAGTTTTCGCCATTTCAGCAGAAGAAGCACAAATGTCAAATGGAGTTATACAAGGTACATTTTTTATCTTGGATAAGTTTGCTAAAGTTTTGATAGATCCAGGATCAATGCATACTTTTATATCTTATGATTTTGCGCTAAGAATTAGCTATCAAAATTTGGAATTAGGATATACACAAGAAGTATCAACTCCAATGGGAAAAACTCTTCTAGCGCAAGAGTTTTTACAAAATGTATATGTGTCCCTGGATAACAAAAAATGGGAAGTTAACCTTATCCTTCTAAGTATGAAAGATTTTGATGTCATTCTGGGAATGGATTGGCCAGCTAAAAACGAGGCCTTAATAGACCGTAAGAGGAAAAGAGTTACGTTTCATAAGAAAGGAGAGAAAGACATTACTTTCTACGGAAAGCAAGAATCTACCGAGACATCTATTATCTCTGCTATTAAGGCACAACGATTAATATCTAAATGATGCCAGGCGTATCCTGTCAGTATGATATCTGAGGAACCTCTAGCCTCTAAGTTAGAAGATAATGATGTGGTGAAGGATTTTCCTGATGTGTTCCCTGTTGATCTTCCTGGGTTACCACCAAAAAGGGAAGCAGACTTTAACATTGACTTATTACCTGGAACGGGCCCTATCTCTAAGGCACCCTACTGTATGGCCCCTGCAGAATTAAAGGAATTAGAAAGTCAATTACATGAGTTACTTGATAAAGGATTTATTCGACTAAGTGTTTCACCTTGGGGAGCTCCAGTTTTGTTCGTGAGAAAGAAGGATGGCTCTATTAGATTATGTATAGACTACCGAATGCTTAACGCTGTAACCATAAAGAATAAATATCCGCTACCCTGGATTAATGATCTTTTTGATCAGTTATAAGAAGCTAAAGTATTTTCAAAAATAGATTTGAGATTAGGGTATCATCAGCTGAGAATACGAGCGGGGATGTTTCAAAGACAGCGTTTCGTACTCGTTATGGTCACTATGAATTCCTAGTGATGCCATTTGGATTGACAAACGCTCCTGCAACCTTTATGGACTTAATGAATCGAGTTTTTCAAGCATATTTGGATAAATTTGTTATTGTTTTTGTTGATGACATTTTAGTCTATTCTACTAGTCAAGAAGAGCACCGAGAGCACTTACGAATAATTCTACAAACTTTAAGAAACCATCAGTTATATGCTAAGCTGAGTAAGTGCGAGTTTTGGCTAAAAAAGATTCTTTTCTGGGTCACATTATTTCAAAAGATGGAGTGTCAATAGACCCAACCAAGATTGAAGCAATAATAAAATGGGATAGACCCAAGACAGTTACAAAGATTAGAAGTTTCCTTGCTGGTTACTACCGAAGATTCATTCAAGGATTTTCAAGTATAGCTTTGCCCTTAACAAAGTTAACCAGAAAAGGGATAAAGTTTATATGGAGTGAAAAATGTAAAAATGGATTTCAAGAATTAAAAGAAAAACTGACTACAACCCCAGTTTTAGCTTTACCTTCTGGCAACGGAGGATTTGTCATATATAGTGACGCTTCTAAAATTTGTCTTGGATGAGTACTAATGCAACATGGAAAAGTAATAGCTTACTCTTCAAGACAACTAAAGAAACACGAAGAGAATTACTCCACTCACGATTTGGAACTGGCGGCATTAGTGTTTGCACTAAAAATTTGGAGGCATTATTTGTATGGAGAAAAATTTGAAGTTTTTATAGACCATCAAATCCTAAAGTATATATTTTCTCAAAGTGAGCTCAATATGAGACAAAGGCGATGGATCGAGTATATTAAAGACTATGACTTTTCTATTCATTACCACCCAAGAAAAGCAAATGTGGTAGCTAACACTTTGAGTGGCAAGGCCAAAGGAAGAATTGCTCTAATGCTGGCACAAAAATGGAAATTGATGGAAGAGATGATAAATTTCCAACCTGGGTTACCATCAGAGAACAAAAGCTCCTTTATGGCCAATCTAGGGGTAAAATCAGAATTTGTTGAATGTATTTTGGAAGCTCAAAAGAAAGACAAAGAAGTACAATCTTCACTAGGACGGCCTGACTTTAATCTAGGCTCTGATGGAGGAGTAAGATTTCGAGAAAGACTAGTGGTTCCAGCAATACTTGACTTAAGGCAAGACCTGTTGAATGGAGCACATAAATCTCAGTATACCATCCACCCAGGAGGAACAAAAATGTACCAAGATCTAAAAAGAAATTTTTGGTGGAATGGAATGAAAAAGGACATAGGAGAATATGTCTCTAAGTGTCTAATCTGCCAACAGGTAAAAGCAAAACATCAAAAACCCTCTGGCACATTATAGCCAATTGAAATTCCTGAGTGGAAATGGGAGCACATTTCGATAGATTTTGTTTCAGGATTACCCAGAACATCACAAGGTCATGAAACTATATGGGTAATCGTTGATCGACTCACTAAAAGTGCACATTTCCTACCTCTAAGGAAAACACAAACCTTAAATGTTTTGGCAAAAATGTATATAAAGGAAATAGTGAGCCGACATGGAGTTTTGTTGTCGATAATCTCAGATCGGGATAGTCGATTTACTTCTCGATTTTGGATTGGACTCTAGGAAGAGCTAGGTACTAATTTAAGATTTAGTACAGCCTTCCACCCACAAACAGATGGCCAGTCTGAAAGGACCATTCAAACTTTGGAAGACATGTTACGAGCTTGTGCTATGGATTGGAAGGGCAATTAGGATGAGTATCTGCCACTGATTGAGTTTGCTTATAATAATAGTTATTATTCCAACATAGGTATGGCACCCTATGAAGCTCTTTATGGCTGACCTTGTAGACCTCCAACCAGTTGGAGTGAAGTAGGAGAACGTAAACTGGTGAAATCGGAATTCGTACAACAATGTGCCGATAAAGTGAAGCTCATTAGAAATCGACTTATTATAGCACAAAGTCATCAAAAGAACTATGCCGATTTAAGAAGGAAAGATCTTAACTTCTGTGTAGGTGATCGAGTACTCTTAAAAGTTTCACCAACATGAGGGGTGATGAGGTTTGGAATCAAGGGAAAATTAAGTCCTCGTTTCATAGGACCCTTTGAGATCTTGGATAAAGTAGGGCCAATGGCTTATAGATTGGCTTTGCCTCCTCACCTCGCCAGCATTCATAATGTGTTTCATATATCTATGCTCCGAAAATATGTACAAGACCCTTCTCATATCATCGACCAATTAGTTGTTACTCTTGAACCAGATCTATCCTTTGAAGAAAAGCCAATCAGAATTTTGGATCGTAAGGAATAAATCCTTCGAACAAAGAGGCTCCCATTGGTTAAGGTACTATGGCAACACCACTCATCTGAAGAGGCAACATGGGAACTAGAAAGTGAAATACAGAATAAATACCCAGAACTTTTATGAGGATTGAAAAGTTTAATTTCGAGGACGAAATTTTTTAACGGGGGTAGATTGTAATGACTCAAAAATTCACGGTAAAAATTATAGTCTTTAATAAAAATAGTCTTAGAGTTTTAATATTTATTTTTATTAGTTTAAGAATTTTTATGTGGTAATGTTTTATAATACTTTGGCAGATCTTGAGGAAACGAACACGAGTCAAGAATTGTGTGAATCGGAGGTCGGGAGTGAAAATACGACCTTGAGAAGCGTGACATAATTAACGGGACTCACTTGTAAAATATGGGTAAATGTATTAATAAGTGTCGTGGTGTTGTAGGGCTCATCAATACGAGTCCAACGGCACCAAGAATGTGCAAAACGGGAATCGGGGTAAATAGTTACGTTAGTTTAAAGTTTTTGAAGTTAAAAAAAAATTAAAATTTGCGTGCACGTGCGATCGCGCGTGTGCCGCGCGAAACGAACGCACAGATGTGCGTTTGGTCGTGTGATGAATGCGTTGACACACGTTTGTGCTGCCGATTTTGGTGGCGCCACCAAAAATGGTGGCACGGCACTGCCCTCCGGGCGGTGCCGCTGCCTATAAATAGGCCGGGGGGTGAAAAATTGGTTTTCACCCCCAATTCTTCATTCCTTTCCAGTTTTCTTCACTCCGGAGTCATTTTACATCCGTTTTAACCCATTCAAAAACCGTTTCTTACTAAATCGAGGGTGTTCTTCACAATGGAAGAGTTATTTTCTTAAACCGACCTCTCTAAGATCATGAAAACCTTATCTTCCTTCTCATTTTCTCCACATCCTATTTATACTATTTTTGGTCGTTTCAAGTCCGATTCTACTCGTTCAAAAGGCATTCTCCACTAAAGTGATCGTGCTGAACGCTGTGGTGGAGTTATTTTCATCATCTGAGACCTCTATATTTATGCATCCTTTACCCAAGGTTAAGGTAGGGTGTTTTAAACTCTAAATAATTGCTTTGCTAATTTGAGTCAATCTTTCTTGAAGTATTTGATTCAAATATGAGTATGATACTTGTTTTAACCGATGAATGGATTTTCTCTTGAATTATGTGACAATTTTGCTACGTATATCGATGTGAATTGATTTCGTACACACCACATAGTGTTGTAGTTTGTACATTGTTTTGATGCCCGCCGAGGAAATAATCGGCCAGTGGCGCGCACAGAGTGGAGCATCATGGGGAAACTCCTTCCCTTAGTGGCCTCCATTGTCCCATGAGCGCGGAGGTAGGCAGTTGGGTATCGTGGCTTGTGGATATCATCGAATTTGTAATTTTGTTTTAATCGATTTTAAAAATATTTTGTTTAGCATTTTTTTTAGATTTTAAATAATCCTATTGAGTATAAATATACTCACACCCCTCCAGACTTTGCAGGTGATGCAACAATGGAGAAGTGAATGAAGAGAATATCTTTTAAATAGTTGTGTGTTTGTTATGTCAATGTAAAAATATATGACCGATATGTAAAGGCACAATGTGCCTGGATAATTATTTTGGTATAACTACTAGCTCTATGTATAGTAAACTTTGGTATGTACATTATGTTTAAGTTATAAACTTTTGTTAATATATTATAAAATTTTTGGCTGCGCACTTACTCCGACATTTTTTTATATATATACAAATTTTTGGCTATTTCTCTTAATGGCCGTTATGCACGATTACATACTAATTATGCATACTAAATATTATTTTATATTATTTAAAAATGGATGGTCGTTACATCCATAACCCAACCTAGCCCATAAGAACCTAACTGGAGTAGAAGGGCATTGCCCACAACTGCACCTTAGCAAAAGTAGCAAGAAAAGTCAACCAAGTAGGATGTTAGCTAATTCAAATGTGTGTACACTAAATGATTCTGAATAAATTAGTGGTGAGCCCAACTCACACATAGCTCCTTCCAATGGGGAGGTGCAACTACAGGACCAAATCTATAGCTCCTTAATTGAGTGAAAGACTCAGAAAAACTATTTGGAACCCTATTTTATTTGTTAATAAGTAAAGATTCTGAATGACTATCTCAAACCCTATTAGTCCCATCTAGACCGGGGTTAAGACTCAAAATTATCATCATTTCATTAACTAAGGCAAATCATTAGGTCAAAGGCCTTGTTCACTCTATGAACTAGTCTCAGACCTCTCTGAGGGTATTTTAGTTTTATCTTAATTAGGTGTTCTCGTCTAATTCAAAGCTATCTAACTTCATTGATTAATCTTTCATTAATCATAAGCTAGTGAATAATTACTATCACAATATCAATAGCAAATATTAAAATAATGAACTACATAAACAATATAGAGCAACACAGGTCTAAGCATATTGTAATATCAAAAACCAAACTCAATAATGATATTAGAAATGTATGCGCTCTCATGTCTTAACCTTCCTTGGGTTAGTTGATTAAATTTGTATGAAAATGGGTCATCATACACCTAAAGGCATTAAGGCAATTATCCCACATTGGACATGATTCTCTATGTTCTGGGTAAGTCTTTGACCTCTCAAAAGGTTCGTTAATTGGTCCGTTAATTCCATTTAAGCGAATGCTAGCCGATCTACTCATATAGGTATTTTTGTCATTTTGTTCAAGGCTTCCCTGAACCTTAATGGTATTTCTGCCATCCGCCTTTGTCAGAAAACTTCCATGGCGACTCCTTCTCTCCCCTCTCCTCGGGCCAAAAGCTCCTTAATTGAGCCTTAAGAAGCCCTTTTTATAGTCATTGGGATTAGGAACCCTAATCCCCTTATAAGTTGAGCCAAATATGCTACTTAGTCTCTTTTTTTAATTAATTTTTGCCACTTTAATCAACCGGGCCTGTAAAATAACGTAAACGGCCCAAATATTCGTCTAAATTGGGTAAGCGGGCCTTGTACGATATGTTCAACTTTGAATGATCATAACTATCTCATTTAAACTTCGATTTAGGCGTTCATGGTGGCATTTCGAAGCTCTTTCTATCTACTTTTTAATCTCCTTAGTCTTAGCCATAAATTCTATCTATTGAGGAAGTTATTCTACTAAGAATATTAAAGAATTAAATAACCTATTTTTTACATATTTAATTTTCGAAACCGAGGAAAATCTGGGATATTTCATGTACTATATCATAGACCTTGGTCATGGAGCTTGGTTAAGAAAACATATTTTAAACAAAGAAGGCATTTTCCAAGACAAGTAAGCTAGGACCATATATGGGCTGACGTTGAAATAAAATTTTATATGATGTCTTACTTGATAGAAGAGGTGTGGGAATTCTATTGATGATATAAGTCACAATTAAAATGCATTTGCCCCAAAAGGTTATAAGTAAAGAGACATGGAAATGATGTGCACATATCACATTAAGAAGGTGGCTATAAATATCCGTTTAGCACACCATATTGTTGTAGAGTGGCTACATAGCTTTGTTGTTGAACCACACTGAAAGAAAGAAATAAAATCATGTGAGAAAAATTTAGCACCATTGTCTGAGTAGATGCATTTAATTTGACAACCAAATTGGGTTTCAATTATGCGAAAAAAATATTTGAGCATACTACTTGTTTCAATTTTAAAATGCATAAGATAAATCCAAATAAATATGAAAAATCATCAGTTATAGTAATGAAATAATGAATATCCAATAACAAAGTAATAGAATGACTATCATGTCCCCAATTTTTACACACCTATTTTATAAAGCCCTTTTCTCCCTTTGGAAAAAATATGTCATGATACCCTTTATAATATGTAGTGAAAAAAATTATCCCATGAAATTATATAAAAAATGTTGAAAACTAAACTTGGGACATAATAACTACATTTTCACAACTTTTGTTTATGATATACCATAATTACATTTCTAAGTAACTACATTAAAATCATCATAGGATCTACAACCTAGCACTTGTCTATAATATATGATCGAGTTAATAAAAATGATAAATGACACTTGCGTACCTAAAGCAAACCTATGTGAATGAGATGAGACAATAAACTAAATGAGGTGGATCCTCTAAGCAACTACGATCTTCCTGAGACTTATAAACTACTCTTCTACCAAGAGAAACATGCACAAAAGATATTAACAATTATACTCGATGGAATTGCAACCAAAAGAGAACAGACATCTTTATAAAAGATGCTGAGAAGGAAATCATTTCTAAAGAAATAATTTAACAAATAAAAATTTAATATATATACCTTTCTAGGTCATCATATTTACAACCTAAGAACTCTACTTTAGGGTTCATTAGATACAATAGCATCATCTAGGAGTTTACACCACTCAACTAGATATTGGACTATCACAAACACAACTTTAATTTCTACCTGAAGCATGCCCCGCCCCATCTACTCAATGAAGCAAGGGCCATGGACCTTAGTGGTCAAGATCTCGATTGCCATGATCGTCGAAAATCTCCAATTATGTGTTGCACTGGTCTAATCATTTTTAAATGTTATAGTTGAATTGAACCTAATTCTCAGGCCAGTAGAACGACTTTGCATAACTCTTACTCTTGGAGAGTAGAAAGACCATAATTATGTTTCATACCATACCCTTCTATTCTTCATAGCTAAGCAACTCACTTGAGGAGCAATTCGACATCAAGATCCTTTGTCTTTAAGTGTCTAAATGCATCAGTTCCGGGTGACCAATTATCACATCACAAGGTCTCATACACATGTATTGGGGTTTACTAACTCTTATATAATACAAGCTTAATCATCACACAGTCATGCACCAAATTCCTTGAAAAACTACATTATTATATTTTTAATAAGTAGTATAATCTTTGATCTAAAACATCCCAAAATCACTTAACTTGAGGTACCATCGGTAACTTCACCGATATGTCGGCCAAAATACTAATGATAATCAGAGCACTACTGCCATGTTGAACATCCATCAACCACACAAAATTAAGTTAGAGATTTAACAATAGAAACCCTAACATGGAAAAAAACCATGTAGCTTGTCCACTTGCATGCACTACGACATTAAGGATTTTACAAAGGCTTAATTTTTGTTACTAACCTAACACCCTAGAAATCCATCTCCGGCTACCAAAGTCCTTGATACTTACAAACTTGAGCTCTTTATCTTCTCCTTCCTCAATACAATCTCCTTACTCTTGAAGCTTTAATCAAAGTTCATCTTCTTTAGTTGTCTTGGCCACAAAAATCTTCTACAATCATTATTTTGGGCTAGAGGCATTGTGTGCGATATGGTCTCACAACTCTCAATTTAATTTATAAAAGGATGATGAATTAAATAAAGTCACCCTTCTTTTAATTTCACTCAAAAAATCTCAAAGATGTATGAAGGAACTTGCAATACAATCACTACATTTTCTCTCAATAAAAACACCTCGCAATTTCTAATTCCTTGTATAGAAGGTTAAGTTGGTTTAGGTCCCAAATGTCCAATTAGCTACAAATTATTCTTGGAATGACCTTTTTAAGGTAATTATGTCATTGATTGATCAATAGATACACAAGGAGACCGATCATTCTATATTCTATTCGCAAAACCCTAGTAGTTCGATCAATCATTTAAATAGTGCAATAGATCATTCACTATTTTGAACTCTAACTAAACTCAACCCGTTTGATCTTTCTGCTAAGTATTCAATCATTCGATGTTCTAGAAAAGATCTCAAGGTTCATTCAAGGCTGATCAATCACTAGTTTAAGGATAATCGATTGCTTATGAACAAATTATGTAATTTTTGTCCTTTTTCTTTCATTATTTTTCCAACACTCATATATGATATAATCATTAAAAATGTGTCTGTGATAGAATGTGTGTATCATTAAAAACCTAAGTGCTTGTGACTGTGTGTGTGATTTTTTATCTCTTTTCTTTAAATCTTCAATTACTCTTCATAGGTCTTCAATCTTGAATCTTCGAAGCATATCTACTCCAATTTTTTCAAATCTTTTAATTCTAAATCTAACTTGATACAACTCAGACTTCACAAGATTTAATTACACTACTTGAATAGACATAGTTTTGATTGTCGAATTATAGCTAGTACAATTATATATGCTACATATGTTTTAAAAGAAATAGCTCACCAAATTTGGTAGAGGCAAGGAGCATTACTTAGAGAAAACCGTTCCTTCAAATTTGCCCATACCTCTAACATGGGATTATTTTAGATAATATTGTTAGCACGATAAGCATCGATGGGGTTGAGGATCCATGAAAGAACCAGATAATTGTAGCATTGTCACAACATAAATTTGTTCGGGTATAAAGCAAAATATGGTTTGGGAAATGGTCCTATCAATGAAACCCAATATATTGTTCACACTTAATGTTATTCGAATGGCTCGACTATAGGTTGCATGCCTCCCGTTAATGTACGAAGAACAAAGAGAGTACTTGGGTTGTCCGAGTTATGAAAATTATAAGGACTCGTATAATCGAGTGGAAGAACAGTTTGAGTGTCTAAATAAGAAATATGATGTCTGGTTCTTGAATTCATTTCCATGATGAAGGACTTTGTAGATCTTTAATTACGTCCAATGAAATAAAATCCAAGCAATTGGACCATTGTAGCACCTACTCAAACTAGTTAATAGACCCCCTCTCCCCTCTTCTTAGTTTTGTGCTATGTGAACTGCACAAGGAGAAAAGAATATTGATGCTCCATCACACCAAAGGTAAGAATTGCCACTTGTCTACAACAAAAACAAGTGATTGACGTTCAAAAAGGACCAATAAGCATCACTTTGAAACACAAATAAGTGTAGCATTGCAAGCTATGAAGTAGCACCATAACAATTCTAGCAATGCCCCATATGCTTGCCAAGAAGGTAAATAAGGCTATTGTCTTTCTCATGGTTGAAGGAAAATGGGCCATGAGATTATTGAAATCAACAAAAGAAAAAGAAGAGAAAAAATGTTGCAAATGAATAGTTTTTTTATATGCTTAGCAATGATTGGAAATTTTCCTTTAGTGTCTGAAGAACAGTAGAATAGATTGGCAATTTAGGAGGAATTATGAGAATCTCTCCTAAATTATCATGTCAAATTCAAGAAGCCAATAATGTTTCATTGATTCATAGTCTAATTTATATATGCAAGTATTCCATTGGTCAAAGATAGTGGTTGCAAAAGTAAAAAAATAACAACTTTCCAATATGAGATAGTTCTACTATATGCATACTATAGGTTTGATTTTTATAAATTCTAGCTATAAACAGGTGATGACTATTAAGATAGGTTGGTTGTTAGCATTGGCTATATGTCTCCTATAGGTTCACTTATAACACTATTGAAATAGGCCAGCTGTTAGCATCAACTATATTTCTATTGTATGTTGGTTGTTAATAGGAAGCATAAAGTCTTTGTATATCATTTGACTCTCCCCACTTATTGACTCAATGCCTCCTAAGATTCTTGATGTTCCTTTTACCTATTCCTTCTTTGCGTCCACATTCCATTGTACCGCATTTGCGTCCCTTAGTTGTTGAAAACTTGGCCTTGTATGATATGGTCATTTTTTGTTGTGATCTTGTATGATTTCCTCTTGGAACTAAATTTGTGTTATTTTTACATGCAGAAAGTGATTATATATTCATAGGAAGCCGATATTCCTAATCCAATTTTTTCTACACCAAAGCTCTACTATAGCATTTGATTGGATAGAGAAATGTGAGTCACCTCATAATAGAAGATTCACTTTTCTTAGTCTAATCAGAGGCTAGAGTAAGGTTTTGGTGTAGAAAAAATATAGTAGAAATATCACTTTCCATATTCATAACATAGAAGATTTGTTTATGACCTAGTTGTATAAATGCTTTTTATAACAATGCATTAAATTGCCATTATACTTGGTCAGCATTAAATTTCTATTTGAATGAAGAGTTTTTGGTCTTCCTCGTCTTCCATCAATCATAGTGCAAAATTTGACAAATTTTTCAAAAAAATGCATATAGATTTTGGGTAAAATTTTCACCTATATTTTTTACTTTCATATTTGATTTATCTTTTTATTTATTTTAAACAAGTTTAGATGGGTTTGGGTAGGTTACATTTAGAGGTTAATATTTGGGCCTCACAACATCGTTTGAAACTCCTGACGAGTTTCCCCAGCTCCCTCAAAGCTTTAGGCTCTCATGATGGCCCCCTCGGCTAAATTTATTTTATTTTATTTTGAAATGTTCTGAACCGAACTGTAATGACCCTGGCCAAATTAAAATTGAATCCCAATTTCATCTATATGCCATCAATAGGGGTTGATCATATAAATTGATCGCGCACGCACTAAATCTTGTTAGCACAAAGTAATTTGCTAAAGATGGTCAATTATCCTGATCAATAGCTTCTGCCTAACAGGAGATATTTTAGCGGACACGGAGGACAAACTCTTCTTTTTTTCGCTAGGTAGGCTTAAATTTCTCTTACCACATTTATTAGTTATATCTACTTTTTCCTTTTCTTTTGTTCTTTCTTTCATGCAAAAGTAAAGCTGCATACTTTAGCTTTAGGCGCATTTATGCAATATATTAGATATGGTTATTTTATCCTAGTTAGCGCTTGCATACGTTTTAATTTTGTGACAATTATATATTAAAAATATTGGTTTATAGAGAAAATCTAAAATATGCAGTGACTAATTGAAGGAAGTGGAAATTTATTTCTGGTCACACACACCAGACTAACACAGTACTACTAAGGAAAAATATCTTTGTAGCTCTTTGTACAATCGTGTGAAATTGTTTTCCACTTACACAATCTAGCTTGTTTTACAAAGAAGCCACAGCAAAATCACCCCAATGACCCAAATCACATGCAGATGGCAAAAAATTCCCAACTTAAGGTGGGGGATGATCCAATCACACGCAATGACTGACCCCCTGATGCTTGAACAAATACATGCATTGTTGATAATTGACCACATAAATTACATCAAACCTCAGTTCACTCAACAGAAAGAAAAGTGAAAAAATAAATTAAAGGAGCGTCAGGATCCTGGAAGTGGTTATTAAACTGTTGGAGCTTCTGGAGGTGTGTATCCGGGTGGTGGGTAATCATCTGGAGGAAGGAATTCTGAAGGATTGTACTCAGGCGGTAGAGTATCTAGAGGTGGCCTTTCAGGTGGTGGAGTTTTCTGAGGAGGATACTGAGGTGGTGGAATATCTAAAACTGGGCATTCAGATGGTGAAGTTTCCAGATCTGGGATGTCAGAAGGTAGGTCACCACAATTTTCAGGAATGGGGTATGGCAGGTCGGAGGGTGGAGGAGGAGGGATATCTAGTGGCAAGGAGGGGTCAGGTGGGAGCCCATTCAGAGGGGTTGCAGGTAGCGGGGGCAGATCGGAAGGGAATTCTTTGAATGGAGATGTTTGGGGTGGATCTGGTGCAAGTTCCTCAGATGGCGGCTGAGGTGGTGGGGGTTCTGGCACCAGAGGTGGATCTTTCAGAGGTACTGGAGGCAAGGTTGGCGGCGAAGGGATCCTCGGAGGCTGCGTTGGAGGAGCTGGTGGTGGGTACTGAAATGCTGATGGAGGAGATGAAGGTTCAGCTGGCTCGAACAGTGGATGGCAGCAGCAAGTGCATAGTCCAAAACAGCAAAGTATCCGGACGCTGCAAGAAGAACGAAGGCATCCCACTATAGCATCAAAATTTTGAAGTATTTCTGACCTTAAATTGGACGAGAAAGAAGAGAATTCTTACCATGAAGTTGGGCATCCTGTAGGTTGATGACTGTTGTTTGAAACATTTTGGAGGAGTGGCGTATCAGGAGACTGCTCCATCTTTCACTCTATAACAAAAAACCAGAACAATGTTTTGTGTTATGGTGATCGATGCTTTTGTGTGACCTATTGGGCACCTAACCGCTGGTTTTAATTATTCCAACCAACCAGTCAATCCTGTAATGGCAAAGAACAAGATGCAGCTAACAGTCAGAGAGCTAGCTCCCCAAGGATCAGTTCTTGAACGTCAAGCATGTGGAGGACCTACCACGAACTCATGACCTCCCTGAACGACAAGTTCCATGCCTGCTGCTGCACCATGCTGTTTATGCTGCACGTTGTAATGCTTGATATTTCTGGTGTCCTTTATGGTCATTAATTCTGTGACTCTTGGTTACACCAGCCTCAATTCGGATTGTCCAATAAGCAAGTGATCTGAAGGGTGATAATGTCTAATTTTCAGTGACAATTCATTTTACTTCCATTGTTTTTCTGTCCGTGCCAGAATAATAATCTATTTTTCTTTTTTTCTTCTGTTTCGAATTATAACATGGCTGTTATTCATCCTGATTGCTGGTCCAATCTCTGATCCTGCACTTCTTGATGATGGTCTTCACCAATCTTAATTAAGAACTAAGCATCTCGCCAAACTAGCAAGCACTTTTCGTGTCAGATCCTACTGCATGCCGAATAGTCTTCTATCGTTCTAACAAACAGCCCATTATTCATGTCAGATCTTCGTATCAAGAGCAAGTGTTTCCACTGCAGACTCTCAGTTGAAGAGGCTCCTAAGTTTCATAACGAACGCGCGTATAGCTCCCCCTCACCTGATCTTTCTTTTCTAAAGATACTGAACAGTCAATGCTGTACTTCCTCCTTAATCTTCACAAAGCTTATTTCGAGCAAAGTCCAGCAACTCCTCTTCTTAATGCATCATGGGTCTAACTCTACGGAGCTTTAAGGGCTACACATTTAATTGCCTTCCTTATAGTTTATTACTATCTCTACCCAACAATGAGAAGTCCGACCTTGTGATAAGTAATTTATTGAATAATTATATGCGAGGTTTATTACTCAAAATTATCTTATTCTTTGTACTAAGATTTGCTCTCAAAAGAAATAGAAGAGGGTTAAAGAATGCATAGGAGTCATTGATATTTGAAATCAATAGCGCATATATTAGTGTACATTAGCATCATTAGCCTTTATACTAACATGAGTTTAATGCTAATATGTGGTAGCATATGTACCATCGATTTTTTAGATGGATGGTTGTTATGTGTTCCTTACGCTAGGGTTGCTACTAGTAGGGAGCTAAAATACTTCCCACATAATGAAATGAACCCAAATTTTGTTTATAAATGCTAAGCAATTCAATCCTATCTCATTTTGTGCCCTTCAAACTATACATAGAAGCCCTTAAGTTAGGTGCAATACTATATAATTATTTTTAAATTGTATCAATTATATGACCCTTTCCAACTTGATCTCATACATTAATGTTATAGAGTTTTTTCAATATTGCCTGGCCAAAGAACACAATATTCTATGTTCCTTGGATTTTAACCAAATGCCATATTGCCTAGTTATGGACAAAACTGCCCTTGCTTTTTAAATAAAGCTGCTACCCGACATATTATAATAAATGAATACTGTAACAGTGCAGCACCGTTTCGAGGGGCTGGGATTCATTGGCTGCAAATGAAAGTCACCGGTGAGAAGCGACTGACGGTGACTCACCGGCGAGTGCCGTTGTTCAGTAAAAAATCACTTTTTTACACACCAAAAATATTTAAGGGCTCCAAAGGCTTCATTTCGGCGAATTCGATTACTTTTTAACACCCATTATAAATAGGATTGGTATTTGCATACATTACAATGTAGTGGTAGACAATGATGACGTGTATATAGGTAGAAATGTATGGTTAATGAATATTAATCCATTGGGGAGGTTCAGCGAGCTGCTACTTCAAGTCAAAGCATGACTTGCCATCAATGATAATGTGACTTTGAAGTATTTAATTTCATCTTCCCAATCATCCATGATATATGAATTACAAGACGATGAGGACACTATAATCAATGCTTTTCATTCATAAGAAGGTAAATTATAAGGAGGTGTCATCATTGAATGCCGAGATGAAAGAGTTCAACAATGATGACAAATAATTATCAGTAGAAAAGAACTAGACATTCAATAGAGCTAAATCACCGGTGGTAATAGCTCAGCCCAGCTCTAATTTCGAATTGCAAACAAGAGTCAATGATACATAATTTACTTTTGAAACTGATAGGTAACAATCAATTTTAAGATTACACGAGAGTCAATGATACACAATTTACTTTTGAAATTGTCATGTAACAAGCAGTTTACTTTATAGTGTACTCGAGCACACGATATCGAGCATATCGTGTTTTGTTCAAAACATATCGTGTGAAGGAAGAACACAAATTTCATTCTATCGCATAAGTAATGATACAACCTACACATGTGATATAACAATAATGATTTTTAGCATAGATGTAATAACATGACATCGTTAACATGATATTAATTGTTAGTGTGTCACTAAATACACGATGTCGAGTTATATTGCATATTCATTAACAAGCACTACAACAAAACTGGGTATTAGCGATGCTTATGTAAGCGTCACTAAAAAGTGCTAATAACGACATATAACAAACCGTTGCAAAAAATACAAATATTAGCGACACATAATATTAAGCATTGCTAATAATAATCTATTAGCGATGCATAACTCTAAACGTCACTAATACATAATATATTAGCGATGCTTAAATTTATGCGTCGCTATTTTTATTACTTACGTTATTAGCGATGCGTTTATAAGCGTCACTAAAAGATATATATTTAATTTTTTTTAAATAAATTTTAACACTATTAACTACGTATGCTTACAAACGTCGCTATTAGTTTCAACAATAGCGACATTTAAAAATTAGCGTCACTAATAATTCTCAATTTTAAAAAAAATTAAAAAATAAGAACAAATAACAACGTATATGCTATACGTCGCTACTACCTAATAGTATTAGCGATGCATAGTCACTTGCGTCGCTACTACCTATTTTTATTAAAATTTTAATTTAATTTTTTAAAAATTTTATTATTTTTTTATTTTTTTTAAAAAAATTAAAATAAAATACTAATAGCGACATATATAGTTATATGTCGCTATTAGTATTTTTATTTATTTATTTATAAAATTAATTTTAAAAATAAAAAATATATAAAAATTTAAAATTAGAGGAAAGATAGTGTGTAGGTAGATAGGAGAGAGAAGAGAGGGAAGAGAGAGGGGAGAGAGAGGAGAGGGAAAGGGAGGGTGGAGAGAGAGAGAGGGAGGAGAGAGAGGATAGGGAAGAGAGAGAGAGAGGGAGAGGAGAGGATAGGGAAGAGAGAGAGGAGAGGATAGGGAAGAGAGAGAGAGAAGGGAGAGGGGGGAGGGAAGAGAGGGAGGGATTTTATTTTGTTGTTTTTTTATGTTTTTTTATAAAATTTTGTATGTTTTATATAAAAAAATTAATTTAAAATAAAATCCTAAGAGCGACGCATAGGATTATATGTTGTTATTAGTATTTTATTTTAATTATTTTTATTTTTAAAATTAATTTTAAAAAATAAAAAAAACTTAAAAAATTTTGAAATTAGAGGAGAGAGGGGGAGGGAAGAGAGAGAAAGGGAGGAGGGGAGAGAGAATGAGAGAGAGACAGGAGAGGGAGGAGAGAGGAGGGAGAGAGGAGAGGAGAGGGGGGAGGGAAGAGAGAGGGATTTTATTTTGTTGTTTTTTTATATTTTTTATAAACTTTTGTATGTTTTATAGAAAAAAATTAATTTAAAATAAAATCCTAAGAGTGACGTATAGGATTATATGTCGCTATTAGTATTTTAAATTTATTTTATTTTATTTTTAAAATTAATTTTAAAAAATAAAAAACCTTAAAAAATTTTGAAATTAGAGGAGAGAGGGGGGAGGGAAGAGAGAGAGAGGGAGGGAGGAGGGGAGAGAGAATGAGAGAGAGAGGGGAGGGAGGAGAGAGGAGAGGAGGGAGAGAGGAAAGGAGAGGGGGGAGGGAAAAGAGAGAGGAAGGAGGGAGGAGAGAGAAAGGGTGGAGAGAGAGAGGATAGGGAAGAGAGAGAGAGAGAGAGAGAGAGGAAGGAGAGGATAGGGGAGAGAGAGAGGAGAGAGAGGATAGGGAAGAGAGAGAGGGGAGGATAGGAAAGAGACAGAGAGAGAGGATTGGAGAGAGAGAGAGAGAGAGGAGAGTATAGGAAAGAGAGATAGAGAAGGGAAAGAGGGAGAGGGGGAGGGGGAGGGAAGAGAGATAGAGGTATTTTATTTTGTTATTTTTATAATTTTTTTATTTTTTATATAAAAAATTAATAAAAAAATAAAATACTAATAGCGACGTATAGTATTATACGTCGCTACTAGTACACGTATTAGTGACGTATGTAATTATACATCGCTAATATATGTACTAATAGCGACGTATATTCGTATACGTCGCTATTAGAATTTTAAATTAATTTTTTTATTTTTAAAATTAATTTAAAAAAAATCTTAAAAAATTTTGAAATTAGAGGAGAGAGAGGGGAGGGAAGAGAGAGAGAGGAGAGGAGAGGGGGAGGGAAGAGAGAGAGAGGGAGGAGGGGAGAGAGAGAGGGGAGGGAGGAGGGAGAGGGGGGAGGAAAAAGAGATAGGAAGGAGGGAGGAGAGAGAAAGTGTGGAGAGAGAGAGGATAGGGAAGAGAGAGAGAGAGAGAGAGAGGAGAGTATAGGAAAGAGAGAGAGAGAGAGAAGGGAGAGAGGGAGAGGGGAGAGAGAGAGGGATTTTATTTTGTTATTTTTTTAATTTTTTATAATTTTTTTTATTTTTTATATAAAAAAATTAATAAAAAAATAAAATATTAATAGCGACATATAGTATTATATGTCGCTAATATATGTACTAATAGCGACGTATATTCGTATACGTTGCTATTAAAATTTTAAATTAATTTTTTTTATTTTTAAAATTAATTTTAAAAAATCTTAAAAAATTTTGAAATTAGAGGAGAGAGAGGGGGAGGGAAGAGAGAGAGGGGGAGGGAAGAGAGAGAGAGGAGAGGAGAGGGGGAGGGAAGAGAGAGAGAGGGAGGAGGGGAGAGAGAGAGGGGAGGGAGGAGAGAGGAGGGAGAGAGGAGAGGAGAGGGGGAGGGAAAAGAGAGAGGAAGGAGGGAGGAGAGAGAAAGGGTGGAGAGAGAGAGGATAGGGAAGAGAGAGAGAGGAGAGTACAGGAAAGAGAGAGAGAGAGAAGGGAGAGAGGGAGAGGGGGGAGGGAAGAGAGAGAGAGAGAGGGATTTTATTTTGTTATTTTTTTAATTTTTTTTAATTTTTATATAAAAAAATTAATAAAAAATAAAATACTAATAGCGACGTATAGTATTATCCGTCGCTATTAGTACACGTATTCGTGACGTATATAATTATATATCGCTAATATATGTACTAATATCGACGTATATTCGTATACATCGCTATTAGAATTTTAAATTATTTTTTTATTTTTAAAATCAATTTAAAAAAATCTTAAAAAATTTTGAAATTAGAGGAGAGAGAGGGGGGAGGGAAGAGAGAGAGAGGAGAGGAGAGGAGAGGGGGAAGGAAGAGAGAGAGAGGGAGGAGGGGAGAGAGAGAGGGGAGGGAGGAGAGAGGAGGGAGAGGGAGAGGAGAGGGGGAGGGAAAAGAGAGAGGAAGGAGGCAGGAGAGAGAAAGGGTGGAGAGAGAGAGGATAGGGAAGAGAGAGAGAGGAGAGTATAGGAAAGAGAAAGAGAGAGAAGGGAGAGAGGGAGAGGGGGGAGGGAAGAGAGAGAGGGATTTTATTTTGTTATTTTTTTAATTTTTTTTAATTTTTATATAAAAAAATTAATAAAAAAATAAAATACTAATAGCGACGTATAGTATTATCCGTCGCTATTAGTACACGTATTCATGACGTATATAATTATATATCGCTAATATATGTACTAATATCGACGTATATTCGTATACATCGCTATTAGAATTTTAAATTATTTTTTTTATTTTTAAAATCAATTTAAAAAAATCTTAAAAAATTTTGAAATTAGAGGAGAGAGAGGGGGGAGGGAAGAGAGAGAGAGGAGAGGAGAGGGGGAGGGAAGAGAGAGAGAGGGAGGAGGGGAGAGAGAGAGGGGAGGGAGGAGAGAGGAGGGAGAGAGGAGAGGAGAGGGGGGAGGGAAAAGAGAGAGGAAGGAGGGAGGAGAGAGAAAGGGTGGAGAGAGAGAGGATAGGGAAGAGAGAGAGAGGAGAGTATAGGAAAGAGAGAGAGAGAAGGGAGAGAGGGAGAGGGGGGAGGGAAGAGAGAGAGAGAGAGGGATTTTATTTTGTTATTTTGTTATTTTTTTTAAATTTTTATATAAAAAAATTAATAAAAAATAAAATACTAATAGCGACGTATAGTATTATCCGTCGCTATTAGTACACGTATTCATGAGGTATATAATTATATATCGCTAATATATGTACTAATATCGACGTATATTCGTATACATCGCTATTAGAATTTTAAATTATTTTTTTTTATTTTTAAAATCAATTTAAAAAAATCTTAAAAAATTTTGAAATTAGAGGAGAGAGAGGGGGGAGGGAAGAGAGAGAGAGGAGAGGAGAGGAGAGGGGGAGGGAAGAGAGAGAGAGGGAGGAGGGGAGAGAGAGAGGGGAGGGAGGAGAGAGGAGGGAGAGAGGAGAGGAGAGGGGGAGGGAAAAGAGAGAGGAAGGAGGGAGGAGAGAGAAAGGGTGGAGAGAGAGAGGATAGGGAAGAGAGAGAGAGGAGAGTATAGGAAAGAGAAAGAGAGAGAAGGGAGAGTGGGAGAGGGGGGAGGGAAGAGAGAGAGAGAGAGATTTTATTTTGTTATTTTGTTATTTTTTATATAAAAAAATTAATAAAAAATAAAATATTAATAGCGACATATAGTATTATCCGTCGCTATTAGTACACGTATTCGTGATGTATATAATTATACATCGCTAATATATGTACTAATATCGACGTATATTCGTATACATCGCTATTAGAATTTTAAATTATTTTTTTTATTTTTAAAATCAACTTAAAAAAAATCTTAAAAAATTTTAAAATTAGAGGAGAGAGGGGGAGGGAAGAGAGAGGGGGGAGGGAAGAGAGAGAGGGAGAGGAGAGAGAGAGAAGGGAGGAGTGAGAGAGGAGAGGGAGGAAAGAGAGAGAGGGAGGAGAGAGAGAGAAGGGTGAGACAGTGGGAAAGAGAGAACAAAGATAGGGAGGACAAAGAGGAGATAGGGAGATCGAGAGAGGAGAAGGGAGAGAAGGAAGAGAGAGGTAGAGAGAGAGGACAAGTAGGGGGAGGGAAGAGAGAGAGTGGGTAGCGAGAGATGAGAGGGGAGGGAAGAGAGCGAGAAAGGAGAGGGGAGCAAAGAGAGAGAGAGAGGAGAGGGGAGGGAAGAGAGAGAGAGGAGAGGGGAGGGAAGAGAGAGAGAGAGGGTAGCGAAGAGAGAGGATAGGGAAGAGAGAGAGACAGAGAGGAGAGGGGAGGGGAGGGAAGAGAGAGGGGAGAGGGAGGGAGAGAGGAGAGTGAGAGGAGAGAGAGAGGAGGAGGAGGAGGGGAGAGAGGAGAGAGAAAGAAAAAGTTAAAAAATATTATTAGCGACAATCCGAAATGGATGTTGCTAATATCACTTAAGTGGCGACACTTATTCTTATGCATCGTAATTAATATTATCTTTTTACAAAGTTTTATGCTATTAGCGACGGTGGAACAGATCGTCGCTAATAGAGCTATTAGCGACTTTTTATTCGGCTCGTCGCTAATACAATACTTATTAGCGACGCTTGTTTACGAGCGTCGCTAATAACTAATTTTTTAAAAAATATATATATCTTTTAGCGGCGCTTCAATTGAAGCGTCGCAAAAGAAAATAATTGCGACGCGAGCAGCTTCGAAAATAAGCTTCTTGTAGCGACGCTTGGTTTGAAGTGTCGCTAAATTGATTGCCCGGGCACAATTTTAGCCGGAGAGGGAAATTTCACGCCGGTCGCGAAATGGCTTATTTCCGCCCGTGCCTATAAATTTTCGCCCGTGCTCGTGTTGATTTTGATCTAAACGAAGGGATTTCCGCTCAGTCTCCCTCGTCCCCTCTGCCTTCATCTCGACTTCCTCCTCTGGCTTGTTGCATTTGTTTCCTCACTAGTTGATTTGTTACTTTTGTTCTTCCAGATCTGGAGAGCAATTCCTTCCTTTCGTCGGATTCGTCGTCCACTGGGTATCTTCTGGATGCCATAACCGAATGGAACAATAGATGCAAGCGGAGACGACTGCAGTCTTACCCACAAAATCGAACTTCAGATGATCAAGATAACATCCTTCAAGTAAGTCTATGATGCTCTGACCTGGTTTATTCTTCCTGATCATTCCCTGTGGTACTCTGTAAGTTGTGACCCTTGTCTTTGGCAACAGAACCTTTGGAATTTGGACAGCCAAGACCCATTTGCCAATTGCGGCGTACTTTTAGCTTCAGGTAAATGCAAAGTATCCTTCTGCTTAGATGTGATCAGTCTTACTCAACATGAATGTGACGTTTCAATATTGTGAACGACACATCTGAGACTTGACTCTGGTGCCAGAAATCAGGCGACTGCGGTCCCTGGTTCCCTCTTCGTTTCAATGGCCGACGCTGGGACAACATCCAACCGCTCCTCCGGTTATGCTGCTGGTGGCTCCTCCACTTCGCCTTCTTCCCAACCTTCGCCAGTTCGCATAGGTTTCTTGAGGGCATATAACACCGACGTCGTATACAGCTTTTGTACATGTTGGCAAACAAGGTCGTCCTTCTACTCGACCTCAGAAATTTCTCCCCTTCTTCTTCCTCTTTTAGTTTCTTTTTTTAGCCTAAGCTTCGATCATGAAGAACTACACATGAGATTTGGGATCTTAAGTACACCCGTAAATGAATTTTCCTTCTTGTTCTTCAATTTTGTTCTGAAAAATGGAACTGTGGATTAAGCGGATTAATGTATTGAAAAGCATATGAAGTATTGTTTCTTAATGTTCTTCTATTCTCGAATTTTCGATTAAGAGGATCAATGTTGGTTTTTTTCGCCGGAGGTGTTGAGAGGTTGAATGTCGTCTCCACCAGCAGAAGCAGGATGCTCTTACCCGCGCCAGGAGCGGGCATGAATCGACCCGCATTGTGGATCTACACTGACCTGCCCGCGCCAGGAGCGGGCATGAATCGACCCGCATTGTGGATCTACACTGACCTGCGATACGGGTCTACACTGATCAGTTTCCAAACCGGGTTAATAGACCCGGTTTGGTTTTCTTTTTTTAGCGATGTTCACTATGAACATTGTTAATATGGTTAAATTACTTATTTTTATTTTTTTTTAATAATCATCAACAGTAGTGACATATACCCAAACGTCACTAATACAATATTATTAGCGACGCTTACATAAGCATCGCTAATAATAATATTCTTAATTTAATAATTTTTTTTATAAAAATAATATTTTTTTAAAAAAATTAAAATTTATTTTTTAGTAGCGACACTTTAGAAACGTCGCTAATACTATATTATTAGCGACAAATAATACAAACATCACTAATAATTTAGTATTAGTGATGTAATTTAAGCGTCGTTAATAAAGATAATTAGCGACGCTTAATCCTAGACGCGGCTAATAATTTATTTTTTAAATTTTTTTAAAAAAATAATTTTCTTTTAGCGACGTAAGTAAAATGTCGTTAGTAGATTATCATTAGCGATGCTAGATAATATACGTCGCTAATAGGTAATAGCGACGACACTTTTTTTGACGCTTTTAGCGAAGTTTATTATATGTCGCTAATAGTCAGTAGTGACGCTTAGGAGACTATTAGCGATGCATAATTGCGTCGCTAATAGTCCTTTTTGTTGTAGTGAAGTTAATATCCAATGCAGATTGGGAGAACTGAGAAATTTGCCCGCAACAAATCCATGTCATTCTTCTTACATTAATGCAATGACTAGAAAACTTGTGATAGAAGTCAATTAGACCAGATTAGAAGAATTGTCGCCAATGATGGGTGCAACAAGGACTTTATTTGATAGCTATGAACCCCCATACATCCCTTGTAATTACAATGGCGAAGAATTTGAAGAAGTGTGGGGTGATGCTCAATGGAACTAGAATATTATAGTTGACATGGAAAGTATGTCCGACCACGAAGAATTTGAAAACAATGAGATCTCCTCTACTGTTTAACGTTGAGGCCGAGGCAGAGTGGTATGTCACGGGGTAGCGGAGCGGACTACCCGTGACACGTGCTGGGGCGCACACACGTGGGAAAGTGCTGTATACGAGGTGGGCATGCATTATAGGAACTTCCCTTAGTGTTGCTTAGCTTGTGTGCAGGCATTGCGGGGAAGGCCCGCAACCTTGCGCAACATGTGCGCGCAACATTGCACAGAAATGCCGTAACGATGCGCACACATAGTTGGCTATGTCGGGACACATAGCCGACTAGCACTTATTTGGATTCTTAAGATGTCCCATCTTCCTTATATAGTGTTTGAGGGTCCTTGGGAGTGTTCTCGAGCAGTTTAGTGAAATTCGGAAATACCATGCCCGTACGGCCACTTTGGCTGCCACTCCAAAGAAACAAGAAAAATCTCTTATGCTATATAGGGAGGGACATGGTGAGCTGAAATGACAAAGCTGTTGGTATGATACCTAGCCTTGTAACAGGCTGTCCGGACGGCAACGAAGGCTCGTTGCCTTGCTAGCTATCATGCCAGGAGCCCATCCGCTGGTGGGATGGGGCTCTCCGACTCGTCGGGCGGCCGTCCGGCCTTATGGCCGTGTTGGTAACAAAGGCCTTTGCATGCACATGGCCGAGACAGATTGTTCGAATGACCAAGTTGCCTAAGTTGGATCCGTGCATAGCAAGGAGGTGTCCCTCTCCGGCCAGCTCTCTTGGGAACAAGTCTTGGCACGTCCGCACATCCGCTTATGGGACGGGTTCGTTGCTTGGCTTTGCGGGCTGGACGCTTGGTCGAATGGCACGAGGCCATGACCTTGACGAAGAAAGGTTTACTCGCTTGGCTATTTGTCCTTGCGAGTGCCGCACGACACCTTTGGATGGTTGGGGCCGTGACAGGTAGACAATCAATGATCTCAACCTAATGGAATTGAATATTTGTGAAGGTGAGCTAATGACCAACAGTTTGCAAGCAAAGGATTACCAGAATCCACTCGAAATGGGTGCACATTTTCTAAAACTGTTGCATTTCAAGAGTGTTTTGATTGATCTAGCAATAAAGGCAAAGTTCACTTATTGTTTTGAGGATGAAAATAGGAATACGTAGGCCTCAAAGTACTCTGATCATTCTTTTAACAAGTACATATGAGCTTCAAATATAGGAGATCATGTGACTGTCACAAGGTTAGTGTTGAACCATTTATGTAGAACTCAAAGGAAGTTAACTAACCATCCTCTATCATTGCACCTTTAAATTGCGAGAAAATGTTAAGGGTTGTTTAAAAATTTAGTAGACATTATACCTAAAAACATAACAAGTTATATTTCAAAATACTGGGGTATAACTGTGAACTACAAAAAATGTTGGCGCATAGGTAAAATAAACTTATGAGACTCCTTGAAGCGTGTGTTCCGTAACACAAAATTTAAGTATGATGTGTTATTGGGCACACGATAAGCATGCAATCGCATTTTCTTATAACACAACCTAATTACATATCATGTTAACATGATATCCTTTAACATCGTAATATCAATAACATGATAGTAACATTAAATTAATGAACAATTTCTGAAGTGTCACTCCATTTCCGAAGAGTCAAACTGTTTTGCTATCATTAAACACTCATTTGTTTCCAATTTGCAATCATGCATCTGTTTCCAATTTTCGACATTGGAATGACTCGAATCAGTCATTATAAATCTGGACCTCTAGTTAGATCAAGACGCGAATCGGGAGACTACCAGAAGATTGCTGGGTTTTTTGGTTGAGATGGATCAAACACCATATGTGTCCATGAGCACAGCATGGTCATCCCACAAAATAAAGTGCGGGCCAATCTGGCCATTAAAATTATGCCCGACTGTGAATTCACCCACCCCAGTTGGTGGATGAGTAAACCCATGCCATACTCATCCACCGTTGGGGAAGACAGTTTATAGTCCAGTGTAATGTTCATGTCCTGATTGTTTGATCGCATTTTATTTGTTGGCTGACGAGGTTGTGGTCATAGAGACAGTTGGTGTACATTCTTCTGTCGAAACTTCCATTAAATTTTTTTTATTTTGTATTGATTGTTTTTTTCTCTCTTACTTGTTGTTGGTGGTGGATGCTGAGTGTGGAAGGGGAACGCAGATGGTGGTTGATTGAGGGATTTTATAATTTTTTTAAGTTATGTAGAGATGAGTATTTTGGATGTAATAGAGCACTGTTGTGTAAAGAAAAATATTAATAAAAGTTAGATCTTTTTTCCCAAACACAATTGTCTTTTGGTACTGTTTTTGAATAAAATCATCCTTATCGCATTTTTTGTGACACAATTATCTAATAGTCGTGATTTCAATGGCAAGCTAATCACAAGCATATGACATGACAGATATATAGGTTGTCTAATCGAATACACGACTAAAGGACCAATCATGTGCTTACTTACACGATGTCAATAAAGGTCAAGTGAATGATGGCACCACATAACCCCTGGCGTGTTGTTGTTTACATGAACTGTCATACGACTAAGATGATTGAACACGATCTCCTAGTTGATTACACGATTGGTGAACACAAATTACACGATATAAATCTTACATGAACAACACATACATGAGTCATGTTATCAAACATGATAGGCTTTCATAGATTACATGATAGGGAATCAAAATAAAACAATTGAGTCTATTTAATAAAATAATTTTTTTTAGCATTGTGTGTCACCAATGACACAATAAACTTAGAGTTCTTGGACTTGATTTATGGCAGTCTTAGAATTCGTCATCGTGAAGTCTAGGAATTTGCCCACAATGAATTGTTTGTGTCATCATCTTTAGTTTTGTATTTCTTGTCGAGGGATTATCACTGTAGTTTTGTACTCTTCATTAGACTATACATATTGTAAAGTGTTGTCTAACTCATTGAGAATGTAATTCTTGCACATGAAAATTGCATGTTTCCATGCATCGACTGCAACAATACTCTGCCTGTTATCATTTTTCTCTTCGGTGAGTACAAGAACATCTTCATGAAGAACTCGTGCCAAATTCAAAGTGATCAGATAAAATAGCATTTTCTATTTCCATCATTTAAAATATTCACAATTGAATTTCTCTTGTTTTTCCTCATGGTTCACTTAAACTGGAGCAATAACAAGAGTGAAAATTATGATTGGAGTCACATTGGTACCCTCTAGAGCCATATCCATTCGAACAAACATAAGATTGTCTCAATTTTGAAGTAAGAAAATTATAGTAAATTATGGGGGGAAATACTAATTTTGTCTTAAGATTATTATTCTCGTACCTTAGGCAACTATGTTGAGAAAAAGTTAGAGAAAGTCTAGAAAGTTAAGATCAAATCAAGTGTTAAACACTTTGTCCTTAAGACAAAATTACGCCATCCCTATGGTACTTAGGATCATGTGGATGATTGCCTCCCAACATAATTCGTTCACACATAGTAGGAGCACTCTAAACTACGTATACAACGAACCACAAATAAGAAATTACTCCCACAGAGCCGCAATAAAAATCCAATAAAGGATAATGCTAGAAAACATTTTTCAGTCCCAAATGGACATGTCTACCCCTTAAGGACATAAGTGATTAGAGAAAATTGGACCAAACCGGGTTAGAATAAACCAAAAGAGTTAGTCCTAAAAATATATTTCTTGTTGACAACCCAGCTACACTTACGAATTGAACATAGCCCGTTGGTTGCATGCACGTGTGGGTTGTTAACCTACATAGTTGTATAGATCCAACATGTATGTCCCCTACAAAGGTGGGGTGACCCAAGTGAGTCTAGGATTATTTGCCCTAATCACATCTTGTACTCTTTGCTTGTCCTACTTGTCAAGAAGAAAGATGGAACATGGAGATTTTGTGTGGTTATCGTGCTCTAAATGCTATCACCTTGAAAGATAACTATCTCATACCCATCATTAACGAGCTTTTAGATGGGTTAGATGGTCAATTTTTGACCAAGTTGGAGTTTCGATCCGGGTATCATAAAATTTGAATGGCCTCGGACAACATCCCCAAGCTGGCCATTTGGAACCGTGATAGCTACTTCGAATTTCTAGTTTTGACCAATGTGTCATCTACCTTTTAGAGTTTGATGAATGATCTATTATGACCACATTTATGCCACTTTGTTATAGAAACTAAAGCGGGAGGAGAGAAAAAAAGGGAGGCCTACAAGGAGATGGAGATAGAAGTTGAGGACTCTCTCATATCACAACTTAAGAGGAAGGGGTGGTGAAAGTTGTGGGCTTGGGTAAGTTGAGATTATAAGGGGTGTGTCCCAGTAAAAAATATGTTAGGAACTATGATAGAGGTGTGGGGTACCCATAAGATATTTCAATATATATAATTGGCTTCAGTAACGGGGGTAGAGGAGTTTAACGGGTTGAAAATAGCAGCGTTCTTTTTCTTAGCACACGGATATATCAATGACTTCTTTCACACGAGGTGCTCATGGAGTTGCCTTATTCATAAGTGTTAAGTGATTAATAATTTTAATATTGATCTTTTTTCTTAATGGTTGGTTTGCCACCTCATTTTAGGCTCCTCACCCGAGTGTGGGTTAATTTCTCAACCTTTTTCCTCCACATCGTCCCACCCCACTCAATTTCTCTACACACCCCTCTTCCATTCGACCATGCTAAGAAGTTGTGCAACTCTGGCAGTGGTTTGCCACCATCAGTTATTAACAAAATTCCACAATATATCCAAAACTTAGGTAGTCCTACAATATGCCCAAAAACTAGGTGGTCCTTGGAAGTACTCTAGTATGACTGGCCGCGGTCAGTTCTTGACGAATGGGGGAGAGCTAGCCCGAGTTCGCGAGGGTGAGGCCAAAGTGCAGGGAGGCCAGAAACAAGGGGAATGACAAGCCAGAGTTTGCAAGGAGCTGGGAGGCCAAAGTATGATGGGGAAGGACGAGTCAGACTTCTCAAAGAGGTGGCAAGGTGAGGCCAAGGCAGCTGGGGGAGGGCGAGCCAAAGCAAGGAGGCTGTGATGAGCGTGATTGCGTGAGGCGAAGTCGAAGTTAGGGCTGAGGGGCATCACGGTGGCTTGTTCAGTGGCGTTTACATAAAAAGGAACAACAGGCAAAAAGTGATGGTTCGGGAATCCTAGTTTTTCTTGCAACCCAACCATCCATATCAGTCTTTGATTTGTCATCTCCTTGCAGTTGTTTGGATTATGAATTAGTCCCTTGATTATGTGAATTCTGACATGATTTTCCATGTTTCTATCAAAATTGTGTTTTGATGAAAAAAATGAACAGAACAATTTTTATTTTTTCCGTTCACCCGAATTCCAAGATTTTCCCTAATTTGTGAATCTCCTCGTGAGGATATTAGATCAATTTTACCATAGTAGCTGCCTTTCTTTTCAATCAATTCTCACCCACCATGTTAACCATAACATTCTACTTCACTGAATTAGGGCATTCAGCTATTGAACGTAATTCTTATTCCGCTCAATTCCACCGGAATTAATTACGTTGAATCTACATTCTGACTTTGATGTTTGATATCCAAACAGCCAAACCCAAGAGAATTGCAATGCTTTGGAATCAAGAGTCATTTTACATAATTAGGTTAGATTCAGATATATTAAACGTAATTCCGATTCTGCTCAATTCCACCGGAATTAATTATGTTGAATATACATTCTGACTTTGCTCAATTCAATCCAAACAGCCAAACTCAAGAGAATTGAAATGCTTTTGATGTCAGTAACAAAGAATATATAATAAGTATAAAGTGTAGTATATATAATAATACTACACTTGATAATAATTCATATTTTTGTGTCCCAGGCTCCTCAGATGGACATGGAGCCCGATGTGGGCATTGGCCAATAGGATTTATGCAGGCAGCAAGCATAAAATTACTCCTTATTTACTGGATATGCTCCCCACCGTCTCATTGTAATTGTCCTATTTAGTTATTGAACATGAACTAATTTTATTTCATTGGAAAAAATCAAATAGGACTTTTAAATTGAGAAGAGGGAATATGTTACTCCTTATTTTGTCAAAGCATTATACATGCATAAACCAATCTTTCCCAACCATTATATTTCAAATTACATGTAGCTTGTACTTTACAAAGTATTTGCAGTCAATAAATCTTTTAGCCTGTGGTGGCCATCTGGCAGTGTTACTTTCAAAAAAAGAAAGAAGGAAGAATTTCAAGACCATAAGAATTCACATAGCATTTTCAGCAAAAATCACATAGCCACTACCTGTTTGACCAGGACCTGCTTCTGAAGTATCTTCATATCTCCCCGACTCATAAATATTGGCAACGGACGCTGACGCTTCCTTCTAGCTTCCCATTCTCAGGCAGTCAACATGTCATCTCCTACAGGAAGTAAAAAAAAATTACTGGGGTGTTAGCTCACAATGTATGTTATCAAAGGGACCGCACATTCGGCTGCCAGAATGTCTCTAAACGGGGCTCTGTTAAATCTACAGCAGCCTCATCCTCTGGCGCCCGCCAACTCCGAGCTTTTGACGTCAAGAGAATTAGTCTCTCCATATATTGTGCCGATAGAACAGTATCTCCCTGAGCCTGGCCTTCACTACACAAGTTTCGGTCAACCACTAGCGGCAATGAGCACCTTTTGGACCACTGCTCAGCATTCTCAAATTTGACTGTGCCATTATTATTTGCGTCACAGGATTGGTGTTTTACAGGGATAGGTTGTTCTACCAAATCTTCTGCTTCTGCAATGCTCCGGCATGATGAGCTCTGCAAAATTATACAGGATTCATGCGGAAGCTAGGAAGCATTTAAAAGTGTATCATTATCCTCATGTCCCCTTCCGTCTACTGCAACTTCAAACAAAGGGTTTGATGTCTCACAGCATGGTGGGAACGAACGGATACTATACAGAAAGGTACGCTACTTTCTCATTTGTTTCTTATTTTGAAAATCGACAGTTGGTGAGGGAGACCGGAGACTTGTACACCCCACACGCCTGGAGCACACAGGACAAAAATGCTCCCTTCCCAAATTACCAAAACACGAACACCAACAATATGGTATATTATGTTTACCTGAAATATATTTGAAGGGAAATATCTCCTCTTAGATTTATCTGATGCAATAGTGGAGAGAATTTGAACAACTTCACTCATAGAAGGTCGGCTTTCAGGATCAAACTGTATACATTCTCTGGCAAGATATGCCATTATATGCATCTCTTCCTCGGGGAAATTTCCCTTAAGGGCGGGGTCTGCAATTTCTGAAATAACCCGTTTACTATCAAGTAAGCGAGGGGTTGCCTGTACAGAGTATTCACCAGTAACATGAGATAGGAATCCAATAAGAAGGCACCATAAAAATGAAATGCAATAGATTCTCAATGAGACGAGACTTGTCACAAATTGACTAGAACACGGCCACTGCTTAAATTTGGATTACATTTGAGCCATTTCAATAAAAATTATCTGAAATAAGCAGCATTATGAGGGATAACTTACCCACATCACAAGGCTTTCTTCGCTTTTACTGGATGACATGTGTATAGGGGGGCGACCACTGGCCAATTCAAGGAGAACCACACCAAAACTAAAGACATCTGACTTAAGTGTAGCTTTCCCTAGAATTGCATATTCTGGTGCAAAATATCCGAATGTTCCAAGCATTCTTGCTGGTGAACTGGAGCAGCTAGGCACATCATCAGCCATCAAGCATTTTGCCATACCGAGATCAGTAATCTGCAGTTGCCAAATTAATTTGTTATGAGTCAGAATGTAAAACGCATTGTTAGGCATATAAAATAAGCCCATACTTTGAACATATGCTAGAGTAGGTTAATGCAAATCATGTTTAAAGGCCGTTATTTCTTTTCTTGCTTGTTATAAAATGTTGACCACTATAAGGGCCGGCATCATCAATTAGGGCAGCAATGTTTTCCTCATAATACTTGGTATCATTTCCTTCTTTGTTTTTAGGCCCTCATTCTAGAACTTGAATGGCTTACCAAAGAGGTACACATGCATACAATTGATGTATCATCCGGCAAAAAACTGAATACCTAACTCAGTATTTTAGGCAGATACTCGTTTCTACGTAAGGCAAAACTGTTAATAATTGCTGATTTTCCTACCCGGGCTCTCCACTTATCATCCAGTAGAATGTTTGTAGACTTGATATCTCTATGAAGAATCCTTGGAGCAGCTGCTTCATGAAGATACTCCAAGCCCCTTGCTGCTCCAAGTGCAATATTAACACGTGTATCCCAGTCCATGGTATGATTACCTTCAGTCGCATTTAGACAGTCCCTCAAATTACCATTAGGCATATAATCAAATACTAGGAGCCTCTCAATATGCTTTCCTTGAGGTACCAAGCAGTACCCAAGCAAAGGTACAATGTGACAGTGGTGCAGCCTTGATAGGAGTTCAATCTGCAAAGGCGAAATTGTAGGCCTGATTTTCATTAGACGCAGAGATAAAAGATCTTAAGAGAATTGAAGATATATTAGTTTCATGAGTACTTAAACCCATACTTCAGTTAGAAATTCAAACTCTGAATTGGGCCCTCCCTGCTTCTTGAGGCGCTTAATGGCTACATCTTTTCCATCCTTGAGCTTACCGTGGTAGACATTGCTGCTTCCACCAAGTCCAATTAGCTTATCATCTGAAAATTTATTGGTAGCTTGCTCTAACTCATGGTAGGAGAAGTGGAAAATTGTTCCAGGTATAGATCCTCCTTTGCCTCTAAACATGAAAGAAACCTTTTGTAGCCAGCCTGCAAAAAATTTAACCCAACAAAAATACCCACGATTACTCTATCCCAAATGTATAGCATCAAGAGAACTGGATGAATATTGTATTTACCTAGAATTGGGTTGAGATGGAGGATTTTATAATCTAGAAATTCTGTCATAGAAGAAGATCTGTGGCTTATTAAATTGGTACCACTATTCCAGCTTGTCTCTTTGTCAGATGTGAATATTGGAGGCTGCACTGGGCATCTATCTTTACGATAGACATAGAAACCAATTGAAGCTAGAAATGCCATAGTAGTAAGAATAACACATACTAGCAAAACATACACCAGTACTTTGCTGGAAATGCGTTTAGCAGCTGGTTGTGATACACCTGGTAAACCTGAACACAAACCATATATAACGTTTTATATATTGCATTAAAATCTTGATCTAAAAAGGCAAAAAATTGTTATAAAATATCCATTCACAAAATAGAGCCGCTGAATCATTTGGTCTATGATATACCACACGCATAACATCCCAATAGGTGAAGCTGAAACTACAGTTTTTCTTGTACGTTTACATTCAAAGAAAAAAGTTTGAAAATTGTCCAAAAACTTACCAGATGTACAGTTGCAAGCGGTAAAACAGCCAGTGCCATATATGTTACTTGATAATCCTGTAGGTACACTCTCAACCCCACACGAGCATGACCATCTTTTTCCATCTGAATTTCCTAAACTTTTATCTGAGACAAAGAGTAGTAAAGCCAATGCTTATACAATGATATAAAAACAGGAAGTAAATTGAAATCTTGCTCTTAATCATCTGAGACAAAGAAGTGCAGTTATATCTTCCCTACTACTTGGAAACTGCATAGAATACAAAAAGTCAATTTGCTTTACCCGGCTTGCAATCACAGGACGTGGAACAATTAGCACCTAGAGGAAAATCTTGTGCCCCTGGATTGTTTGAAGCACATTGACATGTCCACTGTATATTGGAACCATTGACAAGTTCATCTGTCAACAATGACAGGAATATTTTAGCTCCATGGATTGTAATTACTGAAGTGAAGGTACAAAGTAAAAATAAATGAATAACAAAAAACAAACAAACGTAGAGTCCCAATTCTTACACTGACCAGAATAAATGGTCTGCAAGCAGAGGATCACAGTGACGCAAGAAATGGAAGTCCTCAGCGCGTAAGTCATTTTCTTCAATCTCTGCATGAGCACAGAAGGAACAAATACCTAATTTAAATTAAATTCTTTGGTTAGCCACAGAAACGGCAAACATGGATTTTGTTCATTCAACTAATAATTAAGTCCAGCAGTGATAATTTTTAATAGAAGGAACACATCATCAGCATATGAGCTTGTTTCACATAATGGCATCAATAGAAAGGGATCCCTCGGTTATTTTTCATCTGTATAACCATGTAAATCCCATAAGTGATGTGGCAAACATTTATGCATCTTCAAGAAACCTCAACTTATGGCACTTGGATATACAAAAATTTGTGGATGCGGAAAACATCTATTGCTTTCAGAGGAAAGCTGAGAGATCAACTTCAAACACAAACAGAGAGATCAACTTCAAACACAAACAGCCATGTGGTTGAACTAAACATAGATGCCATTAGACTAACCTACTACTCAAACCTTGCTCTTTGTTATGCGGGCATGTAGCTAGCACGGAAATCTTATCAGACAAGCCCACAAAACTCAGCCAATTGAAACTGCTAATTTCATTATAACGCCAATATGCAACATAATTGGATGACCGCAACGGATATCATTTTTTAGCCGAGAAACAAAAAATAACAACATACCCACTTCTGAAAGCAACATTTTTGCAAGCTGACAAGGACATGTTACCCATCACAGAAAATTTTAATATATTGGAATTTAAATTCGTTCATATTTTATGCCCTTAAAATTAATCACTAGCTTTTAAACCCAGTACCCCTACCGACAGAAACAGTTAAATCAAAGGATTAGAACGATATTAGCATTTCAGTAATGTGTATAAACTTCTTGTGCAGGTGTATTGCATTCATGGCGTTAGACAGAACGATCGATGTCACAATACAGTGAGTCCCACAATCTACATATGCTGCAACCGTGATATAGAACGTAGCTTCAAAGTCATGACACTGGCAACACAGAGAGGAACAGTTTTTCAAATTTGTTTTATAGTCCCCCCGGCTCCACCACCGGCTGGCTGTCCGTTGTCCTTGTCAAAAACGAATAAAACACCCACCTCGCACGATATATTGGCTATCAATATCTCGAAACAACTCTCCAAATACATAAATTACGCAAATTAGGCCTTGCCATGGAATTTAAAATTTGGACTTTGGACAACAAACTGAAAGACTAGATACGTGTAGAGTATCAAGAATCCAGATTAGGAAAAAGACAACGAAAGATCCAAAATTTTTATATATATTTTTTTCAAAATATCACCATATGAGAGTTACCTTTACCGGTTTTTCAGATTGGTGCTCATCGACTCATTCCATATCACGCGACGAGTCGCACTCAATTCCACTGATCTACAATGTTCGAATCCAACGGTAAGAAAGCTCTCAAGCCGGCCACTGTCCTCACCAACTAGGAAGTTTCAGACTACTGCAGAGCACGATGAACAAAACCCAGAATACGAACACGAACGAAAACGAAAACCCAGTTGGGTCCTTGACCAAGCGATGCTCAATAGGGGGATGGCTCGCAAGTTGCAATGCAAGGGCCAACGCCTGTGCTGGAAAAAAGTGCACCACCACCTCGAGCTGAAACTGGGTCGGCAAAGCAGCATCCAATGACAAACAGAGGTGGAAAAGAGACGCCAAATCAACGCCGCACTCGGCCTCAGATTTTTCTAAGGAAATACCCGGCTACATCAGATGGAAGCCAAAGGCTCAAGGGATGGGCGGTGGAGGAAGAAGAGATCTGGGTAGCCTAGACTGGCCAAGGAAAGGTGAGTTTTAATGGCTTTTTCTCTCTTCCCCACAAAGAAGAAGAGAGAAAGAAACCAGCAGTTGCTGACACAAAGTGTGCAGCAAAGAGTTCCCCAGTTACAACTTACAACACTCTCAAAGGAAACTGGAAACATCCCATATTTCCACATTCAAAACAGAAGGAAACATCCCATATATACTCCAGATAGAGGAGAAAGGGAGCGTGATTGACTTCTTTGAATGGCAAGATACAAATACACAATGTCTCTTTCGTTCCTCCTGCCATGATAGGGATGAGACTCGAGCGTTAAAGAAGAGTCACTTCGCTCCTCGACAAGGGCGACCAGTTGGGGTCGGTGGGGTCTGTCTTCTCTTCCTTCCCAGGAGGCCCACACGAAGCGGGGCCCGGGCCTAATCCACCAATGGAAAGGGGTTCTGGATTGTCACGTTTCATGTGTCCGTTGGTAGACCGCACGTGGCAAGGCCGCACAGTACGGTGGCCGCGCGGTGGTGGGGAATTAAGAGCCTCTTGGCCCATGGGTATGGTGTAGTGCGCACGCAAGATGAGTGTTGAGATGAGCTTAGCGAAAAGAACGTCTGATGGTCGTTTATCCATAAGATACACGTTAGTGTTAATATCGTGATGTGCCGTTTATCCATGAGATATATGCTAGTATTAATATCATAATATTGATATTAATGTATGCTAATATGTATACCATTAATTTTAAAAATAAATAATTTTTTAATATTTCTTGTGCTGGGCTCATGGTGAACGAGGGGTATGAAAAACCATTCCTTATTGACAAGGCATTGGAAGGAAACATTTCTATGCTCTATAGACGTGGTGGTAACGGGCTTAACGTAAAAAATATATAAAAATCATTGATATTTGAAATTGATATCACACACATTAAGATCAGTTGCTAACATGTGTACTGTCAATTTTCTAGATGAAAATGGCTTCAATGCTTTTTTTAGACTAGATTCAATGTCGGTATCGAACATAAAAATACTTCTTTGCAGTAGATAAGAAGCTATTATGTAATAGAGGATTAATGGCTTTCCTGCCTCCTAATTCAAAGTGCCCTGCCCGTATATCAGATCAAAATGCAAAGCGTATCTACATATAAAAAAAAATTGATACCGTTCTACCACGCGGCTATGGATACATCCATTCGTCAACTAAAGTTTACACCTGAAAGTGCTTTTAGAAACGTAGAAACTATTTAAACATGTTAAAAAGTGCCTGAAACTATGCACCACATGGCTTGTACAATGGTGCCACTGGATATTTTCTCCAACATCCACCAAGACATGATTCAAGGAACGCCCTTGGATTTACTTAAGACCCTATTGCTACTATAAATTTGTAATTAAGTGGGTGCGAATGATAATCATGTTTGACTAGATGCCCAACATGATTAATAGTTAAAATTAGGATTAAGATAAGTTGGTTTGGGGATCACAAAAGTGTGAAATAAAAAAAGGAAGATATGAGTAGTGACATGCATTTATCATAACATATAATCATGATTCATGACTTGGGATAACATATAATCATGATTCATGACTGGGGACTCTACAATGATGTTTGAGTAAGAATCCAAGACATTGCAAACATTAGGCACTTGCAAGCATATTAGGAAAGAATGAAGAGCAGATGTATTTTAGTATAAATCACCAAGGTATCCTCACAATTACAAAGCTTATACCCCCCACCTCCTTTATGTTGTCCCTCCCTCTTCTCCAAACTTTATCTTAAATGTACACCAAATCCAAGTACCAAAACTGAAAAAAATGGATGGAGTTCCAGATTTTCTAACTCATCATCCTCCCTTAATCACCTCTCTTTCCGCAACTTATTTCATTTACAGTATTCCATAAACCGCCCACCATGCGAAGAACAAATCTCTTCATCCACCCGCCTAGCTAAAATCAATAAAGATAGAGGGAAATCAGAAACCAAGAAACCGTTGCGAAGATTCTTACAAGACAAGGTTCCAGGAGAGCCCCATCCCATGGCTCAATTATCGCGGCTGAGGCTGCTGAGTGAACGACCGAGCAGGGCGCACGGGTGGTCTCGAAGATGGAGCTCCTAAGGTCATTGTTTGCGACCTTGCTAGCATGTCAACCATTGAAGGAGTCTGGTATACGTGCACAAGGCTTGCACTCTCTGTGGAATCCCCACGAGCTGTTGCCCTCTGCCATGAATGTGAGCTCAAGCCTGATAGCACGTAGGCCCTGCCAGAAGCCTCATAGACTCGGCGGCTAGCCATCCTCTCTTGCATCTCCTTTAGCTCAGCATCGAGAGCAATGGAGAGCTGGTCCCCGGCACGAGCTGAAGCAGAACCTGCAAGTGCCTTCCGACAGTTGTCTAAGATCGTCACTGCTGCACCAAGATCACTGCGTTCAGCAGAGGCACGAGCCTCGGCCATTGCCTCTGCCGCTTGAAGCCGATTCCGCTGCCTATCCACCTCAATGGAGACAGTAACTCTCACAGCGCTCTCCACCCTTTGAATTTTTACATCTTGGCCATCCAAATTCAGCTTATCTTTGGACATTGGATCCCTGTAGAAACAACCGACCTTCACCAAAGGTGTTGCCTGTCCAACATCACCAGCTGGGATATCCAGGAAGAGCAGAAAATCTCTCTCTTCCTCAGCATACAAGTCCCCTACCTCGATGGAGCCTGTACGCCCCTCACTAGATACACGACTGGAGTAGCTTCCTGTTTTTATTGAAGAGATCTTCACTCTTGGATTCAGAGATTCAACTACTACGCGTAGCTCCTGAACCACCACGCTGAGGAGTCCACCAATGCATTGTGCAAAAGCATCCTGGATCACGCCCTCAGCCTCAATGAATGAGAAGGTTCCACCTGAGGTTTCTGAGATAGAATGCATGGAAGCGGCATCATGGTCTACACCAAACCCAAATGCATGAACGGGAATCTGACCGCCACTGGCCCCAGAGACGGAGGATGGAAGGAGAGGGTGGTAATCGGGCCGCGGGTTCATGGAATGAGATGAGGTGACAGTGTATGTGTCTTGCCCATCCGAGAGAAGAATAATGCTGGAAACAGGATTCTTATTCGTACGGTCTTCCAGTACCTTGGCACCCTTCCTCAGTCCTTCAGCGATGTTAGTCCCACCACTTGATACAAGAGAATTGACGGCTTGGAGAGCCTGCTGCTTGCCTGCATCAGACATCCTGCGGAGTGGAAAGAGTCTGCGGGCAGTAGATGAGAACGCAATTACAGAGAGCCGATCGGATGGGCCAAGGTTTTGTATCACAAATCCCATGGCTCGTTTTAGCAGCGCAAGCTTGGTACCGGCCATGCTACCACTGACATCAAGTACAGTGACAAGGTCAACAGGGGCACGGCACGGTTGAGAAGTGTCAGAAGAATTGCCATGGTGGTTACTTGAGATTTGCGCTGAGCTAGTAAAGGGGGCTTTGAGATGGACCAGAACAGCAAAATTCTCATAGGAGGTAGAACGGCTGATGGCTGAGAACTCCGGGCAGGTTTTGATCTCCACTGCATTTGGACGCTGGGTACTTTCACAGACCACAGAAGCAGAGGTTTTCTCAGTGGGTTTGGTGTCTATAGGCTCATCGTCATTAAAAACACTAGGCTCTGAAGTGTGGAAAAGAGATATCATATTGCGGCTGGAATCCATCCGACGAGTATGAAGCCTGCGGAACACTGCTGTGGTGTCTTGACCACCCTGGACCCCCCAATCTACTGGGTTGATTCTCGCTCTGTCTTGGGCAACCTGTGTAGGTCCCTGAAAGGGGATTTCCTTCCATTTGGCTCTGCAAACCGGGCATACCTGGTTACCATGCTTCACATTTGAAGCAATGCAGTGGAAATGAAAAGCATGAGTGCACTCTGCAGTAAAGATTGCATGCCCCTGACCAGGTTTCATGGTGCCTAAGCATATGGCACAAGTTCTCTGCATGATAGAAGACATCAAGGTCAGAAAAGCATAAACTTCAGCATTAAAGATTGTCAATGAACCATGATAAATGGATGTTATTCTCTCAGGATATATGTACTGTAAATCAATCAAATGCCGATAAAAAGCAATAGAAACTCCATAACGAACCAAAGGGCAAGAAACAAAGTGGGTCGGCCCTTATTCAACTTTGACTAATTTCCAGCATTCGTCAAACATGATCAGTATCCCAAGCACAGAAAAGACTACATCTTCCCATTACCAGCCTAGATACTTGCAAAGGACGGGAAAAGAGTAAAGCAGCAAACAAGAGTTTGAAACCGGAAATTGCTGACTGAGGTATTCGCTTTTCCTTTAAGAATAGGTAAAACAATTGGTCTATTACGGTTCTTTTCATATAAGCCAAACGAAAACTGGTCCTCAAAGGGATGACCGCACTTTGTCCCCATAGGGGGACGGCCATTAATAAAGCAGAAAGTAAACAATTCTACCAAGCCCTCGCTGCTATGACGATAAATCCGGTAACTAAAGAACCAAGAAAACAACAAAACAGGCAGAAGGGAACATCATCCATTCTTGTTGCATCTTTACTTCACTTGTGCACAACGTTAATATTGCCCACAAAAAGAGGAAAATAAAATATAGTCCAATTAGCATAAGAGCATTTATATTAGTATCCATTTATTTGTTTTTTGGTGCCTAAACAATAGATAGTATTTTTTTAAAAGAAAAAAAAAAACTGAGAAATCTTTAGTTTTACATTTTGGGAAGATGGTCCATAAAGCAAAGCTTAAAATAAACACGTAAAATCAGCTAGAGAACAGGTTTTGAGAAATCGCACTGTAGCATATAAATTATTGGCCACATGGTTACTGCCTTTATGTGGGTGATGGAGAAAAGTCAGAAAAAGAAAACCGGCACGTTTATCCGAGTCCCGAAAAGGAAAACGCAAAAGAAGTCAAAGAAACCAAACAAGAAGCGCACTTAATTACAACAGTAACACCAACTGACATCATTCATATAATATTCTGCCAGAACAAAAAATCATTCATATAAGATACTTAATTAATCTCTTAAAAAAGCAGTAAATCTTCATTTTCACGGAAACGCTGCAACATGATCTAAACACAAAAAGAAATCAACACCAAACAGGCAGAAAAAAGGAGGAAGCAGCTAAACCATTGCAAAAAGACGGCACCTTTGACGATCTGCTCCCGGTTTTCGACAACCGGAGGCCGGAAGACGAAGGGGTGGGGGTCGTCGGCGTGGCTGGCCGTAAGTCCGAGCCCGGAGTCGCCGAAGAAATCGAGACCGCGTCGGAGAACCTCCCAGTATTGATGTCGAGCTCCCTCTCGCCATCCTCGTGCGTCCTGGGGACGTACACGCAGAGGCCCAACGCCAGCTTCGCTTTCCTCCATTTGCTTCCCATTTCTCCCCCAAAAGAAAGAAACCCACCAAAGGAATTATAACCAGAATATACAAATATCCTCACCTACTTTCAGCAAATCATCCCAAAGGAGCAAACTTTCCGCAACCTCCCACCAATATTCCTCGCGGAAATTTTCGACTCCTAAGATCTTCCAACCGCACCTCTCCCCCAAAACACAAGAAGAAAAGCTCCAAAAACACCACTGACCACGACCTTCCAGCAGCCCCTTCAGCAAACCGCGCAAAGACACGAACTTTCCTCTTCACTTTTCTTCCGGCCACTCAGGAAGATGTACAAACTTCCAACAAAGTTCGCTCCAGACTCGAAGAACCAGGCGGGGAGAGAAAGACGCTAGAAGAAAATCACTCCAGAAAGAAGGAGGGGCGGGAGGGGAAGAGGATTTGAAGAGCTCGGAAAAAAATGAACGTGGGAAAAAGGGAAGGGCCTGGTTCAAGACAACGACCAGGTCGTACAAGGAATACAAATCAGACGCCAGCACCTCGTGGCCATGGCCGCCATTGGAGTGGAAGCTTGGCTTCTGGTTTTGACCTTTGAAGGCCGCAGACTTTTTGCTTCTGCTGCAATGGGAGAGTTGAGTTGAGTTGAGCTGAGGCAGAGAAAAGAGCGGAAGCTCGGATCGGGAAAGCCAAATTTTTATAGTCAGCTCTTTTCCCATTTTGCCCCTCCCCCACCCTCTCTCTCTTACCGCACTGTGGTCTATAGGGACGGCCAGCCGCCCGAGTTATCAATCAGCCCCCGCAGGTTCCCGTATTTACGGTCACTGTCCCTAGCCTGCTTAGCCGGCAGCAGGCAGCAGGCTAGGCTGGGGATCACCGTCCCTAGGCGTCTGGATTCGCTTGTGTCCGGATCCGGTCCTCGTTTGTTCATGTTTCTTCCTAGGTAAACGATATACTGGATAAGCTTATGAATTAATGAATTCATAAGTTTAAATAAAAATTTTAACGAATATTTCTTCTATCCTATATTAATAATTATATTTAAAATAATAATAATTTTTATTAAATAGTGAAATTCATATTTAAGAGAAGAAAAAATAAACTTATAATTCTAATTTTTAAGTACTCCAAGCGTTTTAAATTGAACAAAATATAATTAATATAAAACAAATTTTTTTTATCAAATGAGAGAGAGAGTTTAAATATATGACCATATCTATCTAGCTTATATTGCAGCTAGGCATGCTAGTGAGCTATATAGTCAGGGGCTTGTCCCTAACCCATAAGCTCGGTATCTTTTTGGCCTTATCTATTATCCGGAAAGTAGGGGATTTGTAGCACTAGCCCGTTTACAACTGCAACAAGCTCGATGTCCTTCTAACCTTATGACAATGTATCTAAAATTTAACTAAGATCAGAATTAGGAAATAAGGTGTGAGTTGTAGCCATATGAAATATGTACCAACTTGAAGGTAACCTTTGTTAATTTAGCACGAACAAAAATCTTTGTAAATACCAAAGATGAAGCAAACTTTGATAAAGCTGAAGCAAATTTTATGCTTTTGTTGGCCAATAGTAAGAAAACACATGAAACCAACTTGGTTATTTTCCCTTCTTAAGTGGGTTTCGATGGATTAAAATATTTTAAATTATAAAATTAGTTTTAAAATAAAAAATAATGTTACGTTGTTTTCTTCTTATAGGTAGAATATGCAATGTTAGACAAATGAGCAATAAACTACAAAGCTTCATCATGGAGCTAACTGGGGTACATGAGATATGGACAATATAAAACTTTGTTTTAAGTAAGCCTCCTTAGCAAGGGCATTGAAAAAATAATTAACCAGCAAATCATTAATAGGATAGTATCTTGGGAAGCTTTGGTATTAGCCACCCACAAAATTATATATTGACTTACTAAAATATGTAATTAAATTATTAATAAACTAAATAAACAATATTAGAACATAGAGGGGATGTTGTCATTTCCCTTTCATAAACATCTAACAAGAAAATAAATATTGCCACTTGGCCTGAACAAACCTCTCAAATCAATATTTTTTTACTAGGGCTTTATTATTAATTCATGAATAATTTATATAAAAAAATTATTACCTTTTAATAATTTATTTATTTAAATTTTAATAAAATGAGTTTTATTTATATGAATCTTGGCTTACTTAGTTGAGTATGAGTTAGAGAATTACGCATTGTTGCACGTAACTCAGAGGGCAGATTAATTCATGCCCCTTTGTGCCATTAAATCTTGATACGATTAAATATAATGTCCGAGCTCGTATTAACAAGCGACGAATCGGAGCTCATATAAACTTAGTCTTTAATAAATTAAATTTAATACTGTGAATTAGACCCGGTAAACAAACGGATCCGGGCTGCTTGGCTGATGCATCTGGCTTTGATGACGTGTTGGCTGATAATTATGCCAGGTTGGTTCCAGCTGTAGAAGAAGAGTGGGCCCAGATCGGGGACAGAGATGTAATTCGGACAATAAATGCGGTGTTCAAGGTCATCTGAAACCTAAAAGAACGTGATTTTCAACCCCCAAATATAAAGGGATGCCGGGGTGGCGGGGGGTTCTTGACCGCCGCGAGTAGCCGCCATTACCTCATCGTTAAAGGTCGTGCTTAGTTCTTCTTAAATGCGTGCTCCAACTTCTTACTTATCTGTCTCACATTAATTGTCTTATTAATTTTATAATACTCTAATAAACTAAAATAATTAATATAAGGCGAAAAATATTTCTTAACGTCAAGGTAGGCCAGTTCGACTGATGAATTAACAAAAATGTCCTGCATTGTTTAATGGTAGTTGGGTGGGCTCCATCTCAAAGGTTGTTTGCTTAATGCTCAGAGGCCATAACCCTGCCCCAACTAAACAGAAAGGCAGAAAGGGGCGACCCACAGTTTTTTGTATTTTTTGTTTTCACCAAGTTGGAGTGCTAAATATCTGATGGTGCCCTGGACCCCACTGATCTCATTTAGGTTGAGAAAAAAAAAAGTTGTGAGCTGCTCAGGGGGGTTGAACTTATGAGCCCATGGATTCAATGAATTTGTTTTCTTCCATGGGAGTAGTTTCTTGTGGTAAGAGAGAACTTAGCCCCTTGATTTCTAAGTGGGAGAATTCATTTTTTTCTTAACTATATAAGTTTGAATCTATTTTTTATACGGAAAATCGATATGTTTACTTCACTAAGAAATACTTAAATTTTAATTAATTGAGAAATTTTATATATTTTATTTAAAAAATTTAAATTTGTTGTGAAGCTTCACCAACCACAAATTAAGGAAAATTTACAATACACACGTTAGCGCGTACTATATAATATATGATAACATAGTTTGGGTGTTCAATGAGTGCACTAGTATATGCACCATTTCCTTTAATATGCGTCCAAGGAAACTTCAGAAGCGGTTTTGAGTTATGTAGGTGGCTAACAGAGTGAGTTTGAATTCAAGACATCTGCTACTTGGCCATCCCACCGACACTCATGTTGATTGGTTATAGAATTCGTCTTTCAAGTTGAGAAATTTGGTTCAAATTAAAATTACATTCATAATAAGTTTTTGTTTTAGGGTTGATTTGAATTACAACATGAGTATTTCCCTTATACAGCATATAACAAAACCTTGTACTCGGTGGCTAAGAAATGTATCATTAAACTATTAAGGTGTCGGTTGCATTGGTGGGTGGTCTTAAGGTCAAACCCTCACTTCATTTTGTCCACCGATACGATGACATTGAATTATGTTCCAGCTTACCCACTACATAAGTTGAATGAGCTAGACTGCAGGGGTCGGGTTTTGTAGGACCTGACCTGACCCGAAATAGGAATTGAGTTTCTTAGACCTGACCTGATTTAATATAAGACTAAAAATTTTTAAACACGACTCGACCTAAAATAAGATTGAAAAGACCTAAAAATTAAAATAGGAACCGAAATTGTATCTTGGGTCGGTTCGGTTCTAATAATTTAATCTAATTTAATATTATATTAAATTAATTTTATTTATAAAAATTATATAATTAAATTTAAATATAATTTTATAAGTTAATTAAGAACTTGGGTCAATTCGGGTTAGTTCTTTAGTTTTTACATATTAGACCCAACCCGAATTAATATTTGCTCAGGTATTTTTTCTTAGATCCTATTTGACCTGGGTTAATTTCGGGTCAGTTCTATAGTAATTAATCCGGGTCCAAGTTTTCTATGCGGCCCTATCTATATATATACGTGCTGAAGAAATTAGTGATGGGTTAGGGTGATTTCTAAAAAAACAACAGTGGCTAGTTTAGCTGCTATTTCAATTGGGTCCTACGGGAAAAAAAATTACTACATGATTATAGTTGATGGAGTGGGGATTATGACTTTGGGTAGTTGAAGTGGGGGTGGGGGGCGAGTCTTCCATCATGATTCATGATGTGGTTAGGCAGCCGAAGCTAAGCAAGCCATTCGTGCCATCATCATCCATGATGGGTCCCACTTATCCTTTGACATCTCCTTCCCTGGGCCACTCACGTTAGTTTGTCCACAGATCAGCCTTTGTTTTTATCCTTTTTCTAACCACGCCAATATTTGATTTTTCCAAATTGGAGCTGTATTTTGACTGAACGTTATTAGAACAATTCATTCAGTAGCTTGATCGCTTGGCGTTTAAGGCGTGCATGGCAAGGGTAAATGACATCTATTACAGCATGGAAAGTACTCTCTCCCAGGTTAATTGCTCTATTTAATTTTTTCAAAATAAATTAAAGTTAATAGAGCTAAGAGGGAGAGAGTAAAATATTTTAAAATGTATGAGTATGTTATTTGAATGATATTTTTCATGGTTTTCCCTGCTTAAGGGCCAAATTCAAGGATTTTTGAAGTTTTAGTGAAAAAAACCAATGAAAGCTCGCTCAAATAATTAGGCGATTGGCGGCATTAAGTTGTGTTGTTTTTGGTCGTATATATGCCACTTGATTAATTGGTTGATAATGTATCTTCCCTACCCTAGGGATTTCAATCCCTTATGCATGGAATATCCCTAAAAATAAATAAATAGAAGAACACTACCATATAGACCCTATAAAATGCCTACTTACCTCGTTTCCAACTTATCTCAAAGTAAAAAATCTCAGAATTTATGGACGGTATGTATCCACAGCTTGGTTCACAACTAAACTCATAAATATCATGTATACCCCGCATATCTCTCAATGGTGGATAGCCACCGCCTTATTCACAACCGAAATCAGTAACATTTACAACCCGACGATATAAGTTCACTGTATAATTAAGCTACAGGACATTCACCGTTTGTGTTACAACCCAACTCGCAGTTACATTGAAAACATGACGGTGGAAGTTTACCATTATATTAACATGCATGGATGGACACATTCACCATCATTTTTTTAGTTAAAAAAATTTGAAAAAATAGTGGAAATGTCGGATAATTTTTAAAACAACTAATTTTTAAGGGGTAAATAAGAATGTGTTGGGGGTCCCTACAACAATTTCACTTCATCTATTTTATACTAATATTTATATTTAGAAAAATAATTATTTTTATTGAATGGTAAAATTTATATATAAGAAAAGGAAAAATAAGCTTATGATACCCTTTTTTAAGTACTTAACCACTTATATTAAATAAAATAAAATTATTAATATAGATTTTTTTTGTCAAATAAAGCTATTAATGTAAGACAAAGAGAGTATAATAAACAAAATAAAGTTGAAAAAAGAACCATAAGCATAGTGATAAGTTTGAGATTCAACATCTATATAGCTAAGGGTCATTTCGGTTTAGTTTAGGAAATTTTAGAAAAACTAGAGGAATTTCAATTGAAGGGGATGCAAGTGTTAGGGTATAAAAATAATAATTAAGAATTTTCCTTTCTAACAATTTTAGTTTTTGAAAAATTTAGTTACCTTAGATGGTATTAAAACTTCGAGTTTTGGGCTTAAATTTTAGTGGAGACATATTTATATCATAATTATGTTCCGCGTGCTATGTTTGATGGACATTTACATGTAAAGAAAAGGGTATTAAAATATAAAAAATAATAATTACCTTTTTCCTAATGACTTACTTAATCTTAGAAAACTTAATTATCTTACAATAGGAAGGAGGGGGCTTCAATCGGTACTTATGAAACCCGACAATTAACTCATGAATAGAACCCCTATCTTGAAATCCCTCCTAAATTGACTTTAAAATTAAAAAAATGATGATTAAGACGAATATAACCCCTATCTTGAAATCCCTCCTAAATTGACTTTAAAATTAAAAAACAATAATTAGGACGAACCTAAAACAACAATATTAAATTTGGATTGAAATAACCTATAAAAATTTTGCTCAAGGCATATTTTGATATTTTGGTATTGTTTAAAGTATTTCAACAAAATTCAAATAATTTTGTTACTCAAATTACCACGAGAATTGGCACTTGGTGTCGCCTTATGAGCTCCACAGAGATATTTAAGGAATTTTTGTTGCCACATCTCGCCTTGAGGCGCCTCTGAGTGATTCACTTTTTTTTACCATAATGGGTAATGGTGGACCTGGGGTTATCCACGATGATTGCATGAATAGACACAAGTGGGGTGGACCAAGACGAGTCAAAGCCCACCAAAGGGGGGGAGGGCTTACATCATCTGTACAGCTCACCCACTTCACTTGTGTGGCACATGTATGTCTTCCAAATCCTATCATGATCCTTACACCTTGATTTTCTTATAAAAATGACAGTCACCCTTGTCTAATTAAGTGATGAGGCTGCTGATGTATATATGATAATATCTTCTTCTCTGTAAAAATAGATTAATTATCTGGATCTGACAAGCTGGCGCTTTGGAAACTATAGTTTGATTGCCAAGTCTGGAACATGAACATTATCAATGGTCCACAAAGCTGAGGGCCGCCCATGTTTTCCAACTGAAATTTTTTTGTCTATGTCTAACCAAGGCTTCACCAATTGAATAATGCTTGAGTAATCCAACAGTGTTATGCCTAAAAAATATTTAATGTTACTAAGTAATTTTAGATTTGTCAAGTGATCCCTTACCTATTTAGTGTGTGTTGTACTGGTCAAATCAGCGCTAGTCATTGCTGAAGTAGTAGTGCTAGTTAAGACAACCTCTATAAAAAAAAATATTAAATTTTCATAAAATTTAGTTGCAAATTTTTTGGGCATACATTATTTATTATTAGATTAATTTATGCCACTTTTACTGTCTCATCCCTACCTCATGGCTACTCATCAAAATGAGTAAGCCTTGATTTTTTGGGGTATTAGGGTAAACTATTGCCATAGTTAGGTAACCGGGGATGCATAAAATGGTAAACTTGGTTTGGAACTTATTCCAGGACTTCAATGCCTGCAAAATAATAATAAAAAATATTTAAATATAAAATAAAGATAATACAAATATAAAGTAAAATAAACTTTTTTATATCTTAAATTAATAGTTATATTTAGTTTTTAAATAAATTAAAAGTATAAAATAAAAAAATACCCTAAGTCAGAGATTTTTTTGATAAAATATCTAATGAAGAAATAATACTCCAAGTCATGGATGTAGTCGGGAAAGTACAATGAAAAATAATAAATGCCTTTGACTTTATTACAATGGCCATCAAATGAATCATGGAGGGTGTACAGATTCCCCCGTCACATGCTAATCCCACATCAAACAAGCCGTGGAGGGTGCCAAACAGACATGGTGCCCACTTCGTACGCCAGATGATCAAATGGGATGGGACTCATCTATGACATCAGGTCCCACTTTACGCATGAAGCAGGACCCATGCATGTCTGCGGCTCGACGTACGGTTCTCATTTTCACCAGAGGAAGACGATCATCTGCTACCTCTTATATACGCCATGTCCACTACATAAAGGCAAACTCGCTGACCTTGGCACTGGCTTTTGTTAACCTTTAGGAGGACCAACGAAACCAGCCAGCAGCCAGACATTGTGTGTATACATACTTCAGTACTGCATCCACTTCCTTTGTATTGGGTGGGAGAAGCATTCATGGCTGCATGTAATCCACATGCTTGACAGCATGATTGAGAAAGGCATTGCCCGAGATGATTGAACTTAGTTGATTATAAAGTATTGAAATATGTTTATCTTTGGATGTTAGTTTATGCTGTGGGAGGACAGCGAGTATTAAGAATATTGACCTGGGTGTCTCTCCTTGCACTGGAATCATGAAGGCGGGACAGTCACAAAGGCATCGGAACCAAAAGCAAATTGGACAATTCTGATGCATTCTCCACTTTCTTGAAGGCACAAATCCATCTTCACGTGTGCAAAGATATCCCCTTTCCCCCATTAACAAAAGTGATTGCACTGTACTCAAGTTTAATTACTGGAGCTCCCATGGCATGATCATGATGGACACGAAGTGTGCAGGAGTACTCCAATATATTTCCGTGGAAGGGGGCATTAAACTGATTAGGTTGAATGTCTTATCTCCTCCCATGTTAGATTCTTTAACTCACGTCAAAATCAGATGACATCAACGAATTGTCTATGACAGTGATGCAACACTGTTGTAATTTGAAAACAACGTTTGTAAAAAAAAAGAAAGAACAAAACAACGTACGTTTGTGTAGACTGTGAAAACATCCTAATTATCCCGTGCAAGCCCTCCATACCGGGGAATAGTTTTTCCTCTTCTCTCTGCTCACTATGAGCCCAGTAGAAGAAACATATGAAACAATTCATATTTAAGATCGATCCTGATACAGGCAAGATATTAGATGAAAAAACAAAAACAGAGTACAGAGAGTCTCTTTGACATTTCATGGAGCGGTTGACTGTTTAAATACTTTTAAGGGTATAGATGTTTTTCACTAATGAAGGGTTGTTTAAATACTTTCAAGGGTATAGATGTTTTTCACTAATGAAGGGTTAATCGCAGCCATTGTTTAGATCTGACGATTTATATTAAAAAGGGTAAATGCATCTATTACTAACTTGGGAAATAATAGTGACTGTTAGATTAAATGGACGATTATAGATGAGGGGTAAAAGAAACATTTAACTTTCTCTCCTAGACAGTTATGTTAGTTGATCGTCTTCAAACTCGTCTTCAAGCTTCAAGGGAGGGGAGAAATTCCAGAAGGTTCAGACTGTTCGGAAATCCAGTTGGTGTCAATTAGTTGATGTATAAATAGATGATATAATTCTGTGGATAGCGTAGTTTTTGGGTGAAGAACATTTCTATATTGACAAGCTGGTGACTCTGTCTGAAGTTCTCTGTGCAGAACTAGTAGAATAGCTGTTGTTGTTCTGTTGAGCTTCGAGGTTTGAGTTTAATTCTTCGAAGTTTATGTAATGTTGTTGTTGTAATTGGATTTGAAGATAGTAAAGAGTTTTACTCCCAAGTTGTTGTTTGTTTTTAATCCGACGTTTACGGATCTGAACTGTTAATTGCTTACTGAACTGGTTTACTGGTTACTCTGGCTAATAATCTGTTGATTATCAATCGACTCTATCAGATCCATTGCACACGCTAATGCATATTAGTATTAGTGTCACTAACACTAACTTGCGCTGGTGTATGCGTTATTGATAACAATAAAAACTAAGCAACTTAGTTGGGTTGGTTGGATCTCCCTTAGTTGTGGGAGAGTTCCTAGGATCAAATCTCATTGGCATTCAATGTTTAAGGGTAAGTGCATGCGTCATAACTATAAAAAAAACAGTAAAAATTATTCCAATATTAGTATATAATGGAGATAAGATGACATAAAAGGTTGGTTGCCCTGTTCTAGTATGACCTGAAATAAGTGTGTTTATCTCATAAATATTGGTCATATGATGTTTGTCACTTAAAAACATAACAATACATGAGCTCGAACACATATAACACGAAGAAGTGTACAACAAGGAGACGACGAAGAAGCCATCTTGAGTAACGATTGTTTTAAACAATCATCGTACTGAGTTCTCTCATTTGTATGTAACAATTCGATCTAAGTGAAGAGATTACACAAAGATACAAGACGGATACTTTGCTACTCTTTAGTGAGTTGCACACCCATGATCGCGCTATTTTGGGGCTCCCTGTTAACAGGAAGACGCTCCCTTGGAGAAAGCCTGCCTTTTACCTTTCCTGTTGACTTACATCCAAAAAGTCCTGCAAACAAGGTGCCAGAGAAAAGGTCGGCATGGCCCAGCAAAAGAATACTTGGGATTCCATTGTTCATGGTTCTCCACCCAATGTAATGAGAAGGCTCTCTCACTCTCTCTCTAGAGGAAGAACAAGTTGAAGGGTGGAGGCGCATATGTGCTCTCAAAAGGAGGATTGAAATGAAAAGGAGTCATTGTCTTGGTCCCTTGTACATGTTCTCTTGTGGAGAGGAATAACTTTCAATCTAAAAGATGGAGACTTTTTCTTTTATAAAGGAATCCCCTTTGTGGAGTATTTAAAATAAGTGGGAGAAAAGGGAGTTCCACTAAAATGTCAGAGACTTTTGCTTGTGGGGATGTGGGATTGCTCAAGTTGAGTGAAGGTCTGCTTAGCTGGGATAGCAGTGTTAGGAGAGAAAGCAACCAGCAGAACAGTTGTTGGGAGAGAAAGCAACCAGGAGATGAATCGTTCCTTCAGTGTTCCTTACTCCCATCGTATATGGATTAGATAAAACTAATCCCCTTTTGAGATAAATAATATACATTAACCTCCACTACAAGTCTTGAAATAAGTTTTGTCCAGCTTTCAATGCCCAAGCCACCAGTTGTGTGGGAGACATGAATCTGCATGACATAGGCAGCACAAGTTCCAACTGCAAAAGATGTGATATGGGGAGTGAATTTCCGGATCATTGTACAAGCTTAAATGCTTTTCTCGATATTTTACGTTAGATCTGCCAGTTTGGCCATCGGGAATTCATAATTATGCACATGGCTAAGTCCAAGCTATCTCAACTCAGCCAGCTGAGTTTATTGACAGCTAAGATCTCCGGCCAAATTTTTTGACCATGTTATTAACTGATCATGTTATATATCAATATTAGTGCCAAAAAAATAGCACCTCAAGTAAGAAACCCGCCGGCTCATGCGTGTTACCCTGAGCCCAGGCATCGTGGCAGGCAGGTTGCCCACAATGCCCATGGGTGAGCCAATATTACTCATATTTTTTTCAATATCTATGTTTTATATCTAAATATACTATTTACGAAAGGAATACATACTAATTATTGTTAAAATAAATATATTACATGATTTATTTAAGGTTTAGAATTCAAGTCATCGACCTAAAGATAGGACTTCCTCCCACATGCGAGCCCCATTGCACCTTTGGGGAGGGGGTTGGGATTGAGGTGTTTATATTAATAATTATATTTAAAAAAATAATTTTTATTGAATGATGAAACATAGATATAAGAGAAGGGGAAATAAGCTTATGATACTTTTCTTATGGACTTAACCATTTAAATTTAATAAAATAAAATTTATTAATATAGAATAAATTTTTTTACTAAATAAAATTATTAATTTAAAAAATATATATAAAAAATAAATATATTAATAATTATTTTTCTTCAACGACTTAGCTCAAACAACTATTGCCTCACAATTACTATGCTCGGTCAATTTTTTGAATACATGCATTAGAATTCGGTACACCTCACACTCCGATGCCTTATATCTTTTTACAGAGTCACGGAAGCTCACCAGCTCCAATAAAGATAAGGTAGCAAGAGAAGTGCCAAACTTGCATGTGGTGGCCAGCTAGAATAAGGTGGTCATTAAGGCGGCTGTCATGGTTTGTTGGTTTGTTGGCGGAAGAGGTCGGCCTCACCCCTCGCCACAGCTGGATGTATTTGGTTGACAAGGAGGGCATCTCTGATCCGTCTTGATGGCTGCTTCTTTACTCATCGTGGGGTTGGTCACTGAGACCTCCTCCACTGATAACAATAATCTAAGCTCATTTGTTTGTTCTGAAACTCTCGTTGCGGCTTTGCCTTTGTGAACTTGTGATCCTTTCCTCCATTCAAAACCAATTTCACCCTTTAGATTGGAACTGCGTGACTAGGCCATACGTTTACAGTTCTACCCAATCCTATTTCTTCATGAAATAAAGTGTAAGACCTTCCATTCTAGTCATTACGTCTCGCTTTCTGTCTCTCTCACTCCCTCACATGTGGATGGAGAACTTGGTACGTCTCTTGCTTCTTGTTCAACGAGGCTAGAGGAGTAAAGTAATATTTCTGTTTCTGTCCTTTGACTGATCCGCCGGCTTCTTAAATCTTACCCAATGGAGTGCCACACGACATTAGCTAGCGTTTGCAATGTGGACTAAAGAATCTTTCAGTAGCATATAATAATGAATAATATAATCTAATGCAAAGCTAACAAAGCTTCGTGTGGTTCATGAAAGTCGGCAGCATGTAGTTGAGAAAATTTATCCAGAACTATTCTTTCAAATCTATAATGCAAAGCTAACAAAGCTTCGCGTGGTGCATGAAAGTCGGCAGCATGTAGTTGAGAAATTTTATCTAGAACTATTCTTTCAAAGATTGGGAAGGAAGTCTTTGGAAAATGCAGCACAATTTGTGGCTAGTGTGGGACATATAGACTATTGAAACAGATTCTCGGTAGTAATGAATTATTTGGAAGTCAGTCCAAGTTCTGTCCATGTTTTTGTTTATTGCAAGAAGAAAACTGAAGATCTGAACAAGATTTCTTGTCCATGTTGGAGAGTGACCGGACCTCTTCTTGTTGCTAGATGGACAACGGTTAGTTTTGGAAGCTGGCCCGATAAAGAATCGACCAATTAATGGAAAACACTTCAATTAAAAGAAGTGAAGACTAACCAAAATTATGTTTACCCATTTAGTTTTTCCCAGAAATCAAAGTATCAAAGTCAATATAACAGGCTAAAAAATAGTTCATGCATGAAAAGAGCCGCCTGACTGCTACAGAAATTAGTGTTCATGAATGGAACGGTTAACATAATTAAACAAATGGTTTCGGTTAATTAGGAGAAGAGGTGCTGTCTCGTTTGTCTTCCCATTAGTAATAGGACGGCCTAAGAGAGATGGTAAGCAGCCTTAGGTCGATCATTGAAGCAATTTATATATCTCGAGGTAAGAATATGATGTACCTAAGCAATTTCATGCCGACGAAACTTTGCCTGGAGAGAAGACATGTTTTCACCAAAGAGGGCTGCATTCAATGGTGAAGGCCAACCGATTCAATGTAATGAACTCGTGTGGAGGCATATTTTGTCCAATTCTTTCCTTCCCATTGCCGTAACAGTTTTCTTGGACAATGTCAGCCGCTATTTTTGGGCCAAGTATAGGTTCTAACAATTGAATTTGTCCAATTCTTCATGTATACTTTTTTTTTTAAATTTGGCTCCGGCTTTGGAAAATTCTTCATGTTTATTTTCCAGTCAATGATAATTGAATTTGTCCAATTCTTCATATGTTTATTTTCCAGTCAATGATAAAACACTAGCAGTTTGTCTCACAAAATGAAGGAGTCATCAAATTGGAGCCAAGTCTGACAATGTTGTTAACACTGATCGTGGCGAGTCCTACTTCTTCAGGATTAGTCAGGGGCAAATTAGTCATTGGCGCTGGCAATAAATATCAATTGAGGAGGCCGACGTGTAGAGAGTGGAAAAAAGTTCGAGAATACCAGACTCAAGAAGCCGCCACGATCTAGAGCAAGGAGGCCGACACAAACCAGAGTGAAAATAATAATTTTATAGAAGATAGATTTTGGCGTTTTAATTCTCTTGTAGTTGTTTCTTTATTTAGTAAAATTGTGTGATCTCGTGGATGTAGGCAGTAAGGCCAAACTACGTAATTTTTTATATTATTGATTTAGTTTGCGTTAGTAATCTTACAATCCTCTATTCCGCTGTGTGGGATTGGCTTAGTGTGGGCTATTCTATTCCCTACAAACACCTTTATGGATCTTATCATACTCCCTTATCCTAAATTAATACTTTTATTTGACATAAAAACTTATTTCATATAATTATATTAATAACATCATTTTGTTAAATTGTAGTAGTTAAGTATTTAAAAAAGAGTATCATAAATTTATTTTCCCTTTTTTTATATATGAGTTTTACTATTTAATAAAAATTATTATTTTGTAAATGTAGCTATTAATATAGGACAAACGGAGTATTAATTAACAAACTTAAATTCTAATAAGTAATTATAAGCTGGTCAATTTTTACTCTAATTTTGTTTTTTAAATTTACGATGAAGATAAAGGTAGGGCTGCCAATGCATGAATATAGTGTATAGTGTGGATAATATATCCAATTTTCATATTTTTACCGTAACCATCCCGCTACCTAAAGAGTATAATTTGTTCGATAATTATGTCATTATTAGTTACCCATTCAATTAACGTTTTACTACTCATCAATCAATATTTTTAGTTTATATTCTGTTAAAAGTGTATCTTCGTACCTTTGCCTGGTTTTTTATGAGAAATCTTACTGAAAGAAGTATGACCGAATCAAGTAATTCACTCTGTCCTTAAGACAGAATTCGCCCTCTCTTATAAGTGCTTAGGATCTCGTAGGCGTCTGTCTCCCAGGATAAGACGGTCAACCATACACCGTAGGAGCACTTCCAAGATGGTATATGCAGCGAACTACAGTGAGAGTGCTAACACAGACACAGAGAATGACAATGACGGTAAATCCCAAAATCGGATTGATGCAGAAATCTGTTTTCGTGATTTTATAGGAAAGCCCGTTGAAGAAGACAACCATTCCCGTCCAAACGGATGGAAGGACACAACCTGTAGTGAAAACAAACCAGATCCAAACCAATTCAATAGACCAAATGAATTTGTCCCAAAATAATAATATCATGTTGACCTAACCCGGCTGCGCGTGTGAACCGAACCGAACCGAACCGAACCGAGCCGGCCGGCCGGCGGCGCGCGTGTGGGTTAGCCCACCTAGGTGCATTGGTCCAACATCTCTCTCCCCCACAAAAGTGGGTTGGCCCAAGGGCCTAACATGTAAGGCCAAACTAATGCCTTATATACCAACACCATCAACTTCACTTAGGCGATGTGGGACTATTCACTCCTTCAACCAATTCCCATGTGTTATTTTCATTCAATCTGAAGTGGGCTTGGGCTCTCTCTCTACCAAATGGGCTTGACCCACTTGAACAATATGGGCTTGACCCACATATCCATTATCATGCCCATCTAACAAAATGGGCTTAACCCATTTCTTAATGCCCACTTCTAACATATTCACCTAGGACATTTTAACTTTGGTAACTTTAACTTATTAGCAAATAATAATTATCATATTACAATCTTCATTTGAACGCTTGTTTCTTATCCTCTTCTTTTTTAAAACATAATTTAGGCTTTCCTTCAATAAAATTTAGGAAAACACTTAGAAAGAGACCATTGAGCTATTTTTTTAAAAAGACCAGTATATGTGTATACAAAAGAGACCTACAAAAAAGTTGAATGAATTTTCAAACAATCACAGTGTTTAGTAAACTACAGTTGTACATTCTAAGATTAGTCATAGTATATTTAGTACACTAAGACATAATCTTTTTGGTATTTATAGTTTTACCAAACAAGTAATGGTTATGAAAATAATTTTTTAATCCATAATTAAGTGATAAAATTGTTAGATAAAATTACCGGTTTTCTTAACTAATGGGCACTTTTACCCACCTGTTAACAATTTAGGCAATAAAACAGTTAAACAATTACAGTTGGCCCTTAGATATACATAGAAGGCACTAAATCCCTTTACTTAAAGATAAGTTTTCTGTGTTTGTTTTGTTTATCACCTTAGGTTCTACACCATCCCAACTAAGCTATATAGAAGGCGCTAAATCCCTTTACTAATTAAAAATTAGTTTTTTAAAAAGAGAAAGAAAATATATAACTAAACTAAGCAAAAATGTACCTTCCATTATCTCCACAAACACTTCACATGATAGTCTCTCCATAAGATTGGAAATTGTACTTCTTTAATTGTAAAACGTAAAAAAAATGATGTATGGGTAAATTTTATGACAAAATCCCTCTCTTCCATATGTAGATGAATTCAATTTGTATCATAGATTTATTAGGGTTGTATGAGACATTAAAGCTACCATATAGTGCTAAAAAATTGAAGATCATTGAAGATTTAGGGAAATTGAGCTCAAGTCAGGCCATATGTAAAGATTAACCAAAAGCACTTGCGATCCGTGGTGCACCTTAGTATGCAAGATTATTTCTACCTTTTTATATCATGGTCTATTTTTATTTTTGTAATGTATCTTAAAATCCTAGCAAGTCAATTGATCTACATGTTTTCGGCCGCTCATAGTATATTTAATACACTAGAACTCAATTTTTTTTATGAAAATTATTTTTAATCCATTGTCAAGTTATAAAACTATTAGATAAAATTACCCATTTGCTTAACTAATTGACACTTTTACTGATCCTAATGATACGTTCAGGCGATAAAACAATTAAACGATTATAGTTGGCCCCTAGATTTACAGAAGAGTTTAAATTCCTTTACTTAAAAATAATTTTTTTTGTTTTTTTGTTCATCACCTAAGGTTATACACCATCCCTACTCAGCATCTAGGGCTATCAAGTTAATGAAAATACTTGCATGAAATTAACACTTTGCCCTGGGGGCAAACAAATGGGTTGTTTAAACCTTAATGTTCGCACTAAGTGTAATGCCCTGAAATTTTTATGTTTTAAAAAAAATTAAACATTTGGGACCTAAACGGATTTTAGGGCCTAATAGCTATTTTTTTCTTAAAATTGTACTATTTTGAGCTTGATTCATTCAGATGAGCCTTAAGATATTTGATAAGGATCGTAGAGATAAATGTATCGAGCTTAAAAACACATCAATCGGACACTAGGATGGTAGGTTATGGCCTCGAGAAGCGTGTTATAGGCGGGGCCCACTTTAAATTAACAAGAAAACACACCCTTGTGTAGTATTTTTTTGAAGGGCTCTTTGATACAAGTACAATGGTACTAAGAACGTATGATTTTGAGTTCGGGGTAAGGAATTACACCCATTTGAAGTTTTAAATCTCGTTTTGATTTAGAAACGAATTTTAAAATGAAAAAATAAAAAATAAATTTACGTCAACAGAGCTGATGCCATGGTTGACGCGATGACTATTTGTAGCCATGAGATGTGTAGGCGCGCGTATCCGATGGCTTCGCTTTTCTATAAAAGGGGGATGAAGGGAGGGTTTATTTCACACCATTTCTTCTCCTCTTCTGCCTCCCATTTTTAAGCCGTTTCTCTTATGTTTCTCTCCATTCATAGTTAATTATAGGGCGCTCTACATCATAGAGGAGTCTATTTTTTGAGTTAGCTACTATAAAGGGAGCAAACTACCTTGGGTAAGGGGAGGCTCTGTCTGCGCTTTCAAGCTGGTAGGAGGAAAACGTCCTAGTTTGGGAAACTTTGTCTGCTACTTCTGGTTCGAAAGGAGAATTTGTCCTAGCACAAGGATAGGCTCTGTCTACCGCCTCCAAGCCCGGAAGTAGATTCTATTCTAGCATAAAGGGAGGTTCCGCTCGTTGCTCAAGTTAAGGCTCCAATCGCTAGCCATTTCTTTGGTCAAATTTAAGAACAAAGGGTAGGTGGTTTTAAATTCCAATTCTTTGCTATGACTATGCCTTATGATTTCATATTTCTTTCATAAAAGATTATTTTGAAAAAAAATGATATTTATTAGTGGTGAGGCAAACATTAAAATAATAGTGTATTGTACACTTTTAAGATGGATTTCATCGTGATACAGACTTTAAAATATTAGTATCATTTGAATGATATCATGATTGATTTTGATCAAATTTAAAGGGTAGTTATTTGGTATAAAACCAAAAAATTATCATTGGTTTTGAAGGCTAGCTATTTGGTATAAAGCTCAAAAGCTATAAGAGTTATGACTCCTAGGTACTGCCTATTAAAGAATATGGCGCGCCCATGAAATGAGATATAATGGGAAGACATCTTTCATTTTGATCTCGTTGCCCTACGAGTACGGGTGTATGTCGCTTCGGTATTAGCGACATTATGTGGGTGATTTATCCGATTTTAAATTATTTATCGGATTATGCTTACGAACGATTTATCCGAGTTTATCGGTTTCTGTGAAGAACTATTTTATTTGACTTTTTGTATAAGAAGTGTATTGGAATTCTGTTTGTTGATAATATTATTTTGAGTCGACTTTTGAATATAAATTATTAAGAGAATATTTTATGCATCTTTGTTTATGTTGTATATTTTAGCATGCTAATAGAATTTAATTATATCTTTGTTTTTATAATTACATAAATTAATGAATAGTTACTCTTTTGTAAGCGACACATTTTTTATTACGAATTGGCGGCACTCCGACTCCTATGTTAATTAAAAAGTTGGGGTGCTACACTAAGTCTCCCTACTTTCAGAAATAAAAAATGCAAGGAACATGGAGAGATGTCAAAAACTTTCAAATAACTAGAACTTGATCTCAAAGTTAAGGAAAAGGGTAGTGCTTTGTGTCATAAGAACTAGTAAATTTTTATAGAAATCATATGATGATTAACCTTTCTGCATATTTGAAGGTAATAATCATAATTATTGAGCAACCATGACCAATTTTAAGTTTTATGTTTTTAACAAATGAAAATATATAAGCAAAATCGAACATAAATTATCTTTTGCAATATCCATGAACACCACATGATGGTTTCTCTAGAAGATTGGAAATTGTACTTTTTAAGTGTTAAATGTAAAGAAAAAGATTTATGGATAAATTTTAAGACAAAATCACTCTCTTACATGTGTAGATGAATATAACTTTTATCATAGGTTTATTAGGGTTGTCTGAGATGTTAAATGAACATATAGATCTTAAAGATTGAAGACATTTGAAGATTTAGAGAAATTGAGCAAGTCAAGCCATATGTGAAGATTCAACCAAAAGTACTTGTGAGTAGTGGTATACCTTAGTTTGGAATATCATTTCTATCTTTTTATATTATGGTCTATATTTGTTTTGAATTTTATCTTAAAATCTCAATAAGTCGATCGATTACCCAATCGATCTACTAGTTTTTAGTAGTTTATAGTACCTTCCTGGTCAATTGATCTCATGCCGACTCTATCAATTGAGATCTACATATCAATCTACTTAAGGGAAAATTTCCAAAAAGAGTCCAATTCATTTCCAACTTGCCCTAAACTTCTCCTTGACACTTCCTATTTAGTAAGTGTCTTCTATGTGAAACAAAGATGAGGAGGCTCTGCTATTGCTGTTGGAATCCTAGTTTTGATCAAGGAGTGTTCATTTTCATTCCTTGTCAATTTGATGCCAAACTCTTGATTTGAAGGTTATTTGATTACAAGGTTTTCTTCTTTTGAATCAACAATTTTCCTAGAGTTCCATTCCTATTGATATAATAATTGTTAGAAGAGTTTTCACCTAAACCCTATGTCAAAGTTTTTCTTTGTTTTTTTATTGGCTGGATCCCTACTTTGATTCCCTCTTTTTGTTTAGTGACATTTGGAGAGGTTCATATGTTGGTGGAGAGAGATCACATCCGATGCATAAATATTAACATAGCATGATGTGAAGGTCATCAAAGTTCTCTAATGGAAATTATTTGTAACTTGAGACGGTGATCTTGTTTCAAAAGCTAGCCAAGGTCCAACAATTTTCCTAATAGGTTTTTCCGCGTAAAAAATCATTGTGTGTTAATTAGTTTCTTACTTTATGTTTATGTAACACACATGATTTAGGGCTTAGATAGGTTGTCCAAGATAAAAATAAATAAAAATAAATTGATGAATTATGTTAATTTTAAAAATTGTTAATATAATTTAAATCAGTGGCTATTTCACTCTTGATGTGATGCTTAGTGCACCAACAAACTTTTACGAAATTTTTAGAAAACTGACATGTTTTATCCAAAATTTTCTTGTTAGAACTTTCACACTTGTTCATCAACTTTGCACATCGAGCATAATATTAGTCCGCAACTAGCGCACAGATTGCAAACTTATGGTTAGTTTGGGCTTTTCTCTTTCATACATATATAATCATCTAATCGACTAGCAAAAGTTTAGACAAATGCAAATGAACTTGGAAACTTATCAAATGTAATTGGGCCTGCAAGTTTATATATATATATAGATATATATATATATATATATATATATATATATATATATATATATATATATATATATATATATATATATATATATATATATATATATATATATATATATATATATATATATATAAACTTCACAAAAAGGGTTGTTTTCATATATTAATTTTCCCTTAAAGGGTTGTTAATTAAATTTTAGGGTAAATTACACTACACTTCACAAAAAATACATATATACCCCCATCTATGTGAAACTACACTTAGATTGGCTTACATGTCAAAAACTACATTTATACCATGTGATATGAAGTACTATTGACCCAAATTAGTTTATTTTTCTCCCCCTTCATTCCCACACTGAAGTCGTTACTAACCATCACAAGCATTTTCTCCTTGCCATTCACGCCCCTCTTGGTTGCAGCTCTATGTTGATGTCAACGGCATACATAACTAAGTACGAGTATTTTTTGTTATTTATAAATATTTATAAGTTTCTATTAGTAGAGGTTTTCTAGCTAGCGTTGTAGCTTTAGCGCTTGCCATGGCTAGCCTTCTACCCATCAAATCATGATCGATGACAAGGGGGCTAGCCAATGCTAAAGGTGCAACATTGGCTAAATTTTTATCTATTAAGATCATATGATGTGAGTTTAGTTTTAGAAACATGAGGGTCATGTTATAACAAAGGTCAAATAGTGTGAGTGAAAATTTTGATCTCTTTATATTTGAATTGTGGCCTAAAAAAAAAGCTAATTTTAGTGTCCCATTATGACATAAATAACATTGATAATTAAACTTGAACCAATTATGTCATTTTGTGGAGCCTAAGAGGAAGTAACTACTTAAAAATTTGCTGACGCTCTTTGCTATTTGCAAGCTAAGAAATAAGTGTAAGAAAAACAAGCTTCCTTTTAAGGACATTTCCATTGTCACTAGATTGTTATGACCTAGCCTAAGTCGGGCGCCACGTTCATAGTCCATTAGAGTTAGGAATTAATTATTATTAGTAGAAGTAGTTTAGTATAATTGTGATTTTATTTTTATTAGGCTTAGGCTAATGTTAGAAGTCTATTATAATTAAAAATTCTATTAGGACTAAGATTAGGAATCTTAGTTGTTTATAAATATGTAAGGGCTATGCCCTATTTGATTAATTCAAAAAATAAATTAAAAGTTAATTTATTTTAATTATATTTTAGTTATTTTTCTTTATGCTTTCTCTATAATTTGTCTTGTGTAGACATTGGTCTACAACACCAATATTGAATTGGTTGATTTTGGACCTCCCTACATCATGGCTGATAACCAAGCTGAGATGTACCACCCTTTTGACGAACAATGCCACCTTTGTGATGAGCTGAGAGCAACCGCTACTTCGATGAAGTGTTGTGAGACATCCTCCAACTACGTTGTTTGTCACTTGCCTCTACCTTGGACCATCTTGCGCACCAGAGCCACATGCCATCTTCGTCTCCTCTGCCACATACGCACCTCCCCTTTTGCTGGTGGCCAAATCTTCTTAGCTTACGACCACTCCGTGAGAGCAGATGAAATCTCATCGACATCCATGATCAAATTGTATGTTGTTGTTCAGATGAACAACATATCATGTTTGCCTTTGTTGACTATTGACTAATGATTTGGAACTCCCTTTGCCGAAATAACTGTCTTCTGCTAAAGATGAATCTGCACCCATTATCAAACACAATCAACTAGACAAATCGCCCTTCCTACCCATCTAAATGAACCATGTCTCCAACACCAATATCTAGTAGATCTTCCTCATTGCCATTGCAAATTCCTTTTTTCTTAGGCATCTTTGCACAATCCACAGGAAGAAGAGCAATCACACTAGCCCTGGCCACAACCGTATCTACAAGAAGCAGAAACATCCTGATAGGAGTGGTGATCCTAGAGGGTTCACCACCACCGGATCCTCTTTGACAAGTACCACCCAAGCTACTTCGGCAAGGTTGGCGTGCATTACTTTCACAAGCTTGACAACAAGTTCTTCTGCATTACCATCAACATCGACCGCCTCTACTCCCTCCTCCCCAAGAACTCAAGGCCAAGGCCAAGTCCTTGTCGATATCCACCCCATTGGTTAGCAAGTACGCACTCCTCCTTGGCGGACTAGTGTGGCTCTTTGGCACCGGCTTCCCATTTAATCCTGATGGTACTCTCAATTGACGGAGGACCTCTTGTCCGACTCCAACTCATAATCCAAAATCTTATGCCTATTTGCTTGCTGTTTTGGTGGAAATACACAACCTTTTAATGCTGACATTAAAAACATCCTCGGTTCAGTCGGTGATGAGGCCGATGATGACCGGATCGAGCTTCACTTGACAGAAGTCAAGGGGAAGGACATCACCGAGCTGAGTACCTTAGGAAGGGAGAAATTCACCTCTGTTCATGCCAGCGTTGTCGTCATCCAATGGTCGCTGACGGCTTGTAGATAGATTTTCCCACCTTTGTACCTCTCACATTTGACGGCCCTTTTGGCATCTGCATTGTAACTTCTTCTTGTGAAGGACTAGGAAAGATTCAGCCTTTTGTTCCAGTGACAACCAGCCTTTGTTTGTGGGAGATGGTCTTCTTCCACAAGATCTTGCTCCGACCACAATAAGGTTATGACTATCTCATTTAGCATTCGTTACATGGACTCTTCTTATTCCTTATCAGATTTGTTGTCTACCTACTCCAATCAACAGCTAACACAACATGAAGCAATGCAATTTCAATATGGATATGCTTTATATGACCCATTCATTGCCATTCAACCTAATCAATTTGTCGAGACAAGCTTTGACATACATCATAGCGGAGCTTGGTGGCGCCCTTTGATTTGGTGTATATAGTTGAAGACCATCCGAAGGATGAGGTAGAGTGGAAGCGAGGTGGAATATTATGACCCGCCCTAAGAGTCAAGTCCTGCCTTCATAGTCCATTAGAGTTATGATTTAATTATTATTAGTAAAAATAATTTAGTATAATTAAGATTTTATTCTTATTGGGCTAAGGCTAATATTAAAAGTTCTATTAGGACTAAGATAATGATGCTCAATTGTCTATAACTATGCAGGGGCTACGCCGTATTTGATTAATTCAAAAATTAAAAATCAAAAGTTAGTTTATTTTAATTATTTTAAGTTATTTTTCTTCTATTTTTCTTTCTAATTTGTCTTGTGTAGACATCGGTTTACAACACACCAATCAATGTAATATATTCTCCCTTTGTACCATATTAATAGTCCAATTTGGTTTTTCAAAATGAACTAAAATCAGCTTATTTTAAAAAACCAAATAGGACGTAATGGAATTGGAGGGAGTATTAATTACAACTTAATTTGTTCAAACATAAATTTGAAGGAATATACTCATCTTGACAACGGTTTCCGCTTAGTATATTTACATAAACAGACTGAGTGCAATTAAAAAGAAACAAATAACATAGTTCTCTCATAAAAACAAATACAAAAAAAAGTAAGGGAAATTGCATAGTTTTACTATAATGAAATTAAACCCTTCCTTCAAATCCGGAATATTGTGTGTATTTCCTATAATTGTTAAAGCTTTTGCATATGTACTTTGAGGCCTTCTATTAATTAATTAACAATGTTGATAGTTTCAACATGCTTTGCAGCTAGAATATGAAAAACCATGTTTCTATATATATATATATATATATATATATATATATATATATATATTCCACATTTCAAACTGCTTTCCACTTTATCTCGACCTGAATCATCCCGTTCTTCGAATTAATCAAGTGGTACTTCTGATTGATTCTTCCATTGTTCAAGACATCCGTGAGATTAATGACGATGTGCCCGAGCGATTCCTGCTGATTAGATTGCATTAGTAATTCTCAAAACAAGTTGACTCCCTCTGTTAGCTTCAAGGTTCTAACCCAGAGCCTTTTGCCTGCTCCATACATTAGATAAGCTAAAGGTATAGTCTTGCATGAGAAAATTTTTTTGGCTTACTAGAATTCTAATCGAGCATTCTTCTACCCGTAAATAAAAATGGTGACCATTCAGACCTGTGATCGGAACGGGAAGGTTCTTTTCTTGTTAATCACTTCAATATGTATCCTCTCATCTTGCGGGGGCTCCTCCAGCATGAACTGAAACTCTTCTGTCCATGTTGGGTTACGAGTATCCTTCACCACCTGAAGTATGTGAGATGTTCAAAATAGAGAGAACTTAGAAATAGGTATTTTGGCATAAGATAATTGAAAAGAGTGCAAGTAGACTCAACAAACGTAAATGACATGAAACTCTGATCAGAACAATAAACTTGACCTTAGTTTTCTTTTTCTCCCCTCTGAAAAGTATGAAAGCATATGGGTTGGTCTTGTATTTGCCTTCTACATTTTCTGCACCATGCACCGACACCAAGAGCAATCCTTCCTTTGATGTTCTTTGGGACACGATCCCCGTTTCTTGACGTTTGAGAGCCTCACTTGACTGCTCGATCTCTTCTTTGAATGGGTCGAAAGTTAACTCCACCACGATTTGTCCTGCGTCTTTCTTATTCCGAGTGTCATGTTGGTCTGTGTTCCGCAGAAGAGGAAGTGCGAATGCCTTCGTCTCGCATGGAACAAGGGAATTCAGTGGAATCATTTGCATTCCCAGCTTGTCATGACTCCCCACCTGTAAATGTGGAAAACAAAACCATTATTTCAGAACTAAACATAGAACTTAAGTGTCTGAGAAGCTTAACCTTTTCCCAATCATAGACGTGAAGCTGAAGGACTTGAGTTTCGGGATCTTTCACTATGAGCTTGAAATTTTCATTCCATTCGGGGTTCAGAGTCTTCATCTTGATTGTAGTTTTCTTCGCACGTAGTCTTTCTCCACTCAGACTGAGCTTAACATATGGATCAGACTTTCCAAATAAATCCATCTTTAACAGGTTAAGTGCCCGGATGACCTTCACATGTAGTATGCCTACGGGCTTCTTCATAGCATCACTATAAGACAAAACATGCAAATCATTTTTTTTCAGTAATGAGTTATTGGTAGCAAAAGCTTCATGGCAAAAGAGATCCATAAACAATATACCACCACAAAAGGCGAGAATATAAGTGCTCTTACCTGTTGTCCAGAATGGGTATGTCTAGGCTTTTTGGCCAGAGGTATAAGCTTGAAATTTGATCTGTAATGATCTTCTGCAAGTGTGATAAATGGACTAAATAAAACTAGTCAAATAATACACCTAGCTTGAGACAATGCAATACTACTGTTTACTTCATCAGCAAACCGGCAATCGCGTTTGGAAGATAAAATGAATACATGAATTCTCTATAAGGTTATTTTTCAAATAGATTTGGTAAGAATTAAAAGAAAACAATGTTTTTATAGGAGAAATTGACATGCGTTACACTTTAAATTAGAATCACCTAAGCTCCTGCTTTTTTTCAGCAAAAATATATTTGTGTGGCACCTGAACATATGGATACAGGCCAGGAATGCCCATGAGATCTGCTCCAAGGAATTTAAGTCCAAAATCCACATGTGGCTGAAGTCAAATTACGGAAAGCTAGTTAATGAAAACACCTAATGAAACTATCTAAAAAATGCACTTGGGAAAGAAGAAGTGAAAAATTAGTGACCTTCTCCATCAAAGACACAGTAATATTTCCAAAGCAAGGAAAGGTTGGAAAAAGAGGCTTAAGTGTAACTCGCGACGCCATGAATATCTGCAGATCCACCAACTGAGAAAAAAAATCCTTATTAGCCAAAATCTCCATCTCAAATAAATAATACTCCCTTCCTCCCATGTTAGTAGCTCTAAATTAGTTTCTTTTAAAAAACCAAATAGAACTATTAATATGAGACGAGAGAATACTACTCTAAGAATAAACGGCTAGAGCAACACAATGCCTCACCTGGATTGTCAACTCAAAGGAGAGGAGCTTCAGAATGACAGTAATATTAGGGTTTCCGGCCCATCTAACTGCAGCCTCTAGAATTAACTGTTTCTCATTCATGTCAATTGATTTTACACCTACGATCGACATAATACATGAGTCAATCTTTTAAAGCAATGTATGATCTAGTAGGACTCTTTTTTACCCCTATAGGCTATAATAATGATGAAAGTATTTGTGAATAACAGAGCTTGGGCAGTGAATGATATTCATTCAAATACTAATTGAAAGTGGCGTGCATTTATACCATGGATAATTGGGGGAAGAGTTCCAAGGCTTAGTGTTTTGAATTCAATCGATTCTATGCCGTATCGTTCAGCATACTCGTCAATTATCGTCTTCGTCGTGCTTCGCACAGTGGCACATATTGCCTAACAGACTCACAACACGTGCAAAGTCAGAACCATAAAAATGCAGGTCCAAAAGACTAACAATTATGGGGCACCCAACCACTTTCTACAACAGCAAAAGGAAAGAGTACTCTCAAATACCACCTTATCCAAGTAAGGCCACATTTCCAGGATAAACTTATTAAACCAATCAACCTGCAATCGAAGAATAAATGTAAGTAAATTAAATTTCTGTTCATTTTGAAAAGACTGATTGTGCGAAAAAATATGAATAGGACGCATCTGAATTCCTACATAAAAACCGAGACATGTTACGTACATAAGAGTACTGTCTAGCATAGTACATAGAGGTAAACATACCTTTATGTAATCCTCCTATTAAGCACGGAACCCATAGTCACAGTTTTTGGTTAGGGAATCTGGTCACAAAAACATTTTTCATACGCTCTTTGATGTGCAAGGACCTCATACCCGATCTCCATAGTTGGATGTAAGATAGTGAGGGGGAAAGAAAAGAAAGAAGAGGAAGCCGAGGCTGGAGACGGAGAGGAGGAGCTAATGAAGTGGAGGAATTTGCTCGGCATTTTGTATACTTTTTGTGTCCCATAATAAGTGACCTATTTGAGTTTTCAAATACCAAATAGGATCACTTATTATGGGATGGACGGAGTATAAAATACCTTGTATGCAAGCTCATTGAAAAATCAAATAGGACAATATATTATGGGATGGAGGGAGTATAAAATAGCTCATTTGTAAGTTCAAATCTAACAATGTATATCAAGTTCATGTCCTAGAGAACGATGCATACAAATAGGCATAATACTAGAAAATTGGATATTTGTAGATTTTGTTAGAAATCTATAAATTGGCCACGCTCCATCACTTATCCCTCCCTTTCTCTATTGCTGGTTCGTCCTCCTTCACCTCTCTTTCTCTCTCCTCACGTCTCTCTCTCTCTATACATCTCTTTCTCTCTCTATACATGCTTTATCTTTAGTTTTTCTCTCCTTCATGTTTCCTTTAAGCTATGTTGTTTAAAATTCTCTTTATTTATTACTGTGTTCTTTTCATGATCAAATTAGTTCTTTTGTCTCATAGGAACCAAGTGTTGGAAGTTGTGTTCGACCTAAAAATCAGGGGTAAGAGAACTTACATATGATTTGTCTTTGTAAATGTTCATTAGCAGTATTAGGGGATGCACGACGGCTGTTTAATTGCTGGTTTGATTTTATGCTTATTATGATTTTTTAGAATTTTTTTGTAATTTCTATAATTATTTAATTCTCATAGTATTCTCGACTAAAATTAGAAAATTCATAATTAATTATGTACAAGCCAAAATTTTATAAAAATTTAATTGTGATGTGATTATTTTGTTTTGATTTTATGCAAAATTTTCAAAAAATTTAGAGGCTGTTATGTGGGTCAAAAGACTAAATTAATCCTCATAAGTAATTATTATTTTATTATTCATAAATCTGAATTATGGGGTACCATAATTTTTATATTATTTTTATCATTCCCATAGTATTTTATAAAATTTCATGAATTTTAGACATAAATATTATTTAATATGACTTAATTTCCAAAAGCACGTTATTAGGGTAATTTATGTGAAATTCTTGAATAACCTTGTATCATTTTCCTCTCTCTTTCTCTCATATATATATATATATATATATATATATATATATATATATATATATATATATATATATATATATATATATATATATATATATATATATATATATATATATATATATATATACACACACACACACACACACACATACTCAATACTCGAAAGACATCAATATGATGAAGGTCCAGTATAGCCTCCAATCCCTTCTATGGTTTTTTTATTAAGATTGCAAAGTCGACTCAACAAAGCATTGTGATTGTTGTATTGACACAATAAGATATTTGAGGCTTAATTAGTGGAAATGAATAACAAAATTGAACATAATTCAATGATGGTTTATTGATACATAGAAAATTTATTAAGTTATTAATTTATTAAATCAATTATTTTCCCATGTTGTTAATGAATGTTCATAATGATTAACGATGATGGTTATTTGCTTATTGACCTTTGCTCACTCTTGTGTTTGTTGTTTTGCTGGAATGTTCTCCATGCATGCCGCGATACAAAGAGGCGTGGAGTATTCGAAAGACTTAGGAGCCGATGCTGATGTGATTGTGGAGTGAATATAGGAATCAACTTGGGAGGACTAAGATTTTTAATTAGGGTTTTATTTTTCTATCGGAAGACTTTATGATTGTTTTTATTCAATGATATAATAGACTATTATAGTGCTTTGTACTTAATTCTACAATGTATTTAAATTAGTATTTTCCTCAATTAATTAATGTTCTTATTGTGCGCTTAGTTGATCTAGTTCTTCGGAATCGGGTTATACTATCATGTTTTTAGCGTTATATATGGGTTAGAGTTCAGGGTATGACAAATCGGCCCACAGACATCGGCTGACACACAAATGCTGACATAGTGACATACATGTGGATAGATTGATTTTCCAATAGGTCTAACAATATTTTGTCAGTTGCCGTGATTGAATTAGAACTTCCCTTCTCTATACCATCCAAAGAGAGATGGAAAATGAAAACAATGAAAATGAATGCGTGAATTCGAGAGCACATTTTATACAAAAAAATATTTAATTAAAGTTAAAAAGTAGAAGGATTTATAGAGTGGGCTTTAGGATGAATAAGTTATCTAAATTAGATAGTTGCCCTGTAGGTAATTTTAGGGTAGGAAAAGGGAGAAGATGGGGATGCTTTTACCTAACTGACTTTCCCTTTCTCCTTGAGCCATTGTTGCCTCTTCCTCTACACACCATTGCTTCCTCTGTGTGCTGCTTTCCCCCTTTTCCTTCCTCTCTCTTTACCCTTTGTTGCTTCTCTTTCAACCATTGTTGTCTCCTCTTCTGTGCATTTTCGTTGCCTCCTCTTCCATGTGCAATTGTTGCCTCCTCATCTATCTTCTTTCTCCTTTTGCCTTTTGCCCCATCGCCTCCTCTGCTCATGACCCTTCCTTCTCTATGCACTGCAGCCTTCTTTGCATGCACTACTCTCCCCCTTCTCCTTGCACACATCATTGTTTAAATTGCGATGGATATTTATATATTTTGTGATTGATAGAAAGTGAAATAACATATGGTATCCAAATTGATACGATATATGGTGTCTAAATTACAATTGTATAGGTGTCTTAATTATGATGGGTAGATATTGTGATTGACGAAAAATACGATAGTATATGGTGTCTATATTGTGATGATATATGATGTCTAAATTGTGATTGGATCTAAATTATGATGACTAGATATTGTGATAGGTAGAAATTATTATAATATATGTTATAATAATTGTGAAGGTATATGGTGTCGAAATTACTACGAGGGGTCATTCATTATGATCAATTTTGATGGTCGGGCAAAAACATAATATAAAGGTCCCATGCCATCACTTATTTGATAGAGCTCGATGAGACAAATTTATGCAACTAAGAAGGTATGATTTTGACTTTGAGAGTGCAAGATATGACCCTGGGAAGTTGCGGTGAAGAAAATGGGTACTTTTAATATTTTTTAAAATACCTATCCTAAATAAGGTGCGGTGCCTTATATTATTTTTTTCGGGGCATGTTGCTTAATTGTGTTAACTTTCTCCTCTCTTTCTACCATGAAATTGTCCCAAAGTCGTGATATTTATTAAAATACTTGACGTTCTGTGATTTTCATCTTTTATTCTTCTATATGTTAATAAATTATTGAAAGGAAGACGAAGACAGATGCAGCAAAGTCTAAAGTAAGCAATCATTTTTCCATGGGAAAGCAGAAAGCAGAAAAACTTTACATAAAGCTAAAACGAATTGATGCAATAGTTTGATAGGCAAACTAACCCGGTCATAATCTGGATTTTTCAGCCATAAAGGAATCTGAGGCAGCAAAGTATGCAGAGCTTTTGAATCTAATTCACGAATTGGCTTAATGATTGGATCCTACCAAGGTGTAAACAACTTATAAATGACAACCTGCTGGAGGAAAGCGAATAATGTACAAGACTCCCTATACAATATCTGATCCAAATGAAAATAAAATTAACTAGGAAAATGTAAAAGAAAAAGATCAAGAAAAGCGACATACCACTATACACAAAAAACATTCGAAGATTAATCTAAAAATGTAAACAAAGGAATTGGATATTGAAAGAGAAAGGGAAAGGAAGAAAACCTTGAAGCAACTCAGCGAGACAAAAGATACATAAAGTACGTACCAAATATATATGGAGCATACACATATTATAAGTGCAATATCTGGACTCCTATGATGATGATCAATGTTACACTTGATCACAACGGAAAAGCACAGGCAACAATAATATTGTACGGAGATTCTTCTAGCTAGTGGAATTATGATCAGAGATCAGACGTCTTGATTAGGAGATAACTGTAATTATACATGAAGAGAAGTTACCTTCACCTCCTCGCTGGACTGAAGGTAAATGAAAAGGAAATAACCCACCAAAATCCCAGCAGGAATCCCCACTCCAAAGCCGAGAATCCCCAGCAAAGTGCTCAGAAAACCCATCTTCCAAATACACCAGAAAACGCATCCGATCAAATCAGATGCATGAAAACGATCAAAAGAGCAACTAAGTTCTGCAGAAGGTCTGCAATGACAGGCCGGCAAAGAGCAAAAAGAAAGAAAGAAAAAATTGAAACTCTCATCCCACACGCAAACACATACGGCTAGAGCCTCGTTATTGTCAACATGTTGTATGTTAGTACGTAGAACGACGTGGATTTACATCTATATCCATGGACAAGAGGAGAGGACTTGGAGCCTGCGGAACAAAATGGTCAACCGAATAATGCTGAAATAATAATAAATCTACGATAAGTCTTCAACGTTCAGGAAATTAGAAATGCCCTTCCACCTAAAATTCCAACCACCAAGTTAGACCTTTCTTACCAGCTCCATTGCGTGTTTTTTTTTCTTTTGATTCCTGCATGCTTTTATTGTCTATGTTGCAATTCATGGATTTTGTTTTTACCCAACATCGAGCTTATTAGTTCTGATTAGATTTCGTTTTCTTGCTAGCTCCTCCATTGCTGGAAAACTTGAAAGTGCGTTTTTCCTTGATAAGTGCAAATAGTTTCCTTTTCACGTGGTGGGATCTTATTTAACAATTTTAAAACTCGACGCTCTAAACTAATAGTGTGCTACAGCAAAGATACGCACGTACTAAACGAAATCCAAAATATAAATTTACAATGATTTTTAACGTATGCGATGCATCGAGTCTGACCTTATTTAACATTATATCGAGTCTTGTTTTAATTTTTTGGGATGTCGGGATATGTCAACATGTGCTTTCCAGATTTGTATCCTTTGAGGCTATGTATGAAACTTCAATGAATTATTTAGTTTGAACTCTCATTTTATTTTTTTAATGCTTAGTTTGGATGCTGCTTTGGGGTAGAGCTGGGAATTGGGTTGGGTAAGTCAAAGTGGGTCACATCAAGGTGACTCCATATCTACACTTAGATTAAGTCTAGTTATGACCTAATCTTATTTATTAAATGAGTAAAAAACATAAACTCTAACCTTATTTAGGTTGGGTTGATTCGGGTACGTGGGTAATCTTATTTTTTTATCAATAATTTTGTTTTTTTTACTTAATAATTTATGTGTTATCTTCGCATAGGTTAATTACATAAAGAACTTAAATACATGGCAACATTAAAAATAGATATCAAATGTTTTATGTATTATTTGAGAAAATTAAAATTAGAGAAAAAAACACTGCAACATTATAAGACATGTCCAAAACCATAAAAACCTTACAAAAATTACCTATTAACTATTGAGTAAAATAAAAATATGAAAAAATAAAATTATATTTTTTTTATTCTCTACAACTTGGGTCAATAATCGAGTTAAAGTCAAGGTAAATCTCAATGACCTTTTAAAATAGATAAAATTCTAAAACTCTATCATGACCCTATTTTAAATTGAGTCCGGTAAAAAATGAGTTTAATGGGTCGGGGTAAAATTTTCCAACCATACTTTGGGAAGGCTCACTAGCGGCTCACATACTAGTGCACACACTTAACGCAAAAATATAGTTCGTATGTAAAGAGCATCTATTAATCCATTAATGGTAGGAGTTCCGAGCATGCATCAAACATTAAATCCTACTTCTTTAATATTTTTTTCACAATTAATAAAGAAAATAACCTTTTACATTAAAAATATATAATAAAAATTTATATATGTATTTTGATTGGTTAAAATACATGGGCCTAAGTGAACTTTGTGTGAGGCCTACTTATTCAATCTAATCAAAATACATGTGTGAGTTTTTGTTATGAGATTATCACTATCCTTAAAAAGCCCCTTTCCTGTAGCCATAAAGGGGAGTCAAATAGGGCCTATCTCATGGGCTCTCATCTCGTGAAGCATTCCTAGATTGAAAGATTGAAGCTTGTTTGGGTTTGGGCAATTACTGCATTGCTTCAAAAATTGCTCCCAAGATTAAGAAGGATAAGCAACCATTATAAAAAAAAATAGCATAAGATCTAGAGTTACATTTACTCTATCACTTCATACAATGTAGGGAGAGCTGATATTGAGGGCTGGGCTTAGCCCGGGCCCATAAAAGGTCTGTATGAGGGCGAACCGGGTCTGACCCTTGCCAAACTGCTGCCCAACATGGCCCATGGGCCCTTTATTTTTTAAATATAAAGTAACAAAAATTTATTTAAAATTATAAAAAATTAAATATTAAGTTGGTAAAAATTACATTACTATAGTATGAGTACATCTGAACTAGGTGCACCTATCTATCATATATAATTTAATATTAATATACTGCTATAAGATTGCAAGTATATTCTAACTTAGATACAAAAAATACATTTAAACTTTCTAAGAAATTAAAACTTTATTAGAGTCTTCTTGTAGTTCATTTTCTAAATTTTGAGTTTGTTATTATGACCCAGATTTTTAAAACCCTTTTTTAATAAATGACATGTGATAAATCACAATAATTTTTTTCTTTAAATCAAATCAATCAACTAAATATCAAGGTCATGATAATTGGGGTTCACAAATACGAATATCAAAACATATGATATTGTTACATGTCAAAATTTGATAAATAGCAAGTTAATCCTCTAAGTATAAGTCTGTCATCTATCTGAAAATAAATAATCAAGTAAAGTTAGCTCTCACCCTATTAATTACAATTACTTATAAACTTGGAGAAGTAAGAAACTAGATCTCACTAGTGCAATGTCGTCCTCAATTGCCCATCAATGTTCTAATCTCACTAAGTCCTCATTTAAAGAACCTGCAACCAAACAAGACTAAACAACAACCAATCATCTCCTCCCCTTGGAGGAGCATTTCCAAAAGAATAAAAGTATTAATTAATATTTTTTAGATTTGGCCAACTTCACCCAATGTTAGTTGTCTACGTACTAATTATACAACATCTCCAATGTTTCCAACAAGATCGGATCTAGATATAGTTTTGCTTAAAAACTATAGTATCTTAAGATGCATAGCATCACACGTGCAATACTTAAGTATTTTCAGCTAACCTACATTTTATACAAGTCCTTTAATAGTTCCACTTGTTCTAATTAAACAAGTAATATCAAATAATATTATTAATTATCTCTCAAACCATTGTTCGATAATTAATATCATTGTCTAATCCCAAAGACAGACAGACTCATCAAATGTCAATTTAAGTGACAAATGATACAACCACCATGGACCTTCCTCCAAAGGGAAGTGCGGCCCTAGAATCTACCCAGAAGTACCATAACCCAACATAGCCCGTAAGGACCTGACCGGAGTGGAAGAGCATGACCCACACATTACAACAAAAGAGAGTAATAACAACGCTTTTATGCGTCGCTAATACTACAATAAGCGTTGCTAATACATATTAGTGACGCATAAAGTACATCACCATATGTGTAAAAAACGTGGAGTCGCAATTGCTAATTGGCGACGAATAATAAAAATCGTCGCTAATGTTCGATAATAGCGATACATACATATATATATATATATATGTCACTATTACCTTCATATTAGTGATGCATATATATAGGTCGCTAATAACTAATATTAGTAACGTATAGATATATGTCGCTAATACTTAATAGTAGCGGGAGAAGCCAACCAAGCAGGATGTCAGCTAATACAAATGCATGTACACTAAATGATCCTCAATAAATTGGTGGTGAGCCCAGCTCATGCAGAGCTCCCTCCAACGAGGAGGTGCAACTACATGGTCAAATCAATAGCTCCTCAATAGAGCAAAGACTCAAAAAATCTATTTTGAACCCTATCTTTTTTGTTAACAAGCAAGGATTCCGAATGACTATCTCAAACCCTATCAGTCCCATCAAGACAGGTTAAAACTCAAAACTGCCATCGATCCATTAACTATGGCAAATCATCATGTTAAAGACTTGTTCACTCTATGAACTAGTCCCAAACCCTTCTGAGGGTATTTTAGTTTTTATTTTGATTAGGTGTTCTCGCCCAATCCAAAGCTATCTGACCCCATTGATTAATCTTTAATTAATCTTTAATTAATCTTAAGCTAGTGATAAATTACTATCACAACATGAATAGTAAATATCAAAGTAATGATCAACATAAACAATCAGACCCACACAGGTCCAAGTAGATTGTAATATCAATAATCAAACTCAATAATGATATTAGAAATGTTTGCACTCTCGTGCCCTAACACCCTCCTTGGGTTAGCTGATTAAACTTTTATGGAAATAAATCATAATGCACCTAAGGGCATTGAGGTAATTATCCCACATTGGACATGGTCCTCTATGTTCTCGAGTAAGTCTTTGACCTCTCAAGAGGTTGTAGTATCAAATTGACATGTTACTTCCATTCACGCGAATGCGGTTTGGTCTACTCATATTTTTGTCATTTTATTTAGGGCTTCCCTGAACTCTAAAGGGTCCAAAAATAATCTTAGGGGTACTCCTTGATGTTATGAACCCGAGGTAATTTTCTTACTATTTAATTAGGTTGTAAATTGAATTGACCCCAGTTTAATTAAGAGTTTTACCTTAATCCTAGGGGTAAAATAGATACTCATCCACTTAATAGAATTTTTCCCTAGCTTGTAGCTGATTGTTAAAAGTGGGTATAGATTATATAGGTTATGCCCATATAGTTTATATGGGTCAAGCCCATATGGGTATTGATTTTAAAGTTAATGAGAATTACACATGTGAATTGGTTAAAGAAATGAATAGTCCCACATTGCATAGGAAAAGGTGATAGTGTTGGTATATAAGGCATGAGTTTGGTCTTTCAAGTTAGGCCCTTTAGCCACCCCACTTTTGTGGTGGAGTTACATGTTAGACACATGCACTTAAGTGGGCTAACCCACATGCGCTTGCGGTGCTGCTGTCATCCGTTCGTCTAGGCTCGGTTTGCACGCATGGCCGGCCCAGATTGGGTCGGGTCAACAAGATAATTATTTTTTGGACAATTTATTTGATTTTCTCTTGACCCAAAATGGGTCCAATTTTCTTTCCAGAAAAATGTGTTTGTTAATGAACAGACACGTCCGTTTGAATGGGATGGGTTGTCTTCAACGAAATTTCTTATAAAACACTAAAAAATATTTTTTGCATCATCTTTTATTGGATTTCCTTCTCTATCCTTTCTACGAGAGCATTCCATAATGTGGTTTGCAGCATGCACTGTGTGAATATGCTTCTACAGTCTGTGATTGATTATCTTATCCTAGAAGGCACACACCCAAGTATATCCTAAGCACTAATAGGGAGAGCAAATTCTATCTTAAGGACATATCATTTTTCTATATTTGACCATCTTTTTCCAGTAAGATTCCTTCATCACCACTCTTGCAAAGGTACAAAAATAATATTTTATACATTTATGGTACACATTACACTATCACTTGGATTTCCCCCAATTTTTAAATCAACTCCTAGGCCCCTTATGTCACACCCCGACGCTACCCTACCTGAGCCGAACCCGGTCCAGGGGCCGGTCAAGCGTGCGGGGGTGACGAAGGGAAATTGAGATACTGTTTAGCGAAAGACTTAACCCTAAAAAATGGGCAACCTAATAGAAATATCGAGTATGCACACTGTCACGCCCCGGCAATGCCCGACCCGAGCCGAACCCGGTCCAAGGGCCGGTCAAGCGCGCGGGGGCAACGAAGTGAAGATTGAGAAACGATTCTAGCGGAAGACTTAACCCTAACCATGGGCGATTAACAGAAACATGGAGTACACACAATCCTTTGAGCAAGAGTAAATAAAAGGGAAGGAAAAGGTGTTGCTTATCACCAAGTAAACAACAATCTCAAACCCACAAGCTTAGTTAAGTAAAGCCCATACGGCCCAAAATAAGTCATAAGCATCACAACTGTAAAATATGACATAAATCCAAAACAAGAACCCTACACAAAGGTTCTAACATAAAGCATGAAACAAAAGAAGGTAAGTCACACAACAATCTCCATGATTATATCCAAGCCACCTCCGACCTTTCCTCAAAGAGGCGATCCTGTCCGTCTACGTGTCGCACCACGCAGCCCCAAATCAAAACACGCAAAGAGGGGTGAGTTTAACAAACTCAGCAATGGTTTTAATATCACTAACAACATCGAAAAATGCGATAGCACAATGATATAATCATTCAAAATCAATGAATTACATGGTGCATCATTTTCTGATCACATATACATATCACCTAACACTGCATCATAGTGCAACATCAACCTGCATGGATGTATCTCTAACATACATATTCCACATGCATAACATCAACATCAACCTGCATGGATGTATCTCTAACATACATATTCCCACATGCATTATATCATCACAATCATCCTCCATCAAGGAGTAATCACACATTAATGTCACACAGACGGGAGCATAGACAAGGCCACGAAGGCGTGTCAGGGTCCAAAACTCTACACAAGAATTTAAAGAAAGATCGGGGTTGTCAATCCCTAATACTACTCGCCCTGGACGATCCTGGCCAAGGATGTCCCATTCTCACATAGAGAATCTAGAGCAGGGGTGTTCGCCCAGGGATATCTCCTGCGGAGGGAAGAGCCCAAGTTCTCACACAGAGAACCCTAGAACACGTGGTAGCGGGGTGCACACGGCATACCACACTGGATTCTCAGGGTCCAGATGACACTCGTAATAACATTCTCACAATCTACAAGACAAGTACACAACTCGTCCCCACATCATTCCATTTCACAAGACTCAACCCAGGGAGTGTACTTGTTTCACACAGGAACTCAAATCAAAATATGTCCTTTCGGACCAATCAACTTGCGATTAATCCACGACCGATCAATCTGGCACACAATTCCATCACATTGCATCCAATCGGTCAAATTCGATTAATCACGATGAAGCCTCAATTGGAAATCCATTTTTATGATGCATGCAGCATGGTACATATGTGGGCAAAGCATACATGAATCCTAATCCATGATAAGTGCTCTCATCAGCCCCTAATGCATCATTCATAATCACAATTTCAAGTTTCAACATCATCATTTAACCCCACATGTGTGTGTGTATCTAGTAGAAGCATTTCACATAATGCATGCCAACATGCTTGAAATTAAACTCACTACCACACTACACATGTGAATTTCCATCTAAACATGAATTCCAGCGAAAATCATAGGAGAAGAATCGTTGAAATCATATCTCAATTCAAAACTCAACCACAAAGGCTAAACACATATAACATCACCCATTTCATCATTGAGTCATGGCATTCACCAACATTCACGCACCAACTAACCACAATCTATCATGACAAATCAGTCCAATAATAGATTATAGTTCTACTGAAAATATGCTTAACAATGAGAACCCAACCATTCATAATTTAAAGATGACGATTCCAACATTATGCCACAAAACATAAGTCATTCCACCATCTCTAAGCATATATCTCAACTCCATAAACTTAATAGCATGCATTTCCAGTAGCTTAACATAGCTTAAAACACTCCACATTCATATAAAATTGGCAAGCTAAAGTGGAATCATCAAAATAGACATCATATCCACAACATACAATTTACTGTGTAGCCGATCAATCGCCCTTCAGGCCGTTCGATCGGTTAAACGTGAAAATTTGAAATTTACAGTTCGGCCGTTCGATTGCCTAGCAGGCCGTTCGATCGGCTGAACTGGAAAAGTACTGTTCCGGTAGTGTTGCCGATCGAACGCCCTACAGGGCCGATCGATCGCCAACACGGCAGAACAGTCATCTTCTTCCTTTCGCAAATCCAAACCGAAACACCATAGATAACACTTCAAATCCACATCTAACACCCTAATCATCATCAAAAGTCCTTCTTGACTTCCAGAACATCAAACCATACCATAATAATGCAAAACCCTAAGAAATCGGGATTAAATAATTCTATTTTCTAATCTTACCATTAACACACCAAATCAAGCAAACCATTTCGAAATAAGCCAAAAATGAAGAGTTTTACCATGGATAAACAGAGATTTTGAAGACCCATTACCTCAGCACTTGATTAAGCTCGGATTGAAGAGTCACCCTTCTTGAAATCCTTGAAAACACAATGAGTTTGAATTAAACTCTAGTAGAAATCGATTTACTCAAGTAATCCTTAATTAAATCTTAGATCCAGGGCTTGTTGGTAGTAAAAATCGAATTTTGAATGTTAGGGTTTATAGTAAAACATAAATCAGTAGCTTTTGATGGTCAAAAACGAATTGAATCAAGGGGAAAATAGTAGATTTGGAAGAGATTAAGGAGAAAACCAAGGATTAGTGCTTAATTAGAGCAAGCTTACCTTAATCGGCTTCTAATTCGGGCCTAAGTGGGGATTAGGCTAGCCCTCCTTCCTTAGCCTATTCCCAAAAATGGAAATGGCTCAGGTTTGCCCTTTTGGGGTATGCATAGGTAAGTTTTGGGGTGTAAATTAGAAAAGTAGGCTAAAAGTGGTTATTTTACAAATTTAAGCACAAATTAAGCTTAATAAAATTCGGAAAATTTTTGTGTGACCTTAAGTATATGTCTAGGTTCATTTGACACAAAAATAAAAATTTCGACCGTGGGGCCCACAGGGGTCCCGCCAAAACCCTAATTTTTGGGAAAATATTAAAAATTTCAAAAAATCCCAAAAATTCACATTTGGTTTAAAGCTACTTAAAACTACTAATATTGAAGTTAATTTTGGTTAAAACAATCACAAATACTATTTATTTTATGAAATCACTTAATAAGATCAGAAAACGCGTAAATCTCACGATAACCCATAATTAAAGAAAACCAAAAACTGGTTTAGAGATGAGGGTCCTTACATCCTCCCACTCTTAGGAATTTTGGTCCCCCAAAATTCTCTAGAGGTCAGTGACAAAAAGATGAGGATACTTCTTTCTGATCTCGTCCTCCGTTTCCCACGTGGCTTCCTCGACTCCATGATTCCTCCACAACACCTTCACGAGTGGGATTGCCTTTTGCCAAAGTACCTTCTCCTTACGGTCAAGAATATGAATAGGTACCTCCTCGTAGGAAAGATTCTCCTGGAGCTCCAACGGCTCAAAATCTAAGACATGAGTAGGATCCGACTCATACTTCCGAAGAAGTGAGACGTGGAATACATTATGGATATCGTCCAGTCGGGGTGGAAGTGCAACCCGATAAGCTATGGTGCCAATCCGCTCCAAGATCTCGAATGGACCAATAAAACGAGGTGACACTTCCCCCGTTGTCCAAATCGAACAACACCACGAGTCGGAGAGATCTTAAGGAAAACATGATCACCAACACCAAACTCCAACTCCCGATGTCGCCTATCGGCATAACTCTTCTGACGGCTCTGAGCTGCCTACAACCTCTCCCGGATAAGGCGTATCTTCTCCACTAACTGCTGAATAAGGTCTGGGCCAGTGAGAAGGTGATCTCCAACCTCACTCCAACACAACGGTGATCGGCAAGGACGCCCATAAAGCGCCTCGAAAGGTGCCATCCGGATGCTCGCTTGGTAGCTATTATTATAAGAAAACTCAACCAGCGGCAAATGTTGCCCCCAACTTCCTTTCCACTCAAGGATACAAGCCCGAAGCATGTCCTCAAGCGTCTGGATGGTCCTTTCGGACCATCCGTCCGTCTGAGGATGGTAGGCGGAGCTAAGATGTAGAGATGTGCACAAAGCACCTTGAAAGCTCTGCCAAAACCTCGAAGTAAACCGCGGGTCATGATCGGAGACGATAGATACTGGAATCCCGTGTAACCGCACGATCTCCCTCAAATATAGAGCAGCCAAGACATCCAAAGGAGTAGTCATTCTAATCACGAGGAAATGAGCGGACTTAGTAAGTCGATCAACAATCACCCAAACCGCATCATTACCACTCGACGACCGTGGCAATCCGGAAACGAAATCCATAGTGACGTGCTCCCACTTCCACTCCGAAATTGGAAGTGGTTGTAGTAAACCGCCTGGATGCCGATGCTCTGCCTTAACTTGCTGACACACGAGGCATTTGGACACGTAGACCGCAATGTCCTTCTTCATCCCATTCCACCAAAATGTCCTCTTCACGTCGTGGTTGTTGTTATGTCTGAAACAAGACTATGAAAAAGTCAAATTCAGATTTAATTTACTTGCCAATTGTAGTAGACAAGGTCGATCCACAGGGAAAGCCTTGTGCAACAAAGAAAATAGTTACAAAGAAATAGAGGAAGAAAAATTAAGAAAGAAAGAGTAGAAGAGTATTGAGAGAATAACAAGTTAAGAAATCAAGATGAGAAAACAATAAGGCATTAAGGATCATTGTAACATCTAATGATGTTCTTCATGTATCATGTTATCTCAGTTAGAATCGAATGAAGATTCTATCTAACTGGAAGATATGAACATTAAAATTAAAACTAAAGATAAAAAATGTTTTGGATAGATGAAGGATAAAAATAATTGTCTCTTCAAGTTTTCTATGTATCCAAATCACAAAAGATCAAGAAGGAGAGCCTTCAAGCATCTTATGTATCCAAATCACAAAGATATAAGAAAAAGAATAATATTAAATAAAAATCACTTCAAATAAATAATACTTACTTGAAACCATTGATGAAACATGAATTGAACTCCATTAAAATGTTACAAATCACCTCTAGCCTTAGCTTGAGAGCTTAGAAAGCCATTACAATAAAACTAAAAACAAAATTACAAAATGAAAGAAGAAAATAGGAGAAGAGAGCTCCAAAGAGGAGAGAATTCCCCATCTATCACGTCCACCCCTCTATTTATAGGACAAGAAAGGGTTGCTTCAAAGGAGAAAATCAAATCATATTTTCAGATTTCATACTTATTGATTGCCTGATTCGACCCCTATATCTTTAGAATTTGGAATTTCTTCCTGAAATAACACTTGTAGCCACAGAAGTCTTCTTTCCATTGCCACTAGAATCATATCAATCCGAATTATATATAAAAAGATATGATCAAAATACTAAGGTTATGTCAATCTATCCGAATCAACTTCTTTCATAATTTAGTTCTATTCATACAAATCTTAAATCAAATGGGTCCACATGGTTGTGTTTGACCATTCCATGCATGTTAGACCATTATGAGCCCATTCTTGACTTTTAAATAGCTTTGGGTAGTTGGGCTTAACTTCCTCTTCCAGTTGTATCTTGTTGAAGCCTGTTTAGACATGTAAACTCAATTAAGGTCCAACTAACTTATTCAAAACATAAATAGCCCAAATCAGCAATGAATTAACACAAAATAGGATTGCAAATAGAAATTTGAAAACATTTTATTAAACATTATTTCAGTGCATCAGTGGTACATCTTCGTTCCTCCAGGATGGATAGAGAACTTAGAATGGTGTGCCTCCGATAGGATACACTCTCTCAGCTCAACGGTGTTCGGCACACACCAACGACCCTTATACATCAAACTCCCATCGGACTTTTCCTCAAAGCCCAACACTGCCTTCTCCCTTAGCTTAGTCTTAAGAGCTAGGATCTCTTCATCACTTTTCTGAGCTTCGACCACGTCGTCCACCACACTAGAGCTAATAGAGAGATTAGCAAACCAGCTCTGTGTGTCCCCTAAAGTCAACTCTGGCCTTAGCTCAATGGCATCCTCATAAAGAAGCCACTCACGAACTCGCATGCAAGCAACCGTAGTGGCTGATTTCCGACTCAAAGCATCCGCCACCACGTTCGCTTTGCCTGGATGATACGATATTGTGAAGTCATAATCCTTCAAGAATTCAAGCCACCTTCTTTGCCTCAAATTAAGATCTCGCTGAGTGAATAAGTACTTCAAGCTCTTGTGATCAGTGAATACCTCAAACTTCTCACCATAGAGATAGTGCTGCCAAATCTTCAATGCAAAAACTAAGGCCGCTAACTCCAAGTCATGAGTGGGGTAATTCCGCTCGTGCACTCTAAGCTGTCGAGATGCATAAGCCACCACTCTCCCATGCTGCACGAGTACACAACCCAAGCCGCAAAGAGAAGCATCACTATAGACCACGAATCCGCCACTCCCGGAAGGCAAAGTTAAAACTGGAGCTGAAGTTAGCCTCTTCTTCAACTCTTGGAAACTCTCTTCACAAGCTGAGTTCCACTCGAACTTCTCATTCCGCCTTGTCAACTTAGTCATAGGGCTCGCAAGGCTAGAAAAACCCTCGATGAAATGGCGATAGTACCCGGCAAGTCCTAGGAAGCTACGGACCTCCGATGCACTCTTCAGTTGCTCCCAATTCAACACGGCTTCAACTTTCGAGGGATCAACCGCCACACCATCTCTCGATATAACATGACCAAGGAAATGCACTTTTTTGAACCAAAATTCACACTTGTCAAACTTCGCAAAGAGCTGATGCTCTCGTAAAGTTCGCAAGACAATCCTCAAATGTGCTTCATGCTCTTCCTCATTGGCCGAACCCTACACAAAGGTTCTAAACATAAAACATAAACCAAGGAAAAACAAGTCACATAAGAGTCTCCACGATCACATCCAAGTCGTCTCCGATCTTTCCTCAAAGAGGAGATCATGTCCATCTACGTATTGCGCCAAGCAGCCCCAATGCAAAACACAATAAAGAGGGGTGAGTTTAAATAAACTTAGCAATGGTTTTCTAATATACTATCATCATCGGCAACATGACTGCATAACCATATAATCATTCAAATTAAAGATTGACAAGATGTAACATTTTCTGATCACACATATACATCACCTAAACCTGCATCATAGTGTATAATCCATATAGTGTCATTCACATCATATCAACCTACATGAAATGTATCTCTAACATACATATCCAATCATGCCTCAACATCATATCAACCTACATGAAATATATCTCTCACATACATATCAAATCATGCCTCAACATCATATCAACCTGCATGAAATGTATCTCTATCATACATATCAAATCATGCCTCAATATCATATTAACCTGCATGAAATGTATCTCTAACATACATATCTAATCATGCATCACATCATATCAACCTGCATGAAATGTATCTCTAACATACATATCCAATCATGCATCACATCATATCAACCTCCATCAAGGAGTAATCACAATTTAGCGTCACACAGAGGGGAACACAGACAAGGCCACGAAGGCGTGTCATTGTTCAAAATTCTACACAAGAATTTAAGAAGTTTGGGGTTGTCAATCCCTAAAGCTGCTCGCCCTGGACAATCACGGCCAAGGATGTCCCATTCTCACATAGAGAATCTAGAGCAGGGGTGTTTGCTTAAGGACATCTCCTGTAGAGGGGAGAGCCCAAGTTCCCACACAGGGAATTGATCAATTATAATTAAACCCTTTGCAAGTGTACAAGGTAATTGTACTAGGATAAGTATTTAAGGGTTGTTGAACCTCAGGGACGGATGGATTATCACTAAATCTAAAGAAGAATTTGTTGAGTAAAAAGTAGAAAGAACTTAAATTTAAATTAAGCAAAATAAAGGAATCAATTAGTTTAAAAGTAAGAGATTAATATAATGGAATTTACTTAGGAAATCGAATCCACTATAGAACCATAACAATTCTTTAACTTTTAATCTAAATCTAGTGTGAATATGAACAAGTATTCTCAGCTACAAGCTAGAATTACTTTAGAAAGAATCATTAATTAAATTCCATGGCATGAACTATCTTCGACAATAGCACAGATCATCTACACTAAACTAGCTATAGGCATGACCCGTCTAATCTTAGTATAACTCATCCAAGTCATTAATTATCTGAACATTAAAACTATTGTATGACCATCTCATCTAAATCACAGAAATTAGAATCAATGCAAATATCAAAATTACATCAATCTATCATCTACAAGACAATAAATCAACATAGACTTGAATAAACATTAAAAGCTCTTCCATTAAAAAGGAAATCCATATCATACAATTATCATCATTCACAACTGAGATCTAAATTAAAAAGAAAAGAAACTGAAACTTATCTATAGCTTCATCAACTCCTAAGTAAAAGAAAAGTTTAGCCTTCCATTGTAGAAGAAAGCACTTGAATCTCCATTAAAAGCTTTGACTTCTCTTCTATCTTCTTCTTCCTTTTTCTCTTCAGAAAATTCCCTGGAATCCTTCAATTTTGAGCCAAATATGTCTTTTTATAAGCATAAGTTCCGTAGGAAGAAGTCCAATATGAAAAGGATTGAAATTTGAGTCAAACAAGGAAACTGCGCGTTATGCCGTTCGAACGCCCTGCATGCCCGTTCGAACGCTTGAACTGAGTTTGACTTCAAAATCATGTTATCCCGTTCTAACGCCCTGGAGCCCGTTCGAACGGCTACAGTGTATCTGCAATCTGGACAGTCCATATTCTGTTCATTAAGCTTTTCTTCATGTTCATATTAATTTCCAACTTGTTTATAACTCCGAAAAGTTATCCAAATCACTTTAAAGCATGTCAAGACTATTTTGAACTATTTAAAACATTGTCCAAGTATCTCGATAAGCACACTTTACCTACAAAACATAAAATATCATATTTTAGACATGTAGAATATAATTAAAATTCCAACTTGATTTAAATACATATCTAAACTACTAATAACTACAAAATTAATTAATAATTAAACTAAAGTACTAATATTTATCTTAATCTAAATAAACTATAACTAACTCAAAATTAACCTAATCTATACTAGCAAATAAGGTAAAAAGGCATATAAAATAGATATATATTTCATACTTATCAGGAACCCTAGAACACGTGGTAGCGGGTGTACACGGCATACCACACTGGATTCTCAGGGTCCAGATGACACTCATAATAATAATATCAAATCCGCAAGACAAGTACACAACTCGTCCCCACATAATTCCATTTCTCTAGACTCAACCCGGGGAGTGCACTCGTTCCACACAGGAACTCAAATCAAAACATGTCTTTTCGGACCAATCAAGTTTCGATTAAGCCACGACCAATCAATCCAGCACGCAATTTCACCACATTGCATCCAATTGATCAAATTCGATTAACCTCGATAAAGCCTCAATTGGAAATCCATTTTCATGATGCATGTAACATGGTACATACTTGGGCAAGACATACATGAATCCTATTTCATGATAAGTGCTCTCATCAGCCCCTAATGCATCATTCATAATTATAATATCAAGCTTCAACATCATCATTTAAATCACTACACTCAATGCATATCAACATGCTTGAAATTAACTCACTACCACACTACACATGTGAATTAACATCTAATCATGAATTCCAATGGAAATAATAAGAGAAGAATCATTGAAAGCATAACTCAATTCAAAGCTCAACCACAAGCTAAACACAGAAATCATTCACTTCATCTTTACGCCATGACATTTACTAACATTCATATATCAATTAACCACATCCTAACATGACATATCAGTCTATTAGTAGGCTGTAGCTTTACTCAAAATATACTTAACCATAGAGAATCAATCATTCATAACTTCAAGATGGCAATACCAACATCATACCTCCAACTATAAGTCATTCCACATAACTCTAACTATATACCTCAACTTCATACCTCAATGGTATGCCTTTCCAGTAGCTTACTATAGCTCAAAACACTCCACATTCATATGAAATTGACATATTAAAGTAGATTCACTAAAATAAACATCATGCAAATAATACAAAATCTGTTGTGTAGCCGTTCAAACGCCTAGGAGGGCCATTCAATTGGCTAAACTAGAAATCTGTCGATCCGATAGTGTTGCCGTTCGAACGCCCAGGAGGGTCATTCAAATGCCAACAAGGCAAAATTGACCTTCTTCTCCATTTCGAATTTTCAAACCGAAACTCCATTAATAAACCTTAAAATCTCCATCTAGCAACCTAAATGCCAATAAAATTCTACCATAACTTCCAGAAAGCTAATCTACATTATAACAAGATGAAACCCTATGAAATCAGGATTAAAAATTACCATTTACTAATCATGCCATTAAAGCACTAAATCAAGTAAATCCATTGAAAAAAAACCACGAAATCAAGAGTTTTACTATAGGAAGACTGAAATTTCGAAAGTCCATTACCTTATCCCTTGATTAGGCTTGGATTTGATGGTCATCCTTCTTGAAAACCTTACAAAGACATAGAGTTTGAATTAAACTCCATTAAAACCGATTTAACATAAAAAAACCCTAATTAAAAACTTAGATCTAGGGCTTGTTGATCATAAAAATCAGATTTTTAGAGCTAGGGTTTGAAATAAAGGTGTAAATCAGTAGTTTTGATGTTCAAAAATGAATCAAAACAAAGGAGAAATGGTAGATTTAGAAGGGATTAAGAGGAAAGTTAGGATTTGGTGCTTAATTAGAAGGGACTTACCTTAAGCACCTTCTAAATTGGGCCTAATTGGAGATTAGGCCTGACCTCTCCTTCTCAGCCTATTCCCAAAATGGAAATGGCTCAGGTCTGGCCTTTTATAGTAAGTTTTGGGGTGTGTATGGGTAAATTGTCGGGTATGAATAGAAAATAGGCTAAAAATGGGTAATTTAGTTATTTGAGCACTAATAAAACCTGGAAAAATTATAAATTTTTTTGTAAAGTCTTGTATTGATGTCTGGGTTCATTTGGTCCAAAAACTAAAATTTTGACTGTGGGGCCCACAAGGGGTCCCGCCAAACCTAATTTTTGGAAAAATAGTAAAAATTAAAAAATCCCAAAAATTCATATTTGATTCAAAATCACTTAAAACCACTAAGTGTAAAGTTAATTTTGATTAAAACCATCATAAACACCATTTATTTACAAAACCACCGAATTAATAAGAAAATTAGTTAACCAAGCAATAACCGATAATTAAAAAGAAACAAAAACCGGTTTAGAGATGAGAGTCCTTACGCCTCAACCAAAGCCCCTAAGTCGGGTATGTAATCACTACTTAGCTAAAAGGATAAAATAGTCATTTCATAGACAGTGAGATATTTTCCTAGCCTAAAACTTGGTCTAGTTAACCGTCATATTCCTGGGAATAATATGTAATTTTTTAAAAATTTTCCCACGTCTAAACCTACTGAACCAACCCGGTTCAATTGGTGTTTTTTTACAAACCTGGGCCGGTCTAGACTTAGGATTTGACCCAACAAACCTCGGCTGGCCTTGACCTGGGATTTGACCCAATGACCCATTTTGTGGGTCATCTCTCTCGCGGCCTGCTAGAGGTCCCCTAGCCTTTGGCGGCGGCGCCCATATCATGGTGGTGGGGGGGAGCATGGTGGAACCAACGACATCAGCCTCGCAGCCTTCCAGTGGCCAACCTCCCCCCTTTCATTTTTTTTGCAATTTGCCTAAGGCACCACGACGACAGGTTGCAACGGTCGGGCGATTGGCCGACTTGACCAGATAGTCATTGTTTGGCGATTTTAGGAACCCCAATCCCACCTTTAGCTAAGGGTTGCACCGCACCACTGTAATTTTTTTTTTTTCAAATCTATTTAACGTGTGAAGCCATTGCAGATCCTCCCCTACGAAGGCTTTGGTTACTGGGCAACCGACAGATTTAAAAAAAATCACTGTAGAATTCATTGTTCCTCGTAATTATGGGAACAATGACTGCAAAGATCACTGTTCATCATAATTACAAGATCTGTGATGGAAGAAATTAGTATTCATCATAATTATGAGAACAGTTATTGCAGAAATCACTGTTCAACATAATTACATGAACAATGATTGCAAAATCATTTTTCATGTAAATTACAAAAATAGTGGACTGCAGAATTCACTATTAATTTAATTTACATTAAAATTTACTGAACAAAATCCCCACTAATCTTGACTTGAAGACTAAGACAATTATCCTACCTTAATTACCGGTTTGCCAATAATCCACCACCACTAGAGCCTCACGTCCACCACCTTCTCCCTCCCTTAAGGGCGAATGAGCTCCCCTAAAATAAGCCCTAGGTAGCATTTCTATAATTATGGGGATTAGGGTAACAGTTAGTTCAACTAGGCTACTTGGATCCCTTTTTATTAATTTTCGTCACTTTAAATAACCAGGCCCGGAGAATGACTTCAATGGCACAGATATACGTCTTAATCGAGTAAACAAGCCTTATACGGTATATCCAACTTCGAAAAATTGTATCTCACTCATTTGAATTCTGACTCACATGTTCTTGGTGGCGTTTCGATGCTCTTTCTATCTACTTTCTAATCACATAGGTTCAGCTTCAAATTGTATCTATTTAGGAAGTTATTATACTAAGAAGGTCAATGGGTCAAATACTCTATTTTCTACTTGTTTAATTTTCAAAACTTAGGAAAATCTAGGATATTACACTTGTTCTCTCTCTCTCTCTCTTCTGCATCTAGCCAATCCTTTATGTAGATGAAATACTCCACCATCGTTGGATCTAAGAGACTTCTCCTTTCATCAAATACCTTGCTTCCAACACTAAATTATAGATATTGAAGGAGATAGTAAATTATGAGCTAAGGTGACAAGCACATGATAATTTTTTTCATGTGTTCGACACCAAATCAAAACATCAAAGTTACTTGTTTCTTCTTGGGTTAAAATTAGCATAAAAGTATTTTATAAATACATAAATAATTCATTATTAGATGTAGTACTAATATATTTTTCTTTAGTTCCACTACGTAATAATGAGAATGGTCATTTTTATTTATAGAAAGAGTTCGAGCAATATACCTTCTACTACTGTACATAAATTCATATGCATCATATAAAGTGTATAAAATATTTTTAACTTCTCTTCAAGATATGTATTAGATTCTAAACTCGTATTAATATATATATACCATCTACTAATATTTGTACAACACTTGACATAATCCTAGGGTCTATAATTGCACCTAAACAAAAAATCATAAGAAATTCTTTCTAATAATTTTAATAATTTATTTCCAATAGCATCATAATCATATTAAGACATCGTTTGGATGACGCTTTGCAATTGCTTTTTGTCCTCTTTTTATTGCTTTGCATAGAATTGAGCATCTTATCCACACCCCATAATATTATAATTTTTGTTAATTCATAACAAGATTCTAACATTAATAAGTACTATTGCCCCTATATTGTTTACATAAATCTCAAACTTTTTAAGATCCAGATGGAGAAAAACTAATATATGCTAAAACACTTCTAATATTTACTACATGATTTTTAACAACATTTAAACTGTCCTGAACAAATAAATTAATAGCATGACAACCACGTCTTACATGAAAATGTTTTCCATCTAACATTGGGCACAATTGTGATTTAAGAAAATCAATAATATTTTTATAATTTGAAGTATTATCTAAGGTAATAGAAAGAAATTTATTATTAATATGATAGTCATGTAAAGCCGCCATGATAGACCAACTAATTACAACTCCCGTATGAGAAGATTCTAATAAATTAAAAGGTAATAATTTTTTTTTAACCCAAACATGATCAATGTAATGTGTTGTACAAATATATCCTAAATTTTGGTTACCAATCCATATATTTGAAGTAATAGAAAACTTACCTAGAATCGTAAAAAGAGTTTAGATAAGATTACCTTTGTATTCGTTGAAGAGTTTAATACAATTTGACTTAGCTATATTACGTGAAATCTTGTGGAAGCATTGGTTGAGGGCTTTCTTCACATACCATTCAAACTTTATTGTCTGCAAAAAGAGAATTGTTGTTCGACTTGTACAATGTATTTGGCTAGCTCACTCTGATTTGTACTTTTGGTCTATGTTAAAGTGCTCAAACTAGTTGATGAGATATCATGACTAGCTAACTATGATTGCCTTGGATCTAATTTTTTGGCCTTTGCAAGGCACTTGTCAATGTGTCTAGAAAGATGACACATGCTGATTGTGAAAATATTGAGATGTCTTTTGAAATGGTTGCAAACTGCTCATTGTAGCATATGCCTACGTTTTTTTGGGTGGACACTTCTTTCTTTGTCAAGTAGTTCCACATATAAGAAACTTTGCTCTTCTTTGGTGCACTTGGTAGATTTGCCCGTCACCCAATACTATGACCACTGGTTGTTGCTACTTTCGGTTCCATTTGTTGCTTTTCATTTGCCGAGAATGAGATGTTGAACTCGTAATTGGATTCCCTTGTTCGATGGGCATTTGACTTTCTATAGTGTTAGAGTTTGACTCATTCATGGAATGAGATTGAGAGTAGTAATCCATTTATCCAAAAAAAAGAAAGGTTAAGATATAATTAGAAAGAAAGTGTGAAAAAATGAAGAATAAAATAAAATAAAAATATTACAAACAAATAACTCAATTTTGTGTAGAGAATTGCCCCTTGATTCTTGAAGACTCGAGTTTATAAAATCGGATTCATATGAGACTTGATAGATCTTGAAGCCTTGAAGAAGAAAAATTTGAAGAGAGAGCTTGAACTTGAAGGAATTGGATCGAGAGATTGCTTGAGCCATGAGTGAGCCTCTGATTACTTGAGTAATTTAACTTGAAATATTGAGTAAGAGTGATGAGCAAAAATTACCCCCCCTCCTTTTAATTTATATGGTAGCATTCTGCCCTTGTTAAATGACAAAAAAAACCCCATCTCTCAAAAATGGTTCTATTGGGGGGGGGGGGGGGGGGGTAATTTAGGTCATTTTCTCTGTAGGCCAATCGATCGCCCCCCACCCACCCTACTGTGCCAAAAAATTACTTATGGCACTATAGGCCGATTGATCGAACTAGATGGAAGATGGATCAGCCATCTAACGGCTCTAAAAAGAGTCATTGGTGTTTGTGGTGTGGACCTTATTGGGGCTCGGGCCTCCACCGGGCTAGGCTGGTTTGATTGAGGGCTTGACACGGATAGACCATCAAATAGTGTTGGGCTTAAGCTTGTGGTATGATACTCACCCCATTCTTGTTCCTTGCATACCATTTAAAATAGGCTAGTGTCTTAGAAAATCTGTCCCTTGGGTTTGTTCACTAATCATTCATTTACTAATCACCAAGGAAGGGATACTAGGCTCAGTGTTTTAAAACCTGACCCAAAACTCTAAACCCTCTTTGGAGATCGTTCCCCTCCTCTGAGCATCGGTGGCAGATCATTTGAGTGGTGATGGCTTCGACTCCTCCCCAGTGACCCCAACAATGACCTCCCCCACAGCCCTGCCACAACCACCCATGGACTTGACGCTAACCCCCATCCACAACCATCCCCTCTCTTATCCCGTCATTAATTCATTCTTTCCCACTTTCCCTCACCCCTTATCTTCCCTTCCCCGGAGGCTCAGCCCCATTGCCAACCCTGACCCCTATCCCTAATCACCCGGCTTTCACTCCCTCTCTTCCCCGATGGCCCAGCCCTTAGCCTGAGCCCCAAGATCCCGACTTTCCCTCCATCTCCTCCCCTACGGCATGCACTAGCCACAACCCCTAAAGATCTTGGCTTTCCTACCCTCTCCTCCTCAGCGGCCCTGCACAGACCCCGACCTAGTAGCTATGATCCCAAATTCCCCTCTTCCACCTTTCCTCCCGACCATCACTTCTCCTAACCGACAACCCCAATCCCAGCCCCAACCAAGCCATCCCCTCTTCCGCTTCCATTCTCTCTCTCTCTCTCTCTTTCACATAAACCTGAATTGGCTTGGTCATTTGGGTCACCGGTTCAACCAGCCAGTTAGGTTGATCCGCCTAGGTCAATCTCGCACAACAACCTGAATGACTCAGCCCAAATTATTGACGGGCCTGATTGAACTTGGTTGAATAGGCCGGACCGATCCTAGTTTTAAAACACTGGCAGGGTCTAATAAATAGGCTAGCCCCAAGGGGGCCCACAAACCTAATCCCTAGTAACAACCTTCATATTAAAGAATAAAACATCTACCTTAAATGGCAATCTATCGTGTGATCAATTGGCCAGCATGTGAACCAAGCCAAAGATGGCGATTGAGCTCTCAACGAACAGAGTATATATTTACTGTACTCTGGTTCTCACCGAATAGAGTATAAATCTATTGATCTCTAGTTCTGGGCGAACATAGTATAAATCTACTGTTCTCTGCTTGTACTGCGGAATAATGGATCTATACACTCCAACAAGAAAAGCAAAGAACACAAGGGAATTAACGTAATTCGGCCTTGCTGCCTGCATCCATAGGATTACACAATTCCACTAGATAGAGAAATAGTTACAAGAGAATTACAAAGCTCTCTCAGCAACACTCCTCACACAATACACAAGAAGAAAAACTCCAACTTTCTTCTCCCAGAAATTCCTATTTTCTTTCTCTCTGTGTTGTTCTACGTCGAGCTCTTTGTTCTGGCTTAATGACGACTCTCTTCTCTGGTCTGGAATCCTTCTCTAATTCCCCCCATGTCGGCCTCCTTTATGATTCCTATTTATAACTTAAGTTTTATCATTACAAAGACCAAACTACCCTTATTGAGAATCTTGTAATTGGGTTTCACCGTCAACAATCTCCCACTTGAAACCTAACTGCTCAAAAAACTTCAACAACAATTCTCCCACTCAAATTGATCCCTATCGAATCAATTTTTATATAGAGCAAATTGCAAGAAAGAAAATTGCTCCACTCATATCTAATGTAACTGTGTGATCACTACCATTCTTCTATTATAGAAGACCGATGGTGATTGAGCAAAAACTCAATTTCTCCATTGTCACCACCTTAGTAAGCATGTCTGCTGGATTTTCCTTTGTATGTATCTTCTCCAAGATAATCTTCTTTTCTTCAACAAGTTCTCTCACAAAACGATATTTGATTTCAATATGTTTCATTCTAGAATGAAACACATTGTTCTTTTCTACATCAATTGCACTCTTGTTATCACAATAAAGTACTCATCTCTTTTGAGATTTTGCCAACCCATTCAAGAATGCTTTTAACCACATCATCTTCTTGCAAGCTTTAGTGGCTGCAATGTGCTCTGCTTCAGCAGATGAGTTTGTCACTACCAAGCAACTGCACCACTGCTCAATGTGAATACAAAACATGTCACACCCCGGCACTACCCAACCCTAGCCGAACCCAGTCCAAGGGCTGGTCTAGCACACGAGGGGGACGGTATTGGAAACGGTCAAAGAAAAAGCGGAAGACTTATGCCCTTACCACGGGTAGTCTAATTAATGGAGTTACGCACTACTTTCAGCAAGAGTAAATAGGTAGAACCAAAAGAGTTACTTAAACTCTAAATTAAACCACAAATCTCAAACCCACATATTAATAATCTATAGCCAACATACTTGGCTCAAAATAAGGTCTCAAACAAAACTAAAGATATAATATATCAAAAGTCTAAAACAAGAACTACTCCACAAGGGTTCTAACATCATAACAAAATAATCAGCGAGATATGCAAAATCTAGTGGCCTCCACTCCTACTCTCAAGCTCTCCCTGACCTTTCCTCATAAAGAGAATCCTGTCCGACTGCATGTCACACCATGCAGCCCCAAAATAAAACAAGGAAAGTGGGGTGAGTATAAAAACTCAATAATGGTTTGAATACAACTATAATAATAAGAAAATATGACGACATGACAATGTAGCAATTTAGATCCAAAATTAACATGGTATACCACTTTCTGATCATTTACTACCTAAAACCCCTATTTAACCGTAAACATAAGAACTATCTTGCATAAGACATACTTATCAAGTCAAGTCATAAATATTTAAGTTATAACTTAACATGCATCCCACATAGATATTTGATCATATCTACTCAAATCAAACATGATAATCCCATAAATCACATAAGAAGTGTCTTTCACACCCTTTTCTGATCATTCAACCATATCACCTAAACCCGCATAATAGTGTCACATTCACACACTTTCTGATCATGTATTCATATCACATAAACCTGCAAAATAGTGTCTCATTCACACACTTTCTGATCATGCAGTCATATCACATAAACCTGCATGAAATGTATCTCTAACACACATTCAGATCATGCAATCAACATCGTATAAACCAGCATGAGATGTATCTCTAACATACATTTTAGATCATGCATTAACATCCTCATTCATCATGCATCTATAAGTGTCTCACACACACTAGTCTAACATGTAAGTCCACACACACAGAGAATAAACTTTTTCTTTAAGGCCGAGGCCTTCAAGCAAACTCATACCAAATAGACATGCTCCTCAAGGCCAATGCCTTTGAGCAACCCCTGCTCCTCAAGGCCAAAGCTTTCAAGCAACATTTGCTCCTCAAGGCCAAAGCCTTCGAGCAACCCTTGCTCCTCAATGTCAAGCCTTTGAGCAACCCCTGCTCCTCAAGGTCAAAGCCTTCGAGCAACTCCTGCCCATCAAGCCTAAACTCTTGGGCAACCCTGCTTGTCAAGACCGAAGTCCTAACCAACAATACCTAGTAAGCCGATGTACTCGGATAAACTATCTGGATTCTGAGGGTTTAGATAATCTCAACAACTAATTTCATCCGCAAGACAAGTACACAACTGTTCCACATAACTCAATTTGACTCAACTCAACCCGGGGAGTATACATGTTCCACACAGGACTTAAATCGAAAATATGTCCTTACGGACCAACCAAGTTTCAATTAATTCACCAAGCAATTAATTCGGCACGCAATCTCAACCATTGCATAGAATAGATTAACTCAGGTTTAACATCGGTAAAACTTATTAATGAAGTTCGATACATGATGCATGATATCATGATACATCCGTGAGCAAAAGTCTATGTAGGTTCCAACACATGGAACATGCTCCCAATCAGTCTTCACATGCCTCATAATCAAAGCATAATTAACTACAATTTCATAGTAGATTTCCCATTCGTGTATGTATTCATGCATAATCTAAGCACATGACCAATGCTTGACATAAACTCATAAGACCAAATATGCTTGCTTAAATACATTCAAAGCAATGATTCAAACTGAAATCAAAGCGAAATCCACCATAAAGCTAAAATCCATCCATGTGAAATCGAACATTCATACAAACATGATTTTTCCACACATTAAGCTACAACATGATCACATTCATTACCTATAAACCATCCTCTTTATAAGAGAACACATCTCACCATTTTTCATATAATATCCATGCTAGAAACATATTCTAATCATAAGAATTCCAACATTCAAAAGTTCAAGGTACTTCAATATCAACATGTATAATTATCAACATAATATAATGCCACATGACCACACTTAAAAATATTTCATAAACTTCCACCATCAATTCTACACCTTCAGTAGCCTAATTTCATCATAACACACCTCCCATAACCATTAGAATCATTAGATGGAGTAAGACATTGAAATGAGCATAAATTTCAAAAATAGCAAAACTACTGTGTAGCCGTTCGATCGCCCTGCAAGGCCGTTTGATCGGCTAAACTAAAAATATGACCAAAATGTAGTGTTGCCGATAGATCAGCCCGGTAGGCCATTCGATCGCCAACAAAGCAGTTTTGACCTTCTTCATTTTGAAAATCAAAATCGAGACATCATAAAAATACCTTAAAACTTCCATCCATGGCCTCAAACACTATAAAAAACTCATCAAACCTTCTAGAACACAAATCTCAACTATTTTAAAACAAAACCCTAAGAAATCGAAGTAAAAGATTAACATTTATTAAACCCACCATTAGAGGTCAAACCAAACAAATCTCATTCAAATAAAATCATGAAAAATGAGATTTTTACCACCCAAAGCTGAAATTGAAGAACCCATTATCTTTCCTTGTTGATTTGGGTCGGAATGAACCTTCAATCTCCTCCAACACCTTGCAAAAATACGATTTTAAGTTAACATACAACTAATCTTGATTTAGCTTTGAAAAATCAAAAGTAGACATTAGATCTAGGGTTTTAGAAGCCCAAAAATGAGATTTTTAAGATTAAGGCTTAGAGAAGATAGGTAAAATAGTAGTTTTATCCTTTCAAAATAGATTAAAACAATGATTGAAGTTAAGATTAAGAATAGATTAAAAGAAAACCAAGGATTTATGCTTGATTAAAGAAGAACATACCTTAATCCCTTTCTAATTTGGGCCTAATTGGGGAATTAGGCCTTAATTGTCCTCTCCCAGCCGATTCCCAATTGGGGAATGACTCAACCCTTTCTATTTATAGTAAGGCTTGGGTATACCAAATGAACTAGTAGGGCATAAATAGAAATTCTAGCTAAAAATAGATATTTTGATGATTTGAGCACTAATTAAATTCGAAAAAATTCTAATTTTTTATATAAGTTTGTTTTAATGTATGAGTTAATTTGGTCCAAAAACCTCAATTTTGTTGGTGGGGCCCACAGGGGTCCTGTCAAACCCTAATTTTTGAAAAATTAGTAAAAAATCTAAAAAATTCATATTTGACCCAAAACCACTTAAAACTCATAAATATGAAGTTAATTTTTATTAAAACCTTTAGAAAATACTAAAATTTAGAAAATCATCCTAAACCGATTAGAATTAATATTAAACCATAGAAAAGTATTTAAACAAAATGAATTCAAACTGGTTTATGATTAAGGATCTTACAAAACATGTGGTACTTCTCAAGTTATCTAGATTACCTCCATAATCTAAATTAACAAAACCAGCCAAATTAATCTTAGAATTCTCACAAAAGTGCCAAGACATACCTGTAGAACCATTCAGATATCTAAGAATCCATTTCACTACATTCCAGTGCTTTTCACCTGTTTTTGTCATAAACCTTGCAACCTGACTCATAGCATGATAAATATCTGGTCTAGTGCATGTGGCTGCATACATCAATGAACCTACAACAAATGCATAAGGAACCTTGTTCATGTGTGTTATTTCCTCCACAGTGCTAGGAGACTATTTATTGGAAAGCCTGAAGTGAGTTGCCAAGGGAGTACTAACTGGTTTGGTACCCAACATGTTGAACTTCATCAAGACCTTTTCAACATATTCGTCTTGTGATAATTTTAGCACTTTCTGCTCTCTCTCTTGTAATTCGTATACCAAGGATTTGCTTAGCTGGTCCAAGATCCTTCATTGCGAAATTAGAAGACAACTATCTCTTGATCATCTCAATCTCACCATAATCTGCTCTTGCAATCAACATATCATCTACATATAACAATAAAAGCAAGTAAAAAGTTCTCAACCTTTTGTAATAGCAGTAATGAAGAGTAGCAACGATAAAATCCAATGAATAGCATAAACTTATCAAATTTTCTAGACCACTGTCTTGGAGCTTGCTTGAGGTCATACAAGCTCTTAGACAACCTGTACACCAAATTCTCCTTTCCTCTTACTACATAACCTTGGGATTGATGCATATAGATCTCATCTTTCAAGTCACCGTGTAGGAAGGTTGTTTTAACATCCAATTGCTCTAAGTGAAGATCCTCAACTGGAACAATGAACAACACCATTCTGATGGTAGCAATTCTGACAACAGGACCAAATATCTCTGTATAATCTACTCCATACTTCTACTGAAAGCCTTTGACAACTAGTCTAGCTTTGTACCTCTTGTTTCTATCAGCTTCATGTTTTAGCATGTAAACCCACTTGTTATTTAATGCCTTTTTACCTGGAGGTAATTTGATTAGATATTAGTGAATCCATCTCATCCTCCATAGCACGCTCCCACTGAACAAAAGTGTCTTATCCTACTAACTTCCTCAAAGTTTTTTGGTTTACTATTATGAGTCAAAAACAAGTAATTCAAACTAGGATCAAATATGGAATGTATACTAGATGTGCTCTAAGGGTCAGAGGGATCAAATATCATCTTCTTCTTAGGGTCCATTTGTTTGGTCTAAATATGAAAAGCCAACTGAAAATTTTGAAAAGCCCACAATCTAAATTTCACACTGAATTCGAATCTAAATCAGATCTGGATCTAAATATGAATTTGTTCAATTTTTAAAAATTTCAAAATAAATAAATTTTTAATTTGTATAAAAAAATTATTGTAGTAAAGATCATATGTATAGAGTGTTCATAGTTGGCAATCAGACCAAATAAAAAAAAATTTATTTTTTATTTTATTAAATATTTAGTTACTATTTAAATAATCTACACTATCCAACTCAAACTTTGCTAGGGAACTATATGGCAAAGGGTCCAAAAGAAAAATTACTAAACTCTATTAAAAAAATACATAAATACAAAATCATGTTTAATTACAAAACTACCAACCACAATAAGTCTCATACAATTTTGATACATTAAAAACACATACAAACCACCTACAAATACTCTAGTTGTCTAGACTCCATGTCTCTGCTCACTATCTGTGCCCTTGAAATTATAAAATATTAATATATATATATATATATATATATATATATATATATATATATATATATATATATATATAGACATATACACACACAAAGAGTACTACTACATAAAATTTAAAATACCTACTTCTTACCATAAGAACATCGGCCAACTCCTCAGGCAATTGATTCATAAAGTTCTCATGTTCCACATCTCCTATCTCATGTGGTGCCTCATCAATATCTTCTTTAAAAGATGCTTCAAGATCCATATTGTTGTCCTCATATGTGTCAAACATATTATCACTCACAACACCTTGAATAGTAAGCCTTCTAAGATAATTGTGGATGGCTACACATGAAATGACAATGTCTCTCTGGATATTAAAGGAGAAAGGCGCCATCATATGCAAGATGGGATATCATTTCTTCAACACTGCAAAAGACCGCTCCATCACATTTCTCAACTTTGCATGGGAATTGTTAAACACTTCATGTCTTGTCCTAGTTGGAGCACATCGCCTAAATTCAGGTAACGAGTAACGTACATTCCGATATGGTGACTAGAAGTATCTTTTATTTGTATATGCAGCATCACCTAAATAATATTTATCTGCATTATGAAAATATATAAAAACCTTTTAGTAAGAAGCATAGAATACTTACACGTAATATAGAATTTAAAAAGAGTTTCTTACCCAGTGGAAGAAATGGAAAGTTACTACTTGGGTCAGAAACAACTGCATGCAGAACCCAATAATCATGTGTTGTTCCCTCCCATCCAAGCCAAATATAAGTAAATATCATGTTGAAATCACATATTGCTAAAACATTTTGATAACAGTCTCCATAGCCTCTACCCCTAGAAGGAATTTGTTTTTCCAGCAGTACAACTGCATGGAAAGTGTACCATCAATTGCCCCAACTGCCCCCTATATAGAGTTACGAAATCCATGTCAACAAACAATAATACATAACTATGATACAATGAAATTTACAATCATAATTTAATAAGTTAGCTACCTTAAAAATCTCACGTAATCGTTTGTGGTGCTTTATTTGCTCAGGGGGTTCATTCCATGTGGTTGGTACAATCATCTCGCTAGCGAATTCCATCATTATTGTCAACACCTCATGGAAGTATTTTTGAACCATTTGAGTGGAGTGTTGAAATCACCTTTTGACCACTATAAATAGCTCATTGTGAGCTAGGATGACACAAAACATAGTCATCTTCTCTTCTAATGATACAAATTTACTATCAACAAGCTATCCCTTCTCTTTAAAATAAGAACAAAGAAACTTGAAACCCTTTTGGGGTATCCGCATCAAATCAAAACATTGTCCTAGGCTGCCATGCAATAACTCATGCGTATACATTCCACCAGTGAGGAATGAAGTATTGTCTCGTATACAGGGTTTCTTTTTACGTAATTGAAGCTATTTCCAAACAAGGCCAATAAATGTAATCTCCATTATCTTCCTATCTTTTCCCATGTCCTATAAAAAGAATAACAAAAATCATGTAAACAAAATAATTTCAATAAAAATATAATGAAGGTCAATAGAGAAAAAAATCAATAATAAAGGCACATGCAACCTCATGTATAATCAAAATGGTCATATAGAATGTCAGTAGCCTCATGTATGGATTAAACCACAGTAGCAGGCTACTAACCATTCAACTAGTAAGTACATCAACAATGAAACAACAATATAAACTAAGATTAATCAATGTTTCTCAAATCCACAAACCATAACAAGCACTCTCAACAAACACAAGTTCTAAAGAGAAAAATACACTAGAAGTGTTCAAAAGAGAAAAGTACATGCAAAATGTTCTAACAAGTCAAATCTTCCCATAACAAACACATCTAGTCAATTCTTATCACTCGCTCCAATAGCCATATTTAATGACCATTTTCTTGATCCACTCTAACTTCACTTCCATGTCCATGCCTTGAATGGATATCCATTGCCTTCTCACTATTTCTTCTCGGTAAAAATGCACATTGTAACGACCCGTTTTTCGGTTACGCTTAACCCGGGAGGGTTAAGGGTAATTCGGTAATTTGAGATTAATATTAAGGGTTTTTATTAGATGAAATACCTGTAGCCAAGTAGAGCTTGGCATTACGAGCATAACGATTCGAAGGACGCGCGAAACAGAGGTCGGGACCGGAAATTACGATATTTGAGAAACGTGCTTTATAGGCGGGACCCACTTAGAAATAGTGTGGTTTGCTACTTTAAGTGGGTTGGTATCAAAGGGCTCGTCGATACGAGTCCAACGGTACCTAGAACGCGCAAATCCGATTCCGGGGTAGAAAGATGCGCGCATTTGTAATTTTAAGTATAAAAATAAAAAAGAAATATGGAAAATGGGTTAGCCGGCGCGCGGCTGGCGCGCGCCGCAGCGCGAGCCAGCGTGGCGCGGTGCGACACGCACCCGCGTTACCGCGGGCGCCACCACCGAAACAGCGGCGCCGCCGGATTTGGTGGCGCGGCGCCGCGGTTTCGGCGGCTCAGGGGTCTATATATACCCCATTTCGTTCCTTCTCTGACCCATAACTTCTCTACCCCAGTTTCTGACCGTTCTGAGGCCGATTAAGGCCGTTCAAGACCCGTTTCCTACTAAATCGAGTATGCTCTACGCAATGGAGCTGCCCGTTCTTCGAGTTGGAGACCGTATGATGAAGAAACGTCCCAAGACAAGAGGAAGTCATGTCCGTTATCTTCATGCACCGATGAACTTCATTTTCTCTGTTTCTGGCCATCCCAACTCCGATTTAGTCGGTCCAAGAGGCGTTCTTGACTAAATCGAGTATGTTCTACGTGGTGGAGGGTTCCGTTTTCTGAGTTGGCAATCGTATGAAGAGGAAACGCCCCAAGACAAAGAAAGGTTCTACCCGTACCGACAAACTTTGTTTTCTCTGTTTATGGCCATCCCAACTCCGATTTAGTCAGTCCAAGAGGTGTTCTTGACTAAATCAAGTATGTTCTACGCGATGGAGAGGTCCATTCTTTGATTCGGCAACCATATAAGGAGGAAATGCCCCAAGACAAGGAGAGGCTCCACCCGTCATCCTCGAGCAACGAACAAGAAATATGGGCCCTGAGCAAGACGGGATTTTGTCCGAAGTTGCCAAGCTACATCAAGAGAAGTAATCTAGACTAAGGGAGGTTCTGTCCGCCACTCACGGGCACAGGAAACGAGAAGAGTCTCCGGCAAGGAGAACATTTATACGTAGTCTTTCTGTACAAGACGAGGAACGTATGAAGGCTAGAGGAAGCTCCGTCTAATATCTTCAGATCTGAAGGAAAGGATGCTCGTGTGAGCAACTCCGTGTACCTCTACTATACGAGACATAAGGGCAGTAAGCAACTCTGTATCCCGCTACTATACCTATATGCTATATATCTATATGTCATGCTATGTGCCTATATACTATGCTATGTGCCTATATACTATGTCATGTACCTATATGCCATGCTATGTGCCTATATACTATGCCATGTACCTATATGCCATGCTAGGTGCCTATATGCCATGCTATGTGCCTATATACTATGCTATGTGCCTATATACCATGCTATGTGCCTATATACTATGCTATGTACCTATATGCCATGCTATGTACCTATATGCCATGCTATGTGCCTATATACTATGCTATGTGCCTATATGTCATGCTATGTGCCTATATACTATGCTATGTACCTATATGCCATGCTATGTGCCTATATATCATGCTATGTGCCTATATGCCATGCTATGTGCCTATATACTATGCTATGTGCCTAGATGCCATGATGTATACTTATATGACGTGTGTGGTCTCGCTCTAGGGTAGAGCAAGACGTGTAATTTGTGTTCTCGGTCTCGGCTCAGTGATAGAGCGAGATACGTGTATGAGATTTCGATCCCGCTCTATGGTAGAGCGAGATGTACGATTCCGTTAATTTATTAACTTCCGCTTGACTCCGATATATGATGAGTGTTTGTATACTCCGATTAAATATTCGGAGATATGTATTTTATACGTATGATTTTGTGATGTTTGTAGTATGTAGTAGCCATTAGGCAGAACTACGTTCGGATCCGATCGTATTGGGATAATATCCAATACGTACGTAGGCAACCAACGGCAAGGCAACGTTGGCCCGATCCAAATTATTATAATAATATATTTTATTTTGTTTTACACGCGACGAACTATGAAGCTTCGTCGTGCGTACAACCTAAGTCTACGTACGAGGAAGCCTTAAAGCTCCGTAGTGCGTAGACGAATGTTGTAACTCTCGCACTCAGACGATGATTCCTGGCTCAAGGAAAGAGAAAATTTCCTATTAGTGATTGTTGTGGGCCCGGCTCGGGTCGGGTCGTCACACACATTGCTGCCATGGTATAGGGATCATTCTTTGAAAGTCCCATCTCCATCAATGTTTCATTGCATGCTTTAGGAGATGGACAAGAATAACTACCATCCATCATCAAAACTAAATCTTTGATGCAATCTTCAAGACTTCCCAAAGAGTCTCTTGCCCTCTTTCTACTATAGTTAGAAGTTCTTGTATCTCTAGATTGTGGATTAGCTGAATTTGTAGCTTCCATATTAAAAGACTCGCCAACACAATCTACTGGCCTTGGGTGGTTTGACATATGGGCCCATGCAACCTCCCTAGTGGCAAATGTGTTGTCAAATAGAGCCCTCATTAATTCTGGGTATTGGAGTCCACTTTTTTTTTATATTTACTTGCCTCAAGAACTTTATGTTTTCATCAACATAAAGTATATTGGAAATGTGTTGTCAAATAGAGCCCTCATTAATTCTGGGTATTGGAGTCCACTTTTTTTTAATTTACTTACCTCAGGAACTTTTTGTTTTCATCAACATAAAGTATATAAATATATAAATAAATGAAATTAACCTGACTCTAAAGACCAAAAAACTACTCTATTATACCTTAATGTAGTCTTCCCATATGCTTTTTGGCCAGTCAAATGTGTTGGTCTCATGATTATATTCATGACCAGATTTATTAACCATGTCACTCCATATCTTGTACTTCTTATTATAGTTCCATAAATTCTTCAAATTTTTTTGCCTTGTTTCTATATTAAACTCACTTTCTTTCAACTTTTGTATCACCCTATTCCATGAATCAGGCCTCAAATTACCTCCACATCCATCCCATAGATTAATTTCCTCCACACAAGCCTCCAAAAATACCTTAAAAGCTTCTAGATTTTTTATAGACATGCCTACATATTCACAAGGAGATTTTATGAGTTGACTTTTTAGAAATTCAATCATTATAGTTAAGCCACAACATAAAGTCATATAATTCTACAAAGAGCAGAGTTTCAAATTCTACAATTCACCATATACAAACCACAACAAATCTCTATACAAAATGCTAAAAAGTTTTCACTCCATAAAACATGCAATAACATGCAAAATTTGATAAACAATACATGCCCTGTATGCAAGTATTAAAATCAAGGAATAACAATAAACAAAAAGAACAACATGCAGTAGAAAAAAAAATGAACTGAAATAACAGATTAGGCCAAACATTGAACAGAAAATAGATAATTGAAATCAAGGTAGAGGGATGAATAACTATGCACACAAATTTAGTGAAAAACATTCCCCACATGAAAGGAGAAAAACAAAAACCACTTGGACAACATTCATTCCACTAAAAAATTATATATTCCAAAACTAGGCAAGCTCCAAGCTTACAGAACTAGCATGAACAAACAAAAGGGCTTCAAGAACTCGCAATGATGGTCACACTTCAGTAAGCGATCAGTAGGCAATCACTGTATAAATGAACAATCAAACAAATATGGCATCTCCCTATTGAAAAGTCATCGACGTGTCTGAAATAAACGTACGTGAAACAGCAATATGAGATTCTACAGAGTTTACAAAAATTAATCATTCAACAAAATGAAATCAGCCAAAAAGGATAAAAATCTCAATATAGGGTAGGAAGATCAAAAGTCAAAACTACTTAAATCAATCATGGCCTAACAAAAAAAAATGAAGAATATGAATATGATCCAAACACAAAAGAGAAGCCCCAAAATCCACCCACCTTTCACCACAAAAATCAAATAAAACCAGATCTATTTCTTCTCAAACAACGTCCCTTACTTGAGCTTAAATAGATCTATAACAAAGAAAACCCATATCAAAACTTCAACCAAAATCTCACCTTTCAACCACCAAGAGCTCAAATTTCAGAGGCCGAGAGAGGCTTTGGACTGCTTTTCCCTTCTTCCCTCTTTTGTAGAATAACATCTTCTGTGATGTCTTTTTCAGTTTGAGAAACTGGCAGCAATCAATTTCGGGGAATAGTGAAAACAATGAGAAGAGAGGGACGAGGGAGATGAAGAGAGGGAAAGCGGGGAGGCCGATTGGAAGGAGTGAGCAAAGGCTACTGTTGCTGGGATCGGGAGAGAAGAGGAGATGAGATAAAAGAGGAGCGGAGGTGGGACGAAGGTCGTGGTCAGGTTTTAGGTTTTCTGAGGCAGTAAGAGAATAAAATGCATTTGACGATCTAATATATATATTGAACATGCCTCTAATTAACTACTGATTCAGTGACTGAAATCAATCCTAAACATATGCACTGAAAAGCTACTTTTGAGTAACTTATTTAGATTTAGGTCTAACTTAGACCAAACAAATGGACCCTTAATCTGCCTGGAACTGGTCCAACCAAGTGGTGTCTGTAAGGAAACATCTGGATTTGTTAAAACTGTCTGTGAAGAAGTATCAACCACATGTTCATGACTAAATGAATTGGCCTCCATGTGAGCTCTATCATCATTTGAAGAATTTTCAGCCTCAAGTTCTACTAACTCAAATTCAACCTATTTCATATTCCCTTTTTGTAGATCTTGATGGGGCTTATAAAGTTCTGCCGCATGAAACACAACATCTATGCTCCGGATAACCTTCTTATGGATCAGATCCCACAATCGATAACCATAAACATCTCTACCATAGCCAACAAAGTAGCACTTATTGGACTTATAATCCAACTTCTCTCTGTGCTCTACATCAACATGCACATAAGTAGCACAACCAAAGACACATATGTGATCAATCTTTACCTCCTTCTTTGACTAGGCCTCTTCAGGGATGCCTCCATGTAGGAAGTGGCATGAAGACCTGTTGATCAAGTATGTTGCAGTGTCAATGGCATAACTCTAGAATAAGAGCGAAAGGCCACAATGTAGCCTCATACTGCATGCCTTCTCCATGATGGTCCTGTTCATCCGCTCAGCAACACCATTCTGTATAGGATATTTGGGAGTAGTAAGCAATCTTCGAATGTTATGCTTATCTCAGTAAGACTGGAATTTCCTACTACAATACTCACCTCTATTGTCTGACTTCAAACATTTTAATTTTAATCTTGTCTCATTCTCAACAAGTGTCGATTGCACAAATATAGAAAATACATCTGATTTATTCTTAGCAAAGAAAACCCATAACTTGTAAGAAGCATCATTAATAAAAGTAATAAAGTAAGATGCACTTCCAAGGGATGAAACTTGTGCTGGTCTCCAAACATCTGTGTGTACAAGATCAAGACGTTCAGACCTGCACTCCGGGGTAGCTCTCGAGAATAAAACTTTGTGTTGCTTGCCCATGACTCAATGCTCACAAAAATTCAAGTCTGCACACCTCAAACTGGGTAACTTTCCCTTAGCCTGCAACACTTTTATCCCCTTTTCTGACATATGCTCAAGGCGATAATACCATAAACTGACATTAACTGCATTAGAGGTCACTCCAGTAGAATGCTTATAACAATTGGATGTCATATATAGTGTAGGGGAGATACATGTTGGACCCATGCATCTAGGTGGGCTAATCCATACGTGCGTGTTGTCGCCGTCTGGCTGACTGGCTCACTTTGGTTTGGTTCGCATGGGTAGTCGACCAGGCCGGGCCAGGTTGGGTTGGGTTAATAAGATTATTATTTTTGGGACAAATTCACTTTGATTTTAGGTCCAATTTTGTTTTCACCAAAATGTGTCTATTAACAGATGGACGCGTTTGTTTGAAAGGGATGGGTTATCTTCAATGGGATTTCTTATAAAATACTAAAAATTATTTTTTAAATCATCCTTTACTAGATTTTCATCTATGTCTTTTGTGAGAGCATTTCCATAAAGTTGGTTTGTTGCATGCGCTGTGTGAAGGTGCTTCTACAGTGTGTGGTTGTCTAATTAATCATTTTATCCTGAGAGGTAAATGCCTAAATTAGTCCTTAACACCAACAGGGAGGGTGAATTATGTCTCAAGGACATAACATTCTTTCTTGATTTCATCATTTGTTTAGTGAGTTTCTTTCATTACAACACTTACGAAGGTATGAAAATAACATATATATCGTAAGAACTAGAACCATTTTTTATAAAACTTAATTCCCTCTATCATGTATTAATAGTCTAAATTAAAAAATTAAAATCAACTAGAATTAATTTATTTGGTTTTCTAGTCCAAACACATTAGACTATTTTCTGTTCACATTGGTAATTTTCATCTAACTACCACTAGATTAGTAATTATAAAACTAACTAATAATCATAAGGTAAAGCAACTCTCGACTCGAGCTTGACTCTAACTCAAAATTGAAGTTTTTAAGTTTAAGCCAGAACAATTTAAAGCTTAGATTTTCTCGACTTGTTAACACTCCTATTCCTTTCTTAACTAACCTCTGACAATATTATTTTAAATACGAAGTGACCTAACTAAAGAACATATATATCTCAGTGATTGCGGGAAAAAATTAAAGAACCCGTATGCTTGGTCCTATAATGATCTGGGACAATCCATATATGCCTGATGTTGTCTGCTCCAACTTCTTAAAGCCAAAAAAAAATTAGTGTCCATGACTTTAAATAAAAAAATATTTCTACGACGTTAAAAAAGCTACGTGAATAGCCTACTTCATCTTTTATAAACCATTGATACGTGAGACCCATAAAAATAAATCTCACATATTAATAATTTTCAAAAGATAAATTAGTCTCTTCACGTAACTTTTTTAACGTCATACTAGCATAATAGCATGACTACTTCAAATATCAATCGGCTTTTCCTAATTTCTGACTCTTCGAATCAGAAGGGTGTAAATGATTATCCAATCTGCACATGTTGTAACATTATATTTTTGCGTAACCTGCAGCCACAAATCTTAAACTATCTTCTGCGGAAATGACAGACTCCACTGATCCAGCTGCACATGGCGGCCGTGCTCGTCTGTAGACCACAAAGACCATTTTAGGCAAGTGTTTGACAACCCAACTTATTGACCAAATTTATTGTTCTCCATTTCCAAGACTGACAGTGATAACTAAAAACGAACTCTTTATTTTCTTTTTCTGTTTCGGGAATTGGCTCAAAACATAATCATATTATGACAGAAGATCACTACTACTGCAATTTCTATTTTGTGTGAGCATTTTTGTTAATAAACATGTCTACTTTAACGCCATTGGAGTGACAATTGCAGTTGAAATGGTATATGAAAAGGAGAAGCTGAAAAAAGTGTCGGCAATCTTTTACTTTAGTTTCTTTACTGGTAAATAAACATTCACATCAGAGAGTAGGGATGACGAGTCTGCCACCTTTTACTTTATCTAGCCACCCCACTTGTATTCAGTATGTAGTTTACTGTCTCGATATACACAAACGGTGGATATATAGTGATTGTGTTAAATGGGTAGGCCGGTTAAAAAAAGGGGTGCCAGACTCCTAGTCTAGGGAATAGTAATGGCGTCTTTGTTTCTTGTTTAACTATTCTCTGATAAGATCATTTCGAGTCACTTAATTAAAAGAACGTATCTGATTGATTTTATAAAATACTGGAGACCAATAAATAATGAAATGCTTGATTCTATCATGAATTTATGATCTGGGATAGCCTGCTGAGTCGTAAAATCAGAAAGGCCTAAATGTTTTTCAGCTCTTCACATGTTAGAACTCATTAGATTTTTCCTGCTCTCCTGCCACAAATCCTATTCTATTTCTAGCAATAATGACAGACTTCGTGGATCTAGTGCAGTTTTCTAGCTAGCATGGTTTGGGAGCAATGCTCATCTTCAGGCCAAATCCAATCGACTCCTGCAATGTAATTAGACGCCACAAACCAAATTATGGCTTTTCCATTTGCAAAGCATATGATAGTGTCTTTTATTTTTTAATTGAACATATTAACACATGATAGTTAATAACCAAGTTTTTGTTTTCCTTTTTCCCTTTTGAATTCGCACAAAACATGATTAAATGACTTTAATATGTGGGTCCTTTCTCTTGTCACATTCAGTTCTCCATTTAAGTTACTTTCATGGCATAAAAAACCATTCTCAAGGTCCAATCAGGCATCATCAACAGGGCTCGTGGTGTTCAATGTAAGAAGTGTGAAGTTAATCTCTATGGGACCCACATTGATGTATGATTTGGGTTGTCCCCTATGAGTCTATGACCACACTTGGAACACATGCGACCTTCAACAAGGGGAGCTAGTGAAGCACCAGCCTCCACGCGAGTCCAAAACTCAAAAGCGTTATCAGCGGGTCCATGCTGGTGCATCATGCAGTGCAGACTGGCTCAACAAGGCAACAACCACCAGCCTTGTCCCGGCACCACCTATACGTTTGCCACAACACTTAATACGGGATATGCCTTGCAGCTAGGAAGCTACACTCGTGCTACTCGTGTTTGTTTTTTTACTATTCAACATACTCATACCAATACATGCAGGCACAGAATCCCATAACATTTGCACACAGATTTATTAACTACACTTTACAGTGCATTTGGCCTGGTAGAAACTGTTGTTTATTCTCTGAGTTTTGGGGTGATGAGCCCTTATATGCGGTGGAGAGGATAATTGTGTATCATATACGTAGGAGACAGCACTAATTACGTTGAGGATCCTGTTGTATTGCATCTGCCGTCTGATATGAAGAAGCGTGTAGTGTGGAGAGTAGCAAGTAGGAACAAGCGAGGGGAGGACTGATGAGAAGGAGAAGAAGCCACGTTTTTTCTGGGCACCTACTCCTGGAATCCCCTTGTTTGGTGGAAGATGAGGACATTAAAAATCGAACAATACAAATAAATTCTTTCCTAGATTATTGACCAATACAGCTCATTTCCTCTTATTGTCTGGTCTCCTTTGAAACACATTTGGTAGAGGGAGAGAGAGAAGGGCGAGCTGGGTTTCCTAGTCTTTGAATGCTTCTTCTGACACCCCATCCCTTATTGGTTTGGTGGCGCACAAACTCACACCTTACCTACCACCACCACATGCCTATCTCTTCCCCTCTTTCTCATCTCATGCTTCCAATCTCTCGTCCCATCTTAGCTTATTTTGGGCTTCCTGTGCCGTCTGGTTGCTTTCGATCGACGAATCCGAGTGGGATGATGGCTGAGAACGCCTCCTCCAGAAAGGCTTCTGTCTTGTCAGTATCTTTTTTGCTGAGAGAGCGGTCAACACGATAAAATTGGTTCATGATATAGCAGCATCATTTTACCAGCAATATATCATGGGCAGAGTTGAAGGTTGGGGGTGGGGGTTGGTAGCGAACGCGACTCCTTGTGATTAGTTCAACGACACTTCAGACTCTTTAGTTTATTTATTCCTTAAACCGCTTGTTACCAGCGTTCTGTCTATATGGACTGGAGCTTCTTGTTGAGAGGCTTGCCTCTCTTCGACCAACTCTTCAACTTGCTACTTGCTTACCCGAATAACAAAAGAAGAAAAGTTTGTTCATTAATTCCAAAATAATAATGAGTTGCAAAACTGGTTATGCCATGCATTGGCAACTGATCATAATATTATATATAAATGCAGCATGATCAAATATTGTAGGTTTAATTCTTATGACCAACTTTGGTTCGAACTAAATCAAATTATTTAGATGTGTAAAGGTATATATGCATGCAAGCTGAGATACATAAGTTTTCAGGCCACTGAACAAGCATTAATTAGATGAGCAGTTTGATAATTCCGTAATATGAATCACACTATCAGCTTGATTTAATTTTAAAATGAAAAAAATACAGACGTAATTTTAAAACGTCACTTAAACAACGCTAATGCAGCTAGAATTATTACTGAAAACGTTGTAGGGAAGTCATCACATTGCTTTCCGTTGGAATGGGATAAAGAGAGATAGAAGAAAGGGAGCAGCTGCTGAGAAGTGTCTCAAGGAGTCCCCCTTGATCTAAGGGAATAATTTATGGTTCGCCTCGAGGATGTCCTCTAGATATCCTCTATGAATAAGAGCCGTTGATGATAAAAATCAATGATACACACGTACGCTAGCTAGTTCATAATCCTCTATATAATCTGAACAAGAAAGCTACCTCGATCAAGTTCATCTCTCAAGCATATTAGTTCAATGGCCGTCTCTGTAACAGGGCTTTTGAGGCTGTCAGTAGAGAAAAGGTGATGGTATTGTGAGCTCACTGATGAGCGTTGCACTTGGTGGAGTTGGTTAGATCTCCACTCATGAGTCATGAATCAAAAAGATTTATTAGTGAATATCACACGAAAAATAAATATTACTCTCTTCATCCTAAATTAATAGCTTTATTTAGCAAAAAAATTACTTTATATTAATAATTTTATTTTTTAAAATTTAAATAGTTAGGCACTTGAAAAAATATTATAAGTTTATTTGTCATTTTCTTAGTGGTGGGTTTCACTATTTAATAAAAACTACTTCCTCCTTCTTAAATTAATTGCTCTATTTAACAAAAAAATTAGTCTATATTAATAATTTTATTTTATTTGATTAAGTACTTAAAAAAGAATGTGAGTTTTACTATTTAATAAAAATTATTATTTTTTAAATAGAGTTATTAATATGAGATAAAGAGAATATTATTATTTTTTAAATATAACTATTAATATAAGATAAAAAAATATAAAATAAATATTTATATGTATAAATAAGTGATTAATCTAATTTTGGTGGTAATTACTGAAAAAACTTCATATTAATGGGGCGGCCGAATCCACGTGTGAACTGCCCACATATGTAAGAAAGTAGGAAATACTCATGCCTGGGAGCTGAACACGTAGGTCACGAGGTTGGTGGCATGAGGCCTTACCTAACCCAAAGACGATAATGCCCTCGTTTTTTTCCTGCATGAAACCCTTATGAAAAGACGAAATGGCCCTCGGATTTACTAATTAATCTGCTTGCAGTATTGACCGGGTGGCCAAGAAGCCAACCTCCCCCCACCCCCTAACACGGTAAAGACTTCTAAGCTGTTATGAAAATGGCAGTATTATTTTTATATGTTATTTTTTTTTATTAAAAAGAGGTATCCGAGTTTTTAGACTATCTTATTTCCCTACTAATAATTTTTTTTGGATATAATCTTTATAAGTGGCTAATAAAACGGGGATTCGAACTCAAGATTTCCGCTTCATTAGGCATAATTTTGACAATCTCACCAAGGCCCATTGGTCTTTATATGCTAATTTTAATTATTGTATAGTTAAAAATTATAATTACATTTTTATATCTACGAACATGTATATACTTTTTATGTTTGACTAATTTCATTCACAAGGAAAAGCGGATTTGTATCATGTCATTTTCCCTATCTCTATATAACAAAAACTCCTAATTAATCAGGATCATGACATTATTTGGATGAAGACAAAATAAATCCTGCAATGGTAATTAAGTTGTTTACTATAAAGAGTTTTACTCTCATTCAAAAGAACATCCTGCATTATGACGTTTCCGTCCTAACTTGATATTGTAATGCGAATGGGCTAAGCCTAACATGGTCATTTTAATATTTAAAAAAATATTAGGAATAAAAAAATAAAACCGAAAATATGACGAAGTGCTGACGTGGCCTCCCACCAACCACCACATCCATCTCGGACGAGTGAAATCTAAAACCCAATGCTTGTGTCACACCCTTGATGAATGTCACGTGTCACATCCATCGTTCATCTGATTGGCATGGAAGATCGGACGGCAGGAACAGCAGCTCAACTAACCCCCTTGAAGCTCCATGGGTTGGTGGGTGGGCAATGGCTCTCCCCTTATTTAAGTGGCCAAAAGCCGGTGACCAACTCTCAGGAAATTCAATCATAATTTGATCTGAACTTTCCTGATCACCACCACTGGCCTCCTCTCCTCCATTTCACTTGCATTTCTTCTTAGCACACCAGGCTTAGGAGTCCAGTTTCATTTGTGGGTGTCTTTCTTCTAGATCATATATACAAGGGACCTACTGAATTTGGTTATTTCATCTCATTATTGTTGTTTCCTGCCAAATTACGTACTCCATCTGGGTCATTTCTGTTTTGCTCAAATTCTCTTGCATTCTCGCCTTCAGTTCATCACTTGGCATTTAGTACATACATCTTATTCAGATAAGGGATTATGGAGGTGGAACAAGCAGCAGCTCTGAACCACGTCTACGAGAATGGCAATGGCAAGGTCTCCACGATGGACGGGCTGTGCCTGAAGGACCCACTAAACTGGGTCAAGGCGGCTGAGTCACTCAAAGGCAGCCACCTGGACGAGGTGAAGAGGATGGTGGAGGAGTTCAGGAAGCCGGTGGTGAGCCTCGGCGGCGCGACGCTGACTATCGCCCAGGTGGCTGCTGTGGCGCACGAGGCGGCGGTGACCGTGGAGCTCTCGGAGTCGGCGAGGCCGCGGGTGAAGGCCAGCAGCGACTGGGTGATGGACAGCATGAACAACGGCACCGACAGCTATGGAATCACCACCGGCTTCGGTGCAACTTCCCACCGGCGGACCAAGCAAGGAGGGGCACTCCAAAAAGAGCTTATAAGGTGATTATTCATTTTTTAAGTTCTTTTCAACTAATATCATCATATCCCAAACAAACTGGTCTAAATCTCTCTTTGAAGCCAAGTATTATGGGTCATTAAATAGGATAGGTGGGTGGTTAGGGTGCTCCACAGTCCTTGTTGCTTGTGTTGTGTTTACGTCGTAAGAGCAGATTATAAACAAAAGTAAGCGGCTTCTGCCTTATTGATAAGATAGGAAAAAGCGGCTTTTGCCTTAATCGGGTGGTAGGTAAGCCGGCTTCTTTTGGCGATATTAATTTGTAGGCAGTTGGAGGCTTTCTTTTCTAGAATGAAAAAAATTATGACTTTGGGTATTATAAGCCATCAATCGAAATTAGACAATAAAAAAGGAGCGTAAGTCAAATTTTCAACGCCCTCGGATAAAAATCTAACGGCCCACGATACCAAGGCTCATGTCTATCGCACATGAGCTAAAACTCGTATAAATAAAGCTTTATAAAAAAAATTGTAAAAAAGATATAATTATGTAGCAACAAATATTAAAAAAAATATAATTATGTAGCAAAAAAACAGTAAAAAAATTATTAGAACGGTTAATCTATATCGTGTTTACGGAATTACCCCTCCCTTTTCTTTATCACTGGACATTGTTGCTGGGAAGGAGTCAGCTCTTTTTGAAGTAGCTATTTTTGTTTTATATAGGAGTAATTATAATGGGTGGCTGTTGGCTTCAAGGGGGCCCACATGTATTTATATTTCACATGAAAGTTTTAAATGGCGCCTCCCTTTTTCATTTAAAAGTTTTCGTCAGTCATCTGAAGAATTTCAATGAAAAGTCGTATCCTTCCTGATGTCTTCATCTCCTTCAAAAGAAAATTTTTTTACATCTCTGTAAAAAGTAAAAGCAAACTTGTAAGTGTGGTGAATACAAGAATCACAGCTTTGCTTAGGTTGGTGGATGACATGCATGAGTATCCTTGTTAATTTATTATAATTTTTTTTTAAAAAAAACACTTATTTTGGGACGAACAGAGTAACTGATTAGATTAAGTAAATCAATTGCATAGAGAATTTTAATTGGTGTTGGTGGGATAATTAGAAGGTAAGTTTGAACCCCACTCTATTGGCCACCTACTCGAGTTAATATCTCAATTATTAAAATAATTTGTGGGTAGTGCAAAGGTATTAGCTCACGGAATTTTAATATTAATAATTTGGTGGGACCACATGGCCCCTAATGTGTCCTGGACCTTAAGTGACCCCTAACTGTTTTACAATTGAAGTGGGCCTCTTAGAGCAATTTTGTCGGCTCCTTTCCATACCTAAATGACAGTTGGGTCACTGTACCAATTATATAACGAAAATTAGAGTCATATTACATATAATTGAATTGGTTTATGCCTCTTTCTTATATCTCATCCCATAATTATTATTTATATAATAATATTTAAATTTAAATTACTTACTAAAATACATCACAAATTCCAGCCAATTACTCACGCTAACAATACAAACGTTTTTTTAAATTATTATAAAAATATAACTATTCTGATTCTCTGAACTCACATTTTAGTTGGAATTTAAGTGTTAGCTAGCTAGCGAATTAGTAGTTGCTAATTCATGAATCATTCTTGTGATCAACAAACAGGTTCCTCAATGCTGGGATATTCGGAGGGGGGCCGGAATGCGGCCACACGCTCCCCCCGACGGCCACCCGGGCGGCCATGCTCGTCCGAATCAACACCCTCCTCCAGGGCTACTCTGGCATCCGCTTCGAGATCATGGAGGCCATCGCCAGCTTGCTTAACCACAACATCACCCCATGCCTTCCCCTCCGGGGAACCATCACCGCCTCCGGGGACCTGGTTCCGCTATCCTACATCGCCGGCATCCTCACCGGCCGACCCAACGCCCGGGCTGTCACTCCCGACGGCCGACATGTCGACGCGGCGGAGGCATTCCGCGTGGCCGGCATCCAGACAGGCTTCTTCGAGTTGCAGCCCAAGGAGGGACTTGCACTTGTCAATGGCACTGCGGTGGGATCCGGCCTGGCCTCCATGGTCCTGTTCGAGACCAACATCCTGGCCGTTCTGTCTGAGGTCCTCTCCGCCGTCTTCTGCGAGGTGATGCAGGGGAAGCCGGAGTTCACCGACCACCTGACCCACAAGCTGAAGCACCACCCTGGCCAGATCGAGGCGGCGGCCATCATGGAGCATGTGCTGGACGGGAGCTCCTACATGAAGATGTCCCAGAAGATACACGAGATGGACCCGTTACAGAAGCCCAAGCAGGACCGATACGCACTCCGGACCTCGCCCCAGTGGCTGGGCCCGTTAGTCGAAGTAATCCGGACGTCCACCAAGTCGATCGAGAGAGAGATCAACTCCGTCAACGACAACCCTTTGATCGACGTGTCCAGGAACAAGGCCTTGCATGGGGGCAACTTCCAGGGGACCCCCATCGGCGTGTCCATGGACAACACTCGGCTGGCCATCGCCTCCATCGGGAAGCTCATGTTTGCCCAGTTCTCGGAGCTCGTTAATGACTTTTACAACAATGGGCTTCCTTCTAATCTCTCCGGCGGAAGGAACCCGAGCTTGGATTATGGGTTCAAGGGAGCAGAGATCGCCATGGCGGCCTACTGCTCGGAGCTGCAGTTCTTGGCCAATCCGGTGACCAACCATGTCCAGAGCGCGGAGCAACACAACCAGGACGTGAACTCCTTGGGCCTCATCTCGTCGAGGAAGACGGCTGAGGCGGTGGAGATTCTGAAGCTCATGTCCACCACCTACCTCATCGCCCTCTGCCAGGCCATTGACCTGAGGCACTTGGAGGAGAACATGAAGGCTACTGTGAAGAACACCGTGAGCCAGGTGGCCAAGAGGGTGCTTACAATGGGCGTCAACGGTGAGCTCCACCCGTCCAGGTTCTCGGAGAAGGATCTGATCAAGGTGGTGGACAAGGAATATGTGTTTGCTTACGTTGACGACCCATGCAGCTCCATTTATCCATTGATGCAGAAGCTGAGAGGTGTGCTGGTGGAGCACGCAATGGCCAATGGGGAAAAGGAGAAGGATCCCAACACTTCCATATTCCAGAAGATCAATGCGTTTGAGGAGGAGATTAAGGCACAACTGCCCAAGGAGGTGGAGAATGCGAGGGTTGAGTTTGAGACCGGGAAGTCGACCATCCCCAACAGGATCAAGGAGTGCAGGTCCTACCCACTGTACAAGTTTGTGAGGGAGGAGCTGAAGACCGGATTCTTGACCGGCGAGAAGGTGCGGTCGCCCGGAGAGGAGTTTGACAAGGTGTTTGTGGCCATGTCGGAGCTGAGGATGATAGACCCACTCCTTGACTGCTTACAAGCTTGGGATGGGGCTCCTCTTCCAATCTGTTAAGTTTATAGCTGGCAAATGAGTCTGCTGCTACCTGCGTTGTTCCCTGTGTTGCCTTTCACAAATTTTCTTGCGTCACCACCCCGATCGACTCTCGGGCCATGAGAGAAGTGGGGCTTTCATTCGTCTATCAAAAGATGTATTTTTCATTTTTTTGTGGCTATGAATGTCTTTATTTTTGTGCAAATAAAGTTGAATATGTATATATGCACCTTTCTCACATCACCTTATTTCCGCTGCATGTTATCTCTTGGAGTGAATAGACTCCCATGCGCTGCATGTTATCTCTCGGAGTGAATGCACTCCCATGCCCAATTTATGCTGGGCTCATTATATTTAACTAAAGAACATAAAAAACACTTCCCATGCCTGCTCCCCCTACAAATTCCTTATTGTTGTTAAACAAACGTTGATGGACATTATTTATTGTTGTTTGTTTTCATCATTATTAGATACAGAGTACTTTTTAAACTGTCAAACGCTCACTTGCAAAATTTTAGAAAGCAGATTTGCTAAACAGGGTAAAAAAGCAAAATGCAATAATTACAAATTTTTGAATTGAAATTTTGAGTCACATAATATTTTGAGAGCAAAATTGATATCGGAAAATGCTCCTAAACACCCCCAATTAGGGCTGGTCCTCAGACAAATAGTTAGCAGATAAGACTAGCCAATAAAGCTTATTTATGTCTATGTCCACTAATAATTTATCCATCGGTATTTTGTCCACTGATAAAACTTTTTTTTTGGCAGATACAACCATTGTCCATGAACATAGCCTTTTAGACAATTAGATGAGAGTTGAAGTGGTTGAAAAGAATGAAAGCGGTGTTAACAACTTTAACTAAGTAAGGCAACTAGGGTAAGAATCTTTAGATTAAGTAATTTTATATATAATAATAATTTTTAAATTTATATGTATCATCTTTTTTATTTGTAATATTACTATTAGATAAATTAGTTTATTTTAAAAAACTAAATAAAATTATTAATATGAGATAAAAAATATTTAATAACTAGCTTTAAAGAAGAACTCAAATATAATATTAATATGATTACATTTAAATTGTTAAATATTTAAGTATAAAAAAATAATATTTAAAAATAATTAAAAGAGACATTATATTTAAAAGTTAACCAAACCTCGAACAAACAGCGTGACGAAGTCTTTGTCCATGTCCAAAAATTAACGGACAAAAATTGATAAACAAAAAAATTCATCCCGACACAGCCACAAACACCTAGAATGTCGGACAATAGACATCTACGACCAGCCCTACCCCAATATTGAGAAAAGTTCAAAAAGAAACACGGCAGAAACAACAATAAAAGTTCGCAGCAAGTTATTACATTGAAATGGCAGACCACTCCCCTATTCAAAGTAGTCCCTCAAAATAAATCCTTTATACAACATGGGCCCAAATATGAAGGTACCTTACTTTTGCAGATTGACTAAAATCACTGATTAATAAAGGGAATATAATTTACAGAGTGGCACACTTTACATCAAGAACAGAATATTACACCTGATTTGTGCAAAAAGTGCGAGGATGAAATTAAAAAAAAACTGTGGAAAAAGAAATCCACAGACAATGTTAAGGGTATACAGGATTTGGCTTTTGGAACTCTGCATGCTTCCATCTGAGCTGACTCTCGAGGCACACGAGTGTTGGTGAACGATATACAATATTAAATTACAAAAAGATAACTCGTCCCGTGTATCACTCGTCATCAGATATACAAACAACACCACTTTCCCTAGTAGTACCACCATCACCAACAGGAGGGCCAGGAGGCCTACTAGAACTTTGCCCCTCGTTGGAAGCGACCCAAGCATCAAAACTTGGCTCCGAGTGAGCAGACACTAAATATTGAGTGCTGGATCTGGAATGGCCATTCACCTCCATGAGCAGTTGAGTAGCTGAAACAGAAGAGAGAATTGGTGCAGCAGAGTTGGGAGTGGGTCTATTTGTCTGGAGATGAGGAGGAGCACGCAGCTCTGCACCAACTTGGAGGGGTGTCCGAGGAATCACAGGTAGCTGGTGACATCCAGATGAATCACCAGAGAAATGGGCTGATGATCGGTGGACCACCTGGAGAGGTGGTGCGTACCCCAACACTCGAGTAGGTCTCTGAGCTGTCTGAGAGATCAGATGTGGCACTGCAGACGACTGAGTAGCAGGTAACATCCCTGCAGCACAAGCCTTTAAGATCAGCAACGATGCTCAGTATTTAGAAAGAAGTTTTTTGAACAAGATCTATCCACGTAAATATCTTGACTGAGCACATTCACCCCAATTCGGAAGCTCAGTTAAAAATACAATTCCCATTGACTCCAGCTCCGGAAGGCACTGTTAACAAATACCATACATGAAGAGTCTGAACTTCAAGGTATATTTCTTTTTTCCGACAGCATATATGGAAATCAATACTAATTGTATCAAATTCTTAATTTCTCAGTTAAATGTGTTTGTAACCAGAAGGCAATGCAGATGAAACTGGTATGTCAACTCCAACAAACTGTATTCGGCAAACAATAACTACAGCTATGATTTAAAACTTTGGTCACTGTCAAATGAACCTGGTTGTTGATGCCCCTTCAACCTATTGCACGTTTTGGAAAAAGAAATAGCGATTCATTGATTGCATTGCAGGATTATTCCAAAAATTCGTGTATATATACTTTTCACACCACAATTCTTCTGAAGAAAAAAAAAATAGAAAAAAACATTGCACCAAAACAACCTGCGCTGGAGAAAAACTCGATGGCTAAAACTATTTTCTACAGTTTTTCCAATTCTCTGCTTTTAAGACAGGAGTGTTTTCACTTCAAGGTTAAGCCATAAAACCTAGTTAGGGTTCAGTGACTAAAGTGATACTAAAGAGAAATTTTATACTCCCTCCATCCCATATTAAGTGTCTCATTAAAAAAACACGTCCCACATTAAGTGTCCTATTTCCCATACTCCTACCAAGGAGAAAGCTTCTAATGCATCTTACCATATTACGAGGAGCCTGAGAGTTATGAGAATGTATGTTAGCTAGAGTTGTCTTTTCGTGGTCTAAGGCACATCTTAAAATTTACACCTTTTACGAATGAGAAACCTAATATAGGATGGAGGGAGTATACAAAGTTCATATAAAAAATTGAACAGGTCAGAGTAAGGACTTATGTAATTATTGATTATGCAGTGCACCTCAGAAAATGGAATTTCACCCCACCATCTTCGGATGGGATAATAGGTATTGCAAGCTATGCAGTTACATCCAAAATAGAATGTATATAATTAACAAACCAAGCTCAACTCATAAAAATCAGTCTCATTAGTAGGGTCAACCTCAGATTGTAAGCAACATACAATTAACAGCAAAAAAGGTGAATTATATTCAAATCACAATGGAGGGCGAGCAAGAAATGCAGGAACACAAGGGAAAATCCTGCGCATACGTGTGGAGTTTGGGGCCATATGGCCAAGACAAATAAATGATGATGAAACTATTACCTTGCCTAGTTCGCAAAGGCGATTTAGGATTGCTAGATTTATATTTGTAGGCTTCTGCTAATATCCAGTTAAGATAAACCTTGAAATAGTTCATATCTATTGTCTTCTGGCTCTGTTGGAGCCTCATATCCGCCTCCTGAACCAAACCATTGTACTTTCTGTGAACCTCTTCAATTTCCCTCTGACGCTCCAAGTTAAGTCGGTTTTTCTGTTCGTAAGACACAAGGAAAATGGCCGCAATTAGAGATAACTTACGAGGTAAGAGCTATGCCAATCAAACAAAACAAAGAATAAATGAATTCCAATCTCCATCAATTTCAGAACAGATTAAAAACCTCGTCATCAGTCATTTTAGCAGCTATTTCCCTTTGGTGAAGTAACTTGTCCATTTCATTTCGAAGTGGATCTGCGTGAAACGACTGCAGCCTCTGGACAGCATTCATAGGATAAGTTTGCTGAGTATGACTACTAGATTCTGGTATAACTCCAGGCCTTACTGGATCTGCTCTTGTTGTTTCCAGCTGCACTTGAGGTCCTTCTGAAGGATGTAATTGCTGACCACACTCTACCGATTGTTGCGTTGACACTTCAATTTGGTGGGAACAATTGGGCTCTTCATGCCTTTGAAGGACGTCATTCAACACAGATCTAGGTGCATGCAACTGAGAAGGTTCAATGGGCAGTGAAACTGCCGTAGTTACAATATGCTGCTCAACTTGGGAAGACACAGCATAATTTACAAGGGTTCTGTCCACACATTCTGCACCTCCAGATGTAGATTCATGTTCCGCAATAGGTACCTGGTCAAGTATAAAAACGTTAATACAAACATGCATTCCTATAGCTAATACATTCACATATATATATATATATATATATATATATATATATATATATATATATATATATATATATATATATATATATATATATATATATATATATATATATATATATATATATATATATATATATATATATATATATATATATATATATATATTATGCTATCAACTAAGAAAACATTTAAGAACCATTAAACTATTAGCCCTTCATTATTCAGAACAACACCAGATCTTGGGCAAACTAAAATCTAATTTCTATACCTCATGAGTTGAAAATGACTCATTGTGCCTGGGAGAAAACTCAACGGGGTTCTGTTCTGTAGAAGTTACACACATCCCCTCTTCGTTCCTTCCTAAACCATGCTGGATGAGCTCAGTAGTTGTTTCTCTACCAGAGAGCACATTATCCAGATTATCATTGTGACTAGCAACTGCAGGATTAGGTCTCGGTAGTTCCATCACTGCAATAGTTTCCCTCGGTTCTGACGTGATTGTATCTACACATTGCATTTCGCAAGAAATACCAGATGTGGGCACCATATCCAGCAAATCATCATCCACACCAATTTGTTCTGAACTGATCCTCATGTCTTCCAGATCAAATCCAGTTTCTGATAAAGGAAGCTCATCAAATGACTCTCTTAGAGACCCAGCTTTAGCTTCTTGCAACCATCGAGCTTTTATCCTCTTCTCTTCCAGTCTTGCCTCTTGGTGCTTATCAATTAGTGCTCTATAGCATTTATTAATGTGCATCAAGAGCTTGTTCATTTTCCTTGCAAGATAAACCTCTGATCCATGCTTGTTCTTCAACTCCACTGTTAATTCTTCTCTTAGTTTGTTAAATTTCACAATTTCATCCTTCTGCTTCTCAAGGATTTTCTCATCCCTACCCCTACATACCTGCTCAACTCGTTCACAAGCTTCTTTGAAGATATGCATATTCTTTACGCCACTTCCTGTGACTGTAGCTGAAGAATGTACATTGTCACTTTCTCGTGACACATGCTCAGCATCAACACCAGAAACCTGCAGATGCTCGTCTAAGACATGATTAATCAAATAGTTACAGCTAAGAGCTCTCTCTCTTGTGTCTCCTCCGAGCTCTCGCAGACCAATTGGTGCTGCTTCCAAATTGCTTGCTAAAAATTGATTTTTTTTTTCTGTATAGTGCCTTTCTTGAGAGTTTGATTCACTAGAATTTTCAGATAAGCATACTACATCTGAAAACCTATTCTTCATTTTCTGTAGCTTTGAATAAACATACTCAGCTTCCTGATGCTTGCATTCAAAATCCAGCAGGTTTTTTGCCACTAGAAGTGACTCCTCATGATTTATGTTGTATTGTCTCAATGAAGCTGCCCTCCAGCACTGAAATTAAATCATGAAAAATTAAACTGCTGAAATAGGTATATTAAATATCAATATGTAGCATTTTGGTAAGTACAAATATCCACACAGCACAAGACACAACAGAAAATATAGTGCAAATAAATTCTAGAAGCATTTGACATGCATCATAAATAGTGACAACTATTTGAATCGCATGATGCTACACTGTACTTTATACTATCAATGGTCCACAACTGGCACCAAACTGAAATAAATACCACCAGCATGCTTGGTGTGCCATCAAAGAATACAAAAACAACAATGCAAAGCCAGATGGAAAAAAAATATATATTGTTAAAATAATTCAAATAGCTAGTTGCATTACAAAAGATTTTAAGTTTACACTCCAAATATTTAAAGACTTTCTAACAGAAACAGAAGAGGAAAAATGTTCTACTGCCCATAATCTCAGCATGGTCATCTCAGTCCAATGAAATCATTTTAGGCCATTACACTATGGCCTTAAGTTCGCACTGCCATTTCATGCATGCACTTTCACCATTCTAAACAACCATGACCTGAAATATGATTGATTGAGAATCACACTGGTCGGCCAATGATGCAATGCATCATCTAGAGGACTCACTGAAAATCTACCCAGGAGGGGAATATTTGTTAGTTCCGCACAGCATTGAATACTAGTCTACTAGATACTTGAAGAAGTTGCAGCTATTGTCCACAGATGCTGTAGCACTACAAGTCAAGGACTCACGCACAATCATAGCCAGAGAAGTAAAACATTCTAATATCCTATTGACAGACAGTGTCCCATTTTTACTCAAGATGTGGATAAGTTACACATAATGTTATTATGGCATTTAAGTTTCATCATTACCACTGGGGCCACCATCAAAATTGTTCTTTATAAAATAAGAATATTGAGATCAAGTAAATCATTATGAAGGGGCAATGTCAAGTTATGGCAGTCAAATCTCATCTATTCTTTCTATGCCAAAACACTTGGGTTTATTGACATCCAACAATTAACAAGTGCAAATGACAGGGAGGAGTGTATCCGTGCACACACAAACGTGTACTCCCACTCTTAGACCAGGTTAGATTTACATGTAATTATGTATACTCTAATGCATCCATTAAAAATAATAAAAGGGATATTAGCATCATCAATAAGTATAAAGCATATTAATGCGACCTGTTTCAAACATACATGCTTCAGTATTGCAGGACCATAAGGTGACCCAAGTAAAAAACAAAACTATAAAAATAGACAAAAGAAAGTGATATAGAAGTTATAGACATCGGAATGCACCACTAACAAAGACCACAGCGTATCTCCAACACCTTCAAATATGTGGAAACATTATGAATTAATTAATGAATGTATACAAAATTCTCCACGTAACTACTAAGAAATGAAAGTCACAAATTTTTAAAGAGCACATTGTTATATCTAATTTTACACATTCCATGCACAAGCTCCAACACACGTAGGAAAAAAGAAGTAGCAGACCACCAATTAAAGTACGTACTGCAACATCCAGCCACACATCAAAATGATAGAAGTTTCCTTGGTCTCCCAAGCATAAAGCCAATATTCTGCTAAAATACCTCTCAAAGCAAGAGGATAAATACAATATTCTGCTAAAATACCTCTCAAATCCCACAGCAGCTGTGGTGAGAGTAAATTACAAAACTACAGATATTTATAGGTGGCCACCGAGTTTATTTTCAGAAGCATAAGTATACAGCATGGATTAGATCCACTGTGCTTAAAGTAGCCTATAAATGTTAAACTTACTTCTATTACAATCAAAATAACCATGTGATGACTCATTTTCAAATATTTCTGAAGGAAATTTAGTTCTTTTGTAATAGTTATAGATATATATACATAGCATTGTGAGAAACTTACCTTCTCTGGCCCAAGCATCCTCAAACAAAATTTAAGCCCCATCCAAGTTGTAATTCCCACTCGTATGCCCCTTGAATTCTCAAACTTCTGTGAGCCATTGAGTTTTAAACATGACAGATGACGGATGGTATGTGCAAGCTCACATTAGACTCAAATTCTATGGACCCATTAATACAAAGGGCACTCTTTCAAATTTGTATTATGTGGTACTTACTTACTATCCCTCTACACAAAGTTCAGAATTTACCATGATAATCATGTTATATACAAGACAAAAGTCATATTCAAATTGATAGTGTCCCGTCTGTCTTACAATTGGACAACTATCACAAATAAAGAATTCCTGTTCACAAGCACAGACATGGACAGGCCCTGTCTGACGTCTGTCCCTCCAACTTCTACCCCTCAAAGCCTACCTGGCATGACTGCCTGGGCACTTATTCTTTTAACTGCAAGGAAAGCTTCTGAAGGTTAACCCCAGGCTACTTAGGCCTTACATATAAACAATAAGGACACTAATGCTATGTAGGCTCAACACTCCCATCCACTCAGCTGCATGCTTGTGACAATGGGTGGGCCCCATGATGCCTTCATGCCAACCATGGTAAACCATCTTGCTAAGATCCTTAAGATCTCTAATCTTGCCCGGGTGGCAAGATAAAATTTCAGGGAAAGGATCATGACCCAGATCTTCTTGACATTTAATGTAAGTTTTTGTAAAATGATATGCTAGATGAAATTTGTTTGGGATTTTATTAAAAAATAAGTTTTGGTACAGGAAAATTGGATGAATATGGTCCGAAATTTTCTCCAATTATCCCACGATTTTTTTTAAAAAAAAGACTTTCCTCACTGAATGAAAATTTTTCATAAGGAAACTTTCTTGGCTGATAACCGCTCTAATTCAAGGAGAAACTTGTTATGGAAGCTTTTTTTGTAGTCTTTTTTTCCCCTCGTCTTCCAAAGATCTTGGATTTTTTGGCCTGCCAAGATAGCCTTGATGCCAAGGCGCAAACCCCATACTTTCACTGTGGCGTGCGTGCGGCGAACGGCCAAGAGGCAAGCCTACGCAGCATTTCACTTTAACATTTGTACCAACTACTAACATATGAAACATAAAATATATTTTAAAAAAATGCCCCCAGTATGGCAGTGGCCAACTCTCGTCAACCAACCAAGACTCAGAAGTCAGAATCATCTTAGAGCTCTACACATATTAAAGTAAAATATGTTTACTAATTATCAATAGGATCAGAGGATTGGTATCAAAGAAAAGGGATCAGAGGACAATGCAGATACCCACCACAGATATAAGAAGCGCCTGCAATATCGTTTTCGGTTCTCGATTGACATGATGGTTATTCATAATATATTCAAGAAGTGTTTCAGCCATATTCTTTACATTATCCTGTGCAAACAGTGAAAACAAGCAAATAAGACATCTTTATCCAGGCCAAAAGACTGTTCAAAGCAGCAGCATCTAGAAAAATATATCGAGATATTACAGACAGTAGGCCTAACTGATTTACAGGTATATAAGGCCTATAATGGACTAAAGATTACGTGGAATATTTCATCATCTAAAGGCAGGCTGCAAGACAACTGGAAACTTAATACTAGAGAAAACCTCAAATCATAAATTTATAAACATTACATGTTCCAAACCCTGGAGGTAATAAAAGTTGACTCTAAGACAATTAAGTTCATTTAAATTATCATTAAAATCCAACTAGACATTACCTAATAAATGATTTGGATATAAAAAACATAACAAGCCCAAATTAGTGCTAGAAAGGAACCAGAAACAGGAATGTATAGGAGCTCCAAGCAAAAAGAAAGCTTGACTATAGAGGGTAAAATTCAACACAAATAAAAAGATTCGAAAACATTTCAGAATAAAGTGGGAAACATAGATACCGGAAGCTGTAGAGTATGACAAAGTCTTGATATCTCTGGCTTCAACAGAATATGAAGAGCCCTTTGGGCATCACGCAATTTTCTACTTCCCTCGGATTCAACCATATGAAGATCAGTTGGTTCTGAAGCAGCAGAATTTGAGCTTGGGGTAGTATCTGATCCAGGTATGTCTTTTGTTCCATTGTTAATGTTACTCACAAATGCAGCTGCAGAGAATTGGCATTCAAATTCTTAAAATAACATGTAACAAGATAAGGAGAGGACAAAATAACCAATCGCATTCGATGTATACCTCCTCCCTTTTTCGGTGCAACAGCCGCAGGATTTTCCCTAGGAGAAGAATGAGAGGAAGCAAAATCAACTTCTTTTTCCCGGAAAACTGCTTTCCTTTTGAGGTCTTCATGCCATGTTTTGAGAGAGACAGGTTCAACGGTGCTATTAGCTAATTTCTGGCGCTTCTTTCTAGTATCATCTTTTTCAAAATCTGCTTTATCTTTATCCTCATCAATATACTTTGTCTTTTTTCGGATCCTTGGAGATGTCTCAGACAAATACCTCCACTGTGGAGACCTTCCCTCCAATAATTTGCACCAGAAAAAGGTAGGAGATGCTTCATCATCTTTTACTTGCATTTCCACCTCGCCAACCAAGGAGCTATCACAAATATATGTTGTTCCACTGTACTGAACTTTAGTGAGCAAAGGTTTATTAGCGGTCTTCATAGTGCTGATATCCTGATGTACTTCAGCCAGGACCTCACAGACCACATCATTTAACTCTACCTCAGTAGAAGATGCTTCAGATGTTGTGGTCGAATTGTTATGATTTTGGAATTCATCAAGCTTCCTAAACAGATAGGAGGCACCCCAAGTGAGCAGCATATGACTGGTAGCAGGGCTTATATTCTGTAAATTGTAATCAAGAGCCATGCTATCCTGATTCACCAACATTAATACCTTTTCTTCCACTGTACAAGGTGAATATAGCCGGAATACTTTTAGCTGTTCTGACCTTGAATCAATGTCAATCCTCTGCAGGGCTCTTAAATCGTTCAAGGGATTCCAATCACTTCCAAAAATTATAACAGCATCAATAGAGGAAAGTTTGATGCAAGAACGGCAAGCACGGTTTTCAAGTAAAAATGCGAACCTCCCTCCCTTAATATTATTAAACATGTTCAATGCAGCATCCCTCTTTCCCTTAACCAATCCTCCATCAATTCGTTCATAACTTTCTTCACCAAATCTTTGTCGCAAAAAATCATCCAAAATATCACCAATAGATGTCTTTTCAGATCCAACAATTGACTGCATATAATACCATTTAAACAAAACACAGATAAATCATTCAAATGCATTGCATAGAGAAGGTATCCAAGTCGAAGCTTTGGCAGGCCACATGTATGACTGAGTGTTTGGTCAAAAAGCAGGTTGTCTCAAAACATTAAGAACCAAAAGTAAGAGCAATCAACTTCAGAGAAACTTAAGAGATATAATTAGCGGTTTGGAATAACTGCACGGTCTAATTTCAGTATCCCACCACTTGCTTCTAGACCAAACACCGTACTGTACCTCTGAGTACACCAGAAGATCTCAAACAGTTGTAAATTACAATACAATTTCGTTTTTTCTGGCAGGATAGGATAGACTTTTAAAACACAGGCACCTCACAAAATCAAACTAATTTATATAAAGATACATGCCTGAAACAAGATTAATACTCTCTTCCCATGATTTTTCAACTCAGAAAGAATCCTGTCAAGAAACTTAAGCTTGCCACTTGCATTTACTCCAACATGCAAATACTCAAGTGCTGGAAGGTCTTTGGTCAGTGCTGACTGCAAAGTCGGGCTAAGCAAATAAGGATGTTCACAACACTGCAATAAATCTTATGAATATCAGGTAAATCACTCATTATAAAACAAAAAATATAAAAATTGGCAACATAGACAGCATAAGAAAATACATTAAAGAAGAGAGAAAAAAAATAACTCAACAAAGAATGCCAAAGCTAATGATTTTGGCTCATGAATAATGCCAAAAAGGATATTCCTTCTAAAAAAAATATCTGCATCAAACAAGCATCCAACCTTCCTGACAGAAGTAAGCACATTGCTCAAGGCTCCAACTGGATCACTCTTCAAACATGATCGAAGCAGCATAAAATTCCCAACTAATGTATAGCAGTATTGCTCTATCTGCACATCAGAAAGTGGGACGGGAACCCAGTACTCCAAAAATTTGGAGGCGCTTGCCTTGTGTTCATAAGCAACTAATTGAGACAACTTCTCCTTTAAAATGGATAGAGAACCGGTATTGTCACTTTGATCCAAGCCCTCGACATTGTCAGCAACTAAAAAGGACAGAATGCTGGAGTACTCGGGTATGCTATCCTGGAAAACCTCTGAAAGATATTTAGTCGTTCAAGTAAATCCAAAATAAAAAAAAAATTGTTAGAATCAGAAGATGGAAATAAACACCTTCATTTGAACACTAGCAAGAAGCAACTTAAAATCTGAAGACAGAGCTCTGATTTGTTCTAAATGTTCCCAGATTCTAGAACCCTGTAAGTCATCAACAACAATGACTCCCCACTGACCAATACATTCTAAACTATCTAAATCCTGCAAAATACACACATACTTTATGTCAAATGCTTCTGAAGAACTTGAACAAATTGTAGAATTACTGATATCAATAAAAAGATTAAGCTATTTTACACATTAAAAAGGAACAAAAAAATTAAGTTCAATTACTAAATCTAAATGATCTATGATAAAGTAAAAGCGTATGGTTAAAGTAACACAAATAATCCAATTACAAAAAGTCCTTCAAGAATTTTAGCATTTTTCAGAATAAAAGACAACTTGATTCTAGATGGTAAAAGCATAATAATGATGAAGCAAAAAGTACCTCTATAATAGCCTTAGGCGTCGAAAGAAGTACTTCAAACATAACACAACCACCATCCTCATAAAACTCCAGCATTTGTATATTACTCCGCACATTTTTTTCGCCAGTATAGAGTACAACATTCAGAGATGGGTCCAACCGCATAAATTCAGCTTCCCATTGAATAATGTTTAGGGAAGTTGAGATTATAAGTGCAGGCAAGAATACATATGACCTTAAGGATAGGAGGAACATTATTGTTTTGAGAATGCGCTCCTATAAAAAATAAAAAGAACGCCATGGAATTTAGTAAGTCATGCCTTTAATCATATATTTATTAAAAATCTATTGAGGACAATTCAAGAGACAAAGGACAAGTATGAGATCCACTCAAGGGGTAATTTATGTGCTGCTATTGTGCTGAACAGGGCTGCTGGCACCCTGAAGAGGTGCCTGTTGGACTGTGAAAACAGCTCGAGCATTTGGGAACAAATGTTATATGACATGGTATCAGAGCCAAGGTTGTGGGTCCGTGTCCCGCTGCATGTGGGTGTCTATGTGTGTTCACGTGCAAAGCTTTATGAATGCTTGCATATGCGGGGGAGTGAAGGAATGTGAAAAAATATATTGATAATCTGTTTCTTAACAGCTTGAGCTTTTGGGAACATTAGTTATCTAACAGTGACTCAGACAAAAAGAGAGTGCATGGCTGAGCCTCTGTGGTGGGGTGGGGTATGAGCACCCACCATTCCCATTTTGAAGGGTAATTACATGCAATATGCTGGAGGGAAGGACGAAGAAGAAGAAGGGGCTCCGGCCTTTGGATCTTCATGTCATGAATGTGGCGGCAAAGGCACCCCTTCAGTGCAAATCCGCTTGTTGTGCGCTGAGCGCACATTATGCATACAATACATATTCAATGTCTTGAAGGTCTACCACTGTTGTACACCTGCTCTTTGCATGCTCACTCACCAGCAAAGTCAACTTTCAAAATTCATGGAAGAATGCTACCAAAACAGCTTTCTCTTACATTTTCCACTACAAGGACCAAATAACAGGCATTCCAATGATTGCCGTTTACAAAAGTACCCATGAACTTTCAAGACTTACAACTATGCCCCTGATGCCAAAACTGAATGCAAAATATTCCTCAAGTATGATTCTGGAGTTATTTTCTTCTTTCTAGCATACGTTTTAAGTTGTTCTGAATGATCCAACTTCAATCATTTCATATCGATCTCCTACATCGCTGACACAGAATTTATAGACATCAATGGAAGCAGAAAAACAACATTCAAAAATCTCCTTTTGGATTCATACTATTAACCATGTAGTCAGGCCCCATAGAGTGGGTCATCCAAGAAGCTAACACGACTTTCTTAATAGTCCAAATGATAATTATCATCATCATATTCACAATAAAGAAGTGCCTTCTCCCAGCAATTTGAGATTGGTGACATAGATCTAGATCTTACACCACCACTCTAGCCTGTTTTGTGTTAACTCTTCTGTAAAAGATAGCACATTCATTTCCTTATTAACTGCATCCAATTGCTCGTAGATCTCCCTCTCCCCCTTTTGGTCACTTCCACTTGCGTCCCCTCCAACCTTCTACAAGGCCTCCCTTCTCCTTTGAACATGCTCATGCCAACACAACCAACACACCATAAACTTCTCCCCTAAATGCGCTAACCCCTAAGTTCTTACAAATATACTCATTTCTACTCCAATCCCTCCTAATTATCTCATACATCCTCATTTTGACTACATTTAATTCATCTATATGACTTCTCTTAGGGGGCCCAACACTATAGAGTATCTAAGGCCTAACTACTGCCCAATAGAATTTTCCTTTGAACCTATTTAAGACTCGTCTATCACACAACACTACTGACACACTTTGCTCACCCTGCATTAATCATATGCACCACATCACTATCTATATCCCCCCGTGTATAATAGAGCTTAAATAATTGAGTTGCTCACATCTTGGCATCTCTTGCCCATTTATTCCAACTATGGGGTGGGGGCACCTAAAGTTCTACCATCCCTCATGATGAACATCATATACTTTGTCATAGTTCTACTTATTTTGAAACCTTTTGATTCTAAGGCTTCCCTCCACATTTCTAAGTTAGCATTTAATCCGATATTAGTCTCATCAACTAAAACAACATCATATGCATAAAACACACACCAAGGACCTTACCTTGCATATCTGCAGTTAGCTCATCCATAAGCAAAAAGATACGAGCTTGACCCTAATCCTTGATGAAGTCTTAATGTAACATGAAAGTCTTTAGTTTCTCCCCCAATTATTTTGACACTAGTCACAACCCCATCAAACATCTTTCATGATGTCTATACATCCCCTTGAAACTCCTTTCCTCTTCAGCATGCTCCAAAAATCTCTTTAGGCACTCTATCATACACCTTCTCTAAATCTATAAACACCATATAAAAGTTTGCTTCTTATCCTTGTAATTCTCTACTAATTATTGTAAAAAAAGATAGCTTCAATAGATGAACTCACATAAACCAAATTCGTTCTCCATTGCCTTAGTCACTTTCCGCAAACTACCTTATATTACTCTCTCCCAAAGCCTCCTAATTTGGTCATAAGTTTGATACCTTTATATTTTAAACAACTTTAAATGTCCCTTTATCTTTATATAGAGGTAATAAGGAGACATCTCCTCCACTGCTAAGCCATCCGCTTTGACTTCTATATATTGTTTAAACAACCTTGTCAACCAAGTTAAGGCAACAACCAAAAGAGAGTTTCAAGCATCAATAGGAATTCCATTAGGTCCTAAGGCTTTACTTTCCTCATCTTCTACAAAGCAAGTCCTTAATTTCCCCATATTTTACTAACACCCGTTGATCTTTGTTCTTATTGCATCTAATTTAATCTACGTCCCTACTTCTCTCCCTTAATTTAACTATCACATATATATATATATATATATATATATATATATATATATATATATATATATATATCCATTAGAGCCAAATCAAGCTTTATCACTTCAAACTCTGCTAGTCCTATGCTTAATCTCCCAATGGGGTTTTTAGTTTAGGTTTGGCATAGAATAATTCTCACTTCATCATCGAATTAGGATGGCTAATAATGTATTTATAGCTAAACCATGACAACATCGTCAAAAACCCTAGAATCCTAACCCTCCATCAAAGGGTCGAGCCAACAATGAGAATTTGTTATTAAAATTACAGCTTAATGGGCATACAAAACTCAAACCCATTACCTAAACAGTTTCAAAAGCCAACAAACCCAATATTTTCCCATTTAGCATAACTTCTCAATTAAGCCATATAAACAAAATCTCCCACTTGGCTCAACTAAACAAAATTTAAAAAAATATTTTATTTGAAAAAATGATTTCATAGATAATGGAGAAATTTGAAATGACAACCTCCATATGTGCATACTATTTTGGAAAAGACAATACCCTTCTAACTTTACATGGCAACTTTATACTCATACAAAGGTTCATAATTGCACGCATCAGGGCGGTTGTCCTCATATGCAAACATTCTCTTCCATGTATCACAATGGGGTTTCTAGTTTAGGTTTGGCTGAGAATAATTCTCACTTCATCATTAAACTAGGATGGCTAATAGTATATTTGTAGCTAAACCATGACAACATAGTCAAAAACCCTAAAATCCTAACCCTCCATCAAAGGGTCAAGCCAACGATCAGAATTTGCCACTAAAAATACAACTTAATAGGTATACAAAACTCAAGTCCATTACCAAAACAGTTTCAAAAGCTAACAAACCCAATATTTTCCCACTTGGCACAATTTCTCAACTATGTCGTATAAGCAAAATCTCCCACTTGACTCATTTAAACAAAATTTGAGAAAATATTTTATTTGAAAAAATGACTAAAAAGATAAGAAATTTGAAATGACAACCTCTGCATGCACATACTGCTTTGGAAAAGACAATACCCTTCTAATATTATGTGGCAACTTTATACTCATATAAAGGTTCATAATTACACGAATCAAGGCAATTATGTCCTCATATGCAAATATTCCCTTCCATGTATCACAATGTATTTAATCCATTCCGTTTGAGTGCTATATACGACAAATAACATATATATGTGTAAACGCATGCTCCAACTCATTGTCTAAATATTGTCTCATACTTAGGTGCAGATAAAGAGTAAATGAGACCACGAAAAAATAAAACTACTATGTTAATGAAAAATATCCATATGTATGCAAGTTAAATCAAATGTACAATGAGCTTATAAGACCCATACAATCCACGACTCTTGTACGGAGAAGAGGATAGGCCTTTAGTCATTGGATCAATAATCATCAGGTCAGTACTTATACGTGCAATAGCAATTGTCCCTTCTTTAACACAATCCTTAACAAGATACTTTATATCAATGTGTTTACTCCGATTTCCACTCTTGTTGTTCTTCATGAACACAACAGCATTGTTATCACAATGCAAGCTAAATCAAATGTACAATGAGCTAATAGGGCCCATACAATCCACATGACTCTTGTACGGAGAAGAGGATAGGCCTTTAGTAATTGGATCAATAATCATAAGCTCAGCACTTACGCGCAATTGTCCCTTCTTTAACACGATCCTTAACAATATACTTAATGTCAATGTGCTTACTCCAACTTCTAATTGTTGTTGTTCTTCATGAAGAACACAACAACACTATTATCACAGTGCATATTTGATGGTCTAAAAATGGAATCCATAATGGTAAAATCTGCAGTAAAGTTCATAGGCTAAGTAGCCTACGATGTGCCCTCATAACATGCACCAAACTTTGTCCCCATAGTCAATGAAGTTGTAAGGCTTTTCTTAATACTTTTGCATGAGATAGCACCAATTGCCAAAAGAAAAATAGAACCTGATGTTGACTTCTTTGTGTCAACGCAACCGGCAAAGTCTCCATTGGTGTACCCAACCATATATAAGTTTTATTTTCTTGTGTTGTCTCGTTTACTTTTTATCTGCACTTTAATTATGAGACTGTTTAGACAATGAGTGAGAGCATGTATTTACTCATATATATATGTTATTTGCCCTATATAATACTCAAACAGAGTGTGAATTGCATTGTGATACATAGAAGGAAATGTTTGTATATGAGGGCATAATTGCCCTAATCCATGCATTTATGAACCTTTGTATGAGTATAAAGTTGCCACATAAAGTTAGAAAGGTATTGTTTTTTCTAAAAGAGTATGCGCATACGAAGGTTGTCATTTCAAATTTCACCATTACCCCACTTGGTCATTTTTTCAAATAAAATATTTTCTCAAATTTTATTTAGTTGAGCCAAGTGGGAGATTTTATTTATATGGCTTAATTGAAAATTTGTGTCAAGTGGGAAAATGTTGAGCTTATTTACTTTTAAAACATAAAGTTGCCCAACTCCCACAATTGTTATTGATTCTGGGCTTTTGAAACTGTTTAGGTAATGGATTTGAGTTCTATATAGCCATTAAGCGAAGGTTTGATTGGCAAATCCTAACCATTGGCTTGACCCTTGAATGGGAACATTTTGACAATGAGTACAGTATAAAGAATGCATAGGAGCCCTTTATATTTAACATCGATGGCACACGCGCTAGCACATGTTAAAGTCAGCAGCCATCAATCTCATGGATGAAAGGCTCTCATGTGCTACTTACACTGGGCTCACTCTCAGTGGGGAGCATTAAAAATGCTTCCCTTTGATGGAGGTTCTTAAAATGGTGTCCTTGTTTAACTATAAATACACCATTAGCCATCCTAATCTGGTGATTAAGCAAGAACTATTCTCAACCAAACGTAAACCAGAATGGCTACATGTAAGCCCTAATATGGGTGCATGCGTGTGTATCTAGGATCAACTACGCCATTCATGCACTTCATCCTACTCTATTGTACATGTACATATACATGTATATGCCCTCTCCCCCTCCTCACATCCTACTCTATTGTACAAGTCATCAAATGCCTTAAATCTAGCCTCACTAACTATTTTGTTGGCCTCTATTCTAACCTTAATATACCTCTCCCAACTCTCCTTTTGTTTTTTTTTCACTCATTAAAGGAACACTTCTTTTCCTTAATGACTCTTTGGACCTCCTTGCACTACCACCAAATTTCTTTCTTCATGTCCCTTCTCCTCATTTATTCTCCAAGCACTTCTTTTCCTTTCTTTTTAATGCGATTAGCCATGTTAACCCACATTTTTGTAGGTTCCTCACCCAAACTCCAATTTCCTTCCACCCTCAACCCCTCTACAAATGTGTAAAGATTTTCACCTATCAAATTCCACCACTTAACCCTAGGATCAACTCCGTCATTCATGCACTTCATCCTTTCATGTGTCCAAAATATAATTATCCATGTAAAAAAAAGGATCCCTCGTTCTCCATCCAGATAAGAACAAAAAGTGGCATCATCCATAAAACACATGAAATAGCTAATTTGATGTTAACATGGCTCGGAAACAAAGTAGATTATATAACTAATCACAAGAAACGTGAATTTCAAGCAAGCTGGCTTTAGCCTCGAAAACAGAATCATACCTTGTCGTCAATAATAATTGCATTTTGGCATTTGTACCAACACTCAAAAATCTTGTTAACAAAAGTTAGATAATCATTATCTAGTCCAATTGGAGTAATCCCAGGCAACTCTGAGACCTGTGGCAAGGATGCTTTTCTAGCCTCCGATAACTACAAAATTGTACAAATATATCAATTTTCAATAGCCATAACTTGCAATTATTTCTCAACACAAAAATATAAAAAAAAAATCACCCAATATATAGACAAATAACAAATTATTGCTCGCCACTAATGAAGATCTTCACCCATACCATACCAAAAAAATAGAAAAATATTTTTGAAGTTAAACTACCTAGCAGACGAGGGACAAGTATAACATATTTAGTAACACAACTTCTCATATCTCAACGGGAAAAACTTAAAGCTATTAATTCAGCAATACCTGGAACCAGCTATGGACCTATAGTTCAACTCAAGGAACTAAAACTATGTCAACAAAAACTCAGACAGGAAAGGAGGAGTAATCACCAGAATTAACAAACAGAAAGTGATAATGTATTACCATCTTTAGTTTATCTCAAACAGCAGCAACAGACTAAGGAAATCATACAATTAAAAATGCCACATAGAAGATCGGGACAACAACCAAGAGGAGAAAACCAAACATACTACAAAAGTAAGAATTGCCGTAAGAACAGGCAGACTACACTCAACAAACTGAAAGGGAAGAAACAGCTATTTGCTATCAATTTGGTCAGCAGATTTGCAAATTAGGAATGTAAACCAAGCCCAACATAGCACATGTTGATGGAGAAAACCTCGGCAAATATATTTCACCTCGAAACCAAATACCCACAAGGGGGAGGGGGGAGAGAGAAAAACAGGTAACACAAGCTTATAAGCAGAAAAATTTTGCATTTCACATAATGTTCCGACATCAACATGGCAAAAATGAAAAAGGTATGTGACCCCATAGGGGTCGGGTCCACTTATTGAATTACTCCCTCCGTCCCAAAATAAGTGTCCTATTTAGTTTTTTCAAAACGAACTAATTTTAGTTCATTTTGAAAATTGAAATTGGACACTAATTTTAGGACAGAGGGAGTATTAATTAAGGGAGTTGGTTAGTTATTTACTTTAGGAATCCTTGTCATAACAGAAAAATTACAAGCCTTCAAAATCAATGCGATCAAGGCAAAAAAAAAAACAAAAAAATGGACCATCACACTCCAACCTTTTCATTTCTCCCATAATCACAGCTTTCTTTTGCCTTTCTTATTCGGCTCTCGTAATCTGAAATCAGAATCCTAGCTTCAGGGGAGCTTAAAAAAGATGCATTCACCGACTCCCATGTAGCATCTTCATATCCAAGGCCTTTCCATTTAACAAGCCATTCATAAGGTGTGTCGGTGATCTCATGGCACTGTTCACTTCGGTGTTCTGCCTCGTTTAAAGACAATATTGATCTTTTTCTCAACAGTCGCTGTGGAACCATCCATTCGGAATTCCATTTTATGGCCTGGTAGAAATTTCATGTCATCAGCAAATAATATGATGAAAATCAGTATCTTTAAAAGGACCAAAAGAGCATAAACAGAGTAATTTCAATTTACACTAGCTAAATCACAGATAACATCGGGTCCAAAGATTATGTAGTCACCATCCCACAAAGATGACCCAACTAAGTGGGACAAAAGATGATGACGATAATGAAGATTTTTCATTTTATTGGGTTGCATAATCTGGGGCTTAACCCCTAATTCTCACACAGATTCTTATCATATTTTCCAAGTTCTCAAAAAGAAACATAGGATTCATGTCGTCTGTAGTGAGAAGCTACTTTCCAACCTTGTTCTTCGGATATTTTTTGTTAAACTTGTCAATAAGCAGTGGAGCTTCTTCTATAAGCTGCCTTTCTGGAACCCATTGATTGTGAACATGAGCAAGGCCTTTGTACTTCACAAAATATTGCTTTTCTAGCTTTCCTGAAACCAAGTGACACCAACCTTCCAAATTTCACATACAACAAGAATATCTTTTACGAGATGCAAATGCTAACAATGAATAAAGAACTTTAAATGGCATATACACACGACCTCTGTCCTCAATTTCTCTAAAATCCCAAATGGTCTCTGGTCCTGGCGATATTGAATGCACACCTAGCTTAATTTTCTTTACCACACAAGGTGGACAATGCCAAGCTCCAAGCGGGACAACTTTTAGAGGTGGATCAAGACAAGACATATGGTAGTTTCTGCTGCAGCCTTTCGCATCACAGCACCTAAATAGTTGATACAAAAAATGTCCAGTTAAGTGCATCATAAATAAAATCAGCAGGATAGTTGGTAAATAATGATATTAATAACAATTAAATAAGCATTTAGCACTATAATGATGATGAAAGGGGCTTTAGATCAACAGGTCAAGAAATTTCCAGACAAGGAAGTGCATTAACAATATTACAATGTAATCAAATATGTTTTCCAAATGCAATTTTCAACAAATATAATTTTTAACAAGTCAAGTACAACTAGAGAATGGCATCGCAACTTAAACTAATCCTATTCCGTGTATCTTCCTAATTAAATAAATGCTGCAGCACCGTAGATTGAGGAAAATAATTCTTGATTTTGTTTCCAGTGATCCAGAATCAGCTTAAGTTAAAAATTGTTAGGGACACTAGTTAAGAAGATAGGTCAATTTTCAGCAATACATTTACTATAAAGATCAGCTATTTGCCACTATTACACACGATCAAACAAACTGCCCACAACCAAGATAAGCCCCATGGTGCACCGTGCGAGCTTTTGTTAATGATGACACCAGTAGTCATGCAAAGGTTCCTAAGCATCAATACAAGAACCACAAGGAAGCGTCTTGACATCTACAAAGTAACTTTAGCAGCCAATGATATAACCAATGCACCAGAGATAGACACCATGAGGAGATAGCTAAGCAAGATTAATTAAGATACTAATTAACATGTCACCATATAACATTGCAAATTAACATGGCTAACCCATAATCAGTGCAATCCTATAAAATCAAAGGTGCCAACTTGATTGGAATCTTGTATACTTGTATAGGGTGGAGAGCTAGCAATAAAATCCAAACATAAAAATAGTGTGTTGCAGAGATGAAGAATGCTGAAATACAAGGACCACACAGGATCCACCTTTAAATGACAAGATCTCGTCTGCGTAACAATGCTCATAAAACGATAAAAGACAACACTGTTGAGGGTCCACACTGAGAAGAGGAAGGTCATGGAGAAACACATTTTGTGTCAAAAAGAGAGAAAAAATAGAACCTGCAGAGTCTTCCAAATGACCACAACATATTTCTATCACATAGATCATGTCAAGTTCCCAGATAATTGGAAATAAAATGGATACTTATGTGTGACTGTGATAGTTAATTAACAAGACACAGTGAGAAGTATGACCTTACAAAACAAAGTGTAGACTGGTTATGCAAATCATAAAACACCTGTTCCAAATTCAACTTTAGACCAGAACACTAAAAAGGAACAAGTTCGAATTATATTGTTTAGAATACACAACTACACAGAAAAATGTATCAGTAGATTAAGTGATAAGATAAAACCAAGATACCCACAAAAGCCTTCCTCCGAGCTTGCATTTCACACATGCATTCACGTCATCCTTTTGATTCTCCACCAACGACTCCTGTTGTTTGCTATTATGGCATGTTTCTTCTTCAGTTAATCCTCCATTACTGCTCACAACATATTTCTTCCTACCCTAATACAGAGCAGTAAAAAAAGGTGTGTCACAATTAATCAAGAATACAATTATAACCAAAATAAACCAGAAGAAAGACAATCATAATTTATAATTATACCAATAGTGGAAGGGTAAGTTACCTCTTTTAAAGAATCAAACTCATCCAGAGAAACAGGTGAAGCATGTAGTCTGATAAATCATAAGATTTTTAAATGAAAACACAGTTCAAAGCTGAAACTCAAAAAAATGAACACTTGTCTAGGAAACAAAACCACCTATCTAAGAAATGTGACACCAATCATATGTAAATCAGAAAAGAAGAAAGCACAGGACCTCTCAGCTTCAGCTGAACTTTGCTGCACCATTTCAGTTGAGGAAGCTTCAGCTGAACTTCGCCACACCATTCCAGTAGAGGAAATACAACCAGCCTCATCCTTTCGAGAATTTTTAAACACCACCACCTGCTCAGGAGCTTCCTAGAATTAACATCGACCAACAAAAAATTCAGACAGCTGATTTGGGGAGTAAAAAAATTATTGACTGTACATATAATGCAGGATTGAAACGATCAACTATGAGCATTTGGAAAGCTTGTCCATAAACACGAACTATTATGTCACAGAAAAATAAAAGAAAATGTACCCTTCACCAGAACATAAAGCAGAAAGCAAGTTGCATAGTTAAAAGCCCAATTTGTTTATAAGAAAAAAGTAACACAATACGTTTATGGCTGCAAGGGTAAGTCCATAGTTTCTAAAAGAGGTCGTTCTATTGTATTTGTAAGGATGGTAACGGTCCACAGCACAGGTTTAAACTTGGTCAAGCAGGCTTACTATAATGTTAATTATATGTCGTGCCGCAAAATTTTAAACTAGTATTAGAAAATCTCTTATAAAAAGTACTGGACAAAAAGATTGGAAGATGCATTTAGAGCATCATCTTTTTGAAAAAGGTAAAAAGCAGAAAAATGTCTTAACAAGAGCAGCAATTATAAAATAGTTACAATTAAATAGAAATGTAGGACATGCCCTGTTTGTAATGTTTCAGCCATTCATCACAGAGGTAACACATGATGCTATTTATTGATCGAACATGATTTCCTTTTTTTTTTTTGGAAAATTCCTTTCACAGCTTCATATGTCTGTCAATATTTTATTGCTGTCACATGATATATGCTAAATTCCTGGTCAGACTAAAGCCAGAGTTTGGACCAGTAGTGCTACAATTTTATCTAGAATATCATTTCTTCAAGAGGAGTTCTCCAGACTGCTGAGAGTGTCCTTAAGCCATTCCTATTATAGTGATTCCAGAAACCAATTTACAACTAATAAACCCCAGGGAGACCATTATGCACTAGCTGCCTCCTCTAAAATAAGCAATGGCACATCATCCTGCCAAGTAAGAGGGAAAGGAGGTGGCAGAGGATGGTGGGAGGAGAGGTCAAGGTGGTAGAAGTGGACCCAGCATTGTGATCATTATAGCAAAATCAATCACCTATAACTCGTTTATTGAATAGTAAACGGGTCTAGGCTTCTCAACCATCTGATAATGCTATTAGTGGTGCGACTAATGCATGTAAAATCGGTAAGTCTTCTCAATTTTCTTCTCATGGTGTATTAGTAATGTTGTCCACGAGAGACTTTGGCCAATCACAGAAATAGCAGAACAACCTTCTTCCAATGCCCTTCCATTGCCGGTCTCTGCATTCCCAAAACAAGTAATAATCCTTTCTGTGGACTAACTATTCTCCTTCCTGGATCCCTGGCTGGTGCTTCTAATCATATAACCAGTTAAGTCACCCTTATTTTTTTCTCTCGAAGAAAATCACTCCCATATTACATTAGCTGACGGATATATTTCTATTATCAATTTTGTACAATAAGTTCTTAAGCAATATTGATTTGCTTTTAGTTAGTCAACTTACTAAACCCCTTATCTGTCCACAACCTTTAGTCATTGTCAAATACAGGATCTGATAGACCAAGGAGACAATTGGTGGAGGGGCATGAAGGTAGCAGCTTAACCACCTTATTGATCTTGGTAAAGTAATTATGGTGGTGCAAAAATTTCCTCAGAACCTGTCATCAAGCATTGCAGAGTAGGATTTCCATCACTAAAGAGTTGCAGACAACATTCCCTTATTTTAAGAACATTGCTAAAGTGCATTGGAAGGACTGCTTCTTAAGTAAGAGTAGGCATGCTCATTTTCACCCGAGCAGGACAGATAAACACTTCTATTTGATACATTCTACCCTATAAGCACCCACTAAAATGTCTCCTGTTTTTGGCTTTTGTTACATTGTTAGCTTATTGAAGATTTACCTCGTATTACGTGGGTCTATTTACTGAAATATAGGACTGCAATTTTCTCTATATTTCATTAAAAAATTTAACCCAATTTAATACCATGATTTGTGTTTCAAGGACAGATAATGCTACTGGCCTACTCTTCTCATGAGTTCTAATGATTATATAGCAAAAGAGGGCATCAATGATCAATCATTTGCTCACACCCCCCATAAAATGGAATTGAAGAAACTGGCCATCTATTTCAAGTTGCTTGGTCATTAATGATTCACGTAAATTGCCTAAAGATCTTTTGTGGTGATGTAATTTACTACTTACTATACTGCTTACCCTCAATAATTCTTGATAAAATGGATTTGAAAAAACTGGCCATCTATTTCAAGTTGCTTGGTCATTAATGATTCACGTAAACTGCCTAAAGATCTTTTGCGGTGATGTAATTTGCTACTTACTATACTGCTTACCCTCAATAATTCTTAATAAACAGGACACATATTCCCTAAGCGCGTCCACTAAAGTCTTTGGTTAGTATGCTTTTTTGCAGACAGTTGGAAGCCAGGTGATAAATTCATTCCTCGTGTGATTAGACACATTTTTAGGATATGCAAGCAATCAAAAAACCTGTAGCTGCTATTGCCTTCATTCAAAAATAGTTTGCTACTGCTAATGTATAATTTTTGGACTACAACCACCACCAAAACCACTATAGGTGTATACGTTCTGGCAAAACAAAGAGGGGAAGGTGCAGCCTCTACGTCTCTTCCCTCCCTGCCTTATCCATGTTATGATTCCGAATTAGGACTTTCTTCATTTAGTATGCCTTAGTTTAGGTTTGCTTTCCTAGTTTAGAATTCCTTATTAAAGGTAGGATTCTTATTGTTATTCCTTTCCTAGTTTAGATTTGCTTCCTAATTTGAGAAGGCTTCTATAAATCATGTAATCTCACACATTCATGAATTACGAAATTGAGCAATAAAGTAGTCTAGCTTATTTATCTCTGCCCTCCCTAACTCTTTTCTCCTTCTTCTACTTCCCCACGTACACTCTCTCCGTAATTCCACCCCAACATTGGTATTAGAGAATATCTTTCCCGCGCCATCGCTTCCTCGCCAGCATGGGACGCCCAAAGAAACTGATTTCCAATTCTGCTATCGAGCCCTCAAATGTGGATGACTCCTCTCCTCATGCGGACATTGAGCTCCAATGTGAACCGGGCACCCAAGCCCTAGAACAGAAGACGACCACCAATAGTTGGCCAAAGCAATTTCAAAAGCTCTCGAACACCCTCGCGGTTGCAGTACAGTCACAACGTGATGTTGCGGCCGTGAAAGCCCAACAAGACTCCTTAGCTGCGCTCACTGGCCGATGCGACGCTTTGACTACCTCTATCCAGCAGCTTGCTAACCGTCTACCCTTTGCACCATCAAAGGAGCTGCCGCCTCAGGGACCTTCCACGATGGCACCAAATCAGGGGTCATCTTCAGCTTCACTGGGTGTTTCTTCTGCCCCACCGGCCTCGGAGCTCCGCCCACAAATTGCAGCCGGCCATCTGCCATTGCCCTGTTTATCTGGACCCTTCTTTCCATTGCCGGATCTTCCCCAGCTGTCCCAGAAGGCCACCTCAGAGCGCGGTGAGGTCCAGTGGGCTGAGACGGCTGAAGCCGCCATTGCCAGAACTTCCCTTCGCCGATTCGGCGCTCTGGCTATGACAGCCGAACTGGATTTCCCCGCGACGGCCCTCCCGATCAACTCTAGCCAGCCACTTCTACATTCCACTGCCGTCAAGACTGCCACTTTTCAGTCCGGACCGCCGCTCATGGCCTCCGCTGGTGAGCCCTTGGCCTTGTTTGGCGCTGTCGCTGGGGTACCCCCTTCTGTTCCGGTCAAGCATCGCCTCCCTGTTGACCCAAAGGATGTTCCGCAGCCGTACACAACAAAGGCCGTTCCGTCGCATCCACTCCAGTCCGTCCCACCATCGCCGGAATCACCTTCCCTTGCCTTGGTCAATCGTCGAGTTTCCGGAGGAGCAGTGCTCTCTTCCACCGCCGCCATGGCCATTGGAGATGCATCTAGAATGTTAGGGCAAAACGAGGATGTAATATGTTATTTGGGCAGGTCGCGATCAGATTTAGGTGCACCCGGCGTCTGGTCCGGCCCAACACGGGATTTTTTATCCCATTCAGGTCCAGCCCCATATCTCACACACTCTGAACCACTTGGGTTGTCTCTGGGAACTTATGGCTCCCACCCGCTAGCTCATGGCTATATGAGCGAGGATTTAAACCGAGAGATCCATGGCTCGCTTCCACAGCCTAGTGCTAGGGACTTTGATATTGCTAACAATTATTTGATGCAGACTGATGGTTTTCAAACAGCCCCTAATTATAGATGGCCCAACTTCTACCACGGGCCACCTGTACCATTTTTGCCAAACCACGAGCGTGGTGGTCCCCAACTCGGAGGACGTCCACCGGGTCGGGATGCCGCGTTCAGAGACTACGAAGGAACTATCCAAGCCCACCCGGTTCGCCTCACCTTCCCAATCTTTAAGGGTGATGAACCGGAGGAATGGGTCTCACGTACTTGACGATTTTTTCACTTCCATTGTACACCGGACTACAAGCATATTGATCTTGCTTCCTTTCACATAGAAAGACGTGCATTGCAGTGGCTCAAGCACTTTCTGTCTCACTCCGCATGCTACATGGGCTGATGTGGAGCGAGCTCTTCTTGTCCGCTTCGAACCTACTGATTATGAGGACTATAACCTTCGTCTCTCCCGAATTCGCCAATCTACCACCGTCGAAGCTTATCAGGATGAATTTGAAAAATTATCGAATCGGGTCTCTAATTGGCCAGAAGCCGCTTTGATTGGTACTTTTTTGGGTGGTTTGCGACCTAACTTGCAAGCTTCAGTGCATATCTTCAAGCCCCGCACTTTGAATGAGACAATCCGTGTAGCTCGCATGTGTCAAAAGCAACTTTAGCATCAGCAGCGTGTTCCACGGGCGCCAGTCTTCTTCTACTAGTCCTATCACCACTATAGGGCGTACTCCTATTTCTCTTAAGCGATTATCTCATGCTGAAATGGAGGCTCATCGCTCCCAAGGCTTATGCTACAATTGTGATGAAAAGTATATCCATGGCCATCGTTGCAAGACTCTTCATGCTTATGTTGTTGAAGATACACCTGACCCCGTGGCTTCTCCTGACCGTGTGGCTGAGTTTGACCCTGCCCTCGCTGCCTTGGTAAATGATGTGGACCCATACTTTCCTTTCACGCCTATAAAGGTGGTAATGCTCCCAACACTATGAGACTTAATGGGCAAATGGAAAAACAACGTGTCATGGTTCTCATCGATACTGGTAGCACTCATAGTTTCATTAACGAAGCCGTTGCTAAAGAGTTAGGCTTACAAATCTCTGACTATCCTAACTTTGATGTTATGGTCGGGGATGGTGCAAAGCTTCACAGTATGTGGGTTTGTCATAAGGCATGTATTCTTGCTCAAGGCCTTACTATAAGTTTGATTTCTATGTCTTGCCTATCAAGGGAGCGGATATCGTTCTTGGCATGGATTGGTTGCTCACATTGCGAAAGGTTGAATGGAACTTTGAACACGTGCAGATGAGCTTTGAGTTTGATGGGGTCAAACGCCTCCTTACCGCCCAACCACCGGATAAATTGCACATCATTCAGCGCCCTCCTCTGAAGTATCATTGGACACTCCAGCCTCTTGCTCTTGATGAACATCTTGGTCCTTCCCAGCCTTGAGGACAAGGCTTAGCGGAAGCAGTGGTGGATTGTTATGATTCCGAATTAGGACTTTCTTTATTTAGTATGCCTTAGTTTATGTTTGCTTTCCTAGTTTAGAATTCCTTATTATAGGTAGGATTCTTATTGTTATTGCTTTCCTAGTTTAGATTTGCTTCCTAATTTGAGAAGACTCAAGTCTATAAATCATGTAATCTCACACATTCATGAATTACGAAATTGAGCAATAAAGTAGTCTAGCTTATTTATCTCTGCCCTCCCTAACTCTCTTCTCCTTCTTCTACTTCCCCACATACACTCTCCGTAATTCCACCCTTGTAACCTTAAGGGTTACAACAATCCATCATCTATACCCACATGTTTCAGTCTAATCCATATATTTTAATATTTGATGACATTAACCATCCTATAGCACTATGCAGAAGTACGAGATCTTGTACTCAGTATCCATTATGTCCTTTGATGGCTATTTTCCAACTAACACAAAATTTCCCCTTTCCCTATCATCTGTTTCCATTCATAATATTTTTTCTGAAGCCTTGACTCATGATGAACGGAAGAAGGCTACGTTAGAGGAAATGCATGCCCTTAAGTTGGATGACACCTGAGCACTCACTGATGTACCACAAGATAAGATGTTAGCATAGAATGGTTTCGTAAAAAGAGTATAGAATGGTAGGAAAGCCCGCCTAACAGATAAAGGCTAAAACCAAACCACAGTGGTAGACCATTCTAAGACCCTTTCTCCTATGTCAATATAAATCCGGTCCGAATAATTATTTCGCTCGCTGCTAATCATTAACATTCATATCAATTGGACATTATTTACATGAGGCAGTCACATGGGTATGTTGCTTTCGGGAGAGGCTTCTAAAGTATATGATTTAAGAAGCATTATATGGATTAAAGCATTATATGGCTTCTAAAGTCACATGAGGCCTAGTTTAATAAATTAAGCTGTAGTGGGCTTGTCTTCAGTGCTCAATGGTTAGTTATTCACCTTTGTCAGAAATTGCAGACTTAAAGGCACATTTGAGCATGATATACCATAAAAAAGATCTTGGCATTCTACAATGTTGTTTGAACACTTGATTTCGAGTAGTTTCTTCTACCAAAGGAATCTATTTCTCTCGAAAGAAACATCTAACTTGCTATCTCACAACAGGATGCAAGCCATTTAGACATCCTATGGATCCAAATGACAAGTCATTAAGTGATGATGAGAGAAATTTGCATCTCCAAGACGAAACAAGAGGCTGTTGCTAAGCTATTTGACTTTATTAGTTACACGTACTGACATTGTTTTTGAAGTTGACATGGTGAGGCAATTTACACATGATCAAACAGGTACCGCACTGGGAAGTTATTCTGGTTTATCTCACAACACCTGAAGCAAATTCCAGACTCGAGTCACATCGGAAAAATGCTCATTTTCAGGTGGAAGGATATGGGACATGAGCCGTGCATGTCCACTCTTCAAGTAGGGGATCAACTAGTAGATGTAGTGCATCCTTTGGTTACACACAAAATATATAAAAAAAGATGTGGTGCCCATTCGTCTCTTAAAGTGGAATATAGAGCCAATGAACCATAGAATTAACAATTTGTGAATCTGTGTGAAGACCTCTCTCTCATAACATATAAAAATGGATGATCCAATTACCTTTGGTGCAACAATCACGCTGCAATCCAATATTCAAACTGTCAGATTTCTCAGACGCTTCCTAAGCATTGAAGCAGATTGTCATTTTCCTTATACCAATCCCCAGGATCATTGGCAGACATTCACTAAGGTCTTAATGAGGATATGCCATTTGAAAAAACTTTGCAAGCTAAGCATGTTCAATATCTACCTGCCAGATTGAGGGGAATGGGGAGAATGTTGAAGAAAAGAAGTGGACCCACATAACAAACATTGTTATCACCTAGTGGAAAAGAAACTGAGGAGGTTGAAAATGGAAGTAGGGAACCTATAGGATAGGTGCACATCACGTAAGGACTCCTATCTTGTAAGGGTCAAATTGTGTAACTTGGCTCATTTTGCAGAGATATGATATAATTGTAATCTTGAAGAGTATTTTGCAAACATCTATAAATAATGAAAGGACAGATTAGCAATGTATCAACTTGCATTATCTCTATTCCTCTCTTATCCTCAATTCCAACCAAAAGAACCACCAAATAACAATCAAAATGCAGAATTCCTTAGCTAATAGCAAAGGTGTCCTCCACTAATGTCTTAGGACTCCTAATTGTTTCCCTTCTACTGACAATTAATTTACCATTTAAGAACAATAGCAATAATAGATAGTCAGCAAAATTTTCAGACCCAAAACTCCAGCATTTCTTCCTTGAAAAGATTTTCTTCCAACAACAATAACTATGACAACCAATAATACTGTTTTTAAGAGTTATATTTCTCATCAAGAACTGTCCTACCACAGATCCCAAAAAATAACTGTCTTACTGTAAAATCAAAAAAGTGCTATAAGTGCCAAGTTTACTAGGCATGATTATTACAGAAACACACATGTTGCAACTTCTGAAGAATTGAAGAAGCTAGAGTACCTTCAACATTCATATACACAAAAAAACATTCTCTACAAAGTGTACAAAGCACAAATGGATTGACAAACACAGATTCTGCTCCACAATCATATAATTATTTTGGCCATGTCAATGTGCACTTTCAATCTCTTCTTATAACCTCGATCCATAATATCCTTTCGCTTCCTCTCCTACAACTTGGACCCTCAATTAGCTGTTGTTCTCACATCCATACCGACTAAATCACACACTATCAGTAACCTGTAAATACGTCACTACCATCTCAAATGGTCCTCTCTATCTTTATTTTCCCTTTCATTGTACATCACCCAAAATTGTCTCTCATGTAATCAATTTCGTCTGGTATCCACTGGAATTTGTACTCAACCATCAAACAGTAAAAAATTCCTATCTATGCAATACCTCTTAGTTGTCCAACATCCAGCTGCATACAACCACAGTTTTAAAATAGCCTAGGGAACCCTAGATAATTTGCTAGCACATTTGCCTATGCAACCACCTAGGCACTTAGACAATTGCCTAAAAAAATGCCCAACTAACTATTTGCATGTCAAATTATACTTGTATAATATAGCACACAGAAAAGAGAATTAGTTCAAAAAATTTCAACCTTAACTAAACTGTTTAGTACGTCTTTAAGTATCCACATCTCAAATCTTAGATTTCATGTCCTCTTAAGAGGCCCCACAGGTCCCAATCCCCAATTGAAGGGCTCATAAATATGAATAAAAAATCACAAATGCTTAAAGGCATGACGCTATAGGTTGTAACTTTGAAAGAACCAACATTCTTAAGAATATAATTAAGAAATCCATTAAATTTCATGCAAAAAGAGGAGAGGAACATTCAATGCAATATCTTCTCTAGAGGAGGAAAATGAACCTGGCAGGAGGATAATTGCACAGGATGGCATTTTCCCACACAGAAAGAGCTCTTGCCCTGAATTTCAGAATCACAGTTTACCCTGTAAGCATAAACAAAACAAAGAGAAATGTGTAGGTCAACCAAATATAACAAGAAAAAGCATTTGAATATTCAGCCTGTAAATTTAAGTGTCATTTTTGTGATTACTCTTCCCCAAATGGCTTAAATGACTACTAACCCTTAGGCTTTAGAAATATTTGATAATTACAAGGAACTAAGGGCAAAAAAGAGATAATAGATGTAGTTTTGAAATGTAAAAAGCTATACTGTTGTAGGGAATGCAGCAAAATTTTGCAGAAAATGGTCATAAGTACAAAAAATCAGTGGCATAAAAATCCCACACACTTACTTTAATTACAAACAGATAAGTTACTGTTCAGAAGGCGAGAATGTTAAATTGTTAAGGCAGTAAATGTAAAAATTGTATGCTGATGTTAGTTAACATGAAGCAAAACATGAGTATTAGCAGAAGTGAAAATTCTCGACAAGGCAAAATCGGAATGTGATACTAAACTGGATAACAGGAGTTCAAGCACAGTTGCATACGAATGTTGCACCCTGACAAATGGATGTGGTTACAAAGACCAAGAATGTTACCATTTATGACCTTGATATTCTCCATCAACTACTCCAACTCAATAGCAGATAACAATAGTCACAATACCTTTTCGGTTTGCTGCAGACTGAACATGTACCTGCAAAACGAGAGGAAGATATGGGGTCAATAGGGACCTTTATTGTGCATGCCCCAGAGCTCGCGTTGGTATCAGAAATATCATAATCCACACCTGGACAATCCCGTATTTCTAAAGCCCAATCTTCAACAACAATTTGGTCTTTGGATGTATCAGTTAATGACCTCACTTCTGAAGAACTGGATAATTGAGCAGCTTGTCCACCACCTTCATCCAAATGCAGCTCTTTAAACTCTTTCACCTTTCTGCAACTCCTCTCATTCATACCTTCCTCACCTATTTTGAGATCAATATTTCCAGGGTTTTTTCCATCGCCCTGTGACAACCTATTTTCCCCTTTAGGATGGATTTCACTACCTATGATAGAGACAGAACAGCATTTTACATCTAAACATGGCAAGCAACCTTTTATGGAATATGCCAAAAGAAACTATTCACCAAATACATGCAAAATGAGAGCTAAGAGGGTGGTCCTGTAATCAAACTTCCAAATAAAAAACACAAAATTTGATAGCTAAATGCATGAGCAAATTCAAGATAACAATTCATGGTCAGCAAGGACAGAGATGAAAATTACAAGCATGAGTATTATTTGAGTCCTATGATACAATTTTCATGTGGTGCGAGTGCAAAATCAGTTATCAAGCATGCCATAATATAGTATCAAGATTGAAGACAACTAAATCTAGAGATCAATAATAGAACCATGAAAAAAGCCTACAAAAAATAAAAGTTAACTCAAAAGGCAACTGAATCAGGTTATCAGACAACCTCAGTTTAGTAGCAAAAAACAAGCAAAGAAAATTCAACGTACGCAAGTTCCTGGCTTCCTTAGTCTGTGGGCTAAGCAATTTTCTATACATACGAGCATCCAATCTTTTCTTACTTTTTCCATCTCCTATCTGAATCTGTTTCTCCTTCTTTTTAAATTCTTTTGACCCTGAAGAACGACTGGAGGAGCTTGAACAATGACGTTTGCCCCCACTCGTATGACTTCTTAGAGGACTTGGCATTCTTCTCTTCTTGCCAGAATTATATGTCTTCTTGGAAGGAGTAGTTGATGGGCTCCTTTTCTCGAGCCTCTCAGACTTTCTTAAACTTGAGGCGGAAGGGCTAGATGAATGTTGTTTCTTGAGTGGTGATTCTCTAGTAGACCTTCTCAAAGTAGTTTTATCAATTGTTGTCGGACTAGACACAGAAGAACCTTTTCCACTATTTGCTTTGCCACTAGTAATTTTCGTAGATGAACTACTATTCTCTTCATCCTTTGCTTTTTTTGCAGACCGTGTGACACTTGTCATTTCAACAGCTGAAAACAACCAAAAAAGAGTATATTACTAATTATTGCTTCTCAGTTACCTTGGACACCACTTTGTAGCCAGAATTACTAATACCAGCTTATATTATTTGTTCGCCTAAAATAATAATGATTCTTCACACAACTCCCTCTTATTTTTCTCTATCTTGCACCCCTTAGAGCAGAAAAAACACAGGGATGAAAAGAAAGCCATTAACATGAAGTTAAGAAAACGCCATTTCTCGAGTAGCATGTGCACCAACCAATACGAGAACAGATGATTCAGCCTAACGCGACTGTCAATAATTTGCAGTCCGAAACTGCAAACCAACCACTGCTAAACCTGCCAAAGCGACAGGGATGAAACATATACAATTGCACAAGGCAACCATAGGCCACGACCCAATCATATGACTAACAAACCCAGCCCCATAACTCCCCAAACCTTTCCCTTCAACCAAACACACGCTCGACATTTACCCAATAAACTCAGTCCACCATCTTAAGAAGCAATGCCAAAACACACCGACGACTCCACCATCTGGCTCCCGAATCAAACAATTACCAAACTATCACTCCATGCAACACGAAAAACAGTGACGCAGAAAGTACCCAAAAAAAATGATCAGAAATCTCAGTTCTTACAGTCCTATACGAAGCGAGCAGCGATCAACGATTCACGGCTCATTCGGCATCTTCTTCTGACACCAGAAATCTTCCAGAGAACAAAAAATACAGACGTATTGAACTCCAAATATTCACCGCATTCACAAGACCAACGCATGCACCGGAATCCAACCACACAACTGTAGGATCAGTAATCAAAGCAAAAATAATTTTAGGGTTTTTCAGGGTGCGTCACTTTCAGGAGATCTGGTTCTGCACGGATTTATTTGTCCGATGGAGAAAACGCAGGAGCAGATTTGATATTTACAGCTGAGTCGTGTAATTTGGGATGTTCGCGCAAACGCGACTGGCTTCTGAAAGTCTGTTTAGCGATGGCAAGGGCGGGCACGGCACACGATACGGCGCCTTCGAGCGAACGCAAGTGCGGGCTCGGACGTGGGACACCGACGGAGATATAAAAATGTTATGATCGTATCGAAATGAACACTACATAACATCCATGTTCGCTACGTACATATGTCCTCATTGTCCACACACCCTGTGTCTTGTGTCCATGCCACATGAGGACTAAGGGCTGTCAACGGGTACATGGGTAGGGCACCAGCTTCTTGAAATTTTACTTATATGTTAAGAAAAATATATAAAAAATATTAAAAAATAATAATTACTTATATAATAGAAAAAAATATAATAATGTTCCTTTTCACCATATAAGAAGTGGTGCCTTCATATATTTTTATTTTATTTTATCTTTTTATTTGATGAAATCAATACACTTGGATAGGCCTAGCCTAACTAGCCACTTCTATGAAATTTTATCCTTTTAGAAAGACAAAATCAATGTCTTTATCTCTAAACCTAACCAGCTCGTGTCATGCTCTGCTACCCACCTTTAACCCGAACCTTGCAACTACGTGAATTTTCAATATAATTTTTTACTTATAATAAAGCTATTTTATAAATTTTTAATTGCGGTACCCTATGTTTCGATTACGCTTAACCTCAAAGGGTTAGGGGTAGTTATATAATTTTAGTTAATGTTTCAAGGGTTTTAAGAGTTGAAACTTCCACATTTGGTTAAAGATCGAAGTAACGAGCACATTACATCCAAGAACACTCAAAACAGAGGTAAGGAACAAAAGTTACAACCTCGGGAAGCGAGCTATATGGGCGAGACCCACTTTAAAAGTTTAAGATAACCTACCCATGTGGGGTCTAGTCTTGAAGGGCTCATCGATAAGAGTTCATCGGTACTAAGATCATGCAATTCCGACTTCGAGATAAAAAGTTATTGCATTTTGAAGTTGGAATTGTATTTGAATAAAATAATAATAAAATATTCAAGAAAAGACGAAATAGCTGACATCAGCAAGCCAAACCGAGCTGAGCCAGATATGGAGCCGAGCCGTCGCGCCGTGGAAACGGCGCACAATCGCGGTTGTTCGCGTGTCTGCCGCACATTGCGCAACAGTTATGCTTAACTTGGGGGGTTAAGCATAATTTGATAATTTGATATCAGTGTTAGGGGGTTTCATTAGGTGAAATCCCCGTATCCAGGTAAAGCTCGTAGTAACGAGTGTAACGAATCAAAGGATGCGCAAAACGGAGGTTGGGAGCGAAAGTTATAGCCCCGGGAGGTATGCTATATGGGCGGGACCTACACAAAAGTGCAGGATAACCTACCCATGGGTCTTATTTCGAAGGGCTTGTCGACACGAGTTCATCGGTAACAAGAATGTGCAATTCCAACGTCAAGGTTGGAAGTTATCGTGTTTTGAGGTCAAAATATTAATTGAATAAAATAATATCATTCTGGATAGGATCAACGACGCAGTGGATAAGACTGACGACAAAGCGGATAGGATTGCTGACAAAGCGGATAGGATTGATGACATAAGTGGATAGGATTGTTGACAAAGCGGATAAGATTGATAACATAAGTGGATAAGATTGTTGATGAAGCGGATATGATTAATGATGCAAGCGGATAGGATTGACACGTATTAGCCTCACGTCTATCCAGTTTTTCTATAAATAGCATCCACAACATCCAGAGAAAAAGAGGGGAGACTCTCCCACGTTTTCCCATTTCTCTCTCACGTTCAAAAATTTCTGTTCTTTGTTTCTCACTCATTTTAAGTCCGATTTGAGTCGTCCTTGAGGTGTTCCTAGCTAATTCGAGAGTGATCTACGCGATGGCATGGTCCATCCCTCAAGTTGGCGTCCCTAGAAGGGAGAAACCGCCTGGGGCAAGAGGAGGCTCTATCTGCCACCCTCCTACCCCAAAGAGAGAGCAGCGACCTGGAGAGAAAGGGGGATTCTGTCCTCCATCATGGGCTGCATCGTGGGTTGTTGCCCGAAGTAGGGAAGGATCTGTCCTTCACCGAAGGGCCACGCAGTGTGGGAAACGTCCCAGGGAAAGGGACGTTCTATCCATCGCTTATGGGTGTAGAAAGGGAATAGTTGGTCAGTCGTCTTTTAGCGCAAGGCAAGGAACGGGCAGAGGTTAGAAGAGGCTTTGTTCACTGTCTCCAGATCTGAAGGGGAGGATGCCCAGAAACGAGTACCCTGAATACCGCTACCTAGCAAGACATTAGGGGAGTAAGCGTTTCTGACCTCCTATTTTAATTATAGAATGCATGTGCTGGATAAGAGATACGTTATGCCATGATATGCTATGATCCTTTATATTATGATATGTAAGGTCCCTGATTTTTCTACGATTTTCTGGGATTTTTTTGCCATTTTTTGGTCATTTTCGGCAGAAAAATGTGACGTTTCAACGTATGTGTATTCGTGTATTTTTCCCCGTATTTATACCCGTAGAGTCGGGTGTGGGGCTTAGTCGCGGGCCACGGGCCTCGCTGCGCGCTTATGGCGCGAATTTTGGAGGTTCGACGCGTAACCAGTGGGTTAACGCGCGTTGAGCCTACGTTTGGAAAAAGAAAAAGAGAAAAAAAATAAAACAGGAAAATTGGATCGGGATCGGGATCGCCCGATCCAGAACCTCCTGCGCGATGAACAGTGCGCCGCCCCCCCCTTTCCATCTGTTTTCTGTCCCCGCCGGCCACTGGACCGCCGCACCGGCTCCGCCCTGGCCGTGCGACGGCAGGGGAGCCGCCGTCCCGGCCCCACGGCCGCTCCGCCCCCACTTTTCCGGTTAGCCTCCCTCTGACTGTGTATTTGGATTCCGTCGCCGCCGCAGGCCGGCCGGCCGCCCACGGCTCCGCCATGGGCCGGCGACGGCGGGAGGCCACTCCCCCCGGCCCCGGACGGCCTCAGCTCCGCTGTCCCGCTTCGATTCCCCACTGTCCTGTTTTGCCACCCCACTGTATCGTACCGTTTCGCCGCCGCCACGGGCCGGCACGGCCCGACCGGCCGGCCACGGCTTCGCCCTGGGCCGGCGATGGCGAGGAGCCCCTCCTCCCGGCCCGGTGGGCCTCCGTTCCGCCACCTTGCACTCTTCTCCCCCTCTGTGCACTGTTCCGCCGACGGACTGTTTTGGGCAAACAGTGGCCGCCGACGGTGATCTGCAGCCGATTCGGCCTTCCCCAGCCCCGCCTTGCTCCGGCAAAGGCAGTGGACTACACCTCCGTGCCCAATTCAGCCGCCGCCCCCATGGCCGCTCCGCCCTTATGGGTTTTCCCCTGTCGTCCCTTATTTTTGGCCTGCATCCGTTTTGGACGTGGTGACTGACGTTATCAGTCGGACGCCGGATTTGTTTTGGTGGACCTTAGTTCGGCTCCGCCCCAGCCCGGTGATGCCAATGGGCCACCCCTCTGGGTCTTGTTCAGCCTTGCGGCCCGTAACCGCAGCTAGTCCGCCTTACCGGCATGTGTGCCGTTGACCCTTCTTGCCCATTTTACGCCGTCGGTACCGGACGGCCTCGGGCAAGAATTTGTATGTCTTACCTTGACAGAAGGTGGACGAGTTCACCTGCTCAGGCCTTGGCCAGTGACGACCTTATAGCCTTTGCTCGACCGTGACCCTTCCCTTGCTCTCTGTCGTGCGAGATGCACAGCCGCCCGCACCATGGGTATTGGTTGTGGGTGGCGATCAGCGATGTCGCCACTTAGATTGGCCACCGCTAAGGCCTTAGCCCTGTTGGCTTTTGTGGGCCTTGAGTCGTCTCCGTTCAGCCCTCTTCCCCCGCCCTTTGGGCCGCGTGCGCATGTAGCCACACGTGTACTTCTGGGTTTAGGCGCCACATTCGTGCCGCCTAACCATCGGTTGGCTTTGCCACCGAGTGGAGTTGATCACTAGAGCCGTCCTCCACCTCTCCTTTGATTCTTGAGCGTTGCCCCACGCTCTCCGCCCTTATGTAGGCCTTTGTTGACCGGAATCGTTGCCGTTGGGTGCTGTCCACGGCCGATTTCGACGTCTTTGTTGCCGGCTGAGCACGTTTTAGCCAGCGGCCGATCTTCAGTGTACACCATTGACTTCGGGTTGCACCGCCACTTAGGTTGGCACGATATTTCTCTCGGCCGCCCTAGTGTGCCGCCGTGGATCGCGGATTTTTACCGCATTGAGTTCTGACACTCTGTTTGGCCGTGGATAGTTCCGGCGCATCTTGAAATCCTCGGGACAGCAGCTCTCTCAGCCAGGCAACGGTTTTGACTGCCAACTCTGCCGCCGACGCCGCCACCGTCGGGTGCTTGCCATCGAACGTCATGACTACGAGGTAGGGGAGCTTTGAACTCGTAAATTCATGAAGCATGCTTTGAATGAGTAGCAGCATGCTAGGATTGTATGATTCCATGCTTGGATGTTAAGTAACGATCCGATTGCATGAGGTGCGTGTAAGCATGATTGTATGGTATGATTGATATGCATGAGATGTATGCATGTTTTATGGATGTGGAGTATGTATGCGCTGGCGATGGCTAGCAAATATGTCAGTATGCTATGTATGTGTTATGCATGTGCTAGTGATGGCTAGCGTGCATGTTTGAAGTATGTATGAATGTGTGTGCACGTGCTAGAGATGACTAGCGTGTACGTTTGATGTATGCATGTGCTAGTGATGGCTAGCGTGCATGTTTGATGTATGTGTGAATGTATGCATGTGCTAGTGATGGCTAGCGTGCATGTTTGACGTGTGTATGCATGTGCTAGTGATGGCTAGCGTGCATGTTTGTATGTTATGTATATATGGCCGTATGTGTATGTTATACGTATGTGTGAGACATACGTATGTATGATGACTATGTGGGCAGAAGTATGGGCGATGGATAGTAAGAGGTGACAGAAGCTTTGTCTGGATTTGGATACAGTTGTGTAAGCGTATGACAGAGGATTTGAGTATGACGGGCAAGGATTAGAATGGATCGGTTTGGTTGGATTGTATGTTGGGCATTTGTCAGATAGTAAGAGCGTTCATAATTGTACAAGCATAACGTACATATTATGAAGTAAAAAGTAAGTATAATAAGTGAGATATAAGTAAGAGGGCGACAACTGGGTTGGCTCTAAGGAGCGTTATTTGAGGATATCAGTGTAAGCTTATTTGGCCATAAGATGGATGGCGAAGTATGTAAGACTGTAAGGGTTTGGTGTACGATGAGTTTTGTCCATGATGTGGACGGGTAAGTGAAGTTTGCTGCCCTAACGAACTTGGGTTTCGGATCGGGCTCAGCTTCGGTTTGACCAGTCGAGGACTGTGAGTTTGTGTGGCATAATTGTACCGCATAATATACTTAATTCAAACTTAAATTATAAGCACAACTAATGATAGCGTTGTGAGTTTGAGACCTGAGGGTTCGACGGATTAAGTTCCGTGTTTGAGCTGGTCGCTGATGAGTTGGCCAAGCGTTTATCATGTCTTATCATGGTGTTTATCCTGCGGGATGTTGTCTGTGTGCTGTGTAGAGCACTGGACGTCTGATGCTCTGCTGAGAGCGACGTTGTTTCTGATTTGGTCTGTGTGCTGTATAAGCCCAGACGTTTGATGCTCTGTTGAGAGCGATGTACGTCTCTGACTTTGTCTGCATGCGTATGAAGCCCGGACGTGCGATGCTCTGCGAGAGAGCGACGTATGTTTCTGATTTGGTCTGTGTGCTGTGTAAGCCCAGACGTTTGATGCTCTGTTGAGAGCGTTGTATGTTTTCGCCCAAGAGTGGCACTGTACGTTTCTGCCCAAGAGTGGCACTGTATGTTTCTGCCCAAGTGGCACTGTATGTTTTCTGCCCAAGAGTGGCATTGGCACTATAAGACCCATTATGGTGGGCTATTCTATGGCACTATAAGACCCATTATGGTGGGCAACTGTATGACCCCTTATGTGTGGGTGTTTATGTTTGCGCGCTCAGGTAAGTAGTATCATGGATCTACTCTTACCTATTTGATCCAGTGCCCCATGAGCATTGGTGTGCCTTACCTTCGGAAAAGTCCATGGCGTCTAGTCACTCCCCGGAGGTTAAGGTGTTGCCCTAGTGGCATTCTTTTCCATTTCGACGCTGGAGCTTATTAGCTGTAATGAGCTTCAGTGGTCGTTGATATGTGTACGATTATGAGTACGACTGTAAGTGTATGAGCAGGACTGTAAGTGTATGAGTATGAGCACGACTGTAAGAGTATGAGTACGATTGTGAGAATATGGTTTTGAGTAAGACAGTAAGTATGATTTTGTGCGGTATGCGAGTGAGGTCGTACGAGTCTGATTGTACGAGTAAGGTCGTACATGTATGTGTAAGCTGTATGAGTGAGCATACGATTGTACGAGTAAGATCGTACAAGTATGCGTATGTTGTATGAGTATGCGTACGGTGGTACGAGTAAATTGTATGACCCTGGATAAGGGTGTTTGTGTAAGTTGTTTGGATAGTATGATTTTGGCACGATGGTGCCTTCGGTATGTCTGTGGCACGATGGTGCCTTCGGTATGATCGTATGCGTTTGAGCATGTTATGATTATTATGTTGACTGCTTCATGTTTGTGTTGCATGACGCATGATTTATGAACTTGTGAGTTCACCGTTTGGGATTTCCCCTACTAGGTATTTTCCTACTGAGTATGAAAATACTCACCCTACTATTTTTAGCCCCGTTGTACGGGAGGTTTTGCAGGTTGTGTGGAGAGCTCCTGGAGATGGATGCTCGTTTCAGCGGTGGATTGATTCCCGTTGACTCAGGTATCAGCTTGACTCTTTGCGAGTTCATTTGTGCCACGATCTCCTGTATTGAGTGAGATGAGACTTTAAGATGTTTTATTCTGGACTTTCGTTTGGATTAGTCTGTGGACTGTTATGGGACTTGTACTTAGGGATGCCCGGGAGTGATTTGTATTTAAAAGTCTATAATCATAGCAGAATTTATTCGTACGTGTGTTTTCGGGTAGCGCCTGAGGATATTTGATTTGGCAGTACGATGTTTAACCGTATGATGTTTTAAATTATAAAATGTTTATACAGGTTTTGATTTTATCGTTTTGACTCCAATTTATGGAAAGAAAAAAAAAATTCTATGAGTTTTGAGAAAAAGGGATGAAAAATCTCGGGCGTTACATGATATGCTATGATTCTTTACATTATGATATGTTATGCTTATATGTCATGATGTGTGTCGTATCGCTCTGGGTTAGAGAGAGACATGTTGTGTGTGTGTTCAGTCTCGGCTAAGTGATATAGCGAGACGTGTGATGCATGTGGTCTCGACTCAGTGATGGAGCGAGACATGTGAATGTGATGGCTTTGCTCGGGGATAGAGTAAACCATGTTGTGATGGTCGTGTAGTGCTCGTCTCTATGATAGAGCGAGATATGTGTTGCCGATGTTTTATGCGTTTTCGTATAACCCCGATTAAATATTCGGGTATACGTATGTGTTTTCGTATGATTTGATGTATGTAGTAGCCAGTAGGTAGAACTACGTTCGGATCCAATCGTATTGGAATAATGTCAGAGATGGTATCCAATATGTACGTAGGCAACCAACGATAAAATAACGTTGGCCCGATCCAAATTAGTTATAAAATTAGGTTTGTTTTGATCTACACACAACAGAACGTTAAAGCTCTGCAGTGTGCAGATACACATTACGACTCTTGCACTCAGAGTTTGCAGCTCCTGGTCAGTCGGTTTTAAATTTTTCTGCTTATTTTATACACTCCGATTGTGTTTTCCGAACTAACCCCCGGTCCAGGTAGGGTGTTTCGGGTTGGGGTGTTACATTAATAATTTTAAATTATTTAGATATAGATATTTAGTGGTTTTTGTATATGTGTTAGAGCTCGGAGAGACGAGCGTAATGATTCAAAAAATGCACGAAACAAAGGTCGGGAGCTAAAGTTACGACTTCGAGAAGCATGTTATATGGGCATGACTCACATGAAAAGTGTGAGATAACCTACCCATATATGGTTTTGTTTTAAAAGGCTTGTTGATACGAGTCTATCGGTACTAATAATGTGCAATTCCTACATCTAGATAGAGAGATATCTTATTTTAAAGTTTCCTAATAAGATAATAACATATCGAATAAGACTAATGACGTAATGGACAAGACTGATGATGTAACAGATAGGACCGATGATGTGTTAGATAGGATTGGTGATGTGTTGGATAGGATTAACACGTGTAAGTCCTATATGTCTTGTGTCAGCCTCATGTCTATCAATTTTCTCTATAAAGAGCATCCAATTTTCTAGTTTTTCATACTCACATGTTCAAGAACTTCTTTTCCTAATTTCTTACTCGTTTTAAGTCATATTCGAGTATTTCAAGAAGCATTCTTAGCTACATTGAGTGTGCCGGATATCATGGCGGAGCTATTTTTATACTTGGATGTAGAGTGGCCAGCCAACAAAGGAAGCAAAGGTGGGAGAGGTGGCGCACCACAAAAATCAAAACTCTACGATAGATCTACAAGATACATGCATTAAACTAATACCAATTAGCAAAAACAACATGTAAATGATCAAATCAAGCATGCGAATATAATATATTGGATTGATACACACTGACCTGGGCTTGATCCAGCCCTAGCATGCCCTCGAAATGGGTTTGTGTATGCCAAACACTAGATCAAGAGGAGGAGAATAAGATTTATCTTTCTTATGTGCATATCTCTCAATACCGTGCTTGTATTGATGAAGAAACTCAGCAAGATCAGCCCTTCAACTCAGGAAGAGATCCCTCTTCCTCTTTCAGCCTGCCAAACACACCTTGAAGGAGGGAGAACCCGGGCGGCCAACAGCTTTTTCTCCAAGAAAATGCAGGCCACACCAATGGAGGATCCAAGGGAGAGAAAAGAGAGAATGAGAGAGATGAGAGAGATCTCACAATTGGGAAGATGATCCAATTCAAGGGGGTGGGGCGCCCCAAGCAAATATGACATGGAATAAAATCCATTTGATTATCTTTAATTCACTCCCTTTATAATCCCCCCCCCCCCATTCCTTATTTAGATGGTGTTTGAAATTGGCTCTCAAATGGGCTTTTGAGTGGGCTGAACCAAATGGGCCAAACCTACTTCAATTCTTCTCGGTTTAACTAGAAGATCTAACACAATGAGAGCGGGCTTTGTCACACAGAGCCCGTAGAGGCCTGGACCCCCTGCATATGGCCAAGCCAGCGATAGGGTCGACCCCTCGCTGAACAAGCGGGTCCCACCCTCATCACACAATTCGCGCGTCTGGGCGCGTCTAGGTCCCACAATGTGTAAATGCACACCTAGATATATGTCTAGTGTACGTGTGTGCCATATGTGGGTCCTACTTGAATTATGTGTAACGAAGGTGCATGTGGGGTCGGCGTGACCACCCCCACCACCCTTGGACCCCATGACCCATACCGGCTCACTCGAACTGCGACACCGTTGGACCAAACCGGGCCCGAGCCCATACCATGGTCCAACATTGGAGACCTCTAAAGCCCCAAAAGTGGACGTCTAAGTACATGAAGTATGGCACTTTGTCTTTGAACTCGTGCGGAGAGCAAGGATGGGCTTTTATCCTTTCTTTAGGCATGATTAGTGAACTTCGGTTATTTTTTAAACTTAATAATTACATGACTCTTTCATGTTATGCATTAGAGCTACTTTGAAGTTATGTTTTGTGATTTTTGCACATATATTCAATTTTTCAAATGATTAATCGTTAAAGAAGGTTATAAATTATATACTATATGTTCTATGATATTATCATATATGTGATTTATCAAATAATAATCCTTCTTGGATGTAGGATATGATTTATGAGTTATGATTGTCTCGTATAGAATAGTTTTACTAAATATTTATCCATAGAATTTGGTATAAATTATACACGTTAAAGTGTGTAAGATAGAGACAATCTAGCTTCGCTATTGTTTTTATTTTGAATAAATATAATATGTTTAAAAGATGATTTTAGAAAACTCAACCTTGTCAAAAGGAGGATTTTTAAGATTATTTTCGATAATGAATATAAGTATGGTGATCAAGTCACTTAAGCGGGACAAAGAAGGAGTAATTATTTAGTTGGAACAAGCAACTAACCTTGTAATTATAGTCGTTGATAATGACGCTACCATGACTTGTAGAGGTGAGAGTAAGGTTTTTTAAAAGGATAAATATTGGGATAAAATATTTTAAAAGAAAACTGCCCTTTATGAGTATGAGAACTCTATATTGTTTTGGCTATGAGTTTAGGACTTAAGAGTGTTTTGGTTGTTTGAAGTTATTGTTAGGCGCCCTAATAGAGCTCCATGGATTAAATGAGGACACAATAATAATCTAATTTGGAGTTGGATGTACAATACCTATTTTAGCCTTAGTGAGCCCCTAACGAAAGGTAAAACCCTTGATTAATGCCTGACGAATGACACCTATCAAGGCTATGTACGCTAGGTAGAGAGAATCATAAAAAAACTCTCTACTCTCATGATCTTAGCGCCCTATGAGCACGGGTGGCTATTATCTCTATAAACATAACGTATTTTGTGATGATCCATGGAGGAGTAAGGGGTTATTGCTTTGTACCTGTAATAAAATCCATAGGATGGAGTAGATGTCTGGGATATTTGTAGTGAGCTATGAGAGCTTGCAAAGCCTATGAGATATTCAATATGTAGGAAAAAACATCCCTGATCGTGTTATGCTACCATTTGGGCTAGGGTATATTATTCATCGTGATATGGAGTTCATTCATCAAGTTACTCGACAGGGTTACCACATTATGAATTAGGCTACACATCATGCAACTTATATTACTCAATGCGATGAGTAGAGGGTAGCTATTATTAGAGGGGCATTTGGTACATTATTGCGTGGTGTTACTAGCCATGTTTGCAGTGGTATTTAAGGATTACTCGGAGATATATTCTACCATACGATGACTCAGAGGAGATGATATATCATCCTAGGGGCACTTTTGAGGCAATTTTGGTCGTTAATTATTAATTATAATTATTTTTCTTATTTCATGTATATTATTTATGTGATAAATTTATTTTATTTTTATGCTAGCTTGATAGTGTTAGACACATAACTGGACATTTGGATGAAGGTCTTAACACATATGGATGAAGGTCTTAACACATATACTTTGTCTAACATCTTGTCAGCAACATGTAGTTGATAATCAAGTACAATGAATTTGTTATTTATAAGTTGCCCCCAATTCAATCAATTATTACAAATGTACCAATAATTATCAACTCCAAGAGGCAGCCGAGACACTCACGAGGCCAACTTTAAACACAAACATTTCTTCTTCATTTAAAGTAGCCTTCTTGCCTCCTTTATTTTCACAAACTTCAAATTCACATGATACTCTACGCCCATCATCTCTTATTGTTCTAGATCTAATCCATAATCCTCTAGTTAAGATGCTTATTATTTCAAGGGTACATACTAGATGACAACAACAACTCATGAGGCATCGTGATTCAACAATCATCTATAAGGACCAACTTCATAGCCAAGGGTGAGGTTACACTCAAAGTTGTAGAAAAGGTAGGGGGGGTAGAGTTCCTTAGAGCTATTTTACATTTTCTCAATTGCATAAAATGTAAAACTTTTTGGTATAACACAAATTTTGGTTACATTTTAGTTTATTTAAATTTTGATAGTCTTTCTAAATACAGTGTTTTCATATGTCACATGTTTAATTCATGATGAGTAAATTGACGTGCTTAAAAAAGGACTTAATTTTGTCATTTAGATTAACAAAACTAGAGAAATTTGATTTCAATCAATGTCACAAAATTCAACTAAACTTAATTATCACTTACATTGACCCTGTAACCAGGAAAATTTTCATCCTTTACAATGACAAAACTGAGTTTCATTAGTGCACACTAACAAAGAGTTAAAAAAATAAAAAACATGCAGGAGCCCACGTGCGTAGCTATCATATCACCATTTTGAGAATTAATTTTCTCTCTTCGATATTTTGTGAGTTATTTTTTTAAATATTATTTATTTAATTTTCCCAAACTGCGACTAATACTTACGAAAATTGTGGCGCATTATATCCACAGAAAATAGACAAGAATAAGATTTGGCTTTTGAAACTCTACGAGCTTCAATATGAGGTGATCAAAAAACAGTGTTGTAAGATGACGAGTATATGACATTAGATTACAAGAGTGAAAACTTGTTCATCGTGTATCACTCGTCGTCAGATAAACAAATAACAGTACCTTCTCCAGTGGTATGACCATCAACAGCAGGGCAGGGGCGCCTGCTAGAACCTTGCCCCTCACTGCAAGCGACCCATGCATCATCTGAACTTGTATAAGAATGAGCATGCACTAAATTTTTAGCGTCGGATCTGGAACTGCCATCCGTCTCCGTGAGCAGACGAGTTGCTGAAATGGAAGAAGAGTGAATTGCTACAGCAGAGTTGGAGGGTCTGTAAGTTTGGAGAGGAGGGGCGCGCAGCTCAGCACCAACTTGGAGAGTTGTCCGAGGAATCACAGGTAGGTGGTCAGATCTAGAGGAATCACCGGAGAGAAGCTCAAATGTGTGGTGGACCACCTGGCACCGCGGTGGAGCAGGTATCCAGGAAGTCTGGGGGGCAAGATGCGGTGCCGGAGACACCCCTGCAGGACAAACATGCTGAAGTCAACGAAGATACCAAAATCTAAGGAAGTTTTTGTACGAGAGCAATCCACAAATTTCTTGATTGACTGGTACATCCGACCCAATTCTGATACCGAGAAGGTAAAAGTTACGATTCCCAGTGTCTCAAGCACGGATGGTCACTGACCAAACTTCATCTCTGCAAGGCGCTGTATAGAAATGCCATGAACAAAGAAGCTGAACTCCAAGGTATTACGGCATAAATGGAAGTCAATATTAATATAAAAAGGAAAAAAGTTGACACGTGCTGGGTGGTACACGTGTTGGCCTGCAATTGGCCACGGGGCAGGCAAGTGGACCCAAACCCGCCAGCCCTGTGAGTAACACAGGGCACAAAGCACCTGGCACAATGCACAGGCATGCGCATGGCGCATATAAATGGGACTCATAATGTTCTTAATTTATCTGCACAAATGTGAATGCGTGCAAAGAGAAGGCCATGCAGGGAAAACTGGTATTTCACTCCAAGAAACTGTATCAGATAACATACATCTCTCTGATGTAACTCAGCTTCTAAAAACCACTCCCATTAGCCAGGCCAACATCAGCTTGTAAGCAGTAATATCAATAATTTTTTGCAACAATGGTGAGTTATATTTGGACTTAATGGAGGATAAGTAAGAAATGCGGAACACAAATGGAAATCCCGCACGGACATTTGGTGCTTGGGGTCATCTGCCCACGACAAAATGGTTGTGATGAAACTCTTTACCTTGTCTAGCTTGCAGAGGCGGTATGGGAGTGTAAGATTTACATCTGTAGGCCTCGGCTAATAATAAGTTAAGATAAACCTTGAAATGATTCATGTCTAACGTCCTAAGGGTCTGTTGGAGCCTCACGTCTTCTGCCTGAACCAAATTATTATGCTCTCTCATAACCCCTTCAATTTTCCTCTCAAGCTCTGAGTTGAGTCGTTTTTTCTGTTCATTTGCCACAAGGAAAGAAACACAATTAAAAAGAAGAAGATAAGAGCCATGCTGATCAAACAAAACAAAGCATAAATGATCACAATCTCCATCAGTTTGGATATAGAATATGAACCTCTTCATCATTCATTCTAATTGCTATTTCCTTTTGGCGAAGTATCTTCTCCATTTCATTTCGAAGTGGATCTGCCTTAGACGACTGCAGGCTTTGGGTAGCATTGACAGGATAAGTCTGCGGAGGGTAACTAGATTCTGGAATAACCTCAGGCCCTTCTGGATCTGCTCTTCTTGTTTCCAGCTGCACCTGATGCCCTTCTGAAGGGTTTGACTGCTGACAACAATCTACTGATTGTAGCATTGACTCTTTAACTTGGTGGGAACAATTGTGTCCTTCATGACTTTGGAAGACGTCACTTACTACGGCTCCAGGTGCAGCCAATTGAGAAGGTTCAATCGGCAGTGAAACTGTGATAGTTAGATCGTGCTCAACTTGAGATGATGGCACATTTTGATGGGGAGTGTCCACACTATCTACTACACTTCCAGATGCAGTTTCATGTCCCGCAACAGATACCTGGTCAAGTATAACTGTTAATACTTAATACAAAACATGCACGATCTATAGCTAACACATTCATATATATATATTTAAAGTGCGTATTTTTCCCTAGGGTTTGATTGTACAAGTCATGACACCAACATGATTCAGTATTTCATAAAATAAGGATGGGCAACTTTTGTATGTTTTCAACTAATAAGACATTTAAGTGCCATTAAACTATCAGCTCTTTACTCCAGTATCCAGAACACAACCGGTTTTTGCAAACTAAATCAAGTTTCTATACCTCATGAGTTAAAAATGACTCATTGTGCCCGGGAGAAGATAACTCAACGTGGTTCTGTTTTGAAGAAGCTGCGCACACACCCTCTTCATCCCTTCCTAAACCATGCTGGATGAGCTCATTAGTTTTTTCTCTACCTGAAAGCACATTATCCAACTTATCATTGTGACTATCAACTACACCACTAGCTCTTGATACTTCCATCAATGCAATAGACTCTGTGGGTCCTGACATCATTGTATCTACACATGGCATTCCACAAGAGGTACCAGAAGTGGGCGCAATATCTTGCAAATCATCACCTGCACCAAGTTGTTCTGAACTGATCCTCATGTATTCCAGATCAAATCCAGTTTCTGACAAAGGAAGCTCATCAAATGACTCTCCTAGTGATCCAGCTTTAGCTTCTTGCAACAGTCGAGCTTTTATCCTCTTCTCTTCCCGTCTTGCCTCTTGTTGCTTATCAACAAGTGTTTTATAGCACTTATTAATGTGCACCAAGAGTTTGTCCAGTTTCCTTGCAAGACAAACCTCTGATCCGTGCTTGTTCTTGACATTTGCTGTTAATTCTTCTCTAAGTTTGTTAAATCTCACAACTTCCTCCTTTTGCTTCTTAAGGATTTTCTCAACCCTACCACTACATACCTGCTCAACCCGTTTCCAGCATTCCTTGAAGGTATGTATTACATTGTCACCTTCTTGCAACACATATTCCCCGTCACCACCATATACCTGCAGTTGCTCATCTAAGACTTGCTCAGTCAAATAGTTACAGCTAATAGCTCTCTCTCTTGTCTCTTCTGCTCGCTCTTCCAAATTCTTTGCTAACAGTTGATTTGTTTTTGCCATAGTCTGCCTTTCTTGAGAGTTCGATTCAGTAGAATTTTCAGGTAAGCAAACTCCGTATGAGACCCTATTCTTCATTTGCAGCAGCTTTGAATAAACGAACTCAGCTTGCTGTTCCTTGCATTCAAAACCCAGCAGGTTTTTTGCCACTAGAAGTGACTCCTCGTGATTTATGTTGTATCTTGTCAAAGAAGCTGCTCTCCAACACTGCAATTCGATCACATAAAATTGAACTGATGAAATAGTTATATTAACCATCAATATGTAACATTTTGTTGAGTACAATTATCTACACAGTACTGGAAAAACCAACAGATAATAGACTACATATAAATTCCAGAAGCATTTGACAAGCATTATAAAATGTAATATATGCAATTGGTCACATGTACCCTTTTTGCAGAGGAAAAAAAAGAAGGAAATAAAACATGAACTTACTCCTTTTCCAAGGAAGTACCTTAATTAAAGCCAGTTGGCAATTTAATTTGTATATTGCAATAAAGATATGTAACCACATTTATACCTAGCATATGACACTAAAGTGTCTTCTTTATACTTTCAATGGTCCACAACTGTCACTGGGCTTGAATACTTCAGAATTAACTAATATAACCATCATTCTATGAGTGCAATCAAAGAATACAACAGCGTGATGCAAAACCAGATGGAAAACAGATGAAATCTATTAGAGAACAAAAATAACTAGTAGCATTACAAAACCTTTCAAGTTTACACTTGAAGTGAATGAACGCTATCTAATAGAAAACAGAAGAGGAAAATTTTCTATCTCCCCTGATCTCAACAGCTGAATCTGAAGCTAACATTATAAAAGCATGTGCCAACTTCACATGGTTGTCTCAATACGATTGAAGTAAGGCAATGACACTATGGCCCCTTAAGTTCACACTCCCATTTCATGCATGCACTTTCCCCATACTAGACATACTCTATCTATGGCTTACTACAGAAAAGTGGATTATTGGCAAACCATGACCTAAAAGGCACGTGATTGAAGACTCAAACTGGTCAGCCAATGATGCAAGGCGTCATCTAGAAGACTCACTGAAAATCTGACATACAGGGGAACTTTGTTAGTTCTACACAGCATTGACATTAGATACTTAAAAAAGTTGGAGCTTCACAGTTGTCCACAGCTTATGCAGAACAAGTCAAGGACCTGAGTAGCAATTATAGCTAGATATGCTAATTATACTAGTATCCTAGTCACAAGCATGTCCAGTTTCTATTCAAGTTAAATTGTGGAGAAGTTGCACATAATAGTACTATGGTCGTTTTAGTGTCATCATGACCACTGACACCTATTGAAGATCAAGTATATCATTATGAAGGGGCAAAGTCAAGTTGCGACAATCATTTTCATCTACCTTTTCCTTGTGTCCAATACGCTCGGGTTTCTTGACATAATTCAACAATTAAGATATGTGAATGACAGGGAAGGCTGGAAGGGTAAGCATGTGCGGCCACCGATGCACACAACTAGACCAGGTTAGATTTATATATAAACATATCAATGTTATTATTATATGCCTACTCTAATGTATCCAATAAGACTTGAAAAAAGAAAATGTCAGTATTCTTCACCAAGGATACAATTAATGTCAATGTGACCTGCTCCATATACAGTTACATGCTTCAGAATAGCAGGACCATGGTTCGCCGTGCTGAGATCTCGCCGAGATCTCTCTCTCGACATCTCTACCGAGCCACGAGATCGGGTAGAAACGAAAATCCAAATTTCAGTGAGATCCCGGCGAGATCTCGCCGAGAGGACCGAGATCCTGGAGCAAAGGATCGACTTGCTCTAGCTTACTGCCAGAAGCATTCGACATCACCAACAAATACAATGCAAGAACCCAGCAATCGACATGCAATTATGTAATTTTGTTTTGTTTTTCTCTCGGCCAGGTACTTGTGATCCTCGAGCCAGTCGTTCCGTTTCCCAGAGAATGGTAACTAGCTACTTGTTCTCTATTTTAGATAGAAAGACAAAAAGAACCAGACTTTCTCCCTTCCAGACGATAGCCTAAAGCACCCCACAAGTATCGCATTTATTGGTTGTGGAGGAGAAGGAGGTGAAGTGAACGAAGAAAAACTAACTTTGAGACTAGTTTGCAGCCGCATGTACGCCCCTTGTTGTGAAAGCGAATTTTGAATGAAAAACAAAGAAGGCGACGAATAATTGGTGATGACAGAGTGCATTAAATTGGTCTCACTCTTGTAAATTGGTTCGAAGTAATCCAGAAAACGATCAAAAAGTACTGGGCGGTCCAAAATGACATACAGTAAAACTCATGGGCATGGTATGGGAGCATATTGAACACTGAAGAGTGAGACTGTGATACCAACAACAAATCTCTTCCAGAAAATGCACCATGTTTTTTTTTTTTTTAAGAAACACACCGACAGAAGCGTTGCTCAAGGAAGAAACCGTGAGGGAGGGTAAAGCAAGCCAACCAATGGTCAAAGCCTCACTTTCATCTCGTCCCAACGTCACAAATCCCGGCCTTCATAATTTTTATCAATTCTTAGTCTTATGTCATTGGGTTTACAAATTCTTAGATCTTATAGCTAAATAGGTTTTAATTTTTCTATATAAACAATATTTCTAGTCTCATTTTACATCATCAATAAATATTATATTTTTTCTTTACTCTACATAATTTTTATTATATTCTCATAAATTTATAATTATTTAATATTTGTCAATAATAATATATACCCACATTAAAAAAAGTGTTAACTATTTTTTTACAATCACCTGAACGCTCGTAATTGTTTTACATGATCTCTCCGAGATCTCATCTCTTTGGGCTACCGAGACAAGACCGAGATCCGAGACGGCGAACCATGAGCAGGACCAACATGTGACCCAAGTAAAATCAAAATCAGATGGAAGAAATAGAGATAAAGGAGTAACAGACATCAAATTCCATAAGTAGCAAAGACCATAATGTATCTCCAGCACCTTCAAATATTTGGACAGATTGTGAATTAGTAAACAAACATAATTAACATTAACAAGTTAATTATTACGAATTTTATATATAATTCTATGAATGAAAGACAAAGGATTCCAAATCCCTTAGTAGGTGTAGTAAAAGTACATCAAAAGAATATTTATAATTACAGGTGGCACAAGAGTTTATTTCATTAGTGAAAGTATGCGACTTGGATTAATAATCCTGCAGTGCCTAATGTAATCTGTGAATATTCAACTAGCCCTATTATGATTAAAATAATTTAAATTGTAGTAGTTCAATTTCAAATGACGCCAGAGGAAATTTATGTCCATTGGTAATAGGTACAGATAGATATACATATAGTGTCATGATACAATGAAAAACTTCTTTAAATGAGAGATATGAGAAACTTTTTAAATGAGAAATATGAGAAACTTATTAGCCCACATGGCACAACTGGGTAAATTGAGAGAGCATCCTTCAAACAAAATATCAGCCCCATCCAAGCTGTAATCCCCACTCATATGCCTCTAAATTATTAAACTTTTGTGAGCCATTGAATTTAAAGCATGATATGAGTGAGTGCGTATGCATGCGTGTTGGTGTGTGTGCAGGCAGCTGGGTTAGCTCACATTAAACTCAAATTTTCTTGGCACACCTATGAGTCCTCCAAAAGGTGGGTTACTCACAGTTTCTCATTTAAAGAAATTTGTCATTGTACCATGAGACACATTCTTTTTGTGTGTTGTGCCTGCATACAAAATACTTGAGGTCATCATGTTGGCCCTACCAATGTTGGGTGGAGGAATCACCAAGGTAATTAAAAGAACACAAAAAATAGGGGTTCAATTTTCAGACCACTTCAACATGTAGGCCTGCATCTGCATCATCACGACCTGCCTTAAATAAATGTGGCTAGTTTTCTAAATTTAAGGCCATAGAAGGATCATGTAGGCGCGGGACCACTGAAAATTTAAAGAGGACCTTTCAATGGGTTATGGCAATATTAACCAGAGTCCACTCAGCCTCATATATGAAGGATATGAAATACCCTTTTGATGCTTTCAATTTTTACATGTAGCATATACTCCCTCGGTCCCATTTTAATAGTCTCATATGAAAAAAATATTCCCCATATTAATTGTCCCATTTCAAATTATCTTTCATAGCAATAATTGGACGGCGTGAAAAGGGTTAGCGGATTCTTAATTGTAGATCTCTTTAAATATCACATTTTTTTAAATATGAACAATTAAAATGAGACAAAGAGAGTATAACATAAAATATATTTTGACAAAAGCATGCCACCAAGTTGCCTTAAAAGATTACGCTATTAAGTAACGACCCAACAATGTATATCAAGCCCAAATTGGCCAAAACAGATAGTTACACATAGACAAATTATCCAACACCCCCTGCATAGGCAAACATAAATTAACGAATGCAGATACATGCACATACACATAATACAAAGGCAGGGGCAAAGATCAGAACCGGAACATCTTGGCTTTGATACCATTTTATAAACCAAGTTGCCTTAAAAGCTTAAGCTGTTAAGAAATGACCTAATAATGCATATCAAGACCAGATTGGCCCAAACAAGACAGATGTAGATAAACAAATTATACAAGTATCACGTAAGAGCTATGCATAATGAAGTATGTTTACTAGTTATCAATAGGATCAGAGGAAGATGCAGATACCCACCACAGATATTAGAAAAGCCTGCAATGTCCATTTCGGTTCTTGATTGACATGATGGTCATTAATAATATGTTCCAGAAGCATTTCAGCCATAACCTTTACATTATCCTGCACACAGTAATTTAAAGCAAATAAGATATCTTGCTTTCCGAAGAAAAATATTGTTATCTGGCATAAAACTGTTCAAAGAAGCAGTATCTAGAAACAAGTAAATAAGGTGCATAGTGGCAATGATGATTATGTGAAAAATCTCATAAATTGAAGACATGCTGCAAGAACAACTTAAGACTTAATACTAGAGGAAATCACAAATTAGAATATATAGAGACTAACATTCTGAATCCTAGAGCATGGTTCGCAATATCTTTTATCATAGATATATCGAAGATATTGGAAAAAATATTAGTGAGCCAAATATGATGTTTTTACATGTATTTGGTTAATCCAAGCATTTTTTAACATCTAAAAGCACTAAAATTAATCTTAAACAATCATAAAACCATGTGAAGACACTTATACTAACATAACTTACACTTATCAAGCTGAAAATATGATCAATAATAATATAGATCAATAAGTTTGAAGATAATGTCAATGATTACCTCAATAACATGATGGTGTACGTCTAAATAAAACTTGAAGTCACACTAAAATATTTATCAATAATAGCTAGAGTGACGTGGAGGTTGGCAAGTTATTGACTACTAGAAGACTTGGCATATAGGGAATCTAGTTGGGCACATTATTGCTCCCACATCATCATCATCATCATCATCGTCATCTAGTAGGTACTTAAATACTCACTTACATGCCTCTCATACTCATGCCTAGGCAAATGAGGTAAGGTCCCATACTGTGGATAGATTGCAATGGTGGTAATTGTGGTAACGGTTGTCATGGACATGAGTATTGGTAATCCATACACATTTTGTAGATGTAGGATCATAGCCATATTCATTCAAGTGTCCATACTTGTATGCATCCGTTAACTCGGCCATCTCTGAACCAACATGACGTGCTCCATGTGAGGAACTAGAAGACCAGCGCCTCCCTCTATAACCGTCAGTAGAGGACTGCTGCCAAAGTGAAGTCACCTATTTAGCCTGCTACCAGAGTGAAGAATGAAAGAAGGGATAGGGGCCAGGAAGTCACAGGTGGGAAAACTGTCATGGGTGAGGTCTGGAAGAGGTAAAAGATATTGGGACTATCTTTGATATATTGCTAACATCTCAGATATATATGAGATGTTGTGAAACATATGTTTTTTCCCAACATCTTGTATCCGTCAATGATGATATATTTGAGAGATAAAGATATAGATATATCTTAGATATTGCAAACAATGTCCTAGAGGTAATAAAAATTGACTAAAATTCGTCAAGAAAAAAGCTAAAAAATAACTAATTATGATAACCACTACAATAGCTAATGTGATTAACGTTAACCCAACTACTTACTTCGATACAGAATTTTTTTTAACAGAAACACAGAAAAAGCCCAAAATAGTGCTGGAAAGGAACCAGAAACTGGAAGGTATAGGAGTTCTAGGCATTAAAAAGCTTTATTATCAAGAGAATGTTTAAACATATATCAAGAGATTCAAGAAACATTCAATGAGTTGGAAAACACAATACCGGAAGCTGTAAAGTATGACAAAGTCTTGACATCTCTAGCTGAAACAGACCATGAAGAGCCCTTTTGTCATCATGTAAATTTCCGCTTCCTTCAGATTCATCCACATGAAGATCAGCTAGTTCTGAAGCAGCACAACTTGCGCTTGATGTAGTATCTGATATGACAATACCTTTCATTGAATTTCCATCTGTAGAGAATAGACACTTAGTTTCATAAAATTTCACAAGATAGGGAGAGAACAAAATGACCAGCCAAGTTTTACCTATACCTCCTCCCTTGCTTGGTGCAACAGAATCCAAAGGGGTTTCCCTACAAGAAGAAGAAATAGAGGAAGCAAAATCAATTTCCTTTTCTTGGAAAATTACTTTTCCTTTTAGGTCTTCATGCCATGTTTTGAGAGAGATAGGTTCAACAAAGCTGTTAGCTGATTTCTGGCACTTCTTTCTAGTTTCATCTTTCTCAAATTTTCTTCTCTCTTCATACTCATCAAAATGCTTTTTCTTTTTTCGGATCCTCTGAGATGGTTCAGACAAATATCTCCACTGATCCGACCTCCCCTCTAATAATTTGCACCAGAAAAAGATAGGAGGTGCGTCATCATCTTTTACTTGCATTTCTGCCTCACCAACCAAGGAACTATTACGAATATATGTTGTTCCACTGTACTGAACTTTAGTAAGCAAAGGTTTGTTACTGGCCTTCTTAGTGCCAATATCCTGATGTACTTCAGCCAACACCTCACTGACCACATCATTTATCTCTACCTCATATAAAGATGCTTCGGAGGTTGTGGACGAATTATTATGATTATGGAACTCATCAAGCTTCCTAAACAGATTGACAGCACCCCAAGTTAGCAGCGTATGAATGGTCACAGGGCTTATATTTTGTAAAATAGAATCAAGAGCCATACTATCCTGATTAACCATCATTAACACCTTTTCTTCCACTGTACAAGGAGAATATAGTCGGAATACTTTTAGATGTTCAGAACTTGAATTAAAATCAATCTTCAGCAGGGCTCTGATGTCATTCAATGGATTCCAATCACTACCAAAAATTATAACAGCATCAACAGAGGAAAGTTTGATGCAAGAATGGCAAGCACGCTTTTCAAGTAAAAGTGCAAATCTCCCTTCCTCAATATTATTGAACATGTTCAATGCAGCATCCCTCTTTTCCTTGACCAATCTTCCATCAATTCGTTTGTAACTTTTGTTACCAAATCTTTTCCGCAAAAAATCGTCCAAAATATCACCATTAGATATCTTCTCGGACCCAACAACTGACTGCATAATGAATCATTTAAACAAACATAGATAAATAATTTCAATACAAAGAATCAAGAAGGTACTCTCCTAGAAGCTTTGGCCACAGAGCTTTGTCAGGCCACAATATGACTAGGTGTTTGGTTTAAAGACTGGTTGTCACAGAACAAAAAAATTGAAGTAAATAGCAATCAACTTCAGAGAAACTTAAAAGCTGCAGTTTGGAATAACTGCATGGTCTAATTTATGTAGTTTGCAGTAGCCAGCTTCTAGACCAAACACCACACCTCTAGATTTCACCAGAAGATTTCAAACTGTAGCAAATTACAAAACAATTTCATTTTACAGGCATGATATAAATTTCTAAATTGCCACAAACTCCAACGAAATCAAACTAATTTACAAAAAGATCCATGCCTGGAATAAGATCAATACTCTCTGCCCTTTATTTTTCATCTCAGAAAGAATCCTGTCAAGAAATTTAAGCTTGCCACTTGCATTTATTCCAACATCCATATATTCAAGTGCTGGAAGGTCTCTGGTCAGTGTAGACTGCAGCTCAGGGCTAAGTAAATAAGGATGCTCACAACACTGCAACAAATATTACTAACATCAAGGGAATCATCCAATACAAAATAAATAGTGGAAAAAATGTCAACACTAGACAGTACAAATAAATAATAAAAGAAAATAAACAAAGGATTTGTCCTTTGACAAAAACATAAGAAAATACATAAAACTAGCAAAAACCTTTCTGACAGAAAAAAGCACATTGCTCAATGCTCCAACTGGATCACGCTTCAAATATGATTGAAGCGACATAGAATTTTCAACTAGTGTACAACAATATTGCTCAAGCTGCACATCGGAAAGTGGGACAGGAACCCAGTACTCCAAAAATTTTGACACATCTGTCTTGCACTCATAAGCAACAAATTGTAATAACTTCTCCTTTAAAATAGGAAGAGCACCAACATTGTCCTTTTGATCCAAGCCCACAACATTTTCTGCACCTAAAAAGGATAGAATGCTGGAGTACTCAGGCACACTTTCCTGGAAAACCACTGAAAGATATTAGTTGGTGAAATAAACCCAACCAAAACAAAAAATCAATTGCTAAACACATGCAGCATATAAATGGACACCTTCATTTGACCACTAGCAAGAAGCAACTTGAAATCTGAAGAAAGAGTTCTGATTTTTTCTAAATGCTGCCACATTCTACAGACCTGTAAGTCGACAACAATGGCTCCCCAGCGACCAATACATTCTAAACTATCTAAATCCTGTCAAGTACACACATACTTTATGTCAAATGCTTTTGGATAACTTAAACAATTTTAAAATTACTTATATTAATAAAAAGATGAACTGCCTGACTCAGCAAACAGGAACCAAAATTTAAAATTCAATATAGACATCTAAAAGATCAATGATGAAGCAAAAGCATATGATTAAAAGAATTTAACTACAAAAAGGTTCCTGACCCGAATTCTGGCATTTGTAAAAGATACCGTGGTTCTAGATATATAGAAGCATAAAATGACAAGGTTCACAAAAAAAAATTACCTCTATGACAGCCTTAGGTGTTGAAAGAAGTACTTCAAACATAACACAACCACTCTCCTCATAAAATTCCAGCATTCGTATATTACTCCGCACATTTTTATTGCCAGCATAAAGTATTACATTCATAGATGGGTCTAACCGCATAAATTCAGCTTCCAGTTGGATAATGTTAGGAGAAGTTGAGATTATAAGTGAAGGCAAGGATACATATGGCAATAAGGATAGGATGAACCATATTGTTGTTTTCAGAATTCGATCCTGTAAACAATCAAAAGATAGCCATGGCATTTCAATGTCAAATATCGGTACATTATATAATGACAAATTTATTCAGGTACATTGAAAGAACTACAAATAACAAGAAATAAAACATTCTACTGAATCAGGCCATCATCACAAATTAGGCCCATTTATTGTTGCCTAAAGTGCAGCAGTAACCAAAATTTTATTCATGACCAAAAGCTGAAACCTATTACTCTAATTATGTGAGCACAGCAACATGAGATATGCCCACTCCTCTATTTTAATTTTTATAAAATATATCTTTTTATGTTTCCTGTAGTCATGCTTCCATGGAAAAGCTAACTGGTTTTATTTGTTAGCAGCTTTGCGATGGAAGATGACTATATCAATGTTTCATGTGCAATCATCATCTCAAATCTCATGAAGCCAATCCACATAATTGGAAAGGCGTATAAAGAAGACGATGTTTTTGAAAATTCATTGTCCCCTCTTTTGAGGGTTGCGTCAGGAAGGGCGTCAGGCATCAAAACTTGCCACTATGCTTCTCTACATGGATTTTGTACCATCATTTTGATTCTGATAAGAGACAAATATGGTCTAGAATCCATGTCGCCAACCCCAAATAGCTGGGATGAAGATCATGATGATGATCTTCATGTTTTTCCTGGTGCAACAATCCATATTGCATGTCTTTTTGATCTACAGATGCTGCACATCTTCCCTTAATGCTCCCTCTCCAGTGCAGTCAAAAACTTTCAAAGAATATGAATGAATGCTATCATAACAACTTTCTCTCACATTTTTCATTAAAGACCAGGTTATATCTTCCAATTATAGCAAATCCTGAAACTCCTCAAGCATGTTTCCGAAGTTATCTTCTTCCTTCTAACGTAAGTTTAAGGCTGATGTAGATGATCCATATCCCAATTACCTATTTATATTTTCTTTGATCACCCTTTCAATGTCCAAAATCAATGATCCAGAGAATTTATAGACATCATTTGAAGTTTCCATTCAAAAAATTACTTTGCAAATTCATACTACTAACCACATAGGGTCAGCATGGGCCATCCTATAAAATCACCCAACTTTCTGATAGTCCAAATGATAATGCAGAATCTGTTTTAAAGAAAAAACACAGATCCCCATTCCCAATCTAAACAAGGAACAAAAATGTGAAGCTGTCTGAGAGCAAAAACAAAAAAAATGATGCTGTCCGTAACCCGCATAAAATTTTCTGTACTATCTCAACCTTGATCTTAAGATATATTGATCCACTCAATGAGTCAGTTTTATGTTTAAGAATGCTAAGACAACAACTAAAAGTATAAGGAACAAAGAAATGTGGATTTAAAGCAAGCTTTCCTTTAGCTTGGCAATCATAATTATACCTTATCATCAATAACAAATGCATTTTGACATTTGTACCAAGACTCAAAAATCTTGTTAACAAAAGGTAGGTATTCATTATCTTGTCCAATTGGAGTAATCCCAGGCAACTCTGTGACCTCCGGCAAAGACCCTTTTGTAGCCTCCAATAACTGCCGAAGAGTATGAATGCATGATTCAACAATCATAACCTGTAATTATTTCTCAATACAAAAATATATTTATAAAAAATTATCCATAAAATATTTAGCAAGAAGAATTCCTCACACTAATGTAGAATCTTCACTGATACAATGCACAGACAAAAACAAGTATTGCTAAAAGTTAAACTCACTCAGACAAGAGGCACAAGTAAAACATAATTAATAACACTCATATCTCAATGAGACAAAACTTGAAGCTACTTATTCATCCATACGTGCAGCCGGCTTTAGGTCAACTGGAGGAACTAAAACCATGTCAACAAAAAGGTCAGACAGGAAAGGGCAATCATCAGAACTAGTAAAGAGAGAAACATAGTTAATTGCATTACTATCTCCAGTTGATCTCAAACAGCAGCATCAGACTCAAGAAGCCATACAATTCAAAATGCCGCCAAGAAGATCAGAACAACAAACAAGAGAAGAACACCAAAAATATACCAAAGAATTACCACAAGTACAGGTAGACTACACTCAAGTACTCACCAAACTAAAAGCAGGTAATAGCTATTTGTAATCAATTTGGTCACCAGAATGGCAAAGTAGGAGTGTGATCCAAGAAGGTAGACCAGGTGTTCATGGAGAAAACATAGGCACATATTTCATTTCAAAACAAAATACAGGTACAAGGGTGGGGGGAATACAAACTTACAACCCGAAGAAATTTGTGATTCACATAATGTTACCTCAAGAACACAGTGGGAGAAGAGAAAAATCACAAGCCTTTACTATCAATGCAGGCAGGGAAAATGGGACAAAAGATTCGGACCAACAACTCACTCCAACCTTTTCAGCTGTCCGATTGTCAGAATATTGTTTTGCCTTTCTCATTCGTCTCTCATAATCTGAAATAAGTGTTATAGCTCCAGGGGACCTTAAAAAAGATGCATTCTCCAACTCCCATGTAGCATCTTCATAGCCAAGGCCTTTCCATTTAACAAGCCATTCACAAAGAGAGTTGGTAGCCTCATGACACTGTTCACTTAGGTGTTCTGCCTCAATTAATGAGGATATTGATCTTTTTTTCAACAATCTCTGTGGAACTATCCACTCAGATTTCCAATTTACGTCCTGCAAGAAATTTCATATTATCAGTGAGTAATATAATGCAAATCAATATTTTCAAAGAAAAACATTAGCATGCACCTGGCACCTCTGGCTGCGCATGCACCAGGCATATCGTGAGTTGTCGATTGAGACCCGACAGCCTATGTTACTCAAGGTGCAAACCTGCCTGCCCCCTGAGTAACATACACTGTCGGACTGCCAGATGTGGCTGGCGCACGCCCTGTCAGATGCACTCGGTGCATTCCCAACCAGACGCGCCAGGCACATACTAATGGGACTACACCAAGAGAATGTAACCAATGTAAGTCCTATTTGTGCTAGCTGGTTCAGAGGTAACTTTGAATTAAAAAAATTTCCAATCATCATCTCACAAAGCTGAACCTGACTGGAAAAAGAAACGTGATGATGAAGATGTTTTTTTTTTAGTCTTACTAGGTTGCATTAAGGACAAATCTTTGGCAAAAATCTTCACCAGTAAATCACACACAAATCTGTATCATATTTTCAACAGTTATAGGTCGAACAGCAACATAAAGTACATCTAGCCTTTTAAAAAGGCATTACTTTCAAACCTTATTCTTTTGATATTTCTTTTTAAACTTGTCAATAAGCCCTGGAGATTCTTTCAAAAGCTGCCTTTCTGGAATCCAACGATTGTGAACATGAGCAAGGCCTTTGTATTTCACAAAATATTGCTTTTCTTGCTTTCCTGAAACCAAATGATGCCAACTTTCAATTTACACATACAACATGAATATCTTTTTCCAGAATGCAAATGCTAAAATTGTCTGAAAAACTTTAAATGGCATAAACACACGACCTTTGTCCTCTAGTTCTCTAAAATCACAAATGGTCTCCATTCCTGGTGATATTGAATGCACACCCAGCTTAATTTTCTTTATTACACAAGGTGGGCAATGCCAAGCTCCAAGAGGAGCAACTGTTAGAGATGGATTAAGACAAGACATATGGTAGCTTCTGTTACAGCCTTGGGCATCACAACACCTAAAATAGTTGATACAAAAATGTCAAGTCCAGTGCATCATATAAAATGCTAGCAGAATAATTTGTATGATGATGATAAATAAATAGCATGCACTATAATCATGATAAAAAAAGGGCTTCAGGCCAGGAGGCCAAGAAATTGCCAGACGAGGAAGTGCATTACTGAAAGTCCAGAAAGTAACTTTAGCAGAGAAGAGTTAAACATAAAGCACCAGAGTTAAACACCATGTAGCTACACAAGATAGATACCTTGATCTGATGAATGTTCCAAAGAGAGGTAGATTAACATGTCCCCATGCGATTGTGAATGATATAAGAAGAGAAGTGACATGTCTACTCTACAATGACTGCAATTATAAAAGTTTAAAGGGCTATTTTGATGCCATGAGAGTAACACCAGAAACGTTGTGTAGGATGGAGATCTAGCAATAAAAAGCAAACAAGGAAAACGTGTGGTGCAGCAAGATAGTTTAGAAATACATCATTTGGAGGACCACACAGGATCCAACTTTCAATGACGAGAATGCAGGATCCAGACGAGACCAAGATAATTTAGGAATAAATCTAATATGTATCATATTGAGTTATGCTACTTAAACTTCTAAATCTAATTCAAAGGTTATCGTTAACAATTTATGCCTGAAAGAAGAATGAGAAGAGGAAGGCCATAGAGAACACATTCTTGTCGAAAAGAGACAAGATTATAGCCTACAGAGTCTTCAAATGACCTAATATAGTTCAATCACATAGCTAACAATGACAAGTTACCAGGTTGGGGGATAACACAAATATGATTAGATTGAATGACTACCAAGGCAGAGAGAAGTATGGCCTATTACATAGGCAAGTTATGCAGATCACAGATCACAACTTCCAAATTTAATTTTAGACCAGAATATAATCATGCTAAAAAAAGGAATAGGTTTGAGTTATATTATTTAGAATGCACATAGAAAAATATCTATAAAACAATTAATAACCACAATCAAGTAGTGACTTTTCCCAACAATTTGGGGTTGGCGACATAGATCTTATGCCTCCATTCTAGCCTAATTTGTGCTAACCCTTTAAAAAAAGATAGCATAGCCATATCCTTTCTTATTAACTCCATCCAAGTTTTCTTTTGTCTCCCTCATCCTCTTTTGGCATCATTTACATAAATCCCTTCTAACCTTCTACCTAAGGGAATCCATTGGTCTTCTTTATACATGCCCATTTCAAAGCAACACACTCTCTAAGCTTCTCCCTTAAAGGTGCTGCTACTAAGTTCTCACGTATATATGCATTTCTAATCCTATCTTTCTTAGTTTTCCACACATTCACCTTATTATCCTCGTTTAAGCAACATTCAATTTATCTATATGAATTCTCTTTGATGCTCAACATTATATGCTCAAATAGTTATCTTATAGAAATGACCTTTAAGCCTATTTCGGACGTACCTATCACACAATACTCCCAACGCTGCCCTCTATTTTACCCACCCCGCATTAATCCTATGTACCACATCACAATTTATATCTACCTTTTTATAGATATTGGAGCCCAAATATAGGAATTTCTCACATCTTGACACTTCTTGCCTATCTATTTTGACTAAAGTTCAACCTATAGTTCTACATTCATAAAAATTAAATTCCATATACTCCATCTTAGCCCTACTTATTTTTGATTCTAGAGCTTCCCTCCACAATTCTGACCCTGTTATAATCTTATCAACTAAAACTACATCAACCAAAAAAACAAGCACCAAGGTATCCTATCTTATATATGCGTAGTTAGTTTATCCATAACTAAAGCAATAAAATAAGGGCCAGCCTCCCTACTATAGTCTCGTCAACTGAAACTCCGCCATCATGTCTCGCAATGCCAATCCTAAGCCCGGATAAAGGAGGGTTGCATCAAGTTGATAGCCAACTATAAATCTCTATGGATCTTACACCACATATCTATAAAACAATTAATAAGATAAAATTAGGGTACTCACAAAAGCCTTCCACTGAGCTTGCATTTCACACACATGTGATGGCCATCCTTTTGATTCTCCATTAAAGAATCCTGTTGTTTCCTGTTATGGCATCTTTCTTCAATTAATTCTCCACTATTGCTCACAACATATTTCCTCCTACCCTAATATAGTGCAGTAGAAACAGAGTGTCATAGTTAATGAAGAACACAATTATAACCAAAATAAGATCAGAAGGAAAACATTCACCATAATATATAATTCAACCATTAGTGAAAAGATATTTACCTCTTTTGCAGGATCAGGCTCATCCACAGAAAGAGGTGAAGCACGTAGCCTGAAAAATCATAAAGGACTCTCAACTAAAAACTGAAAAAACATTTTTACGTCCAAAAAATGAACACTCATCTAGGTATCAAAACCACTTATTTAAGAAAGCTGAGATCAATCATATGAGAATCAGAAAAGGGAACATTTTGCATGACCTCTCAACTTCAACTGAATTTTGTTGTGTCATTTTGTTAAAGGAAATGCAACAGGCCTCATCCTTTTGAGAATCTTTAATCAGTGCCACCAACTCAGAAGCTTCCTAAAATTAACATCAACCAATAAAAATTTAGACTGCTCATTTGGGAAATAAAAATAAATGGCCATATGTATAATGTGAGATTAAAATGGTCAATTATGAGCATTGTTAGTTAACCACTCCTAAAGTTTAAGCTGTTACGGACTGGATAAATTATTCATATTAACCACACTACCAATCCCCTGACCCCTGCACATGTAAACACTACATAAAGCATTGCATCACACACAGGCGGCGCACACCAGGAGGAGCACACTAGAGGAAAAATTGTGTTCCCCGGGACTTGGACCCCCAACCTAGGCCCAGATACCATGTCAGAACCAAGTTGCCCTAAAAACTTAGGCCGTTATGGAACAGACCAACAATGGATGTTTTGGAAAACTTGTTCATAAACACCAATTTATGTTACCGTGACAGTAGGTCTTAATTTGGTCAAGCAGTGGTATAACAAATTTTGAACCTACAAATTAGTTCTCTATTTAAAATCAGGTTGAAAAGATTGGAAGGCACTTTAGAAAAACATTTATTTAAAGAAGGTAAAAAGCAGAATTTTTCTTTAAAAAATGCGTCAACAATAGAAACAGATTTACAATTTGAATAGAAATATAGAACCAGCTCAATTTGTAACCCTTGGAATTTGCCCGCACACTATAACAGAGCATGTCATACACTATATGATGCTGTTTATTTATAGAACATGTTTTTTTGAAAATTCTTTTTTAAACTTCAACTTCGTTTCAATACTTTCATTGCTGCTGTCATCAAACCTAGGATGGAACTCATCCTAATCTGAACAGATAAAGGTGCCAATTCACATTGGTGTGCTATTCATAGTTTTGCAGCAAACAATCCTTAATTACCAGATGCGTGCCTACTTAGTTAATGATACAGGACAAATGTACTGTGGATGGGAAAGTGTGGAAAAAGGGGAAAGATAGGATCCTTGGAATCAGCACCAAGGGGTTCCAGCGGAGTTTGCATCGGAAGAGCATAACTTCCAGCATCAGCACCTGAACAGAGGATCCGAACCAGCACCAACCAGTAGGATATACCCTCAACAGGAGCTTTAAAAAAAAGACTAGTATTAACTTAGAATGGAGGCATAAGATCCATGTCACTGACCCCAAATTGTTGGGAAAAGGTGCTACTTGATTATGATTATGGTCAATTATTAATTTTATTGAAAACCTAGGTCTTTATATAGGCTTACAAGTGTTCTACAGGAAAACAAAATTGCAAGTTCTCAAATGGGAATTAGTTCACCTAGCGCAAACCGCGATGCATAACACCATTCCGCAACTCAACTATACCTTTTTCTTTCTGCCCATGGCAAGCATATGCAGCTGCCTGAGGTCTGCCAGTCCATGGCCCCTACACAGGCCAAAAGGGCCTGTGTGCATGCTGGCAGGCCTAGTCAGATGGCCCATCAGCATAGCACATGATCAAGGGTGTGACAGAACCACCCCCCCCCCGGAAATTGCCGACATCCTCATCAGTGGTTCTCCTCCTTCGTTTGGTGCCAATAAAGAATTCTTCCATGGTAAATTCCAGCAAGATTCTGACTGCTCTATGTTCTGAACAAGGACCCTAGGTCTGCGAGGCTCCTACTGCCCCTTGCCGCAAAGTACATAAGCTATTACCTTACTTTTGCAATGTTGTCACTATTACCCTCTTCCTTCGGAGTTCTGCTCGCATTCCTTGTCAAGGTGCTGACTGCCTGAATGCCAATCCCCAAGCTTGGTGTTTGGCAGCCAAACTTGCCACCACTGGGAGTGCGCCTCTGCCTCTGCTTACTGCCTCAGCCATCCAAGGAAAGGGAGAGTTTTAGTGCAGTATCCCACGCCCAAGTCTCCCATCTAAAGGACATGTTTGCCCTGCATTGAGGCCCAATCATCCTCCATGTCATTAGTCAGATCCAATATCTCCTTTCTTGTGAGTTTCTTCCTGAAGGATCACTCACACACAGTGGTGGCCGTCGCAGATGAAGCAACCCTTCCACTTTGTTGAGGTCTATTGGAACTTCCAACTTCTGCTCCACCATCACCAGACAGCAGACTTGGCCACCTTCTGTCTAGCGGCCACCTAAGCTCCACCGGTTGCAACAAGAGGTATAGAGGGACCTCCAATCACAAACTTCAACTTCTTGAGTGAGCTCTTCTTTGGTTCGGCCTTGGTGCATCTGGGTCTCTTGAGCATAGTGAGATCTTTCAATAGCTCCTCAAATTTCTGTGTGGTTAGAGACTTAGAGAAGGAAGATGTCTCACCTCCTTCCTGAGAGCTGTCTCTCTTCCTCCTAGGCCACCTCATGGTGCCAAGAGGTAGAAGTCCGTTCCAAAGAATGCTCCTCCAGACAAGCAAGCCTTCCTTCCAAGCCTTTCACCGTGTTGCAATGACCAATGTTTTGAAGAGGTAGGAGGCTTAGCCTAAAATTAATTGCATGATTAGGATTATGATTGTTTGATTATTTATGTGAAAAATCATGTTAAATATATTGATTAAAGTGAGGAATGGCAGGACCATTTGGTCCTTGGTCGGGTCTCCTACTGGCCACCACTAGCAACGGGACCAGAGCCATTGGATTTACCTCTTGACAGTGATCTTAGTACAGGAGGGTGGAGAAAACCCCCATTGACAAGTGGACTGGACTGGCAACTAGAGGCAAAGTCCAGTAGCTACAAGACTTCCTCTAGCAGGTGTCTCCATTGGAGATGACCGCTCAAAAGGCTGGGTTGGGGGCAAGAGGTATCGGAACCTAGGGATGTCTATCCAGGCAGTCACGTGGCTAGAGGCTTTCGCAGGCTGAAGTTATAGGGGGGATGAAACCAAAGGGAGGAGCTTTCGGCTATTGGCGGAAGCTGGGATGCCACAGGCCACTTGCAGGGCCAAGGCCATCGGAATTGCAAGGGTTATGAGTGTTATTATTGATAAATTTCATGACAAAAGTACATGATAAATCTACTTAGGTGAATCTGCTTTGTAACTTAAAATTTGTAGGCTTGTCTAAGTGATCATAGTGAGCATGGGAGCTTGAAGACAAGTATTTTAACGACTAGAGAGTTTAAAACCAAAACAAGCTCATTAGGAAGGTTCTACCTAAAGTGCACGAAATCTGTGGAACACATACTCTTGAATAGCCTTTGCACTTCATTTATAATCTTTACATAACATATTCAAGCTGTCCATGAAGTCAGAAAGAGTCAATAGTCCTTTTCAAATACAAGTTAATTTCTTCAAATCGATCAATTTCCCCATTGATTGGCCAATTAATATGCAAATTCCAAAAGACTGCTGGTAGATCAATATGTTGTTCTCTATGTAGACTGCCAGTAGATCAATATGTTGTTCTCTACTTCAATCTACTTAGGTAGATCGATTGGCCGATCGATAGCCCTACGGAAGAAATTTCCCAATTTAGTCTAACTCAATTGCTAATTGGGCAAATCTTCCTCTTCGACTCTTCCACACTATAAATATTAGTGTTCCACAAATTACCTAATTGAGAAAAGCCACCCTCATTGCCTAGAAGCCCTAGTTTCAAGTTTAGAGTGTCTTCTTCATTGTTCTCCTATATGGTGAGTTTCTTTTGATTTCAAGGTACTTTTCAATTGATTTAATCCTTCTGAGTCAGCACTTTTCCTGTGAGTTCCTTCATTATGCTTTGAAGATTGACTAGAAAGATTGAGTTGATACCCTATGAGCATAACTAGATCTTTTTACATTGAGAGTGTTTGAATTGCAAGAGAAGTGATTCCTTGATCAATTTGGTGGATATCAAGGAGATTGTGCATTGGTGGATGAGTAGAAGACAAAAAGAACATGCCATGGACATTGGTTTTGCGTGAAGTGGAGTCAAAAACATTGTGTAAATCACTGGTTAGTGGTTGTACTAGGGAAAAGGTGATCTTTGTACTCAAATCTACTCTATAGTAGAGAAACCTTAAGTGGCTTGAAAAGTAATGTAGTTTTTCCCTATTTAGGTTTTCCTTGTAAAATCGTGTGCTTTGTTTGCTTGGGTTTATTTGTTGCAAACTTCATGATTTAGTGTTCTGACGGCTTGTGATTGTTTGAAGTAAGAATGTCAATCAAGTTAATTAAGAAATGCATTAGATTGGTAATTTGGGGGTTGACTATCTACTGGAGTTGATTTTTGAGTGACTAAGCACACAATGTGATGCCTAGTACACGTTCCCCAACCCTTATAAATCGCCGTTCAATGGCAATCCAATGCACCCGACAGCGGCCAACATGTGCTGGTCATGCACAAAGAGGAGAGACCCACATAACCATGTCGGCCGATGGTGCAGGAGACCCCCGCTGGTGGATGAGGGCTGGGCCTGCAGCAATTAGTCTTGAAATCCAATAGCCGTAGGGGCTCCGTGGGCATCTCCAAGAAGGAGACAACCCCACATGGGTTTGGAGATGGAAAAGGGCCAAGCCTGGTCCAGACCGGCCCTGAAGAGGGCCATGTGTGGGCCAAGCCAAGCTGGCCCACACCTCCAAAGATGAAGCCGAACACGGCCCATTGGCCTGATGTGCAAAGCTAGCCCATGGAGCCTCCTAAAAATAAATAAATAAATAAAAATATATATATATATATATATATATATATATATATATATATATATTTTAAATGAGCCCAAAAGCCCGGTGGGCCTTGTTTGGGCTCAGACCGGGCCGGGTCTGATAAGGCACAAGGGCCTCAATTCAAGGCCTGGCCCGGGTTGTTGAGACCAAAGCGGCCTGGCCCTTTGCCACCTCTACGTGGGACCCGGCCATTTTGGGTTTTTATAATTTTTCTAATATTTTTATCCCCTCATTGTTATATTTCTCATTTATTTTCTTATTACATGAGATAGAGATATAGCATATTTATCAAATGTTCTAGTGATTTTCATTCTTGGGATTACTTCTGCAACACCTAGGCCTTTCACATCAAACTTGGGTTCAATTTCTTAGTAGCTTTAATGGTATCATAATTACCACCTATAATGAGCATATCATCAACATACAAACATACAATGACAACCATTTGGTCTTTCTTTGACATAATCATATTTGTCACATTTATTGATTCTGAATCCATTTGTCACATTAATTTATCAAATATTTTATGCCCTTGCTTTAGCCCATAAAAGGATTTAATAAGCTTACACAAACTTGTGCTCTTGCCGAGGAACTTTGAATCCTTCGGGTTGTTATGTGTAGATTTCTTCTTTAAGTTAACTATCCAAAAATATTGTCTTAGACATCCATTTGATGTATATCTAGTTTATACAATGCTACAATGACAATTAACATACGAGTGGATTCTGGTGACCGGTGAATAAGTATCAAAGTAATCCTTGCCTACTTTTTGCTTATATCCTTTGACAATAACTAATATTTTATATTTTTCAATTGATCAATCAACTTTCACCTTCCTCTTGAATATTGATTTATATCCTAGGGATTTAACTTGGTGAAGATCCACCAACTCGACATTCATAACCTCTGGGCAAAAAGGTACTTTGAGAGAAGAATCACACCCTTAAAGCTTTGAAGCTCATTTTTCAACAAATATATTAGAAAATCCGAACCAAAGTGTTTTGATGTTCTAGCTCACTTACTACATCTAGGTTCAGCTTCTCCTTCTTGGTCTTGACTATTGTCACTTGCCAAAAAGCAAAAAATTATCTTGGCCTTAAAAAGGATATCTAGGTTATTTTTTTGTTTGGATGAGCATTTTCTCAAAGAAATGGGTTTTTAAGCTAAAATGGGTATGAAAGGAGCTTCTTTATGAATTGACCAAGGAGAGTCTTTCTCATAGAACCCTTCTCAAGAGGGGGGGGGGGTGTTTCTCATAGAAATAGACTTTCATGTGGAAATCTTGTGAAAAGACTCCACCCCTCTTCAAAGTCATTCTCATCCACATATTGCAGGTCATTTTCATCATTTCACATACCAAAAGCAAAATCAATTCCAAAAAACCTTTTACCTTAAAAATCATTAAAAAGGGATAACCAAATAGAACATTCAAATAAGGTTTTATTAAAGAAAGTTTCCCTTACAAAACTTTCCTTCAAGTCGAGTTTATACTAAAGTTCCCGTAACAAAAATTACCATAAGAAAACTTACATATGAATTTCTTTAACAAAAAACTTTACATACAAGAAAATTGGAGAGAATCTTGTCTCTCCAATTATTTTAAAGTAACTTTCCCTAAGAAATATTCCTCCATCAACATCATTTTTTAAAAACTTAATCCTTGATTTGAAAAAACTTAATATTGAGGATCTCAACTTGCGCCAATCTTAAGATTGCAGCTTGGCTCAAATGGAGATTCTAGACAATTTATAGTCCAGGGTCACCTACATAATAATAATCATAATCAAGTAGTGCCTTTTCTTAGCAATTTGGCGTCGGCAACATGGATCTTATTCCTCCATTCTAGCCTATTTTGTGTCAACTCTTTCGTTAGATATAACGTAGTAATATTATTTCTTATTAACTTAAGTTCTCCTCCAAGGTCTCCCTCTCCCTCTTCTAGCATCATTTACATAAATCTCTTCCAACTTTCTTACCCGGGCATCCATTGGTCTTCTTTGTATATACTCATACCAATGCAACCTATAATCCCTAATCTTCTCCCCCAAAGGTGCTACGCTAAGTTCTCACATATATATTCATTTTTAATCTTATCTTTTCTAGTTATTCCACACATCCACCTTAGCATCCTCATTTTGGCAACATTCAATTTATCTATATAATTTTTCTTTGGTGCCCAATATTCTACTCCATGGAGTATTGCGGGCCTAATAGTTGTTCCATAGAACTTTCCTTTAAGCCTATTTAAGACGTATCTATCACACAATACTCCCAACGCCGCCCTCCAATTTACCCATTCTACATTAATTCTATGTACCACATCACTATCGATATCTCCCTCTTTATGGATAATGGAGGCCAAATATCGAAATTGCTCACATCTTGTCACTTCTTGCCCATCTTTTTCAACTAAAGTTCTACTTTCCTAAAAGTTGAATTCCATATACTCCTTCTTAGTCCTGCTTATTTTAAAACCTTTTGATTCTAAAGTTTCCCTCCATAGTTCTAGTTTGACATTTAACCATACTATAGTCTCGTCAACTAAAACTGCATCATCTGCAAAAAAACAAGCACCAAAGTATCCTACCTTTTGTATGTATAGTTAGTTTGTCCATAACTAAAGCAAAAAGATAAAGGCCTAAGGTTGACCCTTTATGTAGACCAACTGTAACCGGGAGCTCTTTGGTTTCTACCCCAATTGTCCATGCACTAGTCACTACCCCATTGTACATATCTTTAATAATATTGATATAACCTCTTATAACTCCTTCAAGACACTCCAAATGAGCTCTTGAGGCACTCTATCATAAGCTTTTTCTAAATAAATAAAGGTTATATAGAGGACTTGTCTCCTAAACCCACATATACAAGAAAAATAAAAGCATGCAAACAAAGTTGAGCATTCCTTGCAATATTGGCATGATAACTAAAAGCGACACCAATGTTCTTAAAGGTATGATCTAGATAGTGCTGAAAGACTCGAACTACAAATATTTAAAAACTAGTGTCCCACCAAAAAAATCCCTTTACTTTGATTGTAGTCAACAACAAGATGGGGGGCAAAACACCAAATCAAAATTTCTTTATGCAAGAATGCATAAAAAATGCTTGAAAGAACACAGCCTAGAGTTATGCATGATTGTTGCATTTGCAATCAACATAATCATACCTAATTCCAAGTTTTTTAGTCGATTCTGCTCCACAATGCCATAATTACTCTGCCACATTTCAAGATTATTAACTTCACTTTCAAATCTCTTCTCCTATATCTTCGACCCTCAACCAACTATTGTTCTCTCACCCTTTCCTACAATATCATGCACTATCAGTGGCCATCTTTGAACATCTTGCTACCAACTCAAATTGTCCTCCCTACCTTTCTAGTCCCTTTCTTTGTAAATACTCCAAAATTATCTCTCATGTAATGGATTTAAGTTTGGTATCCGCTGGAATTTGTATTTTACACTCAACCATTAAAGAGTAAGAATTTCCTATTTATACAATTCCTCTTAGGTGTCCAAAATCAAGCTGCATACAACCACAGTTTTCAAACAGTCTAGATGATCCAAGAAAATTTGCTAGCAAAGCCACCATGCAACCACCTAAGCGCTTAGGCAAGTGCCTAAAGAAAATGCCTGACTAATTAATTGAAGGTTTAATTACATATTTTCTTAATATAGCACACAGTGGAGAGTTTCAAATGGTTTCTACCTTAAAATTACCTATTTAATGTGTACTGTATCCACATCTCTATTCTAAGATTTCTCATTATCTAAAGTGACCCCACAAGTGCCAATCTTTAACTGGAGCATGCTCGGTGAATACGAATCACAAATGCTTAAAAACATGATGTGTAGGTTGTATCCTTGAAAGTGAGGCCAACATTCTTACATTTATGAAAAATAGATGCAAAGGGTATCTTTGGCTGTAATGACCAAAATAATTTGACTAATCAGTCATGCTCAAGGGTTGCCCAGGCATGTAAGCGAGCCCCCTTCACTGCTATGCATACAACATGACTGATCTAACCATAATCTCAAGAACATGAATTTCTTCCCTAGAGGCAAATGAATATGAACCTGACAGGGATGGCATTTTCCCATACAAACTGAACTCTTGCCCTGGATTTCTGAGTCAGAGTTTACCCTGTAAGCATATAGCATAAACAAAACAAAAAGAATGTGTCAGCCAGGAGAGTAACAAGCCAAAGTGGTCTAATATTCAAACTGTAAATTTCCTTTGTGATTACAGGACAATTTGCCCAAATGGCTTTCCCAGCTAAATGACTACTAACTCATAGGTTTTGAAAGTGCTAAGTAAATTTGAGGGTCTAAAGGCAAAAGAGAGATGACGAAAGTACTTCTGAAATGTGAGTAGGGAATGCAGCATAACTTTGCAGAAAGCAGTCATGATTACATACAATGAGTTGCATAAAAATCTCACACACATATTTTAATTGCAAGCAGAAAGCTCATTATTCAGAAGGCAAGAATGTTCAATTGCTAATGCAGTAAATGTAAAAAATATGCGCTGAAGCTAGCTATGAGCATCAGCCAGAGCAAAATATCTTATCAAGGCAAATAAGAAATGAAACTAAATTTGATAACAGGACTTCATGCATAGTTGCATCCTGAGAGAAGGATGTGGGCATGAAGACCAACAATGTTACCATTTATGAACATGATATCCTCTATTAACTTCTCTAGCTTGAGAGCAGATGACAATAGTCACATACCTTTTCGGCTTGCTGCAGACTGACCATGTGTCAGAAAATATACAGTTTTTGCTACTAGGAGAGGAAGATATGGCATCTATTGGAACCTGTGAAGTGCATGCACCAGAGCTTGCTCTGATGGCAGAAATATCATGATCCTCGTCTGGAGCATCCCTTATTTCTGAAGCCCTAACTCCAGCAACACTTTGTACTTTAGACAAATTGGCTAATGACCTCCCTTCTGCAGAACTGGGGGAGGATAGTCCTGGGGCAGACAGATTTTCTTTATTAAAGTCAATCACTTCAGCCATCTCAATATTTTCTAGCCATTGTGTTTCTTTCACCTTTATACCAACAGATGACATGGGCAATAAGCAGTCATAATCCTCCAACAAGCACTCTCCTGTTTCCGACTTGAGAACCTTCTCAGAAGAGAATTTGCGTTTTTTGCTAAGATTAGATGTCCCAGTCTTCCTACCAACACTTCCTTTACCCGAATGCATCTCTTTAAGTTCTTCCACCTTTTTGAAACTCCTCTCCATACCTTCCTCATATTTTCTGCGACCACTATTTCCAGGTTTTCTGTCATCACTCTGTGACAACCTATTTTCCCCTTTAGAATGTCTAGCATTACCTATCATAGAGCAAAACCAAAGTTTCCATGTAAACATGGCAGGCAACAACATATCCATTGCAGAAAATGTAGCAAAAGAAATTATTCACCCAAGATAAACAAAATTAGAGCTAAGACGGTTTCCTCTTAATAAAACTTCCAAAATGTAAGCATGGCAAGCAACAACATATCCAATCCAGAAAATGTGACCAAAAGAAAGTATTCGCCAAAGATAAACAAAATGGGATCTAAGATGGTTATCCTCTTAACCAAACATCTAAATACAAATCACAAATTTAGATAGCAAAATGCAAGCAAGAAACTAATTAATAGTCAGCAAAGACAAAGAAAAAAAAATACACGCACGAGTTATATGTCAGTATTTTATGCGGTGAGAGAAATCAGCGAGCGCGATATTGAGTTACTAAGCATGCCCATATTATATTGCATCAACATTGACGACAACCAAATCTACTGTTCACTAATAATAAGCTCTTATAGTAACATAAAGCAAGCAAAGAAACTTACCCGGGTTCCTGACCTCCTCAGCCTGTGGGCTAAGCAACATCCTATACGTCCGAGCATCCAATCTTTTCTTTTCTGTCATCTCTTCCACACTATCGTCTCTCCCCTTTTCAACGTTCTGTCTTCAATGAGGTATTGTTAGATTTACATTCAGTGGGATTTACGTGAAGAGAATGAAAAGATGTAGACTGTAATGGTAGCGTTTTACTGGAAAGTGGATGGAGCTTACCTCGTTCAGAACCAGAAGAGCCACAGTTAGTGGGATTGAGGCCGACCTTTTGCTCTTCTAGCTGGTTTCACTTCTCTACGCTCTGTTCCTTCGTAGGGAATGAAGGAGCCTAAAAGACACATTTTTTCGAACACGGACGCAGGTACATGCAAGTCCTTGTATATCTGAAAATTATACAAATTACCCCTTAATTTGACTATTTATTTAAAACCTGTGAAGGGTAGTAGTTACTTGGGTAGTGACAATATGTCAACGTAAGCTTAAGAGTGATTGATATTTTATATCCAAGAGGCATATGTAAATGAAGAGTTAGTGTTCTCTGTCAATCTTGTAGAACGATCTCTTGAATAGTTTATAGTAGGTTTATTATCAATAAAGAGTTGGAAAAATTAGTTTTAAGGCGACACTATATATAAAGAATTTGGCTATTTATACCTTTTTTTTATCTCCATTACTCAGGCACTTCACACTTAAGTGTACAAATCTCGGGCTTATATCTAGGTTCTTAAAAATAAGAATGTGACTATTTAGACCCCAATTTTTTCCCTTTGACCCCCAAGTAAAAGTAAAAAGTTAAAATTTTTTAACTTCAATACCCCACTTATCCCCCATTAACTTGCTCTTCCTTCTCTCGTTTAGCTGATTCTTCCTTCCCTCATGAGTTAACTTAAAATATTTTTACATTTCTTTCTTCTCCACTAGGTCAAACCAGAGCCACCGGCGGGCATTGTAGCTCTGACGTGTACCATAGCTTCAGTATATATTGTAGCTCCGACGACTGATGGTGGCTAAAAAAGCTCTGACGACCAAAAGGTTGAGCCCTTTTTGTAAGTTTATTTCTCTTATGGTAGTATTTATTCATCAATTGCTTATTCGCACTTCCAAAGACAAGTTTCATCACCATTTTCCGCCAAAATGTTGTCAAAGGCAAAAAGCTTTTGTTAGTTTGTTGGTAGGGGTACCCACTGTCACATTGTGTTTCTCTGCACGGGGACTGCCCCTTGCCAAGTATAGATTGATAACCGGCTAAAAGCTTATATTATTGTACTGGCAGGAGGTGAACCCCCCACAATGTGATTATCTTTACGGGGACTACCCATTGCCGAGTACAAAAATATATACATCGACTGAAAGCTTATGTTAGCTTTATAGCTGGAGGTATCACCCACCACAATGTGCTTAGGTTCACAGGGACTAACCCTTGCCAAGTATTACTAGTCTATTTGCAATCATAGTATTTAGTAAAGACCTTTGATCTTGTGCATTGATATAACTACCTTATTACTCAATGTTTATTCGTGTGAGTTTAAAAACTGGAAAAGAGCACTATCAAATGGATTTGAGGAGCTCACATTAAGCTTAATCATATTGCTTTGATTTTCTCAAAATATGAGTTGGCTTTCATTGCCCTTATTTGGTGTCATCCTAGGTGACCTTGGCTCATTGGTTAAGTCAATCAAGAATAGATCATCTTGTTGGTGAATCTTCATCTTTTATGTATGTGATGTCATATATTATCCAAAATAGTGGGTGTACAACTTCAAATGAGGAAATGGAAGAGATTGTTCCATGTTTATTGAAACAAATAGAGGTGAATCAACCATACAGTGAGGTGGAAAACTAATCTTCTAAAGAGGTATAGACCATTTTTGTATCCAAAAGAGAAATGAAGAGCAATACAAAGCATTTTGGTATTTTCTAATGTTGTCAAATGAAAATTTTATAATGCAGCTTTTTGTTAATATGATGTATCTAAAAGAAAAGACTAAAGCTTGGGTGACATCTTAAATACTGATATTTCTTTTGCCACTAAGCCCAAGAAGATTTGTATGACACACATCAATGAAAACTATTTTGTAGGAGTCCATGTTACACAAAATTCCCCAGTGCCTCCTATGGCAGCTGTTTAGAGGAGGTATCATGAATGGGCTATTGATTCTTGGGAGAAGTTATGTAAGGATCGAGTTTTTAATATGTATCTTTGTGGTAGCATCCCACTATCGTTTATGACAGTTTTCACTATGTGGGAGTTTTGGAGAGCCGACATATAATACAATTTGGTAAACCTAGATGTTAATGATATTTTAGATACATATGAAAGAAACAAAATATGTTTGACTTGATGATCTTATTGACTTCACAAAGTTAAAAAGTGATTGTTTGTGTTGCGGCGGGGGTCTTACCCTGTCGAATATTGAAGAACTAGACGGGGGTGAGGATGCCCCCATCTAATTATGTTATAATTGGCAGTGTGCACCCCCACCAAAGCGAATATAGTAACTTCTTGAAAGTTACTGTCTGTATTGTGTTTTAAAAACCGACCCTGACACTGACCCGGATTGGTGTTTGGACCGGTTCAACCGGGAGTTAACCCGGGTTGACCCGATTGCTCTATAATTTCTACTTCACTAACCCTAATCCTACCAACTGCAGCCTCCTTCCCTTTTCCTCCTCCTCTCCCACTATCCAGCTCCCTCTTTGCCGACAGCCAGACTCCGACGGTCACCACCTCTCCACGGCTCCACCCCAACTGGCAGTCATGACTCCACCCTAGCGGCCGAGCTCCTCTCCACCCCAGCGGCTGAGCTCCTCTCCACGGCTCCCTCTCCACCTCGATAGCCGATCTCCTCGCCATGGCTCCCTCTCCACCCCAATGGCCGATCTCCTCACCACGACTCCCTCTCTACCCCAGTGGCTGAGCTCCTCTCCACGGCTCCCTCTCCACCCCGGCGGCCCATCTCCTCTCCATGGCTCTCTCTCCACCCCGGTGGCCGAGTTCCTCTCCACAGCTCCTTCTCCACCTTGGTAGCCGATCTCCTCTCCACGGCTCCCTCTCCACCCTGGTGGCTGAGCTTGACCACAAATTGCAGTCGCCTCTCCTCCAAATCGCCGCTCACAGTCGCCCCTCCCCAAAATCACCTCTCTGCTTCATCCCCCCACTTTCCCCTTCCTCTCCCTCTCATCCTGGCAGCCTAACCACAAAGTCACAAACCAGACAAAATCCCCCTCCCTTTCCCCCCCGACAGCCTTGCCCTTACCCTTCCCTCTCCTCTTCCTCCTTTCTTTTCTCCATCCTCAATCACCCCGCCTCCAAATCGCCACTTGGGTTATTTTTTAGAACCTGGACTGGACCAGAACACCGTGTAACTGGTTGAACCATCTGAGTTATGCTGGCCCGGCTGGGTTAAATTGACCTAAAAATTAAATAGAACTGGCCTGTATTTTATTATGGGTCTAGTTGAACCCGGTCAAACTAGCCAGTCCAATCCGGTTTTTAAAACACTGCCTTCAACTATTGAAGCATTAGTCAGGGCAAGGATGACTTTGTATATGTGTCCTGTAAATGGTGGAGGGTGTTGCCAAAACGAAGACAATAACTTCATAGAGTTATTGTCTATGTTGTGGTGGGGGCACTGTGACGCCCCGACCCGAAAACTGACCCAGGCCGGGGGTCCAAAAACCGATAAAAACCAAACCCAGAATCAAGCACGACACACTCTGAGTGCAAGAGTCTTCTTGTTCCTTTACACGCTATGGAACTTTAGCGCTCCGTTGTGCATAGGCAAGAACTGGCCTAATTATATAACTAATTCAGACCGGGCCAACATTGCATTGCCGTTGGTTGCCTACGTACATATCGGATAACATCCACGATGTTACTCCGATACGATTGGATCCAGATGTAGTTCTGCCTACTGGCTACTACATACATCAAACCATATGAAAACACATACGTATACCCGAATATTTAATCAGGGTTATACGAAAACCCGTCAAACATCGGCAACACATATCTCGCTCTATCATAGAGACGAGCACACACGACCACCAAAACATGCCTCACTCTATCCCATAGCAAGACCATCACAACATTCCTCACTCTTTCTTATAGCAAGACCATCACATTCACACGTCTCGCTCCATCACTGAGCCGAGACCACATACATCACACGTCTCGCTATATCACTTAGCCGACACCGCACGTATCACACGTCTTGCTCTATCATAGAGTGAGATGAAACACAATCATAGGTCTCGCTCTATCACTGAGCCGAGACCGAACACACACACAACACGTCTCTCTCTAACCCAGAGCGAGACGGCACACATCATGACATATAAGCATAACATAATATAAACACACACACAACCCGTCTCTCTCTAACCCAGAGTGAGACGGCATACATCATGGCATATAAGCATATCATATCATAAGTAAACACACGCACAACCCGTCTCTCTCTAACCCAGAGGGAGACGACACACATCATGCATATAAGCATAGCATAACAATATATAAACACACACACAACCCGTCTCTCTCTCACCTAGAGGGAGACGACACACAACATGACATATAAGCAACACATATCATAATATAACACATGCACAACCCGTCTTTCTCTAACCCAGAGCGAGATGACACACCTCATAACTAGCACATGTCATTCTATAATTAAATAGAAGGTAAGAAACCCTTACTCCCCTGATGTCTCACGAGGTAGCGGTATTCAGGATGCACGTTTTTGGGCGTCCTCCCCTTCAGATCCGGAGACAGTGGACAAAGCCTCCTCTAGCCTCCATACGCTCATCGCCTTGCACCAAAAGACAACCCGACCCACTCTCCCCTTTCCCGGAGACTTCTCGTTTTCTGCACCCGTGGGCGGTGGACAGAACCTCCCCTACTCGGGGTGTTCTTCACACATCGTGGCCCTTCGGTGGAGAATGGAGCCTCCCCTACATCGGGCCACTTCTCTTGATCTGGCCTGGTAATGGAGGACGGAGCCTCCTCTCTCTGGGCCTGGTAATGGAGGACAGAGCCTCCTCTCTCTCTGGGCCATCTCTCTCTCACTCTCAGGGTAGGAGGGCGGCGGACATAGCCTCCTCTTGCCCCGGGTCGTTCCTCCCTTATAGGAGCGCCAACTTGAGGAATGGACCATGTCATTACATATATCACCCTCGAATTAGCTAGGAACGCCTCAAGAACGGAAGAAAACGGACTCTAAATGAGTCCAAAAACTCTCCCGGAAAATGAAATGGGATCCGTATTTATAGAGGAGAAGCCGAGAGCATACAAAACGCTCTCGGGGACGTGCGCGCCACGCGTCGCGCGCCTGCATGGCGTGTGTCGCGCGCCTACATGGCGTGCAACGCACTGGCTGCATGCTGCACTCGCGCCCCGTGGTCACGCCCCGCGTCACGCAGGGCCCGGCCCCGCACCGCGGGGGTGCGATGCGCAGCTCCCGCGCATCGCGCGGAATGACGCGCGGGCCCCCCGCCAAGCGGTGCTACACCGTGCATCTGGCGGCGTGGCTGACACCAGCTATTTTGTCCCATCTGATTAAAATAATATTTGTCTATATTATTTTAATCCAAAAATATCTAAACTTCAACGCGTGATATCTTCTTACCCCGAAGTCAAAATCGCGCGTTCTATGTACCGATGGACTCGTATTGACAAGCCCTTCGATACAAGACCACACATGGGTAGGTTATCCCACTCTTTTTGAGTGGGCCCCGCCCATGTGGCACACTTCCCAATGTAGTAGCTTTAGCTCCCAACCTTCATTTTGCGCGTTCTTCAATTCGTCACGCTCGTTACTTCGAGCTCTACCCATCTACAAGGGTTTCATTCCTTGAAACCCCCAACACTTAATCACAAAATTACCAAATTACCCTTAACCCACCTGGGTTAAGCGTAACTGAAAAACGGGTCGTTACCAGCACCCCCTGCCAAAGTAAAGACAATAACTCTCAAGTTACTGCCCCCCCTCCCCCCGCCTAAAAATGAAGCAATTGACAGGGGCAAGGATGCCCCATCTATTTATGCTAAATTTGGCGGGGGGCATCCCCTGCCAAAGCAAAGTCAATAACCCTGAAGTTACTATTTGTGTTTTGGCAGGGGGTACCCCCCACCGAAAAATGAATCAAAAGACAAGGGCAAGGATGCCTCCAACTATTTATGCTAAATTTTGTGGGGGGCACCCCCACCAAAGCAAAGAGAATAACTTCACAGAGTTACTGAGCAAAGTTATTGCCCGTGTTCTGGCGAGGGGTACCCCCACCAAAAAATGAAGCAATAAACGGGGGTGAGGATGCCCCCATCTATTTAAGCTAAATTTGGCGAGGGGCACTGTGGTATCCTGTATTCCGATTACACTTAACCTAAGAGGGTTAGGGGTAATTATGTAATTTTAGTTAAATTTTATGGGGTTTTAAGAATTTTGGCTTCCGTTAGACTCCGATAATTTATAAGATTTTCGTCGGATTCCGAATGAATTATTCGGATATAAAATATATGTATTTTATCATATATGATTTTCTGATGTCTGGTGAATGTGTTACTTGTTAGGCAGAACTACGTTCGGATCCGATCGTATTGGAATAACGTCAGAGATGGTATCCAATATGTACATAGGCAACCAACGACAAAATAACGTTGGCCCGATCCAAATTAGTTATAAAATTAGGCTTCTTCTGATCTACGCACAACGGGACATTAAAGATTCGCAGTGCGCAGATGAACGTTACGACTCTCGCACTCAGAGTCTGCAGCTCATGGTCAGTCGGTTTTAATTTTTCCGCTAATTTTATACACTCTGATTTTGTCTTCTGATCTAACCCCCGGTCCGGGTTGGGTTTTTTGGGTCAGGGCGTTAAAGAATGGTATCAGAGCATTACTCTGTCTGCTAGAGCAAAATATTTTAAAATATATTGTGATTTGTTTCAAATTCAAAATTTTAAATTGGAATTTCTTTGTTACAAACATGTTACCGAATTTAATAGAAAATTCGATTGTGATTTTTGTCATTTTGCACATGTGTCATCGGCTTTATGACAAATTTCGATTTTGAAATTGTTGACTGCACTTATGACATCAAAATTAATATAACCTTTGATTATGTTTTACCATTGCACCTACATGTTAACGAATAGAAAAAAAAACATCCTAAATGTCGGTTTTGCATATGTGATATCAGAATTAAGGATAATTCCGATCGTGAACCTCCATTCTCTATGATTGATATCGGATTTAATGCTTACTCCGATATTGAATTTTTGTTTCATACGTGTGATATCATATTTAATGCCAACTCTCATTTTTGAATTTTATGTTCCACATGTATTATATCGGATTCGGAAAAAAGAAATCTGCTTGTGAATCTTTTATTATTTACCTGTGATACAAGATTTGTGGATTCTAATTTTTGAACTTCTGCATGTGTTATATCGGATCCAAGATGAATTCTGATTATGAGTTTTTGTCCTCCGAATTTTTTATTCGATTTTATATGAACTTCGATTTTTTTTTCGATTTCCGATTTTGAATTAGAAGCAATTTTAAATTTCTGTCTTGCATGCTTTGCAAGTAATTGCTGCTAATGTCAATTTTATGAAGTTTGATTTCAAGTCAGAAATTATTTAAATGTCTGAAGTTGTTACATGAGGATTTAATACGACAATCAAGTTTGTAATCTTGGATTTATATACATTCAAAAATTTTGCCATGAATAAATTGTATCGGGTTTTGATTCGTAATTTTGTTTTACAAGTGTGACATTGGAATTTCTCTTAACTTTAATGTTTATAAAGGGAAATTTATTAAAATAATAATTAAAAAAAATAATTACCAAAATATACCACTTTGGGAAATATTTCCCAAAGTGGTGTTCGTTTTTGCCACGCTGGCCAACAAGAAATGGCGCCAGCGTGGCTTTTTTTTACATTTTTTAAGTTGATTTCGTCGTTTAGAACGACGAAATTGGCTCGAATACGATTTCGTCGTTCTAAACGATGAAACCTTATATTACTTGACCCGGTTTTGTCGTTCAGAACGACGAAATCAACTTAAGCTGATTTCGTTGTTCTGAACGACGAAACTACCACACTTGTGTTATTTTAGGCTCGGTCGTGGGAGGACACTGATTTCGTCATTCTAAACGACGAAATCAACTTAAATTTTTTTAAAATTACTATTTAAAACTAATTTTATCACCTGTCCCTGTTCATTCATTCAAAACACAGAACACAAAACACAGATAAATATGCACGACTTCATTCATTCCACCCATAACAAATATCACCATAACAAATATCACTATCACGAATATCACCATAACAAATATAAGTAAAGTACATCATATACGAGTAACAAATATAATACATCACAAGTAATATCATAATCTCCTACGTCCTCGTCCTCGTCCTCGATGGGGGTGTACGAGCTCCTCATGATCTACCTCTGGCTGTGGCTCTAACTCTGGCTCCAACTGGGGCTTGGGCTCCGACTGGGGCTCGGGCTCCGACTGGGGCTCGGGCTCTGGCTGCGACTCCATGTCAGGCTCCTGCTCGGGCTCCGGCTCAGCATAAGTAATAGATGGTACAATACGAGCTGGCCGATGTCGTCTATAATATAAAATCGGATCTGGCTGAGTGACATGTGTAGTATCTGGAAATGATGAACCTGGAGGAGAGCTATATGCTGCTGATGATGATGGAATATCAGGGCATGAAGAGTGCATCGGCTGCGTCTGAGTGGCCTCGTCGATAGGATAATCTCGATGAAAATCCGTGATCACCGAATGAAGTAGTGGCAAGCTACGAAGGACATCATTAGACGATCTAATCACCGACTCATATGCTGCTGCTAAGTCCTCGCGCGAAATACAGGTGACAAGTGCATCACTCAAATACGCATTAGTATGTCGAAGCTGACGAAGCTATAAAAAAATAAATTAAATATTAGATAAATAATTAAAACAAAATAAGAAAATAATATATGCCTTAATTAACAAAGTTGTACTTACTAGAGCTGCCTCAGATGCTCCCCTAGGCTGATATGTCATCTCCTCTACATCATCGCGCGGTAAAATATATCGTCGTGTAATCGGTAAATACCAGTGCATATAAGTACTACAAACATCTCGCAATATCGTAGCCAGCTCCCCTCTAATAATAGTTGATCTCCTATCCTCCCATCGAGCAATATACGACGCATGATATATAGCCCAGTCGGTAATATGGCGGCCCTGTCGAGTGATGCGATGGACAAACTCGACAGTAGAAGGTGGGACCCCTTGCTCCAGGTTAAACTGGAGCATTACACGATCTGGCACATACATCTCTATAATCTCATAACATATGAGAGGGGTTCGAGAAAGCCACACCTCTCGACCGTCAGTGCAGAGTGGAGGTATCACAGCGAACAAGTCCTCCGAGTACGGCTACCAAATAATCTATATAATATATAAAGATAAGTTAATTTAAATAACGATAATTTTTTTAAAAATCATTATATAAAAAAGTTCAACACGGCAATAAAATTACCTGGTATGGCCGCTGGTGGTCTAACTCCCCTCTACACAAACGGAGGACTCCTTGTGGATTTTCGGTTCTCTTCTTCCGAACATTCCACCTTAAGGATTTAATTTAAGAAATGAGTTCAGCATATGTTCATAAAACGTTGCATAAAAAGTAATGTGGTAAACATAAATACAACCTACCTCGCCCCTAATGGAGCACCCTCGACCAAGCGACCCATCTCAGCAATTGGTCGGCCAATGTGTAAGTGCTCCCATGACCATAACTATGTCATAAAATAGTGATAACAAATATTAGAAATAAAAAATTATACGTGACTAAAACTCTAAGTAAAGTTACACAATTATTTACCTGAAGAAGAGTCAGACAGCCTGCAATCCCCGAGGTCATGGCCTGGCATGCCTTTCCTAACTCTCAGTATAAGAATGCGAGAGTAGCACTGCCCCATGAATAAGTGCCAGCCATGTCAAAGTCGTGAAGGAGAGAGAGATACGAAACATGCACGTGGCTGCTCGTGGTATCCGCAAATATAGTGGCTCCAAGTAAATGCAATATATAGGCTCGTGCATGCTGCTCGATAACTATATCTGTAGCATTGGCTAGGAGCTCACGAAACTCCTGTAACAGCCATCGTAGGCTCACTCAGCTACCACGCATCACTGTAGGAGGAGGAGCTCTACCAAGAAGTCCAAGTAATATATCCATATGAGCTCCTCCTGTCGTGCCTGTCACCGGACGTCCATCAATACAGAGTCCTAATAGAACTGCCACATCCATGAGCGTGATGGACATCTCTCCATATGACAAATGAAACGTCTGTGTCTCCCTCCTCCATCTCTCAACAAGAGCCGTCAATAGAGGCCGATCGAGACGAACATACTGTAGATGAATGAAATGGCCGAATCCCGCTTACTCGATATAAGGTAATATACACTCATCTATAGGCCAATGGCGGAGGTATTTAAAATGTTCGGTGCACTCAAGGCACCCGGGGTCCTATAATAAATTTTAAAATTATAACATGTCGTATTATATCAACCAAAAAACAATGAAACAAATTTTAAAAAAAGTTATCATACCTCTCCTCTCCAAATAGTAGCAGACCTATGTGACTCCTGCTCTACGAGTAAAGAAGCGTCACTCGGGCCTGGCCCGTAACAAGGCTCTGCATGATCCATATGATCTGTGGAAGATGAAGATCATATCATTAATCGTAAGGAATACATGCGTACGTAACTAAAAAAATATAATAAATACAGAGGTTGATTATATGTTTACCAATCAACAGGAGGGTTTCTACATGATTTACTATTATGCCCACTTTGTTTACACCTCCCGCATTTATATCCTCCTCTACCATCTCTTTCCATTGTTCTGCGGTCCATGGTATTCCTAATGCGAACAGACCGTGGGCGACCGGGTTGCCTTGTTGCTATCGGTGGGTATAACACAAATGGTATATCCCTCTCCCAATACTCCCGACCACGAGGAGAATAAAATTCTGCAGAGTACACATTTCTATAAGTAGAAGATGTGTAAAACAGTGATGCATTAATTGGATCCCGCTGCTTTGCCCACACGGCGATAAGGTGCGAGCAAGGATAACCATAAACCTGAGGGATGTTGCATGTACAAGTATGCATCGCAACATTTACCATAACCTTGTGGGCACGAATTGATGTCACTTAAATGCGACTCTGTTGATCCTATTAACTATATACTCCCCAATTTTTCTTGTTTGCTCTCTCAATATGGCTTCCACTCTAGGAGTATATGGGGTGACTATGGCAGAGGCGGCAGAAGATCGTTTAACAAAAAAATTTATGAGTCGATAAAAGATAGCTAACACTAAAGCCTGCATGGGTAACCCTCGTGCCCCCTTCAAGATGCTATTTAAACTTTCAGCCATATTTGTAGTCGTCATGCCAAATGTCATAAAACCACCGTGTGCAAGGGACCACTGTGTAGGATGCAATTCTCCTCCTAAGAGGAGATGTTTTGCCCTAGGACTCTCTTGACCAATCAAGTCCATTTTAGCATCAAACTTTTCTACTGTGAGTACACAAGCTGCTGCCCCAATCAAGTCCGTCAGTGTATCATTTTTGAACTCCTTAAAATTTGCTTTTATGTGACGGATGCAATAACGATGGTGGTAATCCGGCTCTGGAAGAACCTCAGGCACTGCCTTCTGAAGCCCCTTATGTCGATCTAAAATAATGACGATGTTCGTCATGCCCATCAGTACATGATCCCTCAATTCCATTAGAAACCATTTCCAATTGTCTCCGTCTTCCTTCCCGACAAGCCCGAATGCAAGAGGAAATAACCCATTATTTCCATCTATAGCCGTTGCAGCCATAAGAGCACCAGGATATCTGCCATACAAGTGAGTGGCATCAACGCCAATCACAGGGATGCAATGTCGAAACTCAGCTATAGACGGCCCAAATGCCCAAAACAACCGTCTAAATCTCCTACAAGTGCCACCATCTGCACGAGGTACTACATCATCCTCTAAGCGGTAGTAGGTGTCAGGATTGGCTTCTTGCACCGCCCTTAGGTACATTGGCAACAATTTATACGATTCTACCCAATCTCCATAAATGGCCTTGATCACCATATTCCTTGCTGCCCATGCTTTCTTATAAGATGTGTCAACATGATACTTCTCCTTCATTCTTTGAATAATATCCCCTGGTGTGAGAGTTAATTCGGCTTGGATAGCGGGCATTATGACCTTCGAAATAAAGGAGGCACTGCACTGCCTATGATCTGTGCTAAGCTGGGCATTCCGACATGTGTGGTCACCTTTGTACGTCTTCAATTTAAAGAACCCACCACCCCTTTTGATTGAGCCATGCACTCTCCAAGGGCAAGTGCTATCAATGCACTTCACTGTATACTCCGTCGGATTTGTTCGTACAACCTTGTATTCGACATGATTTTGAATGGAAAACTCCTACAAGGCTGTAACGAATGCTTCTTTATTCTCAAAGATGCGGCCAACGTATAACTCATCTTCATTTTGTTGGTCCAAATCCATTGTAGAATTCACTGCCGCATCTATCTCCTCATCTGTGATGTGTGCATAAAGTGGCTCCACTTCACAGTACGGCGGCTCTTCATCATCTACATTCATATCATTCCCAGCAATGGCATTGTCTACCGCATCATCCCCCTCACCGTCAACCATCTGTTGAGCACTTTCTTCACCTCTAACCCCTTCTACATTCATATCAGAATCTTCTCCACTTACTTCGTCAATATTATCTTCACCTTCATTATCCTCATTTTCATCAATATCTTCACCGTAGACATATCCCCCCCTACATATAAACATCGCATATGTATTAAATTTCGTAAGCCTAAAAAAGTTGAATTCATTTATAAATATATATTTCACCTCTGATTAGATGGTCCAGCATCGGTTTGACCAACATACGTGTAGGGGTGATGAAGGCCATCGAACTTTGAGTTTCATACCATGCACCACCTTGAGACATTTGAACGCTAAATGGCTCGTGTGCATGCGTCGTAGACCTTCCATATTACACACAAAATCTCAAAAATTAGCTAAACGTATTTTCATTAAATGATAATAAGATTGAAAATGTATTCACAACTAAATCAACCCTTACCTCCAAGTAGGTCCACTTCCATCGTAAATAGGGGCAGACGACCTATGATGTTCATTTGAAGCTACTGTCATAGATAAATTTCCCTCTTCTTCGTCGTCCACCGGCACTTGCATATGACTTTGATTGTTCACATTTCTATTCGAGCTCCTTTGTGAGCTTCTGTGGGAGCTCCTATGTGAACTACTTCGCCTTTCACTAGTCACTCGGGCCTCTTTTTCGAGAAATAACTCGAAAGAAATTATGTGACGCGAGTGGTGAAACATAAAAGCCATTGATGAATCATCATTTATGTTCATTAGTATCATTCTCGATCCATAGGATGGAAGATTACATTTGATAGTAATTTTCCATCTTCTTCGATCTAACCCAACCTTACTTGCTACGTGCATCTCAAATTCATCAAATGTAGAAGGTTTCTTCATTAATAATCCTTCTATGCGTCCGTCGTAGTTAATGAAAAAACTAACCATTTCTTCTACCATTTCTATTCAATTAATTCATAAATAATAAATTAAATTAATATTAGATTAAGCAAACTAATACTAATTTCTACCCTAACAAATATATTTTCAAAATATATACGCATAGAAACTAATAACTTTACTAAGTATATAAGCATATCATTAATACTTTATATTAATGAGTAAATTTTCTAATTAATAAAATTACACAATTGATGCAATAACGCATACAATGTCACAAATCATATAAAAACATGTTCAAAAACTCAAATCATCCTTATTTTCCAAAATTTGAGAGACTTGCCATCTTAAAAAACAAAAACTCATTAATTAAAAATCCATCTCAATTTAATAATCTTAAACAAAAAAACACACAAAATGACTTAGAACAATACTTCTAAAATTAGGGCTAAATGATAGGACATTCAAAACTTCAAATTTTTTCAATGTAATATACAAAAGCTATATTTCTTCAATGTAACATACAAAAGATATATTACAACGATTGAAAAATAGGTAAATAAAAAAAAATAGAAAAACACGTACCAAAAAAATAAAACGGGAGCGGCTCGACGTGGGCAGCGGTGGGCTAGACCAAGGTGGCGGCGGACTGAGGTCGGCGGCAGCGGAATGAGGTCGGCGGCGGCAGGCTGGGCGGTGGCGGCGAGATTGGCTTCGTCCGGACGTCGGCAGAAGTGGCGGAGCGAAAGCAACACACTGGAACGCGACGGGAGGCGGAGCGGAGTCGCAGATATAACGACGATGATTTCGTCGTTCTAAATGACGAAATCAGTGTCCTCCCACGACCGAACCCGAAATAACACAAGTGTGGTAGTTTCGTCGTTTAGAACGACAAAATCAACTTAAGTTGATTTCGTCGTTCTGAACGACGAAACTGGGTCAAGTAATATAAGGTTTCGTCGTTTAGAACGACGAAATCGTATTCAAGCCAATTTTGTCGTTCTAAACGACGAAATCAACTTAAAAAATATAAAAAAAGCCACGCTGGCACCAGCTGCTTGGCTGGCACCAGCGTGGCAAAAACGAACACCACTTTGGGAGTATATTTTGGTAATTATTATTTTTTTAATTATTATTTTAATAAATTTCCCATTTATAAATTTTGACTTATTTAATTCTACGGAATTTAAAATTTTGTTCGACTTGTGTTGTATGGATATTATGGAAATTAGCATTTGAACGAGTATTATTTAAAATTTTGATTTGATACAAATTTCAATTTTTGATAGGAATTAATTTACGATTCTATTTCAACTGTGATATGGGATTTTAAATTTATGTTATAATTTCATTGTACTGGATTTATATAATCTCCAATTTTATGAATTTTTCTTTGGAATCGTTATTATTTAAACTTACTATTCCAAATCTCAGTTTAATACGATTTCCAATTTTTGAATTAACTTGATATTTTGTTTTAACTATGATATAAGATTTAATACGAATTCTAGGTTTGTACTTTTTGTTCGGTCTATATGACATCAGATTTACGACAAATTACGATGTAATAAATTTTGCATTTGAATAGTTATTAATTAAAATTACTTTTTTGAATATCGGTTCGATAGATGCCAATTTTTAATAGAAATAATTTGACATTTGGTTTCAATTGTGCTATTTGAATTAATATGAATTCCAATACTTGAAATTTCTATTTGATATCAATATATCCAATTAAATATTATATGAACGTTGATCTTATGAATTCTACAATTTATGTGAACGTGATTTTTCGAATGTGAGTTAATAAGAACCTTTTTGTTATATTGAAATTGATGAGAATTATGTTCCACGTGTTACATCAATTTTTTGATGGACTCTGATGTTGTGAAATCCAATTTATAATTCAAGAATGATTTGAAATTTTATTTTGTCAATATAGTGTCAGACTTGATCTGAATTTTGATTTTTACGAATTTCTATTTTGAATTAGTCAGAAATATATATTTTGAATTCATTACATGATTGTTTGGCAACCTCGATTTGATATAGTATGCCAAAATTATTTTAAGCAATGGTAGAATTTCCAAGGAGAAACTACTACACACCACGGTATGGGACGTGAGGTGTTTGTGGATAGCTCTACGTTAAATTCTACCGATATCTTAATACAAGGTTTATATTTGAAGTATTTGTATTTGAAAAACAACAAACCTACCTCAAAGGAACTACTAAACGCTCGTGGTATGGGACACGAGTTTTTAATGGATCATTCTTGGGCTAGTTCTGCTGATGTGTTGAAATTTAATCCAACTATTTTCAAAGTTAGTGGAATTTCCTTCGAGAAACTGCCGAATACTCGTGGTATGGGGCGTGTGCTATTAGTGGTCCACTCTAAGGTTGAGTCTACTAATGGATTTAAGTTAGAAATTGAATTCAAATGTTTTGCGTTTTGGAAAAATGATTTCCAAGTTATCTCGATAAATCGTAGAATTAAAGTGGTGAAACCATCAAACGCCTGTGGTATGGGACATGGTGGTCAGTGGATAGCTCCAATGTTAATTCTGCTCGTACATTAAGATAGATGTCAATTTCAAGTCTCGTTTGATTTGAAATATTTGTCTTGAGTACGAAGTGACTATGAAATGTACGTTTTGACCTAAATGTGTGACATGTTTATTTTAAATTTTCTATTGCTTCTAGGAAAACGAGTATAATTGATTTCTGACTTATTTTCTGTCCGATATTGTAAGTTTATTTTCTGACAGATGCTTTAATTCTCAAATAGCTCTATGATTGAATTCAAATATGATTCCTCTTGAATGATTTAATCTCCGTAAGAAGTATATTTGCTGTCATATGTTTTAAATTTCGAATGATACCCTAAAATGATTATTAATGTTGATTTCTATTTAAGATGTTTTGTTTGAATTTCTGAAAGATAAGTTATCTGGTATAAAGTCCAGGACTATCAAATAGTTATTTGGTATAAAATCCAAAAAATGTTGGAGCATGACTCCTTGATACTGCCGAGAAAAATAATCGGTACTGGTGCGCGCATGGGTGTGGAGCATCATGGGAAAACTCTCACTTACTGAGCTTCTCGATGCCCCATGAGTATCAAGGGGAACACCGTTAGGTATCACGAATCTAGTTTTCTCGTCACTCGGACGAACCGACGGTTTGTGCATATATTTCTGCATCAAATTGTTTCTGACATGATTCCAAATGATTTCCTGAAAAAGATCATAATCATTTTCATACATTTTTTTGCTTAGCATTATTTTAGATTTTAATTCAACCTATAGTATAGGGGGTTTTAAATTCTAAATTTATGCTTAATCGCCATGGAAAAATATCATATTTTCGAAATGAACTACATACGTTGCATTGCATTTTGCATATGTGCACTTTCTGGATAATTCTAGGGTAAAACATGAGATTATCATAGCACTCTATCTGGATACCCATCGAGAAAAATAATCGGTACTGATGTAAGTATACTGGTGAGAAGCATCATGGGAAAGCTCCTCGCTATCTGAGCCTCTCGCTACCCCATGAGTATCGAGGGGAACGCCGTTTGGTACCATGGCTCTAATCTATCTGTTTTGTGTTGATTCAAATATATATATATATATATTAATTATTCGGTTATCTGATCTTAAATTATGTGATTTATTAGATGATTTAATTCTGGAAATTTCTGACCCGTTCTGTTTATTTCTATTTAGCTTGTGCTCTTGAATTATGTGACCTATCAGATAATTTAATTCCAAATTTTTTTGAATTAATCTCTTTTACTCTACTTTCATCCAATTCTGCATGATATGGTTTATCCGAATTAATCAGATTTACATTAAAGTGTTTTTATTTGATTATAACTTATCCAATTGTACATCTGAAACGTTTTGAAATTCTATACAAAGATTTCATTAACCTTGCCTTACTATAGCATAATAACTTATCTGATTTCAAATGAAGAAATTATGTTTAAAGTATTTTATCTGATTATGTTTCCAAATGGTTTACTCTGATTGTAATTTATCGGGTCCCTTTTTGTGATATTCGAATTTAAACTATCAACTTACGAGTTTTATTTGATAGGATATCGGATTATGTTATCTAATTATAACTTACTTAATTGTGTTTCTTAATGTTATACCTAATTATAAATCAATTTGAGTCACGTGTGTTATTCGACTAACGGTCGGCATTCTTGTCAATTTTCCATTTTGACAAGTATTTTTAGGATAATGTGGTATCCTGTATTCCGATTACACTTAACCTAAGAGGGTTAAGGGTAATTATATAATTTTAGTTAAATTTTATAGGGTTTTAATAATTAAAATTCTCATATTTGGTTAGAGCTTGAAGTAACGAGCACAACACATCAATGAACACTCAAAATGGAGGTCGTGAACGAAAGTTACGACCTCGGGAAATGTGCCACATGGGCAGGACCCACTTTAAAAGTGCGAGATAACCTACCCATGTGGGGTCTAGTTTTGAAGGGCTCGTCGATACGAGTCCATCGGTAACAAGATCGTGCAATTCCAACTTCGGGATAAAAAGTTATCGCGTTTTGAAGTTGGAATTGTATTTGAATGAAATAATAATAAAATATTTAGAAAAAGACGGAATAGCTGTCATTAGCAAGCCGAGCCGGAGAAGGAGCTGCGTCGCTGCGCTGCGAAACCAGTACGCGATCGTGGCCCATTGTGGGATGCGGGTCCCACGCGATCGCGCATGGGACGTACGACGGACGCGCGCGTTGCGCATCAGACACGTGCGTTGTGCGTCAGATGCGCAACGCAAATGTGCGCGCCGCGCGTAGTGCGTTAACGAGAGCGTCACACACGCATTATACGCGCCACTCAATTGGCGGCCCAATTATGATGCGCCATGTGGCACGAGCACAAACGCGCGTTTTTCCCAATTCCGCCATTCGCTCGCATGCCGTTCTACTATAAATAGTCATTCCGATTATTCTTCCGGGGGAGTTTCAGGAGTCATTCTGCGTCCGTTTTCTTCTGTTCAAAATGCATTCTTAGCTAAATTGAGGGTGTTATACACAATGGAAGCGTTAATTCTTTGAGTTAGCAACCCTATATAGGGAAAATGTCCCGGGCCAAGGGGAGATTCTGTCCCCCACCTACAGGCACGGAAAGGGTAAAATATCTCCGGGTAAGGGAAGGTTCTCCCACGTTTTCTCATCTTCCGTTGTTCATTTCTTACTCATTTTAAGTCCGATTCGAGTCGTTCAAGAGGCATTCCTAGCTAATTCGAGGGTGATCAACGCAATGAAAGTATCCATTCCTCGAGTTAGCAATGTTATATAAGAGAAACATCCGAAGGGCAAGGGGAGGTTCTACCCTTTGCCTACAGGCACGGGAAGGGAAAAGTGTCTCCGGGCAAGGCGAGGTTCTGCCCGTCAACTACAGGCACAGGAAGGAAAAAGTGTCTCCGGGTTTGGGGAGGTTCTGTCCGCCGCCTATGGGCACGAAAAAAGGTAAAGTGTCTTCGAGTAAGGGAAGGTTCTGTCTTCCGTCTACGGACGTAGGAAGGGTAAAATGTTCCGAAGTTATAGGAGGTTTTGGCCGTAGTCTCCGGATCAGAAAGGGCAGACGCCTTGATGAAACAAGCAACTATGAACATCGCCACTTTCGAAATTGGAGGGGAGTACACTTTCTTGACCTTCTAGTTTAATATGGTTTATATGACTGCACATCTTAATTAGTAATATACTAATTAAGATATATTTTTGCTATGATGTGATACATGCTGATATGTTTCTATTTAATCTATTTTGATTTATTCTGTTGTGATCTGAAATGCTTTGCTACGACTTGACATACTTTGATCAGATATGACCGGTATGGTCAGATAAAATCCGATATGATCTGATAGGATTTGATATAATCTGATAGGATATGATATAATCCAACATGCTTCGTAGTGTGTTCTGCTCCGCTCTATGATAGTGGGATGTGTGTTTTGTTAGTGTTCTTCTCACCTATGTGAGAAGTGTATTTTACTAATTTATTGGCTTCCATTTGACTCCAATGAGTTATAAGATTTCCATCGAATTCCGAATGAATTATTCAGATATAAAATATACGTATTTTATCGTATATAATTTTCTGATGTCTATTGAATGTATTAGCCGTTAGGCAGAACTACGTTCATACCCGATCGTATTGGAATAACATCAGAGATGGTATCCAATATGTACATAGGCAACCAACGATTAAATAACGTTAGCCTGATCTAAATTAGTTATAAAATTAAGTTTATTCTGACTTATGCGCAACGAAGGAATAAAACTCATAGTGCATAGAAGAATGTTATGACTCTCACACTCATAGTCTGCAACTCCTGGTCAATCAGTTTTAATTTTTTCGCTAATTTTATAAAATTCGATTATGTTTTCTGAACTAACCCCCAGTCTGGGTCAGGTGGTTCGGGTCAGGGCGTTACAGGCACTCCCCGCCAAAGCGAAGATAGTAATTATATGAAGTTATTGTCTGTGTTGTAACAAGAATGACCAAATTAACTCTTACATGGCCCCTGTTTCAACCATTATGAAACCTATAAACCTATATATAGAAACGTGTGCAACAACCAACAGATAAAAGCCCCTACTTAAGAAAAGATACAAAAAATTTACAACAATCACTACTAGATTTCGTCTTTCTTTCTGGTAGCACAACAATTATCCGTCATTCACCGGGACAACTTACCTGCCGAATGTCATAACATTTACCATTCTAATGCTTACATGTCTAACATTTCAACAATTTTCCCAACACTACCATTACAAGAGAAGCACTAAGATATCTAAAAAAACAATGTCTCAATAAAGCACAAATAGTTTTTAATTAACTAATACACCAAAAGTTCAAAAGAATCCATCATAACATTGTGTTTATTTTTCATGAGTATGCCTATTCAGAAACCCGCTTTCCTTTTCCTTTCACTGCAACATTTCTAACTCGAGTTGCCCTTTTTTTTTCGGTGTCAATGATACTTGGACTAGGTTCATCGTAAAGGAGCTCTTCAAGTGCTAAGTTTACTTTTCCTTTCCCTTATTATCTTCAAGAGCCGTCAATTAGTCTTGTAATAAGGCAATTGCATTTTTCTTGTGGACAAGCTGCATAATACCAAGCATTAATATAGATATCAAAATATCAATTAAGTCACAGGTAGATGAACTAGCAACTGCTATAAATAGAATAATTTCTTGGTAGGTTTATTTTGGCGCCATATTGAAATTTAAAATGACACAAGCCTGGACTACGATATAGACAGAGAAACACGTGCAATCATTAATGGGCACCAAAGAACTGAATCATCATATCATTGGAAAGAGTTGTTGTTTAAGAACAGAGATATGAGGCCACTGCTAAAGGCAGTCATCAGATTTCCAGAAAGTACTCAGAAACTATTCAGGTAAAGAACTATTTGCACTAATAAATACATAAACAATCATGGCATAATATAAAACATGAGCACTTACATTTGACCTTAAACATTTTGACAAACATCTAAAATGCATAAACGAATGGTAATTAAATTTAACATGAAACAAATCACTTCTACCATCAAGCATTTTGACAAACATCAACTATGCACACATTAACATTTCCACAAAAGCCACAACAGTTAGTTTCTCTCAAAACGGAAATAGAAGAACAAAAAAAACTATATGTTGTATCCAATATCAAAATCAAATCTATAACATCATATATGCACCAAATATGGATGATAAACAGGAAAACATCAAGCAGGTAGCAGCCTATTGCAGTGTACAATCTAATAATTCTGCTTCTTCCCTGACCTCGTTTAAAAAATATATGCCTGCAATTTAATGTTTACATATAATATATCATACATATCAATCACAAAATAGAGGAAAAGGGGGAAAATACTACCTTTTTAGTGGCAGAGGCACGAGGCTGACAGTAGATGAGCGAGTCTTTCCTTTCTCCCTGTCGACGGCAGAAAGATTTCATGGACAGTCGACAACAGGTTGATTTGAAGCGGCGGAGGCAATTGAGAGAACTAAGAGGGTTCCAGCGGTGGCGAAAAAGACCTCGGTAGCATAGACAGTAGCTGGCGGTAGCGTCATGAAAGGGGAAAGAGGAATGACATTAGGAGTAGGAGGGCTAAGGGGTGAAGCCTCGAGGGAGGTGAAAGGGCGGGGTGCACTTAAGTTAAAACAACAATTGATATTATTTTTTAAAATAATGTTTGCATGAGTAATTTCAAACATGTGGGGTAAATAAGTAATGGGGGGTACACTGAGAAAAAAGTGGGATTTAAATAAAGACGTTCTAAAAATAATTAGAAGATTTTTTTTAACTCATATGTACCCCCTCTACCTCCCTCGTGACCTCACCTTGCTACTTTATCTCAGATGTCACCCTCACAAATCTTCAGCTACTTCGTCAGCTCTATCACCAAGAATGTTCGTCCTATTATATGTTCCCTTGGAGCATTGTCAACACAACGAAAGACTACTCCAAGGGACTGGCTACCTATTACAAGAGTGTGTTCCCTGCTAAGGGCCAGACGATGAGCATTTGCATCGCCAAGAATGTTTACACGAATTTAGATATGTTTATCAACACTTTGGAGCTGGTCCTTTTGGGGGATTCAGTTTACAACACCACATATTTTGATAAGCACAGATTAGCCATGGTTGTCGGACATGGCTTTGGGTTAAAAGGACCTCTTTTGTGGTAACATTGTGATTGCCCTTTACTGGTTTACTCACTTATTGGGTCTTCAAACCTGTGTCTTTTGTGCACTGGCTGAATTATTTTCCTTCTATTCTCTTATTCATTGGTTCGGGATGGCAGCTTAAGATAACCTCTGCATTAGTTTTTTACCCACCTTAGCCTCCTGTTTCGAAGTGATGACACTTTGATGATTCTTTTGTATTTGTTGTTTACTGTACTTTTTTTAGTGCAAATGCATATTTAATGCCTAATTTGTTTTGTGATACTAGAAAGTTTTAAATTTCTAACGAACAGATTGCGGCCTTTTCTTTCAATGCTCTATGGTCTTTTGATGCATAAAGTAGGCCTTTGTGTACTAATTGTTGACCTTTTAGTCAGCTCTCGAGCACTAGATACTTGGATCCTAATTAATTTAATTTAAATATAAACTAGACAAAGTGGAATGTCAGCCTTGTTGTCACGACCTGGATTTTTAAAAGCCTTTCTAAAATCGCATGAATGGTAGTCACAATTTTTTTTCTTTCTTAAATACAAAACAAATCATTCGATTAAATATCCAGGTCATGATAACTAGGGTTTACAAATATGAATATCAAATTATATGATATTATTACACGTCTCAAAATTCACTAAGAACAACTCATCCATCTAAGTACAAGTTCGTCAACCGTCTGAAAATAAATAACTAAATTGACTCTCACACTAATGAAAACTTGCGTACCGGAGTTGCAGAAATGTAGAAACTTCTTGTGCTCGCCTGTCTTGATCTCACTTGTCGTCGTCAGGAGAATTTGCAACCAACCAAACGAAGGAACCACAACAACAACACTGGACTCTCTCTGCCTTCATGAGAAGAGCTTCCAAAGGACAAAGGTTTTATTAATGTTTTTCGGATTAGGCCAACATCATCCAATGTTAGTTACTTACGTACTCATGAGACAACACTCCAATGTTTCCAATAAGATCGGATCCAGACATAGTTCTGCCTAGAAACTACACTATCCTAAGAAGCATAACACTACACATGCAATGCTTAAGTATGTTCAACCTACATTTTATACAAGTCCTTTAATTGTTCCACTTGTCTAATTAACAAGCAATATCAAATAATGTTATTAATTATCTCATAACTCTTGTTCAATAATTAATACTATCAATATGTAACTTAGAGATGACTCACCCCTTGAGAAATCTCCAAATATAGTACTCCAACCTTGGAGTAGACTGCTTAACAATAGCTTGACCTAAATCTCCACGGCTCACACTAGCTTGCCATGAATCTAGAGAAGAGGATCCCAACTGTGCTCATGGACATAGATTAGCGAGAAACACAAGCCTTCCATGATGCTCATACAATTGCGCTTTTTGTACATACTAAATAGTCTTGGGAAGACCAGCGGGGGACCCACGATAAAGACTCTCTGGTTGAGACCCAAACCATCGTGGCGATGAAGAAGCATATTGTAATCTTCACCATCCCAACTTAGGGAGAAAATGCCTTATAAGACATTAGTAATGTATCCATAGAAGCCTCAGGTCTTTATGACCATTGACTCCCCCAAACATCTAAAACTTAGACTAGAATATTTCCATCTAGTCCAATATCTGCTCAACCATTCGGGTCCTCTTCACCTTGTGAATCGGCCCAAAAAATAGCTCATCTAGTGAGCTATGACTTAGAGAACATCCCGTAACCACCCTCGGTTCATTAACCAAGGTAAAATTCTACGTTAGGGCCCCATTCACTCCATGAACTGGTCCCAAACCCTATTGAGGGTATTTTAGTCTTTATCTTGATTAGATGTTCTCCCCCCAATCCAACGACAACCCATGTCTCTTGATTAAACTTCATTAATCTTAAGTTACCAATATAAATAAAAGCATGCATAAGCATAATCAACATAAACAACATGCATTGTAACGCCCCAACCCGTACCACCCGATTAGGACCGGGGGTTAGATCAGAAGACAGAATCGGAGTATCAAAAATTAGCGGAAAAATTAAAATTGACTGACTAGGAGCTGCAGACTCTGAGTGCGAGAGTCATAACGTTCATCTGCGCACTGCAGAGCTTTAATGATCCGTTGTGCATAGATCAGAACAAACCTAATTTTATAACTAATTTGGATCGGGCCAACGTTATTTTATCGTTGGTTGCCTACGTACATATTGGATACCATGTCTGACGTTAATCCAATATGATCGGATCCAAAGGTAGTTTTGCCTAATGGCTAATACATTTACTAGACATCAGAAAATCATATACGATAAATACGTATATGTTATATCTGAATGATTCATTCGGAATCCAACGAAAATCTTATCAATCATTGGAGTTAAATGGAAGCCAATAAATCAGAAAATACACATCTCACGTAGGTGAGAAGAATACTAACAAAACACACATCCCACTCTATCATAGAGCGGAGCAGAACACACTACAGAGCATGTTGGATCATATCAGATCCTATCAGATCATATCAGATTTTATCCGACCATACTGGTCATATCAGATCAGAGTATGTCAAGTCATAGCAGAGAGCATTTCATATCACAACAGAATAAATCAAAGTAGATTAAATAGAAACATATCAGCATGTATCACATCATAGCAAATAATATATCTTAATTAGTATATTACTAATTAAGATGTGGAGTCATATAAAGCATATTAAACTAGAAGGTCAGGAAAGCGTACTCCCCTCCAATTCCAGAAGTGGCAATGTTCAAAGTTGCTTGTTTCCTCAGAGCGTCCGCCCTTTCTGATTTGGAGACTGTGGTCAGAACCTCTTGTAATTTCAGAATACTTTACCCTTCCTGCATCTGTAAACGGAAGATAGAACCTCCCCTTACCCGAAGACACTTTACTCTTACAGCGCCCGTAGGCAACAGACATAGCCTCCCCTTGTCCGGAGACACTTTTTCCTTCCCGTGCCCGTAGGCAGTGGGCAGAACCTCCCCTTGCCCCTGGGACATTTCCCTTATATAGCATTGCTAACTCGAGGAATGGACGCTTCCATTGCGTTGATCACCCTCGAATTAGCTAGGAATGCCTCTTGAACGATTCAAATCAGACTTAAAATGAGTAAGAAATGAAGAACGAAAGATGAGAAAACACGGGAGAATTTCCCCTTACCCGGAGATATTTTACCCTTTTCGCGCACGTAGGTGGTAGACATAACCTCCCCTTGGCCTGGGATATTTCCTCTATATAGGGTTGCTAACTCGAAGAATTAACGCTTCCATTGAGTAGAACACCCTTGATTTAGCTGAGAACATATTTTGAACGGAAGAAAACGGACGCAGAATGACTCCCGAAACTCCTCTGGAAGACTGAATGCAAATGGCTATTTATAGGGGATTGGCGTGTGAGCGAACAAAAGAAACTGTAACGCGCGCACGTGCTCACACCACATGGCGCACACTGAATGGACCGACCACGTGGTCGGTGCGCCTGACGCCCGCGTCACGGCACTGTGCACGGTAGCACCGCGGGCAGACGGCCGCGATCGCACGTCCCGCGGCACGGCTCAGTTATGGCACTGTGCGGCTTGGCTCAGCTCTAATGACGTCATCTATTTTGTCTTTTTCTGAATATTTTATTATTATTTCATTCAAATACAATTCCAACTTCAAAATACGATAACTTTTTATCTCGAAGTCGGAATTGCACGATCTTGGTACTGATGGACTCGTATTGATGAGCCCTTCAAAACTAGACCCCACATGGGTAGGTTATCTCGCACTTTTAAAGTGGGTCCCGCCCATATGGCACGCTTCCCGAGGTTGTAACTTTTGTTCCTAACCTCCATTTTGCACATTTTTTTATTTGTTACACTCGTTACTACGAGCTCTACCCGGATACAGGGATTTTTCCTAATAAAACCCCGTAACACTAATATCAAATTACCAAATTACCCTTAACCCCCTGGGTTAAGCATAACTGGAAGACGGGTCGTTACATACATTCACCCCAGTGCATAAATAATGAATAAATACTTGTTCCACTTATTTGCAAGTCTAGGGCTAGCTAGTTTAAGCCCGAGAGTGTAAACAACTTTAACACATCCCGTGAGTTACATATATAACACTCTAGTCGATCAATGTACTTGGTTGTAGACACGTGTAATACGCTGCCTTAAACCTTGAGAATTAGGGTTCTTTCCTTTGTTTCTCATGACACTGTGACCTGTCAAGGTCTTCGTGTCTCTTACTGATCACACACCTTCGTTTTGAAGCCATTAACGTCATTCTAGGGCACCCTAACGCTTGGTTGCTAGATTATCCATTTCGACATAAACCAAATATATTGCCCTTAAGGGCATGAGCATAATTTTACCACCTAGGGTAAGATACCCTTTATTGGGTTATTTGGTCACCTCACTACCCTTTTATTTATTTTAAGTCATAATCCTCTCAGGAAGCTCAACTCTCAAACAGACTCACACTTCCACTCACACGAATGCCAGTTGTTCACTCAAAGGGTATTTCTGTCATTTGGTCAACTCACGGGTACTACTTGACTTCATGAACTCTGTATAATTTTCTTAGTGTGTGACAGGGTCGTGAACCCCTTGAACCAACCTTGGTTGACTTAACGTTTTACGATTAACCCTAGGGACAAGATGATTAATTACCCACTAAGTGGAATTTTTCCTCACCACAAGGTTTGGCATATATTTAGTTTACCCATTAAACTCTCATTGAGAATTTTTTCAATTTTTAAGATCACTCATAAGCTACTAAACTGGAGCCCCTAAGTTGGGTAAGTGAATATTGCACGGTGATTTAACTACAAAGGTAAAATTTTACAGTCTCTAGAATTTTTCCCAGTCTTAAACTGGGTCTTGGTCAAAATACTCCCACGTTTATGAAGGTCTAATAAAAGTTTTCTAGAAATTTTTTGACATTTTTATCCCTCTAAACCGGACCCCGGTTTGGTTCGGGTCGACGACCCACAAGCGGGTCATCTTCCCCACGTCTGGCTAGAGGTGAATACGCCTCTGGTGGTGCCGCCCCTGGCCGCCATGGCGGGGCGGTGGTCTGGGCTCCACTGGATCACTACCAGGTGGTGATCTAAGTGGGGCTGGCCCCAACCATTGCCCGATAGCCTGTCCAGGGCCAAATATGCACCTTTTTTTTAAGTTGGCACTGTTCGTGTGGTGGCCGGCGATCGCGACGGCCGGCGATTGGCCTAGCCTAGCCGGGTTGCTATCGTCTGGCAATTTCGGTGGCCTGGATCTTATCTCCGGCTGATGGCTGCCATCCGCAACACCACATCGAGCCACTACGTCCTTTCTTCTTCTTTTTTTTTTCCTGTTAAACGGCCGCCGCCACTGTGGATAATGCCACCACAGCCAGGGTAGCTGCAATCAGGGCCAGCACACCCTCCCAGATTAGGTCCAACCCCTAGCAGTCAGTTGATGGTCAGACGGTAACTGGCTAGCGGTTAGAAAAGAAACCACAATTCAATTAAATGATTGTAGAAATCACTATTCACATGTCTTACAAAAATAATTTATATTTTAATAAGGAAATATCTACTAATCTCGACTCGAAATCCTACCTTGCTGGCTGAGTCAACGTCAATCCACCACCGTTGAAGCCTCGTCGAAAAATTCCCTCGGGAGCCTTCTCTGCCCTCTCTCCTTCCTCAACCAAAAACAATCCCCCTTAATTGTGCCCTCAAAAGCCTTTTATAAGCATGAGGATTAGGATTTCTAATCCCCCTAGAATTTTGGGCAATGCTTCCCAATTAGTCCACCTAAATGAGACCTTAAAAATCAATTTCGGAATTATAAACAACCAGCCTGCAAAATGACTTAAACGAGCCAAATACAGTCTAAATCGGGTAAACAGGCCTTATGCGATATACCTAACTTCGAACAATCGTAACTCCCTCATTTGAACTCCAATTTGTGCATTCTTGGTGTCGTTTTGAAGCTCTTTCTATCTACTTTCCATCCATATAAGATCTAGACATCACTTATAACTTATGATTAATTTATTCCAATGAGAAATTCAATAGGTCCAACACCCTAATCCCCATGTGGTCAACTTCGGGAATTTAGAAAAATCTCTGACGTTACACTCGCACTCTGGCTACTCTTTACTTCTGTTAATGATGTCTAATATCAAACTTTAGCATATTAGTGGTTTATTTTAATTATTACAAAATAAAACATAATAAAACTGAGGTCAGTCCACTATGCCTGGGATATATACTCTCAAATATGTCCTATTACAGTATTTTGCATTTGTGACATACTGTTCCACACAATTATAATTCTGATTTCCTTGCATTGCCTTTTTTTGTAGGGTAGTTGATTGCTTGCTATTTGTGTGATTATATTTGCTTGGAAAAATATTAATTTGGTTTGTTTTTATCTTCATTCCTTGAAAATTAGGTTTAAATTCAACACTCTGATGGATTTATTTACATCTTAAAGCAATTGTTATTAGCATATTGTTACTAGTCTTTGTAGATATTCAATTATTTGTTTATGTGATTAGATATTTGTTCATCACATTCAAGCTGCACATTGGCAAATTTTGTCTGCTATGCATTGTGTTTACTCTTTCATTTTATTGTGAATCAGTAGTATAATTAGTATATGATCTTAAGAACTCTCCACTAATAGCTTTGTTCTTGAATTGGCTGCACATTTGGGGTTAACCTTTGGTTTAAAACACATATTGTTGAGGCTAACCTTCGGTTTTAATCTCCATATACTAGATGAAGAGGCCACATCCAATTGCATCATAAAGAGGTGGCAAGCTGAAATGAAAGAAGGAGATGTTGGAGAAGAGGTGCATGGAGATTTTGAAGTAAATGTAAATGTGTAATAAGAACAAAGACAAGAAATAGATCAAGAAATTAATGTCGTAGAAGGCGAACAAGAACATAATTATGCAGGGGAGAGGGAAGAACAAGAACATTTGTAATTTGTAGAACACTTTTATTTTAGTTACCTTAGTGTTTCTTTTGTAAAGGTAGTGTGAAACTAGGAGCTTTTCTCAGACATCACAACTCCCTTTGGTTTTTGAACTAAATGATTCTTAAAGAGGTGGAATGTTTAATGATGCTTGTGGAGAGTTCAGTGACAGAAAATTTTCTTTGGTTTGACCTTTTTTGTTTCAAATTCAATGGCTTCCTGCTATTACCGATAGTGTTGAGGTGGAAAGTTACGATAGTGTTGAGGTGGAAAGTTACTGTAATTCAAGAGCAGCTCTTTGAAAAAAAGGGGTTCAGGAATCAAGCTGTGGCTTGTGTTGTCATTATAAATTTTATTTTTTCTAAATGATGGCATAGTTTGTAGAAAAGATAATCTTCTCAAAACGACGAGTATTGTTTTCTTCTTTCCTGCTTTCTTAGGAGATATTTGTGTCTTTGAGGATTTGGCCAAATGTGCAAAGAATGTGTATAATTATGCTGAAAGGACACCAGACCTATGTTCTTGGTTTGGGGGGAGGGGTGGGGTGGGCAGGGATGCCAGAAACCCCCTGCCACAACAACCCAGACAATAACTTTCATCGTTACTCTCTTGGTTTTTGTTGGGGTCCCCCCTCGCCAAACATAGCATAGACAGACACGGGGAATCCCAATCCCCCGTCTAGTGCTTCAATATCTAGTAGGGGGTACCCCCGCCACATCCGAGACAATAACCTCCCTCCCCTCAAGTCAATAAGCTCATCAAGTCAAACGTACTTTTTTTCATATGTATCCAAAAAATCATGAACCTATAGCTTTACCCTAATTGTATAATATGTCAAAAATTGAATGAGCAAAAAATTGTCTATACATCCCACCCCAATTGTATTATCTATCAAAATTGAGTGTCCTTCTCCAAACTGCCAGGGGGATGCTTGTGACTACCATAAATTACTTTTAATTTCCACCTAAAATTACTGTCAATATACATTTCCCTTGCTTGTAACTTGAATGGGCCCACCCTTTCACAAGCTAGAGTAACTCGTGATCTTGGCTTTTGGGCATCCGATTTTATGATTATGAGCATCAAGCCATACCTCGTTGAAATTTCTTTGGCCCATTTTACCAAAGCCTCTAGCGATGGGAATACTTAGCAAGTTGATTATTAATATTGGCATTTCTCCAATTAATATGACATATTCTTAGCAACCTTCACAAACAATAAAGTAGAACATATATTTCAAAAGTTGGTGAGATACATATTATAGTACATTACTTGATTTGAGCTATACTTTTGATCTACATGACCTAATGTAAATATTTTGTACTTGGTAGGGGTAGTCCCTGTGAACTTAAGCACACTGTGGCAGCCCCTGCCAAAAAGCTAACATAAGTTTTTAGCTTGTGTATACATATTTATACTAGGCATGGGGTAGTCCTCGTTAAGCTAATCACATTGTGGCGGGGTGTACCCCACCAGTACACTAACAAAATCTTTTAGCATGTTATCAATCTATACTTGGTAGGGGGTAGTCCCCGTGCAAAGAAGCACAATGTGGCAATGGGTACCCCCTGCCAGAAAACTAACAAAAACTTTTTTGCCTCCGACAATGTTCTGGCGGAGAGTGGCGATAAACTTGTCTCTGGAGGTGTAGAGGAGCCATTGATGAACAAATACTACTATAAGAGAAAATGAACTTATAAAAAGGGCTCAACTTTTTTGTCGCCAAAGCTTTTTAGCACCACCAAAGCTTTTTAATCGTTGTTGGAGCTACAGTACACACTGGAGCTAAAGTGCATACTGGAGCTATAGTGCACATCGACAACTATAGTGCTCGCCGACGGCTCTGATTTGGCCTGGAAGAGAAGGAAGAGATGTAAGAATATTTTAGGTTAACTCATGGGGAAGGAAGAGTAAGCTAAATGGGGAAGGAAGAGTAAGTTAATGGGGGATAAGTGGGGTATTAAAGTAAAAAAATGATTTTTTGCTTTTGATTTGGGGACAGAGGGATAAAAGTAGGGTCTAAAAGCCACATTCTTATGATTTTTTTTAAATATTGATTTCATCATTTGTAAATAAATTATATTTTATTTAAAATTTACTATTTGAATATATAATTTATATGTAAGAAAAAATTAAATTAATTTTTCTTATTTTCTTCCCACTCCTCTTCATAGCTGGGGCTCATGCTCATGCTCACGCGCATGAGAAAGAAAGAACAGAGGAGAGAGAAGAAAAAGAGAGAGAAAGAGGAGAGAGAAAAGAAGAGAGATAGCCAAAAGAGAGAGGAGAGAGTAAATAGAGAGATAGAGAGGAGAGAGAGTGAATAGAGAGATAGAGAGGAGAGAGAAAGCGTGTGTGAAGAGAGAGATAGGAGATAGAAGATAGAGAGAGAGAGAGAAAGAGGAGAGAGAGTGAAGAGAGATAGGGGAGAGAGAGAAGAGAGATAGCTTAAAAAGATAATAGAGAGAGATGAGAGAGAATGAATAGAGAAAGAGAGGAGAGAAAAGATAGAGGAGAGAGAGTGAAGAGAGATAGAGAGGAGTGAAGAGCGAGAAAGTGACGAGAGAAGAGGACTAAAAAAAATCATGTAGGCGCTAGTGCCTACCTAGCATTTGCGTGGTAAAAAAAATACTATATTGGTAATATTTTGTTCTCTTCATTATTTTGATAACTATTTCTTTAATATTATTTATTTATGTATCATCTTTTATGCTCCCAGCCCCCATATCCCTATCTTTCACCAAGCCTTTATATGACTTTAACAAGCAACACAAGCCTTCTATTTTTATTTTTGTATTTGTATTTATATCAGTTGATCATTGTATGTCACAACTAGGGACTTCATATATATATATATAATTTTTTGTCTCATAATAATAAGAGAAATTTATTTAAATAATAATTTAAAAAAATTATTTACCAAACCAACCCGCTTTGGGAAATATGTCCCAAAATAGTGTTAGTTTTTGCCATGCAGGCACTAGCCAAGCGCCAACATTTGTGTGACTTTTTTTTAAAACAAATTAAGCTAAAAAGGACGAAACACACTTCACAAAATTCAGCATGGTTGGTGTATTTTTTTTAAAAAGTACTTTTAAACTAACTTTCAACACCTGTGCCTGTTCATTCATTTAACACATTATACAATCATTCCACACATTATACATTCAATTCACACACATTATACATATCAAGTGTGCCAGTCCTTGTTCATTCATTCCACACACATTCCACACATATGTTTAAATTAACATCTACAAAACGTCAAACTTATAACATTAATGTAACGCCCGAGATTTTTCACACATTTTCCTTAAAATTCAAGGAAAATTTTTACAATATAACTAATGTCTGTAAATCGGAGGAAAAATGACGAAATTGAAACCTGATAAAACAGTTTATCATTTAAAACAATAAACATCCATTTTCCATCTAAATATTTTCATCATACGGTCAAACATCGTACAACCAAGGCAAATATCATCAGGCGCTACCCGAAAACACATGTACGAATAAATTGCTATGATCATAGACTTTAAATACAAATCCCTCCCAGGCATCCCTGAGTGCAAGTCCCATAACAGTCCACATTCTGATCCAAATAAAAGTCCAGAATAAACATCTAACTTCTCATCTCACTCAATACAGGAGATCGTGGCACAAATAAACTCGCAGTGAGTGAAGCATATACCTGAGTCCAAGGGAATCAATCCACCTCGGAAGCGAGCATCCATCTCCATGAGCTCTCCGCACAACCTGCAAAACCTCCCGTACCACGGGGCTAAAAAGTAGGGTAATGAGTATTTTCATACTCAGTAGGAAAATACCCAGTAGGGGAAACCCCAAATGGTGAACTCAATAAGTTCAAAAACACATGCGTTCATGCAACTCAAACATGAAGCAGTCAACATAATATAATCATAAACATGCTCATACGCATACGATCATACCAAAGGCACCAACGTGCCAAAGTCATACTATCCAATCAACTTACACAAACACCCTTACCTAGGGTCATACAAACTTACTCGTACCACCGTACGCATACCCATACAACATACACATACTTGTACGACCTTACTCATACAATCATACTCGTACGACCTTACTCGTACAGCTTACACAAAATCATACTTATTGTCTTACTCAGAAACATACTCTTATCCTCTGTCATACACTTACACAACCGTATCCAAATTCAGACAAAGTCTCTACCACCTCTTACTGTCCATCGCCCATACCTCTGCCCACATACACTTACGAACATCCAAAGCATAGGCAAAATGCCATCATACACACATATGTCTTACACATATGTATAACATACACATATGGTCATACATACATAACTTACAAACATGCACGCTAGCCATCACCAGCACATGCATCCATATGTCAAACATACACGCTAGCCATCACTAGCACATGCACAGACATTCATACATACTCCAAACATGCACGCTAGCCATCACTAGCACATGCACAAACATTCATACATACTCCAAACATGCACGCTAGCCATCACTAGCACATGCATACATACATACTCCAAACATGCACGCTAGCCATCACTAGCACAGGCATAATTCATACGTAGCATACTTATACGTTGCATGTTCCTTTGCGTGTTTCTACACCTTCATCCTCTCTTCGAGCGGAAAAGTATGTTGAGATGATTCCTATGGAGATCGGTGGACATGTGCTACATATGGATCTTATTATATTGCCGATGATTGACTTTGATGTGATCCTAGGCATGGATATGATGTTCAAGTTCCATGCGTATGTAGACTGTCGCAGGAGGTGTGTGAAGTTCGAGTTGCCAGGAGCTAAGCCTTTTATCTTTCAAGGGTTGAAGCGTTCTAATGGCAAATTCTTGGTCTCTTCCTACAAAGCCAAGAAGTGGATCGATAGTGGATGCGAAGCTTTCCTTGCTAGTGTTACGGGGTTGAACATGGAGTTACCTTCTTTGGATTCCGTTCGTGTTGTGGCGGAATTTCCCGATGTCTTCCCTAGTGACTTGGCGAGTTTACCACCGGAGAGGGAGATAGAGTTTTGCATTGACCTCATTCCAGGCACTACTCCTATCTCTAAGGCTCCCTATCGTATGGCTCCAGCCGAACTTAAAGAGCTTAAGGCTCAGCTGCAGGATCTTATGGATAAGGGGTATATTAGGCCGAGTGTATCTCCTTGGGGTGCGCCGGTCTTATTTGTTCGGAAGAAGGATGGTTCTCTACGGTTGTGTATCGACTACCGAATGCTTAATCAGGTAACCATCAAGAACAAGTACCCTTTACCTAGAATTGATGATTTGTTTGATCAGTTGCAGCAGCAGGTGTTTTCTCTAAGATCGATTTGAGATCGGGTTATCACCAACTTTGGATCCGTCCTGATGATGTTGCTAAGACGGCTTTCCGTACCCGATATGGGCATTATGAGTTCTTAGTTATGCCTTTTGGTCTTACTAATGCACCTGCCTCATTTATGGACTTGATGAACCGAGTCTTTCGGCCTTATCTTGATCGGTTTGTGATTATATTCGTGGATGATATTCTGATCTATTCGGCCAATGAGGAAGAGCATGAAGCACATTTGAGGATTGTTTTGCGAACTTTGCGGGAGCATATGCTCTTTGCGAAGTTTGACAAGTGTGAATTTTGGCTCAAGAAAGTGCATTTCCTTGGTCATGTTATATCGAGAGACGGTGTGGCGGTTGATCCCTCGAAAGTTGAAGCCGTGTTGAATTGGGAGCAACCGAAAAGTGCATCGGAGGTCCGCAGCTTCCTAGGACTTGCCGGGTACTATCGCCGTTTCATCGAGGGTTTTTCTAGCCTTGCGAGCCCTATGACTAAGTTGACAAGGAAGAATGAGAAGTTCGAGTGGAACTCAGCTTGTGAAGAGAGTTTCCAAGAGTTGAAGAAGAGGCTAACTTCAGCTCCAGTTCTAACCTTGCCTTCCGGGAGTGGCGGATTCGTGGTCTATAGTGATGCTTCTCTTCGCGGCTTGGGTTGTGTACTCATGCAGCATGGGAGAGTGGTGGCTTATGCATCTCGACAGCTTAGAGTGCACGAGCGGAATTACCCCACTCATGACTTGGAGTTAGCGGCCGTAGTTTTTGCATTGAAGATTTGGCGGCACTATCTCTATGGTGAGAAGTTTGAGGTATTCACTGATCACAAGAGCTTGAAGTACTTATTCACGCAGCGAGATCTTAATTTGAGGCAAAGGAGGTGGCTTGAATTCTTGAAGGATTATGACTTCACGATATCGTATCATCCGGGCAAAGCGAACGTGGTGGCGGATGCTTTGAGTCGGAAATCAGCCACTACGGTTGCTTGCATGCGAGTTCGTGAGTGGCTCCTTTATGAGGATGCCATTGAGCTAAGGCCAGAGTTGACTTTGGAGGACACACGGAGCTGGTTTGCTAATCTCTCTATTAGCTCTAGTGTGGTGGATGACGTGGTCGAAGCACAGAAGGGTGATGAAGAGATCCTAGCTCTTAAGGCTAAGCTAAGGGAGAAGGCAGTGTTGGGTTTTGAGGAAAGATCCGATGGAAGCTTGATGTATAAGGGTCGTTGGTGTGTGCCGAACACCGTTGAGCTGAGAGAGCGTATTCTATCGGAGGCACACCATTCTAAGTTTTCTATCCATCCTGGAGGAACGAAGATGTACCACGACGTGAAGAGGACATTTTGGTGGAATGGGATGAAGAAGGACATTGCGGTCTACGTGTCCAAATGCCTTGTATGTCAGCAAGTCAAGGCAGAGCATCGGCATCCAGGCGGTTTACTACAACCACTTCCGATTTCGGAGTGGAAGTGGGAGCACGTCACTATGGATTTCGTTTCCGGACTGCCACGGTCGCCGAGTGGTAATGATGCGGTTTGGGTGATTGTTGATCGACTTACTAAGTCCGCTCATTTCCTCGCGATTAGAATGACTACTCCTTTGGATGTCTTGGCTGCTCTATATTTGAGGGAGATCGTGCGGTTACACGGGATTCCAGTATCTATTGTATCTGATCGTGACCCGCGGTTCACTTCGAGGTTTTGGCAGAGCTTTCAGGGTGCTTTGGGCACATCTTTGCATCTTAGCTCCGCTTACCATCCTCAGACGGACGGACAGTCCGAAAGGACCATTCAGACGCTTGAGGACATGCTTCGGGCTAGTATCCTTGAGTGGAAAGGAAGTTGGGAGCAACATTTGCCGCTGGTTGAGTTTTCTTATAATAATAGCTACCAAGCGAGCATCCGGATGGCACCTTTCGAGGCGCTTTATGGGCGTCCTTGCCGATCACCGTTGTGTTGGAGTGAGGTTGGAGATCACCTTCTCACTGGCCCAGACCTTATTCAGCAGTCAGTGGAGAAGATACGCCTTATCCGGGAGAGGTTGCAGGCAGCTCAGAGCCGTCAGAAGAGTTATGCCGATAGGCGACGGCGGGAGTTGGAGTTTGGTGTTGGTGATCATGTTTTCCTTAAGATCTCTCCGACTCGTGGTGTTGTTCGATTTGGACAACGGGGGAAGTTGTCACCTCGTTTTATTGGTCCATTTGAGATCTTGGAGCGGATTGGCACCACAGCTTATCGGGTTGCACTTCCACCCCGACTGGCCAATATCCATAATGTTTTCCACGTCTCACTTCTTCGGAAGTATGAGCCAGATCCCACTCATGTCTTGGATTTTGAGCCGTTGGAGCTCCAGGAGAATCTTTCCTACGAGGAGGTACCTATCCAGATTCTTGATCGTAAGGAGAAGGTACTTCGGCAAAAGGCAATCCCACTCGTGAAGGTGTTGTGGAGGAATCATGGAGTCGAGGAAGCCACGTGGGAAACGGAGGACGAGATCAGAAAGAAGTATCCTCACCTTTTTGTCGTTGACCTCTAGCGAATTTTGGGGGACCAAAATTCCTAAGAGGGGGAGGATGTAAGGACCCTCATCTTTAAACCGGTTTTGGTTTTCTTTAATTATGGGTTATCGTGCAATTTACGTGTTTTCTGATCTTATTCGGTGATTTCGTAAATAAATAGAGTTTGTGATGGTTTTAACCAAAATTAACTTCAATATTAGTGGTTTTAAGTGATTTTAAACCAAATGTGAATTTTTGAGATTTTTCGGAATTTTCACTATTTTCCCAAAAATTAGGGTTTTGGCGGGACCCCTGTGGGCCCCACGGTCGAAAATTTTATTTTTGTGTCAAATGAACCTAGACATATACTTAAGGTCACACCAAAATTTTCAAAATTTTATTAGGCTTAATTCGTGCTTAAATTTGCAAAATAACCACTTTTAGCCTACTTTTCATATTTACACCCCAAAACTTACCTATGCCTACCCCAACCCTTACTATAAAAGGGCAAACCAGAGCCATTTCCATTTTTGGGAATAGGCTAAGGAAGGAGGTCTGGCCTAATCCCCACTTAGGCCCGAATTAGAAGCCGATTAAGGTAAGCTTGCTCTAATTAAGCACTAATCCATGGCTTTTCTCTTAATTTCTTCCAAATCTACCATTTTCCCCTTGATTCAATTCGTTTTTGACCATCAAAAGCTACTGATTTGCGTTTTACTACAAACCCTAACATTTAAAATTCGATTTTTACTACCAACAAGCCCTAGATCTAAGATTTAATTAGGGATTTCTTAAGTAAATCGATTTCCATTGGTGTTTAATTCAAACTCATTGTATTTTCAAGGATTTCAAGAAGGGTGACTCTTCAATCCGAGCTTAATCAAGTGCTGAGGTAATGGGTCTTCGAAATCTCTGTTTATCCATGGTAAAACTCTTCATTTTTGGCTTATTTCGAAATGGTTTGCTTGATTTAGTGTGTTAATGGTAAGATTAGAAAATGGAATTATTTAATCCCGATTTCTTAGGGTTTTGCATTATTATGGTTTGGTTTGATATTCTGGAAGTCAAGGAGGACTTTTGATGATGATTAGGGTGCTAGATGTGGATTTGAAGTGTTATCTATGGTGTTTCGGTTTGATTTTGCGAAAGGAAGAAGATGACTGTTCTGCCGTGTTGGCGATCGATCGGCCTTGCAGGGCGATCGATCGGATGAACTGAAAATTTCAAAATTTTGCGTGTAACCGATCGAACGGCCTGAAGGGCGATCGATCGGCTACACAGGAAATTGTATGTTGTGTGTATGATGCCTATTTTGATGATTCCACTTTAGCTTGCCAATTTTATATGAATGTGGAGTGTTTTAAGCTATGTTAGGCTACTGGAAATGCATGCTATTGAGTTTATGGAGTTGAGATATATGCTTAGTGATGGTGGAATGACTTATGTTTTGTGGCATGATGTTGGAATCGTTATTTTGAAATTATGAATAGTTGTTTCCCTTTGGTTAAGCATATTTCGAGGGACTACAATCATTGTTGGACAGATTTGTCATGATAAATTGTGATTAATGGTGTGTGAATGTTGGTGAATGCCATGACTCAATGATGAAATGAGTGATGTTATAGGTGTTTAGCCTTTGTGGTTGAGTTTTGAATTTAACTATGATTTCAACGATTCTTCTACTATGATTTCATTTGGAATTCATGTTTAGGTAGAAATTCACATGTGTAGTGTGGTGGTGAGTTGATTTTCAAGCATGTTAATATGCATCATGTGAAAGGCTTCTACTAGTTACACACACATGTGGGGGTTAAATGATGATGTTGAAGCTTAATATCGTGATTATGAATGATGCATTAGGGGCTGGTGAGAGCACTTATCATGATTAGGGTTCATGTATGCTTTGCCCACGCATGTACCATGTTGCACGCATCATGAAAATGGATTTCCAATTGAGGCTTCATCGTGATTAATCGAATTTGACCGATTGGATGCAATGTGATGGAATTGCGTGCCGGGTTTATCGGTCGTGGATTAATCGCAAGTTGATTGGTCCGAAAGGACATATTTTGATTTGAAGTTCCTGTATGGAACGATTTGAAGTTCCTGTGTGGAACGATTTGAAGTTCCTGTGTGGAACGATTTGAAGTTCCTGTGTGGAACGATTTGGAGTTCCTGTGTGGAACGAGTGCACTCCCCGGGTTGAGTCTTGTTTAATGGAATGATGTGGGGACGAGTTGTGTACTTGTCTTGCGGACACGTGAGAATATTTTTATGTGTGTCATCTGGACCCTGAGAATCCAGTGTGGTATGCCGTGTGCACCCCGCTACCACGTGTTCTAGGGTTCTGTGTGAGAACTCGGGCTCTTCCCTCCGCAGGAGATGTCCCTGGGCGAACACCCATGCTCTAGATTCTCTGTGTGAGAATGGGACATCCTTGGCCAGGATCGTCCAGGGCGAGCAGTATTAGGGATTGACAACCCCGATCTTTCTTGAATTCTTGTGTAGAATTTTGTACCATGACACGCCTTCGTGGCCTTGTCTATGCTCCCGTACGTGTGACATTAATGTGTGATTACTCCTTGATGGAGGTTGATTGTGATGATGCTATGCATGTGGATTATGTATGTTAGAGATACATCCATGCATGCTGATTTTGATGTTATGCATGTGGATTATGTATGTTAGAGATACATCCATGCATGCTGATTTTGATGTTATGCATGTGGATTATGTATGTTAGAGATACATCCATGCATGTTGATGTTGATGTTATGCATGTGGAATATGTATGTTAGAGATACATCCATGCATGCTGATTTTGATGTTATGCATGTGGAATATGTATGTTAGAGATACATCCATGCATGTTGATGTTGATGTTATGCATGTGGAATATGTATGTTAGAGATACATCCATGCGGGATTGGTTATGATGTGAATGCATGTGGGAATATGTATGCTAGAGATACATCCATGCAGGTTGAATTATGCATTTTTATGCAGTGTTAAGTGATATGAATGTGTGATCAGAAAGTGATGCACCATGTAAATTTTTGATCTGAAACGATCTCATTTCTAAGCTATCGTATTTTCTACGTTGACAGTGATATTAAAACCATTGCTGAGTGTTAAAACTCACCCCTCTTTTGTGTTTTGATTTGGGGCTGCGTGGTGCGACACGCAGACGGACAGGATTGCCTTTTTGAGGAAAGGTCAGAGGTAGCTTGGGTGTGATGATGGAGATCGTTGCGTGACTTTCCTTCATTTTGTTTCATGTTTTATGTTAGAACCTATGTCTAGGGTTCTTTGTTGTGGATTTATGTCACATGTTACAGTTATGTTTGCTTATGACTTATTTTGAGCCGGTGTGGGCTTTACTTAAAACTAAGCTTGTGGGTTTGAGATTGTTGTTTACTTTGTGTTAAGCAACACCTTTTCTTCCCCTTTTATTTACTCTTGCTCAAAGGATTGTGCGCACTCCGTGTTGCTGTTAATCGCCTGTGGTTAGGGTTAAGTCTTCCGCTAGAATCGTTTCTCAATTTCACTTCGTCGCCCCCGCGCGCTTGACTGGCCCTTGGACCGGGTTCGGCTCGGGTCGGGCATCGCCGGGGCGTGACATGTTTACTCGTTATCAGTCCAAAACTCGCGCCGTAAGCAAGCAGCGAGGCCCGTGGCCTGCGACTAAGCCCCACACCCGACTCTACAGGTATAAATATAAGAAAAATACACAAATACACATACGCTGAAATGTCACATTTTCTCGCCAAAAATGACCAGAAAAATAGCAGAAAAATTCCAAAAAATTGTAGAAAAATCAGGGACCTTACAATTAAAGTTATTGACATCAACTATCATCTACACAACATACAAACAAGCATAAGATATAAATGTTTATAAAATATATTACATCACATGTTAATAAAATGTTTAGTTCAAAAGAAACATATGACAAATCTAATACACTTAATATCACGATTTCCTACATCCTCGACCTCGACCCTGACCCCAACGGTGTTGTACGAGCTCCTCCTGTTCCTCATGGTTTACCTACTCCTCATGATCTACCTGCACTCCGACTCCAGCTCTAGCTCTAGCTCTAGCTCTGGATGTGGCTCTGGCTCCAGCTCCGCATAAGTAATAGATGACTCAACACGAGATGGTCGTTGTCGTCTATAATATAATATCGGATTTGGCTAAGGATAAGCGACATGTGGAGTGACCAAAAATGATGAACGAGAAGGAGAACTATGTGTTGCTGATGAAGATGGAATATCAAGGAATGAATCGTGCTTTGGCTATGCCTGAGCGGCCTCGTTGATAGGATAATGTCTATGAACATCCATAATCATTGACTAAAACAATGACAAGCTATGAAGGACATCATCATGCTGCTTAAGCATCGACTAACATGATACTGAAAAGTCCTCACCCGAAGTACAGGTGTTAATTGCATCAGTCAAATGAGCAAGCGTACATCGCACTAGACGAAGCTATAAAAAAATTAAAAATTAGATAAATAATAAATAAGAAATAAGAAAATAACATTATATAATTAACAAGCATATTCTTACCAAAGCTACCTCAAACACACCCTTAGGCTGATATGTCCTCTCCTCTATATTATCGCGCGGTAAAATATATCATCGTGTAATCGATAATACCACTTCATATATGTGCTACGAACATCTCGCGATGTTGTAGCCATCTTCCCTCCAATAATAGTGACTCTCCTATCATCCCATCATGGTGGCCATGTTGAGTGATGCGATGGAAAAACTTGATGGTAGAAAGTGGGACCACTTGTTCCAAGTTAAACTGAAGCATCACATGATCCGACACATACATCTCAATAATCTCGAAATAGATTAGTGGCATTCACAAGGATTCCTTGATATGGCCGCTGGTTCTTGTTGCATGTCAGTGGCACTCATTCAGTATTCAAAGCATGAAATCACTACCCATAACACTTCAATTTCACATATGTATGCAAGCTAGGGAGAACATTTTGCATGAAGAGCAAACAGTCAACTGTGTATAACAATAAATTCCATATTTGTTCAACTGATATTTTCACATTTTCCATGAACACTGGTTTAAGGTTAGTAGAGCTAACACTTAGAAACTCTATTGGGGTGGTTAGATGAAGACTATGGGAACGATTACAACAAGAACTATTAAGATTATACATTTGACAGATCCGAAAGACGCTGTTTCCCGAAATCAACCAACCAAAGCCCGAAATTGAAATTAGGGCAAAGGACACCAGTGGCATTAGGGAAAGCGAACCCGAAATACAATGGAGGACTGGATTTGGGAGGGCAAAGGACACCGGAGGACGGGATTTGGGTGGCGGTACTCAAACAAGACACACGAAGGTGGGGCAAAAAGGGGAACGATCATAGAGCAGAAGAAGCATAGGTGCAGGATGAACTGGAGCAGCATCGGGTCTAAAACTATGTGATTTCGTCCTTGAAAAGGATGAAATCATTTTCGATTTGCATAGACCGGGGGTTGAATGACTGTTTTAAGCTGATTTTATCATTTTAAAGGATGAAATTAGCTTAATTTATTTTAACCCTATTTCGTCCTTCACGTAAACTAAAAAAAAAAACCATCTGACAACTACGTGATAAAAAATAACACTAAAAAATATTTTTCAAAGTGAATTAATTTAGTAAATATTTTTTAATTATTATTTAAATAATATTCTCTAATAATAATTTAGATTAAAAATAAAAAAAATTAAGGAAAAATATTACCAATTTAAACCATTTTGGGAAATATTTCCCAAAATGGTGTTGGTTTTTGCCACGTAGGCGCCAGCCAAGCGCTGGCGCTTGCGTGGCTTTTTTTTTAAAAAAAATTAGTTGATTTCATCGTTTAGAATGACGAAATCAACCTTTTGATTTTGCCATTCTAAATGACGAAATTGTTTGAAAAAAATTAAGCGATTTTGTCCTTTAGAAGGACGAAATCATGTTAAGTTGATTTCGTCCTTTAGATATAATTTTTTTTTAAAAAAAGATAAAATTATGGGAGGGACAAATTAAAGCTTCTTTTATACAAAATCCTTATCACTTAGGCAATCGTTCACTTGAATTATACTAAATAAAAAAATCTTAGATGTTTAGCCCACTAAGCATCTTGATCACCATATAGTGATGCCGCTGGGTCTGGTTCGGGTCAGGTTTTTCCAAGCCCGAACCTGATACCACAGAACAAAATTGTGACCCGAACTCGAACCCGACCCGTTTGACCAGAATAGAATAAAAAAATATTTTTTAAATAATTGTTTTCAATTTTTTTAAAAAATAATATTATATATATAATATAAAATTTATATTTATATTTATATTCGGGTCAGGTCGGGTTGGATCACTAAAACCCAAACCCGACCCATTAGGGTCGGGTTAGATTTACCATTTACCCAATCGGAATAGCATCCCTGTCACCATACTTAAATTTTGTGTGTCATGATCCTTACACCCATTTTCAGCACTTTGTACAGTAAAAAGTGTTCAGTAAAAAGTACAGTAAAAAGTACTCTCTATAGTAAAAATCATGACTAAACTCTGCACAGTAAAAAGTGAAAGCACTCAATAAAAAAAATCAACAATCTCTCTTCACGTCAAAAATCAGCGCTCCCTGTGTCAAACAACCAAAAATTAGGGTCAAACAAAACACATATAAAAATAACGTAAATAAAAAAACATGCTGCTACATTATAGGTGCAAATAATCATAACAAAAAATACAAAAACACATACAAAAATAATGTAATTGAAAAATAAACTATAAAAAATAAATACATAAATGGTGTAATTAAAAAATAAATATATGTCAACATAACTACAATTATATATTACTTAATTTTTTTAAATCCTTCATATCCACCCTTATATTCGTGCCCACTTCAACTAAAATTTAAGTATGGTGCCCAAGATGCTTAATGGGCTAAGCACCTAAGATTTTTTTATTTAGTATGATTTAAGTAAACGATTGCCTAAGTGACGAGGATTTTGTATAAAAGAAGCTTTAATTCGTTCCTCCCATAATTTTGTCTTTTTTTTAAAAAAAAATTATATGATTTCGTCCTTTAGAAGGACGAAATCAACTTAACATGGCTTAATTTTTTTTAAACAATTTCATCGTTTAGAATGACGAAATCAACTAATTTTTTTTGGGAAAATTATTTAAATAATAATTAAAAAAATATTTACCAAAATAAACCACTTTGGGAAATATTTCCCAAAGTGGTGTTCCTTTTTGCCACGTAGGCGCCAGCTACTTGCGTGGCTTTTTTTAAAAAAAATTTAAGTTGATTTAAACGACAAAAACAGGTTTAAGTTGATTCCGTCCTTCTAAAGGACGAAATCGGCTAAGGGCTTATATTACTTAACCCGATTTCGTCCTTTAGAAGGACAAAATCACATAATTTTTTTTAAAAAAAATTACGAAGCTGTGCATAGAGCTATTGTTGCGCTGCGGGATAGACGTTCGCATGATCTCGCTAGCATCGTCGGGCCGATGAGAGCGATGATGTTGTAGTGAAAGAGCATTTCAACGACGCCGATGCCCCTTTCGGGGGAGCCGAAGCTATGGTCAAAATTCGGGTAGAAAATCTTACAGAAGGGGTCGCAGTTGTAGATACATAAACTGCAGTCGGTACCAGCGACGAAGCCGTGGTCCTGGTTGTAAATATAATACTATGAAATGTTGTATGCTTTAAATACAATATTGTATGCTAATGCCGTGCAATGCTCTATGCAATGTGGGATGTTGCTCAAAATGCTCTATACAATGTGGGATGCTGCTCAAAATGGAGTCTTTTTTTAAATTGCTACAGTTTTTTTAACCAAGCTTTTACTAGTCCTCTATCTCTTTGTATTTGCAATGAGCTCCATCAATATTACAACGTACTGAAGAGGGATATATGAGGCTGATGAACTATTAATTTGATCAGTCCCTCTAACATGCAAATCACCCCAATGGTAAGATTGGGACCAACACTATGAAAATGACAATTGTTGCGGTGACTGTAGCTAGCCATGAGACCAAGACGCGCATTGATTCGGTGCTTGTTAATCCAATCCTTGTCTGACCAGCATATATTAGACATTTGATAATAATGGGAAGCATGCATCTACGTTAGTTGTTCATCATTTAAAAAATTTCAATATCTTAAGCATTCAATTGCCAAATCCACTGACCATCATATATTGGACATTTAAAGGAGAAGAGTTCTCATGGGACGCTTTGTTGTTAGTTAAAAGCATACATATTCTATGATTTCGTCGTTTAAAACGACGAAATCCACCCCCTTAGTTTTTTTTACTGCTACAGTTTTCTGCTGCTACAGTTTTTTTCTACAATTTTTTTTTGTTATAGTTTTCTACTACAGTTTTTTTACTGCTACAGTTTTTTTTACTGCTACAGTTTTTTGCTACAGGTTTTTTTCCTGCTATAGTTTTCTGCTTCAGTTTTTTTATTGCTACAGTTTTTTTTTACTGCTACAGTTTTCTGCTTTTACTGCTATAGTTTTTTGCTGCTACAGTTTTTTGCTACAAGTTTTTTTTTCCGCTATAGTTTTCTACTTCAGATTTTTTTAACTATTACAGTTTTCTGCTATAGTTTTTTTTAACTGCTACAGTATGCACCAACTTTTACTGCTCTAACTAACCCTCAATTTTTTATACCACGGTTTTAATGTTTTAGTTGACCCCGCCTCTTCATGTCCACCTCCCCTTCGCCTCTCTCTAGCCCCAGCCCCGATCCTACCAACCTCGACCCAACTTCCCTTCCCACCTTCATCTAACTCTCATTTAACCATGAGCACGACTATTTTGCCACCGGCACCGACCGCAGCTTCTGCATCTATAATTGCGATCTTTTCCATGAGATCTTCCGCCGAAATTTCAACTACACCTCTGGCGCCCCTAAAGGGGGCATCAGCATCGTCGAGATACTCTTCCCGAGTTGCAAAGGCACGTGAAGAGCCAGAGCTAGAGCCACATTCCGAGCCGGAGACACAGCTAGAGCCGAAATAGGCAGATCATGAGGAGGAGCTTGTACAACACCGTCAAGGACGAGGACGTAGGAGATTGTGATATTAGCTTTGTTGTACGTTTATTTTAAAACTAAACATTTTTTTAACTTGTCATGTAATATATTTGATAAATATTTTTATTTTATGTTTATTTTTATTCGATAATGTTAATATTTTAATGTTATATTTGGTATGTATGGAATGAATGAATAGGGACATGTGTTAAAATTAGTTTAAAATAGATTTTTTTAAAAAAATTTAATTTGATTTCGTCCTTTTAAAGGACGAAATCAGTATTACGTCATTTAGAAGGACGAAATCAACTTAAACCTGATTTCGTCATTTAGAATGACGAAATCAACTTAAAAATTAAAAAAAAAGCCATGCAAGTGCCAGCGGTTGGTGCCTGCATGGCAAAAAAGAACACCACTTTAGGAAATATTTTGGTAAATATATTATTATTATTATTATTTTAATAATTTTCCTAATTTTTTTTTTAAAAAACTATGTAAGCGCTTGGCTGACGCCTATATGACGAAAACCAACACCATTTTAGAAAATATTTTCTAAAATAATTTAAATTAATAAATATTTTTTTAAATAATTATTTAAATAATTTTTTTAAAAATTAAATTTATTTTTAATTCAAACAATTAATATGAGACAAATGGTACTACGACGCCCGCCCGTCCTTATCAGAATTGCCCACGACTACCTGAAACTTCCGATAATGCCAAATATCCCCCTTTTTCAAACTAATCGTCGCAACTACCATGCAAGAGACATTTCACATCATTTCGCCATTTTTCATTTTTCAGTGATTTGACAAAGAAGAGAGAGAGAAAGATCCCCCCCTCAACTCGAAGACGAGGAAGAAGAAGAAGGACGAAACCCTAGCTGGTCATGGAGGCCCAGCAGCTTAACCTGCGCACCACGGCGCAGGTTATCCGGAGGTCGGGCCGCTACTTCCTCGGGGCCCCGCTCCTCTTCCTCCTCCTCGCCCTCCTGCCCTTCTCCTTCCGTCACGCCGTCGACAGCGGTGCCAACTTCCTCTCTGCCTACCTCGACGGCCGCGACCCCTCCCTCCGTTCCCTCCTCTCCCGCCTCTCCTCCGACGCCGACTCGGCCCCCCTCCACCGCCCCACTCCGACGCACCCTCACCGCCTCCGCCACCGACACCGCCGCCGCTCCAGGCATCGTCCGTTCCTCCAACTCACCCGCGTGGGTACCCTGGATGATGACTTCTTCTCGGACGACGAAGAGCTCGACCGCTCCCCCTTCGCTTCCGCTCGCCACGGCCGGGCCAGCCACTCCAACGGCAGCTTCGCGGCCAGCTACCCACTCCCCGACCCGGCCCTGGGGGTCCGCGTCCGGGAGATCGCCGGGCCGCCCGGGTTCATCTTTCTTGCTGAGGACGGCGACGGTGCGGCCGCCGATGCTGGCGAAGACGACGATCTGCGGCTGTGGGGCTTGGATCTTGACCGGGGTGACGCGACGGAGCTGCTCTTTCTGTTGAGCCTTCTCTCCACCGCCTACGGCTGGGTGATTCTTGGGTTTCTGTTTACCTACTGCTTCGTCCTGGGCATTGTGTTTCTTGCCGTCGTGAACGCAATCCTGCAGAGGAATCGCCGCTCGTCAGGTGACAACATTCGCGCTGGCTGCAGGCTGGGCCTCCGGCGCCTCCTGGGCTTCGCTCTCCTGCGCTGGGCCGTCCGCGACGCTTTCACCCAGTTTCTTGGAATTTGGTTCTTCTCGGACGTGCAAGACCAGTACTTGGTATTTAAACTCTTCCTGCAATTGAAATTGATGCCATTTTCGGTTGCTTCGTCGGCCCCCTGGATTGCGAGTTCTAGCTTTGACATTGATTTGTCTGGGTTCATCTTCACTTGGGTGATTATAGACACATTCATCTCATTGATGTTCTCGGTCAATTGCTGGGTTACTATTGTGGATTCTCGGAGGGGAGGGCAGGAGATTGTACGGGAAGGGTGTTATTTGATCTCCATTATGTTCAACCAAGCATTCAGGATCAAGTGCTTGGAATCAATCTTCTGTGGGGCGTTTACGAGATGGGCGATATCACAAGTTGCTGGGAATGTGTTTGCATTGTATGTCCAGTCATTGGCTGAGGTGTTCTTCATGGTGGTGTGGTTGGTGTTCTTCTTGGCTGCGAGGGCAACGGATGCAGAATTGGGTGGGAGGAGGTTTGGGAGGAGGGATTTGGAGGAGTATATAGGCGGTCTCCGATGATGACAACTGCCCGCCAACTACTGTAAGAAACAAATTTGTATATTACCAGCAACCATTTTTGATGATTTTTTTCCTACTTGATTTGTGGTATTATATTACAGTGCTTTTTTCTTGGTGATTTTATGAGTTGTTGTAGTCGTCAAGTGTATCTTTGAGAAATATGTATTGCTCGTCATGTACAGTTTGTGATAATGCACTATGAATATATTTGCCAACTGGAACTCTTTTACTTAGGCCTTAGGATTTTAATCCAATGAGGGGCTTTGGGCATATATTATAATTCATGCATGTTCGACAAATGTACTTGACTTCAATTTTTCCTTTATATATTTTTGCTACAGGGACCTGTTATAGATTACCTCGGAGTTTCCAAAGTTATATTTAAATACCCTTCCGTTCTTTTATTGCATGCAAGTGGTGTGTATTTTAAGTTTTTATTTCGGAGAATTTTTCTTGTCCATCGACTATACTGATATCTATCAACACTAAGTCGAGTTGAAGCCTTTATTATATGCAAGTATTTTTGTTTTGCTTTAATTCAACAGAATACTGCATACTAGTGACTTGAGGCCCTGTACTATATGCAGTTCCTCTCTTTAAGTTCATGCAGATTCTTTTGAGGTATGAACTACAGAGTAGATGTTGTAAGTCAACTACCTGAAAATTGAAAGTGGACTTGTAAGAGAACTGCTATAAATTAATGGTTGTCATAGTTCATTGCTCTTTTTCTACATTGGATAGGATATCCTTGCAACGAAATATTGGTAATATATTGCTTTTGAAGTGCAAAAGAAAGCCTAAGAATTCATTTAAGTTGTCAGATTTTCAGTTTGTTCAAGATGGACAAATTGGAGGCTGTTATGCTTCGCTGAGCAAGGTCAAGATAACAGCAATCTAGCAATATCGCAATTCTGCATCTGTGTTAGTAACAGTAAATATCCTGAGGGCTAAGACTTTCTACGAAGGAAGAATCCGGTTAGATGGGATGCCAAATTCCCATTTAATAAGAGCTCATATAGCTGTCTATTGGTTACTTGCATTGTCCATCTCACAGGGATCTATAGTGCTATTCTTCTTCAAAGGAGGGTGGGTGTGGGGAAAGTAAAAATTTATAATCAGAATCAGGAGTGGCTGAACAGCAGGAACTAGTAGGTGGAGGGAAGGAGGGAGGGAGAGTATAACATTGTAATGCAGATTCAGGAGCGTCTGAACAGCAGGAACTAGTAGATGGAGGGAAGGGGGAGAGTATAACATCATAGTGCAGATTCAGGAGAGCGACTGAACAGCAGGAACTAGTAGGTGGAGGCAGGGAGGGCGAGTATAACATCATAATGTAGATTCAGAAGAGTGACTGAAGAGCAGGAACGGGGGGAGGAGGGAGGGAGGGAGAGAGAGTGTAACATCAGAATGCAGACTCAGGAGGGGAGCGGCTGAACAGCAGGAACCAGTTGGTCAATATCATTGTCATAATCAAAGTTATCTGGTCTTGCCATCTTATTTATCTGGGTTCCGAAAGATTTTATTAGGACATCAAAATCAATCACGTGCAATACCAACCAAAAAGTAGTAGCTATGTGGTTGAAGTAAACATGCTGTAGTACAGAAAAGTTGGTATACAGAAAAGTTGGTATCTCAGTGTGCCAGCCTGATGGTTGTCCTGATTGTGAAGCACCTTTCATGCCAAACAAAGAGATGGTGCATGCGGTTGTTATCATTTATTTCCGGCTTGTGCTAACTCTGGTCTCTTGTTCCAGTTTTTCTCTACATGTATTTGGATCTGTTATCAATCTGTAGTCGCATGCATGGATAAGTATTCCCTTAGTATCAAAGGTTCCATGACATCCTTCTTTTAATTACTTGTTGCATGGCATCTCACTCTCTCTCAAGTCTGCAATGGTCCTGCAATTAATTTCTGAAGCATCTCTCTTTCTGGAAAGTGTGGCAACTATATCTTTTGTAGCTGTATCACAGGATCAGGATTTGGCTGGTTCAGCAATATGATACAATAGGATAAGTTTCAATTTACCAAAAGATGCAGTAGGAATAGTGACCTTCATGAGGAGGTGTTTCAAGTGAACAAAACATATGGAATTGTATGAATGCAGAAGGCTGCTGGGCTAGTTATGGGTTGCAAGTTGTAGCTTGGTCGAATGCCCCACTGAAGTTGCTGTTTAGGCCAGATATTGGCAATGTGAAGTGTTTTTAGGCAATTCTTATGTGTACAATACGAGTTTTTGGATAAATTTTGAGAAGATATCTTGTAGAACAAGAAATGCTGGGCGTGACAGTACATGCTTGCAGACACCGTTGAATGCTGAAACTCGTGTTACCTGGTTGCTGCAATGCCTGTGTTGTTGGCTGAAGTGGATTGATCTCCTTGTTTTTCCCCAAAGTGGAACGACCTTCTTGTCGGCAAGACAGTAACCTTCTCACTTCATTGCTTTTGGTTGCATGTTTGGGAGGGTACATATATCATCAAGTCCACGAGTACCATCTTCGTACTATTGACTCTTCAATGTAGCCACCTGCTTGAGCAATCATGTAGTGAATTTTTACTGTTTGCATGAAAGAGTATTGTACGATATCTGATTTCTTATACTTTGTTTTATTACTCCCTCCGTTCCATATTTAAAAAAAATGGTAATCAACCATTTAAATGGTGAAACTGATATCTAAGAGAGAAAAATAAGCTCACCATATTCTTTTTAATACTAACCACTTAAACAAAATGGAGCTATTAATATAGAATACTTTTATACCAAATAGTGTTATTAATTTAAGTTGGAGGGGATATTTTGAATTTCTTCTTCTTTTAATTAGATGAAACCCAGGCATTTTGTAGTAGAATGTCACACCAATAATTTAGTTCGGCTACAATGCATATCTGCATGTTACTGATGTGGAAGTTCCCACAGTGGGGCTGCACGCTAGACGTATGAGGGTTTTGTGACGGCATTCCCTGGAAGGAGTTTTGCAGCGTGTCATAGGCACTGTGGGCCAACTAATGAGTAGTTCCTATTAACAACGCATTGAACTAATTTTCTTTTTAACCATTGGTATTTAGAACATTGATATATTGGTCTCAGATTGATTGGTCACCGTGGGTTTGTGAGCCCATGGGCCGGGCGATAGAGTTTGGCGCTCAATCAGCTTATGCTGACCATGCTTTCTATACCAGACTGGACGTAGATATATGCAGTGTTTAGTTTCAGCTTAATTGCTGTTCAAGTGCCTTGGTTTATGTCGTACTTTACAACACTAGACGTGTTTGTATATTGTTGCAGCATCAAATGTTTTTAATGTTAGAGAAAAGGTGACATTATTGTGACTAAAGATTTATTTTTATTTACAAGTAAAACAGTCTTTAGTTTAATCCGACTTAATGCATGAAAACTTTAGGGTCTCAAGTAGACTTTACAAGGGAAAAATGTTTTCTATTGGAAGAGTTTTTTATGTTTGTTTTTAACAATGAGCTTAGTATAAGAAATGTATAAAAATTATTGATATTTGAGATTGACGACATACATATTATAGCATGTTAGTACCAGAACAATTGATGTTAATATGCATTAGTGTTTGTACCATCGATCTCACGAACGAAGGGTTTCTATTTATTTTTTACACTAGGCTCATTGTCTATAATTGTTTGAGTAGAGTACTAAAAATATTTCCGTCTTATAGTAGTCACTTTCATAATGTAAGGCATCAATGGAAGGATGATGTTAGTAATAGGCTGCCAATTCTCGAGTTTGAGTGATGGCCATTTTATATAGGTCAAAATAAAAATCAACATTTCTAGATCCTTAGAGAGGCCCAATAGTACAGTGTATTTTTCGTATTTCGTCTCTAGTTAAGTTTAATTGCAGATCCTTCTAGTGGTTTAAAAATTTTCAGATTCCCCTTCCTGTTTTGAACTTTTGTATCAAAATTCCTCTTCAGGAAAAACCGTTAGTTCCGTTTGGTAAACAGTTGGCACTAATGGGCATCTCTTAAGTCCCAAACTCTGTATTCCCCCCTTTCATACTGCACTTCTCATATTTAGAATCTGATTATCATATGTAAATTGAGTTTCAAGTAATTATATGCAGTTTATAAATAAGAGTCTATAAATAATAATTTAAGTGTGTAGAGGTAATTTAAGACTCCTATGACAAAAATCTCTGCCCCTCCTTTTACATTAATAATATTATAGATTTTGGTTTCACAAATATCACTCCCCGCATTTCTTTCTAAATGCATACTGCCCCTAAATGTAGTGATTTTATTGTCAATATTTTCCTTTATTTTTCTAGTTTGACCTCCTTCCCCCATTTGGATATTGATGGCAAGGCAAGTTCCCTTCTATTTCAATTATATTTATTCTAGCAATTAGGGCAAACGTTCTAGTAAGATTTAGAAATTATTCACTTATGTAAAATTTTTAATATAATATTTACATAATACTAGATAAAGATTATGAACCAAAATGGTAGAAATTTAGCTATGGACTGATATCAGAATTTTGTCGAACTTTAAACCCATCATCGTTTTACTTTATCAACTTCAAATAAGTGGATGAAGAAGATTCTACTTTTTGAACTTCAAATAAGAGGATGAAGAAGATGAGATTGCCATCAACAAAAATAGAAAAAAAAATCTGAATCATGATTCCATCAACACCTCATAAAAGGGGGAATTTGCAAAACAATAAACCAGAAGGGAGGATATATAAATAGTTGGTCAATTGGGATTTCTGAACTATAATGCTTTTTTAGAGTAAATTACACTCACACCTCTTGACCTTTAGCAAAGTTGTACTTGCACATTCTCATGTTAATAAATTGCACATAGACTCCTACCGTTAACAAAATCATTAATAACTATTTTTCAAATGATGAAATTACTCTTATTTACTTAATCCCCGAAATTTGGGGTAATGACTGATGGAGAGCTTAACCGGGAGAATGAGTGGACGAAGGGGTGAGTCCTGTCACATAGGCGCACTGAAGATAGCCAACTCGCCTGCCTTCGAAGGAAAATAATTAAGCAAGTCAACCTAACTTGTTGTGGACCTAGACTTGTCCCCATGTGACCATGTGTGTAGCCTTATAGGCCAATACACAAACCTGCCCCAAGGTTTGGCAGCACGAGCCTAGAAGGACCTAACACAAGCGAGTTACGCGAAGGGGTTACGTAGCTTTGCAATGCACGAGACATAAGAAACACGTAGTGGGATCATCTAAGCACGGTGTAAGCGAAGCCATAACAGTTAGTGTCACAAGGGCAATGGGCTAACCGTTACCAACATGGCCAAAACACCATACAATCGCCCCAAAGGCAAGAGCCCCAACCCGAACCTGACTGATGGCATCACTACTTAGGAGAGATAATTTCTTGCATTGTAATGATATCGCTACCAAAGTAGCTATACATGCATTCCATGATAAAAATTGACTGAAGTGCTCTAAAAACTCCACAACCCTCCCCAATAATTAAGGGCAAGGGACATGTTAAAATGACCAAATGAGACCATAGCCATCCGAGTGTCCCACTATGCCCAAGCGTGGCTGACTACATGACCAACCATGTATGCGCAGGTGTGTTGCACATGTGTTGGCCTGTGCCACCCTGCTGCTACACATGCGAATTTTATTTCTATAGAACGATTTTGGGAGTGAAATTGTTGTAATTAAATTAAAGCAAACATGACAAAGTTTATATTTTGCTCCTTAAGTATTAGGGGCAAGGGACAAGAACTTTCTTATATTAGTCGGGGTGGCACAATCAACCTAGTCAACTTGACTAATTTAAAACCCTAGAACCCTGACTAAAGGTTCGAAAAGAGAAAAATACACAACTATATAGAAGGGTTCATTTTAAGTTAGTGTGTGGACCCGCCCCATGATTTGACCCTAGTGACTTGAGAGCAAATGTGTCATCGTGAACATACAAAACTGGTCCGGGAAGTTACCCAAGAATACCCTAGCCTTGTTGTAGAGGTTGTTAGAGTTGGTCAAGAGAAAATGAGACAAAAAACATGTTTAAATGAAGCAGGTAGGGGTTGGATGGGTAAGCGAGTAAACAAGCCCTAGACGGGATAAGGCGTGAGCCAAGTTGGCCCACTCCACATGTGGCTTTGTCGCCAAGTTATTAGGAGATTCAATATCTTTTTAATTAGGAAGGAATTTACCTAATTAAGGAGGGACAAATTTTAATTGGTTGGGAAGATATTGAGATAGAATCAAATTGGGAAATTTGTCATAGGATAAACACCCACCTAAAGAGACCTTTCCCTCTCTTTTCTCCCCACCCATCCCATTCTCTCTCTACCTTTTTTTTTGGCTCTGAAATAATATATAAGGCATATATATTGTAATTATCTAATTTCTTCAATAAAAAATCTGTCAAAACTTCACGTATGTAATTAGTCTTAGGGATCGACTAGATTTAGTTGTGGTCGGGTCGGATTTGAAATTGACAAATTTTAAAAATAGGAGTAAATATGTTCTTATGGATCAAGGGTAAAGACTAAGAGCGTTGAAGGATAAAATGATTAATTTTGCACACACTCATCTACATAAATCATGTAGAATGGTTTAGGAAGTGATTTTTGGGAGTTTTAGACCTAATTAGGGTTAAAAGGATAAAACTATAAAATTAATGTGTCATCGACCGATCGCTGTAACATACACAGGATGAATCGATCGCCATCTAAAATAGTCCTTAGTAAAATCAGATTGAGAGTTTATCGATTGATCGCCGTAATGACCGACTCATTGCTAGCAAAGTTATGCCCTAATGAAACAGTGAACGATCGATCACTGACAATTATGGTCTCGGCAGTTACGGTTATCCTCAGGCCTCAGTTAGGGTCTCGTGCTTAAAGGGCACAACTCGACCTTTGATGAAAGGCTTCAGATCATCATCGAACTTACATGCCCGCTCATACTCGTCGTTGAAGAAACAAAAAGCAAAGCGCTCAAGCTCAACAAATCAGGTCTCATAAGCTAAGACCGTCATCAAACCCTGCTGAAGGTTGAGAAACTCCTTCTTCTTTTCCTCCCGGACATGAAGAGGGAAATACTTGTCATTAAAGGCAGACAAGAACTCCTCCCATGGAATGTCCACACGGCCATGGAATCTCTGACGCTCCATCGACAACCACCACCTTTGAGCCTCGCCCTCGAAGGTGAAGACTGCAAGTAGAGTCTTCTCCTCATCAGGGCAATGTCGAGCATTGAAAATCTTCTCCATGTGAAGCCTCTAGTTATCTGCCTCCGAAGCATCTAACCCACCCTTGAAGCTAGGAGAGTTGAGCTTCTTGAATCCCTTGAGTGAGAGAGACTTAGAACCGCTACCACTCATGTGCTTAGCCTAGACCACCTGTGTCAACCCCTCAATGGCGGCCAACACATTATCCACCTTCGGATCTCTAGCACCGCAATGGTTATTAGCACCTGCATGCTTAGAACCAGCCATCTACACAACAACCAGACATTAATCATACTGCCTAATAACCACAACCACGCAACTAAACAATCAGACAACAAACAAGCAAGCGAGCAACATTCAAGACAAATAACTAACGGAATTCACATCACTAGTTATGTCTAGACCTTGATCATCTCACAACCCTTTAACCCATAAGACTTGTCACTCAAACCTCATTTACTCTTAGACAAAGAGGTGCTTTGATACCAAAAACTTTTTCATGCCTCGGCACTGCCCGACCCGAGCCAAACCCAGTCCAAGAGCCGGTCTAGCACACGGGGGCGATAGTTTTGAAAATAGTTAAAGAAATAGCGAAAAACTTATGCCCTAACCACAAGCGGTCTAATTAACAGAGTTACGCACTTAACTCTTTTGGTTCTACCTATTTACTAATAATCCATAGCCAACACACTTGGCTCAAAACAAGTTCTCAAACAACATTGAAGATATAATATATCACAAGTAAGAAAATAAGAACCACATCAAGGGTTCTAACATCAAAACAAAATAATCAGAAAAACATGCAAGGTCTAGGGGCCTCTACTCCTACTCCCAAGCTCTCCCCGACCTCTCCTCATAAAGAGGATCCTGTCCAATTGCATATCACGCTATGCAGCCCCAAAATAAAACAAAGAAAGTGGGCTGAGTATAAAAACTCAATAATAGTTTGAATAAAACTATAATAAACAGAAAGCACAATGACATGACAATGTTGCAATCCAGATCTAAAATTACCATGCTATACCACTTTTTGATCATGCATTAATATCACATAAACTTTCATAATAGCGTCTCAATCACACACTTTCTGATCCTGCATTCATATCACATAAACCGATATATTAGTGTCTCAATCACACACTTTCTGATCATGCATTCATATCACATAAACCTGTATAATAGTGTCACATTCACGCACTTTCTAATCATGCATTCATATCACATCAACCTCATTCACCTTGCACGACAAACGTGTCAAACACATGATACACAGTCATGCATAACATTCATAATAAATATTCATCAATACAAATGGTGAATGCATCCATCAAGGAGTAAACACAAGTATTGCCACATAGGAAGGACATAGTCAACGCCACGAAGGCGAGACACAGTCAAATTTCCACACAGGAAATGTTAGAGGGTCGGGGTTGTCAGCCCCTAAAGTTGCTTGCCCTGGACAATCCTAGCCAAGGATGTCCCATTCCTACACAGAGAATCTAGAGTAGGGGTGTTTGCCCAGGGACATCTCTTGTTGTGGGGAGAGCTCGAATTCCCACATAGGGAACCCTAGAACACATGGTAGCCGGTGCACAAAGCATACCACTTTGGATTCTCAATGTTCAGATGACAATCATAATAATCTCAATCTCGAAGACAAGTATACAACTCGTCCCCACATAATTCCCTTTAATTAGACTCAACCCGGGGAGTATACATGTTCCACACAGGAACTTAAATAAAAAATATGTCATTTCAGACCAACCAAGTTCCGATTAATTCACCGAGTGATTAATCTGACATGTAATCTCAACCATTGCATATAATCAATTAATTTTGGTTAAACATCGGTAAAACTTCGTCCATGAATAGTGATCCATAATGCATGATAACATAATACATCAGTGAGCATGACCTACGTGGGTTCCAACACATAAAACGCATTCCCAATTAGTCCCCTCATGCATCATAATCAAGGCATAATTAATTACAATATAATTTCATAGTAGATTCCCCATATATTGCGTATCCATGCATATCTAAGCACATGACCAATGCTTGACATAAACTCATAAGACAATTTACACATGCTTGAACACATTCAAAATAATGATTCCCAACTGAAATCAAAACAAAATCGACCATAAAGCTTAAATCCATCCATGTGAAATCGAACATTCACTCCCACAAACATGATTTTTCCACACATTAAGCTACAACATGATCACATATATTACACATAAACATCTTCATTATAAGAGAACACATCTCACCATTTTTCATATACTATCCTTGCTGGAAACATATTCTAATCATAAAAATTCCAACATTCAAAAGTTCAAGGTACTTCAATATCAACATGCACTATTATCAATATAATATGAAACCACATGACCACACTTAAACATATTCCATAAACTTCCATCATCAATTCTACGCTTCCAGTAGCATAATTTCATCATAACACATCTCTCATAACCATTAGAATCATCAAATAGAATAAAACATTGAAATAAGGATAAATTTTAAAAATTGCAAAAACTATTGTGCAGCCGGTCGATCGCCTTACAAGGACGTTCGATCGACTAAACTAAAAGTCTGCCAAAAATGTAGTGTTGTCGATCGATCGACCTTGTAGGCCATTTGATCACTAACAGAGTAGTTTTGATTTTTTTCTTCATTTCGAAAATCAAAACTGAGACACCATGAAAACACCTTTAAATCTTCATCCATGGTATCAAACATTATCAAAAACTCATCAAACCTTTCAGAACACTAATCTAAACCATTATAAGACAAAACCCTAAGAAATCAAAGTGAAAGATTAACATTTATTAAACTCATCATTAGAGCCTAAATCAAGCAAAAGCCACTTCAAATAACATCATAAAAACTGAGATTTTTACTACCCAAAGTTGAGATTGAAGAACCCATTACCTTTCCTTGTTGATTTGGGTCGGAATGAACCTTCAATCTCCTCCAACACCTTCGAAAAACACGATTTTAAGTTAACATACAAGTAATCTCGATTTAGCTTTGAAAAACCAAAAGTAAACATTAGATCTAGGATTTTAGAAGCCTAAAAACGCAATTTTGAATATTAAGTCTTGGAGAAGAGAGGTAAATAAGTAGTTTTATACTTTCAAAATGGATTAAAATAAGGATTGAAGTCAAGATTAAGAATGAATTAAGAGCAATCTTAGGGTTTAGGCTTGATTAAAGGAGAACATACCTTAATCCCTTTCTAATTAGGGCCTAATTGAGGAATTAAGCCTTAATGGCACTCTCCCAACATATTCCCAAATGGGAAATGACTCAGCCCTTTCTATTATAGTAAGGCTTGGGGTATACCTAATGAACTAGTGGGGTATAAATAGAAATTCTAGCTAAAAATGGATATTTTAAAGATTTAAGCACTAATTAAATCCAAAAAAATTCTAAATTTTTCTATATAAGCTTGTGTTAATGCCTGGGCCAATTTGGTCTAAAAACCTCAATTTCATCGTAGGGCCCACAGGGGTCCCACTAAACCCTAATTTTTAGAAAGTTAGTGAAAAAATAAAAAAAATCATAAAAATTTAGAATTAACTAAAAACTACTTAAAACTTATAAATGTAGAGTTAGTTTTGTTCAAAACATTTAGAAATCTTTTTTTTTAAAACCACCGAATTTAAATCAAAAAATGCTTAAACCACACGATAACTGATAAATAACATTAAAATAAACCGGTTAAAAAATAAGTCCTTACAAACATTCTATCTCAATTTGAATTTTTAAGTATTTTTCCCAAAAAATTGGATGCAAAGCAGTGTCAAATTATTTTGTTTGGATAGGTTATTTGTTTGTTTATTGAACCTGATTTACCCAAATGCCTTTATCCTCCAAATCAATACATTTTCAATTTATTTACAAATGTTAAAGGTGAGTGAATGATGCATGGGGAGGCGTGTACATTTAATGAATAGTGAAATCATGTGTAGAGTTTTCATGTGGCTTTATGGGTTGTAAGGGTATGTAGTATAATTTAGAATTGCATGTGGGTTTATGCATGAGATGAATGATTAAAGAATAATGCATATTGATGCATGATCGTGTTGTATGGTTATGTTTGTTGTCTACGCTTATGTTTATGCCTAATCTTATGATTTAGGACTGGGTAAGGGATTGTTCATAATGTGTAGGCAATTAACATGCGACAAAGCAACGAGTGGTAGAAAACACCATGAACATTAATTGAACGTGAACCACCTTTTGTTAAAATATTGTTTTAATGAGTATTGTGAGATTATTCCTAACAAGTATTTCCACCACAGTAGTATGTCACGGGGTGGGAATGAGCAGTGGCGGATTCAGGATTTTTGGTGAAGGGGGTCATGATTTAACAAAGCTTTAAATTTTTTTTATTAAAATAATAAAGTTAATAATTAAGATATACTTAAGTAAAACATAAAGTTGAGATAAAAAATTTAAGTAATTATAAAAATTGTTAACAAAATATATTCATCTGTTTCCTTGTAATGTGACTCTCTTTTGCCCCCTACCTTTTGCTTTACATGAGCGCCCGCAAGTGATTTGCACAACACATTTGTGCAAGGCAAGCTATTTGTCCTAATCAAAGGCTTGCTTGTTGGGCTTCAAGCATGCAAGTGTTGCATGGTCGGCTGCCCAATGGGCATGTCCGTGATAGTTGGTATCAAAGCCAAAGAAAAGATCATCTATCAATCCTCCACTTACTATGCCGAAGTTTGTGGTAGGTGAAGCAAGTGGGGTCGAACAAGTGGCCCCATACCTACAACATAAAAAGTCATCCAAATAGTAAGACTGAGCTGAAGCCTTGGAGAGTAGGTTGCCCCCTTGGTCAGCTGTTTTTTTTGTGTTGGAAGAGAAAGTGAAGTCCTTGAAAACGTAGAGAAGCAGAACCGCGAGATAGGGTCGTAAAACTCTTGTCTGTATAGAAAACCGCATGCTTACTGAAAAATTATAAGCGGAAATTAAAAAATTGCAAGAGGAGGTGCAAAACTTGGTTGCACAATTGAGCCTTCTCCTCCAAACAATGGCCCAACATGAGGCTATTGGGGCCATCAAGTGCCCCAAAGTGTTGAAACCCAAGGCCTATCAGGGAGCACAAGATGCCAAAGAATTGGAAAAAAATTGTTTGACGTGGAACAATACCTTCGGGTTGTTCGCCCAAAATATGAAGAAGCTATGGTCACTATGGCTACCATATACTTATCCGGGGATGCCAAACTTTGGTGGAGGATGAAGTACAAAGAAAATTTTGAATGGTTGTCTCGAGGTGAACACTTAGGAAGACTTGAAGGGTTAGTTGAAGACTCAATTTTTGCCTCAAAATGTAGAATTCATTGCCCGGTAGAACCTCCTCCGCTTCCAACAAATAGGATCTATTTGGGAGTATGTCAAACAATTTTCAGCCTTGATGTTGGACATTCGAGAAATGGATGAAAATAACAAGTTTTTTTACTTCCTCAAAAACCTCAAGCTATGGGCCCAAACATAGCTAAATCGGCGAAAAGTGTGTGACTTATTAGAAACCATCGCAGAGGCCGAGCGTCTCACTGATTTTACCACCCATGAAAATACAAGGAAACCAAGATATTTCTAAAAGGACCAAGGTCTGTGACAAGGTCAACAGGATCAAAACAACTTTATTGATGCCGAAGACAAAGGCAAGGGAAAAGTTAGCAAAAGAAAACCTTTTAACAAAGACTTCAAGACAAAAGTCAATAGTTCTACATATGCCACACGGCCGTTCCAACCCTTTAATCAGGCCAAGGGCCCATTATTATGCTTGCTATGCGCAGGACCCCATCTTACATAGAAATGTCCACAAAAGAAAGCACTTAATGCCATCGTTATAAGGGAGTCAACCCAACTTAAGGGAAATGATGATGCCTCCAATGACTAAAAAGAAGCACCTAAAATGGGAGCATTAAATCTAGTCAATATCATTGAGGGTACTCAGAAAAAATAATCATCTCGAGCAAAGGGTCTGATGTACATTGAGATCTTCTTGAATGGCGTCCCAAGAAGAGTAATGGTTGACAAGGGAGTCACCTATATCTTTACCTTAGACAATGAAGACGGACACATAGGGCTAAGGCTTATAAAAGATTCAAGTCAAATGACAACGGTGAACTCTGAAGCTCGTTCTATCACTAGGTTAGCTAAGGATGTTCTCATTTGGATTAGCAATTGTCCGGCAACAAATCTCATTGCGGCCCCCTTAAATGACTTTCAAGTTATCCTTGGGATGAAATTCTTACAGAAAGCAAATATTGTCCCGATGTCACATCTGGGTTCAGTGAGCATATTTGAAACCACAAAGCCCTACATGGTGCCAGTTGTTCAGAAGAGCAGGACTAAATTTGCACATTTATCCACACTCCAACTAGGAGTGTTCATAGACGGAAATGGATGTAGACATAGGGTTGTTCATGTCCGTCTGCCATTTAAATATCTCTTGTTTGTGTCTATCTATGTTTGCACTAGTCCGATTATACTTTGTCCAAGTCCATCCACTACAGACATGGGCATACATGGACAACACAGACAAATATTTAAACACCTAATTTCTCATCCCAATTCAAATTTTTTAGTACTTTTGTAGTATGTAAAATTTTTCCTAACATGCTACATATGTACTAGATCCATATTTTTAAGCTATCTAATACCTATGTAGCATGTTATCCTAACATGCTACATAAATTTTGGATTTATATTTTCAAGTTGTTCAATACTTATATAGCATGTTAGGATTGTCCTAAGATGCTACAGAAGAACTGAATTCTATTTTTTTTTCTAATAGTTAGTAATAAATACTACTATATTTAAAAAAGTGTTAGGTAAGGGGGGCAGACGCAAATGTCCTTGGACACGGACAAGGGTTTGTCCGTGTCTATAGCTCCCTATTAGTATGGACAAAAAACTTGGTTCTTGTCTGCATCCGTGTCCACCCTAGACAAAAAAAATTATCCATTTTATATAAAAATGGATGCGGATACAGATGAATATACGAATAATGGACATCCATGAACACTCATAACTCTAACTAGACAACGGGTTGAAAAAATGTGACCCAACATACCTTATGGCCCTTTGGACCAATCACAGGGGGATCAACCCATATCGAAAGAAGTCTAAGTTGACCTCACTAACTATGCTGATGTAATGCCCATAGCCTTGATAAAGTGCCTTCCTCCGTGGAGAACCATTGACCACCAAATTGAATTGGAGCCTGATGCAAAACCACCAGCCCATGCACCCTACCCCCAAACTTGCATAATTACGAAGGAACCTTGATGAATTACTTGAAGCAAGTTTCATCTGCTCCTCCAAAGCCCCCTTTGGAGCCCCTGTTCTTTTCCAAAAGAAACTCAATGAGAGCTTACATATTTGCATTGACTATTGAGCACTAAACATGTAAGATCCCTGAACTTGAATCAGTTTTAAATTGATTATGTTTAATTACTTTTATGTGGATTAAGCTGTTTCTGATCAATTTTGATGATTTTAAAAAATAAAAGTAATTTCTATAGGTTTTAAAGGAAAATAACTTCATATTTGTGAGTTTTAAGTGATTCCAAACTATATGTGAATTTTTTGGAATTTTTGGATATTTTTCAAAAATTAGGTTTGGCGGAACCCATGTGGGTCCCACAGTCAAATTTGGGGTTTTTGGTTCAAAATGTCCTAGACATTAAAGAAAGTCATTATAAAAATTTTTAGAAATTTTCTTGTCCTAATTTTGGGTTAAATTATCAAAATTTGTAATTCTAGTTAAAACTCTATTTTTACCCCAAATTTCAATTATGTATAGCTCAACTCTTCTTATAAAAGGAAAAAGGCTAAGCTATTTCCAAATTGAGAATAGGCTGAACAAGGAGATTTGGAGCCTAATTCCCAATTAGGCCCAAAAAGGAAACGATTGGAGGTGAGTTTTGCTTAATCTTTAGGTTTTTTCTTAAAATCCTCTTAATCTTGTATCCCCCCATTGATTAAATCTATTTTGAAACCATTAAATGACTGTTTTACTTCTCCATTTCAAACCCTAACCTTTCAATTTTCATTTTTATGTCTCCTAAGCTCTAGATCTAGGGTTTGCTTTATGATTTTCAAGTCTAAATCGAGTTTAGGTGTGTTTTAACATAAAAATCTTGTTTTTGGAAGGTTTCAGAGGTGATTGAAGGATTAATCTGACTCAAATCAAGTGGAGTGGTAATGGGTTTTCAAATCTCAACCTTGTTATGGTGAAAATCTCGATTTTTATGGGTTTTACTTGAATGGGTTTCCTTGATTAAGGATTTAATGGTAGATTTATGAAATGTTAATCTCTTGCCTTAATTTCTTAGGGTTTTACCTTTGAATGGGTTCAATTACTTTTATGGAATGTTTGAGTGACTTTTGATGGTGTATGAGGCTTGGGATGAAGGTTTTATGGTTGAAAAATGGTGTGTCGGTTTTGAATTTCGAAAGGAAGAAGAAGACTCGAACTGTGTGTTGGCAATTGATTGGGCCAATAGGCCGATCGATCGGGCCATTCGAACGGCCTGCTAGGCTAATCAATCGGCCACACAATAGTTTTGCTCTTTTTTATTTTCATGCTTATTTCGGTGTTTTCCTCCTAATTGTTGCTTTCAATGTTTATGGGGAGTATTTTATACTAGAATTAAGCTACTAGAAGGGTGTAGAATTTATGACGGAGATTTATGAAGTATGCTTATGTACTTGTTATGTGAAATTATATATTGATAGTTATCCATGTTAACATTGAATTATTTAGAATATATGGATGATGAAATTCTTATGATTGGAGGATATTTTCAGGAGGGATATTACATGGTAAATGATGAGATATGTCAACATATAATGAGAATGGATTGTGGGTGAATAAGGTTATTATGTTATAGCTTCATGTGTAGACTAATCATGCTTGTAGGAGTTAAGCATTTGATTTCACATGAATGGATTGATGGTTTATGGTAAATTTCACCCTAGATTTCAATTGGTAATTATGATTTGAATGTGTTCAAGCATGCGTGTTTTGCCTTATGAGCTTATATCAAAGCATTGGTCATGTGCTTACGAAATGCATAAACACACACGTGTGGGGAATTGACTATGAAATCATAGTTATTTATGATTTTATTATGAAGCATGTGGGGACTGATGGAGCACGTTCCATGTGTTGGAACTCACGTAGATCTTGCTCATGGATGTAACATGATTTCATCCATCATGGAATTGACTTCATGAATGAGATTTTATCGATGTTTAGTTGTGAATGATCGATTGTATGCAATAATGTGAGATTGCGTGCCAGATTAATCAATCATTGACTTAATCAGAACTTGGCTGGTCCGAAAGGACATGATTTCGATTTGAGTTCCTGTGTGGCACATGTATACTCCCCGAGTTGAGTCAATTTGAATTGTTAATGCGGTTGAGATTTATTTATTGAGACAGTCAAACCTGGACCCTGAGAATCTAGTGTGGTATGCCTTTGTGCACTGACTACCACATGTTCTAGGTTTCCCTTAAGGAAATCGGACTCTCCTTGCTGCTGAGATATCCAGAGTGAATATACTGTTCTAGTTAATTTTGATGTTCCCGGCCCGAACTGTCCAGAGTGAGCATACCTGCTCTAGGTAATTTGGACTTCTTGTGTGGATTGTCCAGAGTGAGCAAAGGGGCTGACTACCCTTACACCCTAGTTTTCCATATGGAATTCAGACTGTGTCCAGAGCGGGCAATGCCCTAAGTTCCAGATAAATAGGAAATCAGACTATGTCCAGAGTGGGTGATATGATTGTATTTTTTATATGATTGTGTTCCTCTCCCTGATGGAGATATTCATCATTCGATGATAATGCATGTGCATGTGATAATATTATACCCAAATTGCATAGGTTGTGTAGGGATATTTGAGATTATGAGATACATGTGGGTGCGATTTATTATGCATAATCTTGATGTAGTGTGGTTTAGACACTTGTCATGCACATGAATGAGCTATGGAATGTATGAGATTTATATGAATGTATGATCTGAATTATGTGTTAGATACACTATATCATGCAAGTTGATGTGTTATGAATACACAATTTGAATCATGTGATTGAGACTATTATGCAGATTTATGTGATATGAATGCATGATCTCAATGGTGTGAATGAGACATTATTATGCAGGTTTATGTGATTTAGTCGCATGATCAAAAAGTGTGTGAAAGATACTTCTCATGCGGTTTATGGTGATATTATGCTTGATTTGATTAGATGAAGATCATTACTTATGTAAGATGGATGCTAAGTCATGATATGACTATTTATTCCTTGACTTTGATAGGTGTGTCATATGCATGATAACTCTTATGTTTATGGATAAATAGGGGTTTAGCAAGGGGATGATCAGAAAAAAGGTATACCATGTCAATTATGAATCTGAATTGCTATATTGTCATGAAGTCATGATGGTTTTCTGATTATTGTCGCTGTATTTTAAACCTTACTGAGTTTTACCTACCCCACTTTCTTTGTTTATTTTGGGGCTACATGGTGTGACATGTAGTTGAGTAGAACCCTCTGTTTGAGGAATGGTTGGGGAGAGCATGGGATTATGCTTGGATGCCCCTAGCCGTTGTTATATTTTTATGATTTTTCTATTTTGATGATAGAAAATCATGTATGGTGGATCTTGTTATAAGACTTGTGGATTAGTGCAGAGTTAAGGTTCTCTTTTATTTTGCTTATTACTCTTGCTCAAAGGTTATGTGGTGCGTGACTCCACTAGTTAAATTGCCAGTAGGATGGGCAAGTCTTCCGCTATGTGTTAATCTCTTTCAATTCCATCGCCCCCATGCTCTTGACCGGCCCTTGGATCGGGTTAGGCTCGGGTTGGGCGGTGCCAGGGCGCGACAAAACAAACTGACAGTGAAGAACAAATATCCCCTCCTACTAATTGCGGATCTTTTTGACCAACTTGGTAGTGCTTGCTACTTCTCTAAATTAGATCTTTGGTCAGGTTACCATCAAGTGTAGATTGCCTAGGGTGACGAAGCCAAGACTACTAGCGTTACTCCTATGGTGCATTCGAGCTCTTGATCATGCTTTTCGGTCTTACCAATGCCCCAACCACCTTCTGCACACTCATGAACAACATTTTCCATGACTTCCTTGATCACTTTGTTGTCATTTATCTAAATGACATTGTGGTCTATAGTAATACACTTGTCAAACATATTACTCACTTGAGAGCCGTGTTCAATGTCCTATGGAAGAACCAACAACATGTCAAGCTGGAGAAGTGCTCCTATGCATAGCAAGAAATCCCCTTTTTGGGGCATCATATTGGCGATGGATGAGTTCGAATGGATGAAGAGAAGGTTCGTGCCATTGATGATTAGCCGGCCCCCACCAAAGGAAAACAATTGCGGGCTTTCCTAGGTGTATCAAACTACTACAGACGTTTTTATCCATGGGTATTCTCGAAAAGTTGCCCCTTTAACTAACTTTCTAAAGAAAGATCGACCTTCGTGTTGGTAAGAACACTGTTAGAAAACCTTTGCTGAACTGAAGGCAATGATCACACAAGATGTAATGCCCGTCATTTTTCATACATCTTCCTCAAAATTCACGGAAATTTTTTGCAATATAACTACTATAAATCGAAAATACAAAACCTGTGAAAACAGTTTTATAATTTAAAACATAACACATCGGTTTTCCTATACAAATTTTAACACATTCGATCAAACATTGTATGGCCAGACGAAACATCCAGAGGTGCTACTTGAAAACAAACGTACGAATAAATTGCTATGATCATAGACTTTAAATATAAATCCCTCACAGGCATCCCTGAGTGCAAGTCTCATAACAATCCACAGTCTAATCCAACCAAAAGTCCAGAAAGATAAACACTTAAATTCTCATCTCACCCAATACAATAGATCGCGGCACAAAGAAGACTCGCAGTGAGTCGAGGATATACATGAGTCAAAGGGAATCAATCCACCTCAGAAACGAGCATCCATCTCCAGGAGCTCTCCATTACAACCTACAAAAGCCTCCCGAACAATGGCGCTAAAAAGAATACGATAATGAGTACTTTCATACTCAGTAGAAAAATACCCAGTAGGGGAGTTTTAAACAATAAACTTAGTAAATTCATACATAAATGCGTTCATGCAACTCAAACATGAAGCAAACAGGCATATCATAATCATGCTCATACGCATACAGTCATACCAAATGCACCATCGTGACAAAATCATACTAAATGCACCATCGTGCCAAAATCATACCAAATGCACCATCGTGCCAAAATCATACCATCAAATTAAACTTACACAAACGTCCTTATCCAGGGTCTTACAAACTTACCCGTACCATCGTACGTATACTCATACAACTTACATATACTTGTACGACCTTACTCGTACAATCATATACTTACTCGTATAGTCTTACACTTACAATCTTACTCATACTCATACTCTTATAGTCGTACTCATACTCATACTCTTACAGTCGTGCTCATACTCTTACTCTCATAGTCGTGCTCATACTCATACTCTTACAGTTGTACTCATATACAATCGTACTCATACTATTGACCACTGAAGCTCATTACAACTAATAAGCTCCAGCGTTGAAACATAAAAGAATGTCACTGGGGCATCGCCTAAACCTCTGGGTAGTGACTAGACGCCATAGACTTTTTCAAAGGTAAGGCACACCATTGCTCATGGGGCAAAGGATCAAATAGGTAAGAGCAGGTTCATGATACTACTTACCTGAGCGCACAGACATAAACACGCACACATACGGGGTCATACAGTTGCCCAACATAATAGGTCTTATAGTGCCATAGAATTGCCCACCAATATGGGTCTTATTGTAATGCCCGAGATTTTTCACACATTTTCCTTAAAATTCATGGAAATTTTTTGCAATATAATGTCCGTAAATCGGAGGAAAAATGACAAAATCAAAACCAGATAAAACAGTTTGTAATTTAAAAACACTAAACATCCATTTTCCATCTAAATGTTTTCATCACACGGTCAAACATCGTACGGCTAAAGCAAATATCATTAGGCGCTACTCGAAAACACACATACGAATAAATTGCTATGATCATAGACTTTAAATACAAATCCCTCCCAGGCATCCCTGAGTGCAAGTCCCATAACAGTCCACCAACTAATCCAAATGAAAGTCCAGAATAAATATCTTAACATCTCATCTCGCCCAATACATCGGATCGTGGCACAAATAAACTCGCAGTGAGTGAAGCATATACCTGAGTCAACGGGAATCAATCCACCGCTGAAATGAGCATCCATCTCCAGGAGCTCTCCGCACAACCTGCAAAACCTCCCGTACAACGGGGCTAAAAAGTAGGGTAATGAGTATTTTCATACTCAGTAGGAAAATACTCGGTAGGGAAAATCCCAAACCGTGAACTCAGTAAGTTCATAAATACATGCGTCATGCAACTCAAACATGAAGCAGTCAACATAATATAATCATATCATGCACATACGCATACGATCATACCAAATGCACCATCGTGCCAAAGTCATACCAAAGGCACCATCATGCCAAAATCATACCAAGGCACCATCGTACGTGTACTCATACAACATACGCATACTTGTACGACCTTACTCGTACAATCAGACTCGTACGACCTTACTCGTATAGTCTTACTCAAAATCATATTCTCACAATCGTACTCATACACATACTCTTACAGTCGTGCTCATACTCATATGCTTACAGTCGTACTCATACTCATACACTTATAGTCGTGCTCATACTCATACGCTTACAGTCGTGCTCATACACATACTCTTACAATCGTGCTCTTACAGTCGTACTCACACTCATATAGTCATACTCATAATCGTACACATATCAACGACCACTGAAGCTCATTACAACTAATAAGCTCCAGCGTCACAATGGAAAAGAATGTCACTGGGACAACACCTTAACCTCCGGGGAGTGACTAGATGCCATGGGCTTTTCCGAAGGTAAGGCACACCAATGCTCATGGGGCACTGGATCAAACAGGTAAGAGTAGATCCATGATACTACTTACCTGAGCGCTCAAACATAAACACCCACACATAAGGGGTCATACAGTTGCCCACCATAATGGGTCTTATAGTGCCATAGAATCGCCCACCATAATGGGTCTTATAGTGCCATAGAATTGCCCACCATAATGGGTCTTATAGTGCCATGCCACTCTTGGGCAGAAAACATACAGTGCCACTTGGGCAGAAACGTACAATGCCACTCTTGGGCGGAACATACAACGCTCTCAACAAAGCATCAGACGTCTGGGCTTATACAACACACAGACCAAATCGAAAACATACGTCGCTCTCAACAGAGCATCAGACGTCTAGGCTTCATACAGCGCACAAACAAAGTCAGAAGTGTACATCGCTCTCAACAAAGCATCAAACGTCTAGGCTTATACAGCACGCAGACCAAATCAGAAACATACGTCGGACGTCTGGTGCTCTATACAACACACAGACAACATCCCGCGGGATAAACACCATGGCAAGACATGAGAAATGCTTGGCCGACTCATTAGCGGCCAGCTCAAACACGAAACTTAATCCGTCGAACCCTCAGGTCTCAAACTCACAACGCTATCATTAGCTGTTCTTATAATTCAAGTTTGAATTAAGTATATTATGTGGTACAATTATGCCACACAACTCACAGTCCTCGATTGATCAAACCGAAGCTGAGCCCAATCGAAACCCAAGTTCATCAGGGTAGCAGACTTCACTTACCCGTCCACATCGTGGACAATACTCAGCGTACATCAAACCCTTACAGTCTTACATACTTCGCCATCCATCTCATGGCCAAATCATCTTACACTGACATCCTCAAATAACGCTCCTCAGAGCCAACCCAGTTGTCACCCTCTTACTCATATCTCACTTATTATACTTACTTTTCACTTCATAATCTGTACGTTATGCTTGTACAATTATGCACACTCTTACTGTCTGACAAACGCCCAACATACAATCCAATCCAAACCGATCCATTCTAATCCTTGCCCGTCATACTCTTATCCTCTGTCCTTTGTCATACGCTTACACAACCATACCCAATCCATACCAAACGCTGTCACTTCATCATACATACGTATGTTTCACACATATGTATAACATACACATACGGTCATACATACATAACTTACAAACATGCACGCTAGCCATCACTAGCACATGCATACATACATCAACATACACGCTAGCCATCACTAGCACCTGCATACACATTCATACATACTTCAAACATTCACGCTAGCCATCACTAGCACATGCATACATACATACTCCAAACACGCACGCTAGCCATCACTAGCACATGCATAATCCATACGTAGCATACTGACATATTTGCCAGCCATCGCTAGCGCATACATAATCCACATCCATAAAACGTGCATACATCTCATGCATATCAATCATACCATACAATCATGCTTACACGCACATCATGCAATCGGATTGTTACTTAACATCCAAGCATGGAATCATACAATCCTAGCATGCTGCTACTCATTCAAAGCATGCTTCATGAATTTACGAGTTCAAAGCTCCCCTACCTCGTAATCATGACGTTCGATGGTGAGCACACGATGGTGGCGGTGTCGGCAGCAGAGTTGGCAGTCAAAACTGTTGCCTGGCTGAGAGAGCTGCTGTCTCGAGGATTTTAGGATGCGCCGGAACTAGTCACGGCCAAACAAGGGTGTTAGAAATCAATGCGGTAAAATCCGCGATCCACGACAACACACTAGGGCGGCCGGGAGAAAAGTCAAGCCAACCAGAATGGCAGTGCGACCAAATGTTGAGGGTGTACACTCTAAAGATCAGCCAGTGGCTAAAACGTGCTCAGCCAGCCACAAAGACGTCAAAATCGGCCGTGGACAGCACCCAACGGTGACGATTTCGGTCAACTAAGGCCCACATAAGGGTGGAGAGCGTGGGGCAACGCTCGAGGACAAAGGAAGGGTGGAGGAAGGCTATGTGTCAACTCCACTCGATGGCCAAGCCATCCGATGGTCAGGCGGCGTGAATGCGGCGTCTAAACCTAGAAGTACACACGTGGCCACATGCACACGCGACCCAAAAGGGGCGGGGGAAGAGGGCTGAAAGGAGGTGACCCAAGGCCCACAAAAGCTAACAGGGCTAAGGCCCTAGCGGTGGCCAATCTAAGTGGCGACATCGCCAATCGCCACCCACAACCAATACACATGGTGAGGGCGGTTGTGCATCTTGTACAGTATAAAGCAAGGGGAGGGTTCAGGGTCGAGCAAAGGCCACGAGGCTGTCATTAGCCAAGGCCTGTGCAGGTGAACTTGTCCACCTTCTGTCAAGGTAAGTCATATAAACTCTTGCCAGAGGCTGTTTGGTACCAACGGCGTAAAATGGGCAAGAAAGGTCAACGGGCAAATATGCCGGTGAGCGGAACTCATTGCGGCTATGGGCCACAAGGAAAGGCACAGGTTAGAGGCAATCAATCCGTGCGAGGTGGGACCGTCTCTAGTCATTACTAGACTGAGGTGGAATCCTCGGTGGCCATTCGGCCACTACCGGCCAATGCCGATGGCGTCAAAAGCCAACACAGAGGGGCTGACCAGGGAAAACCCATAAGGGCGGAGCGGCCATGGGGACGGAGGCTGAATCGGTCCAGGTGGGTGGGGCCGTCCCTGGGCCATCACCAAGCTGGGGCGGAGCCCACGGTGGTCAAGTCACCCTCACCCGCCAACGATGGCGGTGCCAACTCACTAGAAAATCCACCCACAGTACTGCGCAAATCGGACCGGGCGGAGTAAAGGACGACAGAGGGGATGAAACCGGGCTGGATGGAGTGGTCCCTAGCCTTTGCCGGACCAAGGCGAGGCTGGAGAGAGGTAAAGACGGTCGTGGCTCGCCGCCGGCAGCCTCCGTTTCACCAAAATAGAGCGCCGGCGGAAACGAGGGGTAAGGGGGAACACAACTGGGGCGGCGGTGCAAAGACCCCCTACGGCCGGGAGGAGTGGCTCCTCGCCGTTGCCGGAGCAAGGAGGGGCTGGACGGAGCACAGCCGGCGGTCACCAATTCGTCCAAAACAGACGTCTGGCGAAAACAGGGCAGAGAGGGGGAATTGGGACGAGACGGCGGAGCGGGGGCCCACTGGGCCGGGAGGAATGTCCTCCCGCCATCGCCGGCCCAGGGCGGAACCATGGACGACCGGCCGGCCCACGGCGGTGGCGGAATCAAAATATACAGTGGGGAGAGGGCAAACCGGGGGAGGAGGCAGCGCGGCCGTAGGCAGCCGGGGCGATGGCCCCCTAGCATTGCACCACCGGGGCGGAGTCGATGGCGGCGGCCTTGCGGCCCACCGGCGGCTGGAACATACACAAAGGGGGTGGCGGCGCATTGTTCATCACTGGGAGGTTCTGGATCGGGCGGGCGATCCCGATCCTTTTTCTTTTTATATTTTTTTTCTTTTTTTTCAAACGTATCCTCAACGCGCGTTAACTCACTGGTTACGCCTTGAACCTCCAAAATTCATGTCGAAAGCGCGCAGCGAGGCCCACGGCCCGCGATAAACCCCACACTTGACTCTACGGGTATAAATATAGGGAAAATACACAAATACCAATACGCTAAAACATCACATTTTCCTGACAAAAATGACCAAAAATAGCAAAAAAATCCTAAAAAATCATAGAAAAATTAGGGACCTTACACTTATAGTGCCAGTACCACTCTTGGGCAGAAATCATATAGTGCCACTTGGGTAGAAACATACAGTGCCACACTTGGGTAGAATCATACATTGCTCTTAACCGAGCATCAAACGTCTAGGCTTAATACAACACACATACCAAATTGAAAACATACGTCACTCTCAACAGAGCATTAGACATCTGGGCTTCATACAACACACAGACAAAATCGAAAACATACATCGCTCTCAACATAGCATCAAACATCTAGGCTTATACAACACATAGACCAAATCAAAAACATATGTTACTCTCAACAGAGCATCAGACATTTGGTGCTCTATTCAACACACAGACAACATCCCGCAGGATAAACACCATGGCAAGACATGAGAAATGCTCAGCCGAGTCATTATCGACTAGCTTAAACACATAACTTAATCTGTCGTACCCTCAGGTCTCAAACTCACAACGCTATCATTAGTTGTGTTTATAATTCAAGTTTGAATTAAGTAAATTATGCGGTATAATTATGCCACACAAGCACTCAAGCATACTGTGCTCCACTGATCAAACCGAAGTTGAGCCCAATTTGAAACCCTAGTTCGTCAGGGAAGTAGACTTCACTTAACCTGTCCATCTTACAACATAACTCACCGTACACCAAAATCCTTATGGTTTTACAATCTCTGCCATCTACCTTATGACCAAAACATCTTACTCGGAAGTCCTTAGACTAAGCTCATTAGAGACAACCCCAGTTATCATGTTTTTACTTAAATCTCACTTATTATGCTTAATTTTCACTTCATAATCTGTACGTTATGCTTGTACAATTATACACACTCTTACTATCTAACAATCCCCCAACATGTGCTCTAATCCAAAACAATCCACTCCAATCCTTGCCCGTCATACTCACATCCTCTGTCATCCATCATACGCTTATACATCCATATCCAAATCCATACCAAACACTGACACTGCCCACATGCACATAAGCATATCTATAGCATAGGCAAATAGACATCATACATACGTATGTCTATCACACATATGTATAACATACACATGCTGCCATACATACGTAGCTTACAAACATGCTCACTAGTCATTACTAGCGCATACATTCACATTTATACATACTTCAAACATACATGCTAGTCATCACTAGCACATACATACACATTCATACATACTTCAAACATGCACGCTAGCCATCACTTGCACATGCATAATCCATACATACTTCAAACATACACACTAGCCATCACTAGCCCATACATACAAATTCATACATACTTCAAACATGCATGCTAGCCATTACTAGCACGTGCATAATCCATACATATAGGGGTGTTAACGAGTCGAGCTGAGCCAAGTATTAGGCTATTTCGGCTCAAGCTCGAATTGCTTAAGCTCGGCTCAAGCTCAACTCGAAGCTCGAATAAACTTGAACTTTTCAGCTCGAGCTCGACTCGAATTAGAAATCCAAAGCTCGGCTCGAGCTCGAGCTCGAACCTGAATAAGTGAATCATAAGCCTTGGCTCAAACTGGGCTTGAACTAAAAAAATAAAAATAATCTATATATAAATATAAAGTATATGAAGTATCACATATACTAATATACTTTTAGTATTAAATATTATTAAATATACTTTAACAAGTATTACGACTACACCATGAACATTTGATTGTAGTCATTATGAAAGAAGAAAACTATGACAAATAAGTTTTTGTTACATAATTACAAGCAAGAGAGATGCTAAATTATTTTGCAAGCATGAGAGATAGCCACACTCTTTGAGGGTGGCATTGGTTGGTCTAAGCTTCGGGTTAGTGATAAGTATGAAATCTATATCTATTTTATATGCCTTTTTACCTTATTTGCTAGTATATATTAGGTTAATTTAGAGTTAATTATGGATTATTTAGATTAAGATAGATATTATTATTTTAGTTTAATTATTAATAATTTTGTAGTTATTAGTTGTTTAGACATGTATTTAAATCAAGATAGAATTTTAGTTACTTTCTACATGTCTAAAGTATGATATTTTATGTTTTGTAGGTAAAGTGCGCTTATCAAAGTACTTGGACGATGTTTGAAATGATTAAAAATAGTCTTCACATGCTTTAAAGTGATTTGGACAGCTTTTCGGAGTTGTAAACAAGTTAGAAATTAATATGGACACGAAGGAAAGCTTAATGAAAAGAATATGAACTATCCAGGAAAATAGAAACATTGTAGCCGATCGAACGGGCTACAGGGCGATCGATCAGGATAACGTGAATTCAGACAAAAATATAGTTCAAGCGATCGATCAGGCATGCAAGGCGATCGAATGGCATAACGTGCAGTTTCCTTGTTTGACCCAAATTCCAATCCTTTTCATATTGGACTTCTTCCTACGGAACTTATGCCTATAAAAAGACATATTTGGCTTAAAATTGGGGGGATTCCAGTGGATTTTAGGAAGAGAAAAAGGAAGAAGAAGATGGAAGAGAACTCAAAGCTTTCAATGGAGATTCAAGTGCTTTCTTCTACCATGGAAGGCTAGACTTTTCTTTTACTTAGGAGTTGATGAAGCTATAGATAAGTTTCAGTTTCTTTTCTTTTTAATTTAGATCTCAATTGTGAATGATGACAATTGTATGATATGGATTTCCTTTTTAATGGAAGAGCTTTTAATGTTTATTCAAGTCTATGTTGATTTATTGTCTTGTAGATGATAGATTGATGTAGTTTTGATATTTACATCGATTCTAATTTCTGTGATTTAGATGAGATGATCATACAATAGTTTTAATGTTCAGATAATTAATGACTTGGATGAGTTATACTAAGATTAGACGGGTCATGCCTATAGCTAGTTTAGTGTAAATAATTTGTGCTATTGTCGAAGATAGTTCATGCCATGGAAGTTAATTAATGATTCTTTTTGAAGTAATTCTAGCTTGTAGCTGAGAATACTTGTTCATGTTCACACTAGATTTAGATTAAAAGTTAAGGAATTGTTATGGTTCTATAGTGGATTCAATTTCCTAAGTAAATTCCATCATATTAATCTCTTGCTTTTAAACTAGTTGATTCCTTTCTTTTGCTTAATTTAAGTTTAAGTTGTTTTTAGTTTTTAATTAGCAAATTCCTCTTTAGATTTAGTGATAATCCATCCGTCCCTGAGGTTCGACAACCCTTAAATACTTATCCTAGTACAATTACCTTGTACACTTGCAAAGGGTTTAATTATAAACGATCAAGTTTTTGGCGCCGTTGCCGGGGACGGTGTTGATTTGTTACCAAATTAGTATTGGGATAATTCTATCTAATTTAGATTCAGTTTACTTTAGTTTTTAGGTTAATTTTTAGTTTCTTACCTTCTTTTAATTTGATCTTGTAGGCGGAGTTGAAGATCGTGCTCTCTACACTTGTGGCCACAAGTGGACATCCCAAGCATAGTGCTTCTCTTCGGTTTGCAAGATCCTTTTCTCTCTTTATTTTGATTTATTTTTAGTTAGTTTTTGCTTATTATTCCCCTTTTACACTTAAAATTGTGTGGTGTGTTTGTGGTGTATGCGTGGTCGTCGCTCCTTACTTCCCCAATTAGTACCATTTGACCCTGAGCCTGAGCGGACATTTAGGAGAGCTGAGTTGCCCTCGATCTACATCCCTACACCCCCAAACTCTCCCACCAATTCCTCCACCCACACTACTTCTTCCCTCATAATGGCTGAACATCAATTAGTAGATGCACCACTTAAAGCTCTAAGGGAGTATTACACTCCCAATGAGTATACCTCTCCTTCATGCATTAGGTTGCCAGCGGTTGCTGCTCAAAATTATGAGATTAAGCCCAATGTCATTCAAATGCTTCCATCCTTTTATGGGCTTAATAATGAAAACCCATATAGGCACCTAGATGACTTCTTAGAACTATGCACAACTTTTAAGCTCTCAAATTTAACCGATGAGGCTGTTAAACTTCGCCTTTTCCCTTTCACATTGAAAGATAAGGCTAAGGAATGGCTTCACTCATTAGAGCCAAACACTATCACAACATGGGCCCAAATGCAACAAGAGTTCCTTAAAAAGTACTTCCCCATAGGTAAGACCAACCAAATGAGAAAGGCCATAACCACTTTTGCCCAACTTCCCACTGAACAGTTCCATGAGAGTTGGGATAGACTTAAGGACCTTCTTAGGAGGTGTCCTCATCATGTTGTCCCTAAGTGGCAATTAGTGCAACATTTTTATGAGGGTCTTACTGAACAAAACCGTCATCTTGTTGATGCAAGTTGTAGGGGTACCTTCTTGTTAAAAAATGAAAATGAGGCATGGAAACTTTTTGAGGACTTGAGTGAAAATTCTCTTCAACATGCTGCGTTGAATAGAAATGAGAGTGGATTATCTACCTTGAACAATGCCCCCTCTAGGGGTGGCTTGTATGAAGTCAAAAACCCATTAGACCTCTCTTCTAAAGTTGATACTTTGAGTAGGAAACTGGACCTTCTTATGACTTCAACCCATCAACCCACTCCCTTCACTCAAGATGCATGCACAATATGCCTTAGCCCAGCCCATACTATCATTGAGTGCCCCTCTGCCTCTCAATTTTCTGAGCTTGTCGAAGACCATGAGAATGCCACCCAATCCTTCCCTAGGGCTAAGAATAATCCATTTTCAAATATATATAACCCTGGGTGGAGGAATCATCCTAACTTTTCTTGGCGGACACAAAACCAAGGGGTTATGGGTAACCAACCCCCTAGGCCTCCATTCCAAGTCCCACCAGCCCCTATCCACCAACCTCAAGTGCAACCTCCATATGTCCAATCCAATAGGAGTCCAAGTTTTGAAGAAAAGGTCTTGAGTGCCTTGCAAGGCCTTCAATCTCAATCCCAACTCCTTCACTCTCACACACAATTTATAGCAAAGTTAGAAGCCCAAATTGGACAACTAGCTAATGTTATTAACAAGAGAGAGATGGGGACGTTGCCAAGTCAACCCCTACCAAATCCTAAAGGTCAATTTCAGGTAGAGGGAGCTTCTCCCTCTAATGAACAAGTTAATTCCATCATGACCCTTAGGAGTGGGAGGATTGTTGACAAGAGTGTTGGGGGGACACCAGTGACAGATGATAGGAGTGAGGAGTTAGAGAGGGTAGCCCCTAATGAGCGTCAAGTAGAAGTTAGTGCACCACATGAGAAGGAGTTTGTATCTCCTTCCCCTTCCTCAGAGCCACAGTCTAAGACCACTTCCGAGGGATCTTATATCCCTAGGGCACCTTTTCCTCAGTGTCTTGACATGGCCCCACCATTTAGAAAGAGCACAGCTAGAACTGATGAGATTCTTGAGACTTTCAAATAAGTCAAAATTAATCTCCCCCTCTTAGAAGCCATTAAGCAAGTCCCTACTTATGCTAAATTCCTTAAAGACCTATGCACTCAAAAACGTAAATCCAAGACCCATGTGTCTAAGAAGGTCTTTCTCACCGAGCAAGTTAGCTATATTTTGAAGTTTGACACCCCACATAAGTATAAGGACCCTGGAGTACCCACTATTTCATGTGTCATAGGTGATCACTCCATCCATAGAGCCCTACTTGACCTTGGTGCGAGTGTCAATCTACTCCCTTACTCGGTGTATGAGCAACTAGGGTTAGGAGAATTGCAGCCTACATCAGTTACCTTGCGTAAGCCTCGGGGAGTCATTGAGGATGTCTTGGTGAAGGTTGACCGGTTCTTTTTCCCTGTTGATTTTATTGTCTTAGATATGAAAACCGGTGCCAACCCCACATATCAGATTCCAATCATTCTAGGTCGTCCTTTTCTAGCCACAGCTAATGCATGCATAAATTGTAGGACGGGGGTAATGGAGATGACCTTTGGGAACATGAAAGTGCAACTAAATATTTTTGATGTGTCTAACCATTTGCCTGCAACTTCTAATGCTGAATGTTTTATGGTAGATAATTTTAGATTTGATGCATATGATAGAGGTCCATCTTTTGTAGCATCAGCTCATAATCGAGCCATGCCTTCTAATTTTTCTGCATCACCTTTTTGGAAACTTAAGAGAAGAGCCAATGCTAATATCTACCAGCCGCCCTGATATATTTGAGAATGCTGGCAATGTCTGGCTGAAGACAATAAACTTAGCGCTTCTTGGGAGGCAACCCATGTTTTTGATATTTTTTTTCCTTCCTTTTGTTTATTTTTTTTGCTTCATTTAGGCTTTATTTACTTATTTTCTTAGTTTTTTTTCTCATTATAGTTTTTCTTCTTTTTATGAGATATAATACTTTAGGTTTGGGGGAATGCACATCCGTTATATTTATTTCTTTTCTCCAATCCTATGTACTTCACTTTTCAGATTAGTGAATTAGTTATGCTTTCAGGTGATATCTTTCTTTTCCTTCTCTTACTTATTCTTGTCATTGTAGTATGTATTTTCTTTAACATTGAGGACAATGTTTAGTTTAGGTTTGGGGGTGTAGAAAGATATTTTTATTTCTTATTTTTCTTTTAAGATGTTTTAGAGTATTTTTTTTATTTTTCTTTTGTTTTCTTTTAAGTGGGTTTTATCGCTTATTTTCTTTTAAAAGTATATGTCTATTTTTAAAGAGATCAATTTCATGAAGAAAGTTCAAGTAATTAATTAAGTGATGAAAATGATTAAGTGAGTAATTTCTATTTTATTTTCATTATCTTGGATAATTGTGCTTATATTTTTAAATCACATTTCACACACTTGAAACTTGTAGGAATATAATTTTATGATTTATTACTTGTAATCTTAGTGGGATATCTTTAACTGAGCATATATTTTTGAAAACTTGGCAATTGAGTAATTTTTAATATTTTATGATAGATCTTTATGCTTAGCTTTTATTTTTAAAAAAATGGGATAAGTGTGTATAGAAAAAAAAAGAATGAAAAAAAAAGTTGAAAAAATATAGATTGAATAAAAAAAAAAATTGAATAAAAAAAATGATGAAAAAAAAGGTTTGTTTCTCTTTTTACTGAGTAACCGGACCTTGTGCCTAGGCAAGTATAAGGGATCGCGTCAAAAGGTGAAAAGTTGAGATAAATTCTTTTATGACTTGCTTGGTTTTGTAGCCTTTATAGTTCGAGTTATTAAGCCTGAGGGGTGTTTCAACATCTAGTGCCTTGAGCCAACTGGATTAGGGACACTGGTCTAACGCTTGTTACATAGATTATTTAGAAAGCTTAATAGAACTAAGTATTGCACAAGTCATATTTTGAACTATATTATACTCCTATTCCCTGAATGAAATTTGAAGGCTATTACATGAGGGTTTATTATGAGATGTTAAAGATGAAAGATTGTCATTGTTATATATTTTTTCAGTTAGTGAACTTTAATGAGCTTGGTTAATGGGTCACATAAGATATGCTTGTTAATAAAGAATGAAATTGTATGACTACAAAGTTTCTACACTTTATGTTTTTGAAATGTATATATGTAGTTGCACAATTATTTCTAAGATGGGGTTATAGAATGGATTATTCCTTACTTGAAAGTGATCAGATCTTAATTGTTTACTTGTTTCAAGTATTTGTGGTTGGTTCTTTTTAAAAATAGTTATGTGTTTTTAAGAGAAGATTTTTTTTTTTTTTGAATTTTTGTTTTCTTGTTTGTTTGTTTTATTTTTCTTAGGTTTTGATGTTTGTGGGTATCATTACTACAAACCCTCACGAGACACAACTCGTCCAACTAGGGACACCTAGGGGTTTAAAGGCTTGTTGCATACGCTAAATGCAATTGTGATTCCCTATGAAAGTGGCTTTTATTTATTTTATTTATTTTTTTAGATTAGTTGTTTTATTTTATTTTTGTTTTACTCGAGGACTAGCAAAATATAGGTTTGGGGGTATTTGATAAGTATGAAATCTATATCTATTTTATATGCCTTTTTACCTTATTTGCTAGTATAGATTAGGTTAATTTAGAGTTAATTATGGTTTATTTAGATTAAGATAGATATTATTATTTTAGTTTAATTATTAATAATTTTGTAGTTATTAGTTATTTAGACATGTATTTAAATCAAGATAGAATTTTAGTTACTTTCTACATGTCTAAAGTATGATATTTTATGTTTTGTAGGTAAAGTGCGCTTATCAAAGTACTTGGACGATGTTTGAAATGATTAAAAATAGTCTTCACATGCTTTAAAGTGATTTGGACAGCTTTTCGGAGTTATAAACAAGTTAGAAATTAATATGGACACGAAGGAAAGCTTAATGAACAGAATATGAACTGTCCAGGAAAATAGAAACACTGTAGCCGATCGAACGGGCTGCAGGGCTATCGATCGGGATAACATGAATTCAGACAAAAATACAGTTCAAGCGATCGATCGGGCATGCAGGGCGATCGAACGGCATAACGTGCAGTTTCCTTGTTTGACCCAAATTCCAATCCTTTTCATATTGGACTTCTTCCTACGGAACTTATGCCTTTAAAAAGACATATTTGGCTTAAAATTGGGGGGATTCCAGTGGATTTTAGGAAGAGAAAAAGGAAGAAGAAGATGGAAGAGAACTCAAAGCTTTCAATGGAGATTCAAGTGCTTTCTTCTACCATGGAAGGCTAGACTTTTCTTTTACTTAGGAGTTGATGAAGCTATAGATAAGTTTTAGTTTCTTTTCTTTTTAATTTAGATCTCAATTGTGAATGATGACAATTGTATGATATGGATTTCCTTTTTAATGGAAGAGCTTTTAATGTTTATTCAAGTCTATGTTGATTTATTGTCTTGTAGATGATAGACTGATGTGGTTTTGATATTTACATCGATTCTAATTTCTGTGATTTAGATGAGATGGTCATACAATAGTTTTAATGTTCAGATAATTAATGACTTGGATGAGTTATACTAAGATTAGACGGGTCATGCCTATAGCTAGTTTAGTGTAGATGATTTGTGCTATTGTCGAAGATAGTTCCTGCCATGGAAGTTAATTAATGATTCTTTTTGAAGTAATTCTAGCTTGTAGCTGAGAATACTTGTTCATGTTCACACTAGATTTAGATTAAAAGTTAAGGAATTGTTATGGTTCTATAGTGGATTCAATTTCCTAAGTAAATTTCATCATATTAATCTCTTGCTTTTAAACTAGTTGATTCCTTTCTTTTGCTTAATTTAAGTTTAAGTTGTTTTTAGTTTTTAATCAGCAAATTCCTCTTTAGATTTAGTGATAATCCATCCGTCCCTGAGGTTCGACAACCCTTAAATACTTATCCTAGTACAATTACCTTGTACACTTGCAAAGGGTTTAATTATAAACGATCAGTTAGTATATGGTTTGGGACTTAAAACATATTATTTAAGATTTTATTTTGATATTTAAATAATAAGCATAGTATATTAATTTTAAAAAAATTATTATGTCACTATGTATTATTTAAAAGAAAAAGTGAAGACATATCGGGTCATACATGCATTAGCATGCACCCAATACATCTCTCACCATTGGATCAAAATATGACCACATTAATTGATAACAAAGTACATGGCCAAATTAAAACTCACAAGCCACGTAAGTATAACCAATTGATGATTGTGATATTTTATATTTAGTGCATGAGCATGGGCATGTGCCAAATGTGTATAAATAAACTTTAATTCAAATATAATTTATTAAGCCAATTTTGTAATGTTTATTTTACTTTTCACGAGTCATATCATGAGCCCGATAAATATTAAAAAGAGGGCTTTACAAATAATTGCCATAGATATTAAAAAAATTATAAGATTAATAAATAAAAAATACACTTAATTTGCCACTTGAACGCAGCACTACACATCTTCAAAATTCTACTTGTCGCTTGCAAAAAGCAATTTTGTTGTTGTACAGTAAGTCACTATTTAAAGGGTTAGAGACAGGTATTTATAAGCTTTTCTCATTTCGCCACTTGTTTCACAATTAAAATACATCTTGCAATGGACTTCTTCTAATTGGCCAGTAGTCTTGACCAATTTTTGGTTCTTGGTACAACATGAAGCTCTACTAGAACCTGACTCTTCCTCTTATGCTATCATTCGGACTCCATTAAACTCACAACTCTTTATTTTTGGACTCTAGTAAACTCACTAGTCACTAGCACTGAAATGACCCTAGCTCCAGCTTTTCCTAGTTCGTGACTAACAGTTTCTTCTTCAACTCGTCTTCATTTAGCCATGGTCACCCTAGTAAGCCAAGTCCAACTCTAGTAGTAACGTCATGAACCTATCGAATTGCAACTCTCCCTCTTTTGATCAGCTAACACATGTCAGGGTTGTAGATGTGCATAAAAAATGAAAGTGTTGAGCAAAAAATGAACCATGTATTATAGGCCATTAGATTGAGATTTGATGACAAATGGGGCATAAACCAATCAGCACCCTGAGTTATGTACACCGTCAGATCGAAATCTAACTATATATGCATGATGCCCATGCTCATATAAACACCTCTCTCTCTTTCTATATATATATATAGAGAGAGAGAGAGGTGTAAATGATCAATTATAATTATGTCTATGTAATATATAGAGGGAGTAAGGGACATATTTTTGCATTAGTACTTATTATGTTTGTTGGAAATAAATCTTGTTTTTGGGTTAGGGATCAGGATGTTAAGTTATCTCCTCATTTTTTATTTTAAACATTAGAACTTAAAGCAGTTCTTATATATTTATATTGGTAGTAGTGGACCAGGGGGATGTATGTGTATATGTAAATATATAAACCCTAAGCCTTATATATCTACACCTACATGTATTATTTTTAATATATTTATTATTTATATATAATTTAGATTTTTTATTGGAGTTTGAGCTCGAGCCGAGTATGAATCGAGTTCGAGTTTTTTTTTAGTCGAACCGAGTCGAGTATGGGCATGCTCGAACTCGGCTCGAAGCCTATTCGAGCTCGAGTTCGAGCTGAGCTTATTTCGAGTCAAGCTCAGACCGAGCCGAGCCGAGCCGAGCCTGCACTACTCGACGAGCTGGCTCGGCTCGTTTATAGCCCTACATACATACTTCAAACATATACGCTAGCCATCACTAGCACATACATTGTCACGCCCGGGGTTTTCAAAATAAATTTTATAAAATTCAAATAAAAATTCTGCAATATAACGGCTGTAAATTGGTGAAAATTGACGAAAATACAAAACCTGTAAAAAACATTTTATAATTTCTCATTCATTTATACTAAATCCATCTCAACACATTCTTTTCAATTCAAAACAATGATAAAACCACACTAAAACATTCAAAGCTCACAAATCTTTCATTCCCCGGCATGAATAACGATCAAAAGACAAAATTTGTCATGGCCATGGGCTTTCAATGTATTTTTCCTAGGCGTAGCTGGGTACAAGTTCCATAACAGTCGAAAGTAATAATATAGTCTGTGTACAAGTCCAAAATTATACATGTAAAAGCGCTCACCTCACTTAATACATGTACTTCAAAATTTATTTACAACAAATCGTGGCATAAATTAATCAAGGAACAATAGAGTCAAAAATCGACCTGCACTCCAAAAAGTGTATCCTCAAATGCTACGCGGCTCTCGAACTAGGTCCCACAGAAGTCCCTGGAGTGCCTGAGGATTAGAGACAAGGAGAACATGAGTATTTTCATACCCAGTAGGAGAAACAAAATCAGTGAACCATAAAAGTTCACACCAAAGCTGCTCTACAAGATAGTAGCAAACCAAGAACTAGGAGAAGACAAATACAAACTCCATCAGAGTACTACAATTCCTCTGAGTTTTCCAATCTTTCAAATTTTCTTTTCACCTTACATATAACTAGACACAACCTGGTAAACTCTCATACCCACATACATACTACTTACACTTACAATCTTACATTTATTATATTGCACTTACACTCGACGAACAGAACTAATTAAATCTCAATTAGCTCTACTGTCGAAAGGAACGAATGCCACTAGGGCGTCACCTTGACCTTCGGGGAGAAACCTACGCGTTAAAAGATTCCGAAGGCAAAGTACACCGATGCTCATGGGGCACGGGATCAAACAGGTAAGAGTAGATCCATGATACTACTTACCTGAGCGCGCAATGCCCACTATCTGGGGCTATACAGGGCCAGCAAGGCCTAAAAATGCCAATTAAGGCAGGAAAACTTACAAAGCCACTCTTGGGTAGAAAACTTACGATGCCACACTTGGGCAGTAGACTTACGGTGCCACACTTGGGCAGACAACTCACGGTGCTCTCAACAAAGCATTAAAATCCTAACGTACACCAACCTTACCTCCAAGGTATGAACTACGTTAATTTTATAGGTAAAACTGACCGTCCGTCAGTCATCAACCAAACGAAATTTAATCTGTCAATCTAGCTAAGGACTCACTCTTATTATCAACTACATACTTTAATTATGTTGCAGTTATAGTTTATACGCCATGCAGATACCAATATAATGGTACCTTTACTTATGGCTTAAGTCTAAGCTTCGACCCTAATCTGCCTATTTACTAAACCTTAAAGTCTTTACCTCACTTATTAGAAATTCGAAGCAGTCGAAACTGATCGTCACTTATTAAGCATACGTACATCATCTGCACATGTGTGACTACTCATAGTTCTGAACTATACACTACACATACATCTTACCACATGCTTCATAGCCTCTATAGCATGAAAACATAATTCTTATATAAGCATAACAACCACTCATGCAACTAACAGGTCCTCTGCTCATCTAACTATCCAATTCGAGTAAAGTCATCAAGTGAGCCTATGATTAATCTACTAATTAATACACAGATAATTTTAAATTACACACCTATGGCCATTAAAATTAATCTCTGCACTTAATATCCTCCGCATTAAAATCCATCTAAGCATCATGAAACTAGACATCTTAATCCTAGCATGCGTCCTATCCGAAAAGCACTCTAGAGTGAATTTTTAAGGTTCAAAGTCTCCTACCTCGTCAACCGGGCCAAAATTGATGTTAGAGTGTACTACGTAGGCCGTGTTGGTGTGTATCCAGCAGCCCACGCACCCTTACACTACAAGAGACCGCCTTGGGAGGAAGCTGCAGAGCGGGTCTCCAATTAGCGCCCACGGTTAAGAACGTCTCTCACACCCCCCCGCACTGGCGATTTAGATGCCTGCACGCCCCAGAAGAGCTTAGGTCAGTCCAATAACGTGGGTAAAGCATTGTTATGGAGGTGGTCTCTAACCGTTGGCAAGGTGGAATGGTTGCTAGGCGACTCCCAGTGAATTATTCTAATGGATGAATATGCAGAGATTGCTAAATAAAATTTAAGCGGAAAACAAAATATGCAAGGAGGTAAATCAGAAGCTGAGGTGGGAAACATGACGTCTGGACCGGCAGAAAACGGATCAAAAGGCAACTTTCGCCGGTCCCAGAAGTGGTTCGGTCCAGAACATGGTAGGTCTGCGAGGAGCCGTTGATCGGATTGAAAAATCCAATTGCATGGCATCCCACCGTAACCCCAGGGATTTGCAGGGTGGTCGCCAGCCGGAAAACAGCTCACGGCGGCCAATCCCGCTGACTACGGTATCGGTTCAGCCCAAAACAGAGTAAAAAAAATGAGGGGTGAAGGATCGGAGTGGAAGCTCCGGGTGCATGGCAGATCTACAGTTGCTATCGGCGGAGTAGTCGCCGGCCGAAAACAGCTCACAGCGACAACTCCGTCGGCCACAACAGTGATTCAGCCCAGAGAGACAGGATTCCCCCAAAACGGCCTGCGACGAAATTACGGGAGGAAGGCTGATCGGAGTAAAAGTGGAGAAAGGGGTTAGTACCTCCCGGTTCGTTGTGGTTAGGCAGCTGCTCCGGCAGATTCCGGCGGCTCACCACAGCTCCGACGGCGCTTCGCTCCAAAAACAGAGCTTTCCCCAATTTCCGCTGGTGTGTCGCTGTGCAGGGGAGAAACGAAGGTGGCCAAAGGCGGCGCGACCCGAGCCACCGTGACTAGACGGTCGAAGTCTGGCGAAGGCGAGGCAGTGGCAAGGCTCTGGGGGAGAGGAAGCTCACACCTTCCTACCGGCGGAAGCACTGTGCAGAACGCAAAATGCGATCTACGTTTTGCGTTCTGTTTTATATTTTATTTATTTTTATTTTTTTTAAACACGCACATCTAACTTGCACGTTCCCACTTCTTCTTCAAGTGGGGAAACTCCCGACGCACGCGGAACTCCCCCTAAGAACACGCCTTGACCCAACAACTTTACATTAATCTAAGAGCCTTAATTTAAGGAGCGAGTTTTTAAATTAAGCTCCGCAACCTAAACTACGCGTTTAAACTCTTGAAAACGTACAAACTTTTTCTACCTACGACCGAGGCTACACACAACACTAACACATAATCATCGAAAAAAAATAATAATAAGGAAGCTTAAGACACTAATTAATTTCCCAAGAAGCAAATAAATAACCACTAAAAAGTCGAGGTTATTACATACATACACATATGAAGCTTACCAACAAACACGCTAGCCATCACTAGCACATACCTACATCCAACAGACTTACAGCCAACATGCATGTCATATGCATTTCAACATGGCATAATTCATCCTCTTACATCATGCAAATGGATCATAAGCTAACATCCATAGCATTCAATCATATAGTCCTAGCATGCTGCTACTCATTCAAAGCATGCTATCATGAAATTACAAGTTCAAAGCTCCCCTACCTCGTAATCATGACGTCTAATGGCGAGCACCCGATGGCATCGGCGTTGGCAGCGGAGTTGGCGGCCAAAAGCATTGTCTGGCTGAGAGAGCTACTATCCTGAGGATTTTAGGAAGCGTCGAAACTACTCACGGCCAAACGGTGTCAGAAATTAATGCGGCAAAATCCACGATCCACGGTGGCACACTAGGGCTTCCGAGAGAAAAGTCAAGCCAATATAATTGGCGGTGTGACCATAAGTCAATGGTGTACTCACTAAAGATCGGCCGGTGGCTAAGATGTACTCGGTCGGCTGCAAGATATCGAAATTGGTCGTGGACCACCCAATGGCGACAATTTCACGTCAACAAGGGCCCACATAAGGGTGGAGAGCATGGGGCGATGCTCAAAGACAAAGGAGAGGTGGAGGAGGGCTATGTGTCAACTCCACTCGATGGCAAAGCCAAACAATGGTTAGTAGCACGAATACGACACCTAAACCCAAAACCACATGCGTGGCCACCTGCACACGCGGCCCAAAAGGACCACTCTTGGGGGAGATAGGTCGGATGGTAGCGGTCCAAGGCCCACAAAAGGACAACTGAGCTAGGGCCAGGAAGTGATGGCCAATCGAAGCAGCAACATCGCCGATCGCCACCCACAACCAATACACGTGTTGCGAGCGGCTGTGCATCTCGCATGGTATAGGGCAAACGACCCATTCCGGGCAGAGGTGCAATTGGCCAAGTGGGACTGACCCTCACTGTCGCCGAGCCTGGGCAAAGCCCACGATGGCCAAATGACACACAACTCACCGATGACAATGACCCGAGACGCACCCAAAACGTCTAATCGGGTGGAGCAAGTCAATAGGGCGAAGTAGGGTCGGAAACGGTAACCCCCTACCTACACTAGGTCGAGGTAGGCTAGATGGAGTCCGTTCGGTGGCCAGACGACGACCAAAAACACATCGGCGTCTAAAAAAAGCCATGGACAGTGATAGGAAAATGTGACCAAAGCCCAACCAAAGTACCGGTAGCTCACAGTGGAGCGAAGAAAGCATGGCGGTGGCTCTAGCCAATGCCTATGGGTTCCTGGCGGCCAACTAAACATTAGTCTAGTTGAGGGCGGCTGCAAACGACATCTAAATCACAACCCCACATCTCAAAAATGGGATTTGAAGGAGAGAAAAACCAGAAAAGAGTTTGGTACTTCGTGGAGGAGCGAAGAGGCTATGGCGGCGGTCATAGCTAGTACCTACGGACTCGTGGTGGTGAGGCAAAGAGGATCATGATAAGAATTGGTGGAATCCAACGATGGAGGAGGGAGAACGGAGCGACTGAAAATGGGCTCGGGTTTCTCTCCAACTCACTGGACATATGGAATTTTCTTCTGGACGTCGAGTTTTGGAATCCGGTTTTCGGATCCAGAACTTATATTATTTTTTTAATTTTTCCCTTTATATCCCCATCACCCGTTAACCTCCTGTTTACACGTTATACCTCTAAAATTCGTGCCGTAAGCAAGCATCGAGGCCCGCGGCCCACAACTAAGCCCTACACTTGACTCTATGGGTACAAATACAGGGTAAAATACACAAATACTAATATGCTGAAGCGTCACATTTTCCCGCCAAAAATGATCAGAAAAATAGTAGGAAAATCCCAAAAAATTGTAGAAAAAATCAGGGACCTTACACAAGAACCTATACTTCAACTCCCAGACTACTTGAAGTCATTCGAAGTTCATACGGATGCCTCTAATTATGCCATCAGGGCGTTCTTTGACAAGAAGACCACCATGTTGCCTTTGAAAGTCACAAACTCAATGGAACATAGCAACACTACACTGTATAAGAGAATATGACAACTATAATTCATTGCCTGCGTACTTGCACCATTACTTATTAGGTTCTCACTTTGTCGTTAAAACAAACAACATTGCGAATAATTACTTTCAGTCTCAACCCAATCTATCTCCCAGAAAGGTTTGGTGGCAAGACTTTTTGGTTGAATTCGACTACATATTGGAGTACAAACCTAGGTGGAATAATGTCATTGCTAATACACTTAGTCGTAAGGCTGAATTAACCAAACTGGCTTCACTCCATCTTGCTAGCATAATTTCTTGCTCTAGTGATCTACAACATCACATTTAAGCCGCGATGGAGAAAATCCCTTGGTGTGCACCCTCCTCTAGCAAAAGGGGCGTTCATGGACGTCCATTGTTTGTATGTTTGTCTGTGTCCGCATTTGTTTTTATATAAAATAGACATTATTTTTGTCCAGGCTGGATACGGACACGGAAAAAGTTTTTTGTCCGCACTAATAGGGAGCTACGGACACGGACATACCCTTGTCCATGTTTGCAAACATTTGCGTCCGCCACTCTTAGCTAACATTCCCTTAAATATAGTAATAATTATTACTAACTATTAGAAAAAAATAGAATTCAGTTCCGATATAGCATCTTAGGATAGTTCTAACATGCTGCATAGGCACTTGACAACTTAACAAACATGAATTTAGTACTTATGTACCATTTTAGAATAGTCCTAGTAGGTACTTGACAGTTTGAAAATATAAATCCATAACTTATATAGCATGTTAGGATAATCTTAATATACTACATAAATATTAGATAACTTGAAAACATAGATCTAAGTACCTATGTAACATGTTAAGACTACTTTTACATACTATAAAAGTGCTAAAAAATTTGAATTGGGATAAAAATTTAGGTGTTTAAATATTTGTCCATGTTCGTCCATGTCCGTAGTAGAGGACTTGGACAAAGTATAATATGGACTAGGGAAGACACGGACAAGAGTTATTCAAATGATGGACGGACACAGACAACCCTCTATCTGCGTCCGTTTCTGTCTGTGAACACCCCTATCTTGCAAGTGAAAGAAGGCAATACTCGTAAGTTTTGGCTCGACAATGTGTTATTAATTTCCAAGAGACAGAGAATCTATGTCACGCCCCGGCACTGCCCGACCCGAGCTGAACCCAATCCAAGGGCCGAACCAATGCACGGGGGCGACGGATTGAAACGATTGAGGAAAATAGTGGAAGACTTGTGCCCCAACTATAGGCAATCTAATTTACAGAGTTTACACACTACTTTGAGCAAGAGTGAATACGTAGAATCAAAGAGTTAAACTCTAATTAAAACATAATCTCAAACCCACATACTAATAATTCATAGCCACACGCTTGGCTCCAAAACAAGTCTCAAAGAAACTAAAACATAGTATTTCACAAATCTAAGACAATGATCAACCACAAGGTACTAACATCAAAATAAGATAAACGAAGAGGCATGCAAAACTAGGAGCCTCCATGACTACTCCCAAGCTCTCTCCAACCTTTCCTCATATAGAAGTTCCTGTCCATCTACGTGTCAGGCCACACAGCCCCAAAACAAAACAAGAAAGTGGGGTGAGTATAAAAACTCAATAATGGTTTTGAATATATCTATAATCACCAGAAAACACAACGACATGGCAATGAAGCAAATCAAATCTCAGATTAACATGCTATACCACTTTCTGATCTTACATTCATATCACATAAACATGCATAATAGTGTCTTAATCACACCATTCATGATTATACATTCATATCACATAAACCTGCATAATAGTGTCTCATTCACACCAATTCTGATCATGCATTCATATCACATAAACCTGCATAATAGTATCTCAAACACACCATTCATGATCATGCATTCATATCACATAAACCTGCATAATAGTGTCTCATTCACACCAATTCTAATCATGTATTCATATCACATAAACCTGCATAATAGTGTCTCAAACACACCATTTCTGATCATGCATTCATATCACATAAACTTACATAATAGTGTCTCAATCACACCATTTCTGATCATGCATTTATATCACATCAAATTCATTCACTCTGCACGACAACCATGTCAAACACATGATACACAATCATGTATAGCATTCATAATAGACATGCATCAATATAAATAGTGAATGCCTCCATCAAGGAGTAAATACAAGCATTGCCACACAGGCAGGACACGGTCAAGGCCACAAACACAAGACACGGTCAAATTTCCACACAGGAAATGTAAAAGAGTCGGGGTTGTCAATCCCTAAAGTTGCTCGCCCTGGACGATCCTGGCCAAAGATGTCCCATTTTCACACAGAGAATCTAGAGAAGGGGTGTTCGCCCAGGGACATCTCCTGTGGAGGGGAGAGCCCAAATTCCCACACAAGGAACCCTAGAACACGTGGTAGCAGGTGCACACAGCATACCACACTGGATTCTAAGGGTCCAGATGACACTCATAATAATAATCTCAAATCCGCAAGACAAGTACACAACTCATCCCCACATAATTCGATTTCTCTAGACTCAACCCGGGGAGTATACACATTCCACACAGGAACTTAAATCGAATTTCAGACCAACCAAGTTTCGATTAATTCACCGAGCGATTAATCTGACACGTAATTTCAAGCATTGCATACAATCGGTTAATTCTGGCACATGGAACGTGGTCCTAATCAGTCTCCTCATGCATCATAATCACCTCATAATTAACTACAATGTCATAGTAAATTCCCCATACGTGTGTGTTCATGCATATCTAAGCATACAATCAATGCTTTGATATAAACTCATAAGGCAACCTATGCATGCTTAACCCATTCAAAATAATGAATTCTAACTGAAATCACAAGCAAAATCCACCACAAAGCTTAAATCTATCCATGTGAAATTGAACATTCACATCCACAACCATGATTTTTTCCACACATTAAGCTACGACATGAGCACATCCATCACCCATAAATCATACTCATTATAGGAGAACTCATCCCACCATTTTTCTCATAACATCCCTGCTGGAAACATATTCCAATCACAAAAATTGCTAACATGCACAAGTTCAAGGTACTTCAATATCAATATGCATAACTATCAACATAATATCATGCCACAAGACTATACTTAAACACATTCCAAAAAATTTTCATCATCAATTCTACACTTCCAGTAGCCTAATATCATCATATAATACCTCCCATAACTATTAGAATCATCAAATGAAGTAAAACATTGAAATGTGCATAAGTTTCAAAAATAGCAAAAACTGTCGTGTAGCCGTTCGAACTCCCTGCAGGGCCGTTCAATCGGCTATACTGCAAATCAGTCAAAAATATAGTGTTGTCGTTCTAACGCTAACACAACAGTTTTGACCTTCATATTCATTTCGAATTTCAAAACCGAAACACCATAAAAACACCTTCAAATCTTCATCCATGGTACTAAACATTATCAAAAACTCATGAAACCTTCCAGAACACTAATCTATACCATTCTAAAATAAAGCCCAAAGAAATCGGATCAAGAAATTAACATTTACTAATCCCATTATTAAAGCACTAAATCAAACAAATCCATTCCAAATAAACCATAAAAATTGAGATTTGATGACTCATTACATTGTCACTTGTTTAGATTCGGATTTGACCTTCACCCTTCTTGGAAACCTTCCAAAAACATAGTGTCTACGTTAAACTCCATTAAAAATCGATTTAACATTGAAAACCTTGAAGAAATCTTAGATCTAGGCTTTGTTAAGCATAAAAAAACGAATTTTGATAAGTAGGGTTTGAAGTAAGGGAGTAAAACAGTGACTTTGATGCTTGAAATTGAATCAAATTAAAGAAAAAATGTTGGATTAAGAAAGGATTAGGAGAAAATATAGGTTTAAGCTTAATTAAGGAAGAACATACCTTAATCTCCTCTAATTCAGGCCTAATTGGGGAACTAGGCCTTAATCACCTCCTCTCAGCCTATTTCTAAAATGGAAATGGCTCAGCCCATTTCCTTTTATAGTAGGGTTTGGGGTGCACTTAATGAACTAATGGGGTGTAAGTAGAATTTTGGGCTAAAAATGGGTATTTTACAAATTTGGGCACTAATTAAACCTGAAAAAATTCTAAAAATTTTTGTATAAGCTTAAGTTGATGTCTAGGGAATTTTGATCTAAAAATCTTAATTTCGTCGGTGGGGCCCACAGGGGGGTCCCGCCAAACCCTAATTTTTGTAAAATTAATGAAAAATAAGAAAAATCCCAAAAATTCAGAATTGACTAAAAACTACTTAAAACTCATAAATATAAAGTTAGTTTTGCTTAAAACCTTTAGAAGACCCATTTATTTCAGAAAACCACAGAATTTAAATAAGAAAACGCGTAAACCACACATTAACCGATAAATCACACTAAAATAAACCAGTTCAAAATTGAGAGTCCTTACAATCTATGTTCCCAAAATGGAACACTTGTGAAAAGAACTCCTTCGTGAGTGTCATGACACTCCTTGGGCTAGCCATCTAGGTATCAATCTCACAATGGCCCTTCTAGAGTGGGCATATTTTTTGCCTCACATGGGCGATGACATCGTGGCATATGTGATTGTTTATAATTAAACTCTTTGCAAGTGTACAAGGTAATTGTACTAGGATAAGTATTTAAGGGTTGTCAAACCTCAGGGACGGATGAATTATCACTAAATCTAAAGAGGAATTTGCTGATTGAAAATTAAAACAAACTTAAACTTTAATTAAGTAAAGGAAAGAAATCAACTAGTATAAAAACAAGAGATTAATATGAAAGAAATTACTTAGAAAATTGAATCCACTATAGAACCATAACAATTCCTTAACTTTTAATCTAAATCTAGTGTGAATATAAACAAGTATTCTCAGCTACTAGCTAGAATTACTTCAGAAAGAATTATTAATTAAATTCCATGGCATGAACTATCTTCGACAATAGCACGAATCATCTATACTAAACTAGCTATAGGCATGACCCGTCTAATCTTAGTATAACTCATCCAAGTCATTAATTATCTAAACATTAAAACTATTGTATGAACATTTCATCTAAATCACAGAAATTAGAATTGATGAAAATATCAAAACCACATCAATCTATTATCTACAAGACAATAAATCAACATAGACTTGAATAAATATTAAAAGCTCTTCCATTAAAAAGGAAATTTTTATTATACAATTGTCATCATTCACAACTGAGATCTAAATTAAAAAGAAAAGAAACTGAAACTTATCTATAGTTTCAACAACTCCTAAGTAAAAGAAAAGTCTAGCCTTCCATTGTAGAAGAAAGCACTTGAATCTCCATTAAAAACTTTGAGTTCTCTTCCATCTTCTTCTTCATTTTTCTCTTCATAAAATCTACTGGAATCCCCTGGTTTCAAGCCAAATATGTCTTTTCATAGGCATAAGATCTATAGGAAGAAGTCCAATATAAAAAGGATTAAAAATTGGCTAAAACTAGGAAACTGCACGTTATGTCGTTCGAACGCCCTGCATTCCCTTTTCAAGACTTAAACTGAATTTTCTTCAAAATCGTGTTATCCCAATCGAACGGTAAGTGACCCCGTTCGAACGGCTACAATGTTTCTGCAATCTGGACAGTTTTTCTGAACAGTCCATATTTTGTTTATTAAGTTTTTCTTCATATCCATATTAATTTCCAACTTGTTTATAACTCCAAAAAGTTGTCCAAATCACTTTAAAGCATGTCAATACTATTTTTAATTATTTCAAACATCGTCCAAGTACCTCGATAAGCGCACTTTAACTACAAAATATAAAATATCATCCTTTAGACATGTACAATATAATTAAAATCCCAACTTTGTTCAAATACATATCTAAACTACTAATAACTATAAAATTATTAATAATTAAACTAAAATACTAATTTCTATCTTAATCTAAATAAATTATAACTAACTCTTAATTAACCTAATCTATACTAGCAAATAAGGTAAAAAGGCATATAAAATAAATATATATTTCATGGTTATCAATATGTTCTCGCTTCTCTTACCTGCCAACAAGATAAAGTGGATTGTGACAAATTATGGGGCCTCCTTAAACCACTTCCAATATTGTAGGGACCTTGGGAGAGTGTCTCCCTCGATGTTACCTAAAGTTAGCGGATACGGATCGATATTGGTGATGGTTGACCGTTTCTCTAAATATGCCACCTTCATGCTGGCTCCCAAGCATTGTACAACTGAAGAATTTGTCCACCTCTTTTTAAATAAAATTGTTAAATATTGGGGTGTGCCCCAAATAATTGTGAGTGATCTAGATGGGCCCTTGACGAGCCAATTTTGGACAAAACTATTTAAACTGCTTGGTTCCAAGTTGAGTTTCTCTTCGAGCATGCATCCTCAAATAGATGGCCAAATAGAGAGTGTTAATGCTATCCCTGAGGAATATCTACCCCACTTCATCAGTGCCAATCAAAAGAATTGGGTCCATCACCTCGACATTGCCCAGTTCTACTATAATTTGTCGAAGAGCTCTGCCACCAACCAGAGCCCATCAAGTTAGCCACTGGCTACCAACCTACCATGCCCACGCCTTGGCTCTGGGCTATACTGGAAACAACCCCCTAGCCTTCCACCTTGAACAAGATTAGACCATCACCTTAGACATTGCTCATGCATATCTTGAGAAGGCAGCTACTCGAGAGAAGAAGTGGGCTTACGAAGGTTGCCAACCTTCCACCTTTAGTGTGGGGGATCTCATGCTCATCAAACTCAATCCTACCCAACTCATGCTCTTTTGCCAACTTCACAAAAGCTTCATTCCAAGTATGAAGGCTCTGTACCCATCCTCCAACGGGTTGGGAATGTCTCTTACAAAGTTCAATTACCACCCTGGAAGCAGATCCATCTCGTCTTCCATGCTAGTTGTCTGAAGACATACCATGCCGATGCTGAAGACCTCTCGAGAAACCACCTTGCTTGTAGCAATCTCAAAGTCACCACCAACGTCAGAGTTCTGGAGGAAATCATCATCAATCGTGAAGTTGAATACAACAAAGAGAAAGTTTGCAAATCCATCAACAAATGGAGGGACCTTTTATATAGTTGGGATCCCAAAGAAGAGATTCTCAACCACCATGTTGAACAAGTCAAAGCCTACCTCCTGAAGCAGTGCCAATGAGGACATCATCGGAATTGAGTGGGGGAGCATATCGTGGACTGCGTTTTGGGCACCCTACCAATTCCCTTTTGCTTTCTTTATATGTACTTTTTTTATTTCTTTGTATTTCCTTTATTTATGTTTTAAGGTGCTACCATGCCGGTACAACCACTTTAGTTGCCACTCCAGCCATATGCAATAAATCTCCTATGCTATATAGGGAGGAGTGAGTTGTTAGTGTTGTTGCACCCATTACTTGTAAGCACGTTGATAGTGAATACAACCAGATTCCATGCTTGTGTTGATATGTTTCCTTGCAATATGACTCTCTTTTTCCCCCTACCTTTCGTTTTGCATGAGCGCCCGCAAATAATTTACACAACGCATCTGTGCAAGGTAAGTAGTTTGTCCCAAACAAAGGCGGGCTTCAAGCCTTTAAGCGCCATATGTTCGGCTACCCAACGGGCACGTCCATGACGTGTTGGCAAGTGCACAACCGTACACACTATCCACACAAGTCATGAGCATAGCTTCATGACACTCCTTCATTTAATCAGTTGATCACCTTGTCAATGCTTCATCTCCCTAGGGTTACTCTTGCCTCCAACTGTGATATGCTCCCTTGCTTGAAAATGTGAATTTCACCACGACTTGAATGTTTCCAACTTTTTGCCCATGATGTCTCTCTTGTTCGGCACCAGCTATTGTTAACAATCTTTGTGTAACACTCAAAAAAATTATTAGCAAATTTTTTCAAAAAGGAACCGTTGGTAGGACACCGATGTGTCAGTGACTGTGTCGATAATTCATTGGCAAGGCCTCGACGTATTGATGACACGTAAGCAAAACTCTTAAGCCAAAAATTATAGGTTGTTTTACGGTTTCTTACGATTTAGTTAGTTACACTCTTTTAAAGGGGATGATTCTCTCTAGAAAATGGATTCTTTTGAAGTTGAAGAACCAAAAAAAGTCTTGAGAGAGAGGGAATCTTAGATTGAAGTGCAATAGGAAGAAGTATTACTAATAAGGGACATCAGGGGAGTTTGTATGAGAGTTCTTCATTGAAAGACCTGTGACTTGAGGGAGGGATTAGCAATGGACTTCTTATATAGAGGTAGGATGAACTAATCTCCATTTAGTGTTAAAATATGCAAATTCAAGATATTTGTATGTATTAATAGATGAAGAGATGAACTTCAAACCCATTTATAAAACTTTAAACTAACATAATTCTCTTCCCTGAACTCATATATGCACGTTCTCGGTACTATTGCACTCGTATTGACGAGCTCTAATGAACAATACCCCACATGGGTAGGTTATTTTGAACTTTTATAGTGGGCCCAACTATATGGTATGCTTCTTGAGGTTCAAATTGATATGATAGATAATAATTAAAAATTAACGAAATATTTAGAATTCCAAAATAGGGACTAGGAGTTTGAATCAAGTGAATCACCCTACGAGGTGATTCAATGATTTCGGCAAAAACATGCAAAATCAGCCTTCATGTGAAATTTTTAATTCCACCCAACTATTATACTCAACCATGATTTCGCTGATTCTTCACGGAATTGATACAGAATTAGCAGAATTAATTTGGCCCAAATTCAAAACCCAAATAGCCCCTAAACAAGACCCCTATAGGTAAGTTATTTTGAACTTTTAAAGTAGGCCCCACATATATAGCACACTTCTTGAGGCTCAAATCAATATGAGGGGTAACAATTAAAAATAAATAAATCTTCAATTCCAAAACGAGGGGCTGGGAGCCGAAATCGAAGAAATCGCCTTGTGAGGTGATTCGATGATTCCAGCAAAAACATGCTAGAATCCCTTCAGGCAGAATCTTTACTTTTGCCCAACTTCTACACCTAACCATGATTCCACTGACTCCTCACAAAATTGAGACATAATCAACATAATCTAACCAAAATTCATAATTCAAACATCCCCTAAATAAAGGAATAGATATAATTAAGTGAATCCATGTTCAAGTATCTTGTATTCAAAGTTTTGTATAAATTTAGGGGATCTTCATGTCTAAGTACTAAAAAGGTCTTCAAATGATTGGATTGACAAATGATGACGTAGTTCTAATATGAGAATTGATTTATTTTTTTGCATTGAACACTGATACCAACATCAATGTATCAATGGGATGTAGATGGTCGGGAGAAGATAAACTGCTCCCAACATCGACATGTGGGGGATGCGTCGTAGGGGATAACATTGGGCATCATTAGGGGATTCGACACATTAACAAGACATACATAAATCTTCTCACTATTGGCAGGGGCTGATGTGTCAATGGCCATCAAAATTGACACTGGCACGTTAATGTTTGACTAACGATGGTCAGTCCTAGGGTTCTAAAGTATACTTTCATGAAGACCATGAATGGGTTAATAGGCATATGAAAATAGGGTAATGTGTAATACCTTTTTATTTTTCAAGGAAAAATATAATCATTTATTTTAAATTTTTAGTTTTAACAACCAACCACCGACATGTCAGTGCTTGCATTGATGAATTATGTTTTCGACTATCAATAAGCATTGACGCATTGATGGTCGCATTGATGAAACTATAGGTTACAGTTAGTTTAGAAATTGTAGGTGGTTTTTGAGAGTTTAAAATCAATCTAATCGACTTAGTGAATCACTAAATTGCTCTTAAAACTAGTACTTTCAACAAGTAAGAATTAAGAGTTCTAACCTATTTGTACATATTTTTTATTAAGCGAAAAATAATTAAAACCTAATTATTCACTCAATCTCACTCTATAATTATCAATCAATCAACCATCAATCAATCCACACATAAACACAACAATTTAGGTGGAAAACCTCAAATACAGCAAAAAATCACTGCAATTCCAAAGGTACCAAATCAATGCACTAAAAACTCAGATTTTACATAGACACAAGCAAACCACTAACTTTGTTTACAATCTAATACAAACTCCTTTTATTTAGATTGTTGATGCTGGCCTCTAAGTCTTCTCTAAGCACTTAAAACTTTCTCCTCCTTGCCTTCTCTCTGTCTACTTCTAGTTTTCAACAATAATCTTTGTTGTCTTGACTTTGGCCTTGTGGAAATCTTTAATCTTCTATTGAAGACATGGTACAAGTCTTCTTTGAATACTCTATGTATCAGCTCCTTCAATTGCAGATTTTCTTTTTCAGTTCACCATAGATCTTCAATACAAAACTCAAGTAAATTCTCCTTTAGAAAATAGTAAGCAAAGTTGTAAACCCTCTTTTCTCCTCGTGGTTTTCCTCTCCCTTCAATTTTGTGATTTCATAATCCTTATATAGCTCATTAAGTCCGTTTATGACTTGTACTTGAATAAGGAATGAAATGGAAATCAAAAGGTCTTAATTCAGGTAAACTGTTCTTGAAACAAGTGATCATTTTAAACAGCTATCGACCGGTCACTGTTTCTAATGTGCACAATTCTTCAAATGATCGATCGATTACAAGAGTGATTGATAGATAACTCTCGACTTCGTTTGGCACAGGGCTGAATCAACATGCGATCGGTCATTTCTCCTTCATAATTTTGTAGCGATCAATCATTCTGCCTGATTTTTTATATTTTTGTTCTTTTTAACTTAAATCCCTTTGAAACCTTTGTAATCACTTCTTAACCTTTTCCAAGTGATCTTTGTGTGTCAATGTTATCTAAATAAGCTTAAAAACTCTTCACATTCTTCAATCTTCCACCTTTATCAATAAGAATGGGTTTGCTCCTATTTTTTAAGTCTATCAATTCTAAATCTAACTCAACCACAACAAACTCAAATCAGATTCTAAGACTCATTACATACATACGGTTTCTTGACATAATTTTGAAAATAAAATTAGCCAATAAAATAGACATATGACTCATGTTTTGAAATCTTGGGATGGTTATACCCTATTTAAAGGGAGAAAATTTTGGGATTTCAGATTTGGAAGAAGTTTCCATGGAGTCCAAAACATAGTATTTATAAAGGTTTTACTCTATTTTGGTTTGTTGAATTATTCAAAAAAGTAGTATGGTCATTGTTTATTTTCTTCTCGACCATTGGCATTTAGTGAAGGGAGAAAGATGAACAATATTAGCACTAATTGTAAAACCCCGAATTTTTTTAATTACTTTAACGGTCGGAGCATCGGCAATTTGTAGTAATAAACGGGCCAAGATCAACCGTGCACAGAAGAGTAACCATCCATTTATTTAGGTAATTACAAAATTTTTACAAAATAAGGCCTACCGTGCCTTAACAAAATCAAAGTCGCGCACATACAAAATTAATACATAATAAAAGAACGTGACAAAACATGGGTCCTTTGAAGTCTACGAGTAATCCTCGAGAATATTATCTTCGACATCCAAACCTGCGGCATCTAGGGGTGGGTGAGTATAATCATACTTAGTAGATAGAATTAAAATCTATTAGCATGCTAAAACACAAAGCATAAATAAAGATGCATAAAATATTCTCATAATACAACGTCGAATTAAACCAACATTGTCGACTATCAGATTCCAACATGTTTCTTAGATAAAAAGTAGACAAAATAGTTATTTACGGAATCCGGTAAATTCAGATAATTCATTCGTAGACAGAATCCAATAAATAAATCAAAATCGGATAAATCATCGTTTACAGAATGTCACCGATACCCGAGCGATATACACCCGTGCTCGTGGGGCAACGGGATAAGAATGAAGAGGATCTTCCCACGATATCCAACTTCATGGGCGCGCCATATGCCATAATCAGCGGTACCTAGGAGTCATAACTCCGATAGCTTTTGGACTTTATACCAAATAGCTACCCTTCAAAACCGATCATAGTTTTTAGGCTTTATACCAAATAACTACCCTTGAAATCCAGTCAAAATGTTCAAAAACAATATTATCATTAAAGCTTGTGTCACGATAAATTCCATCATAGAGGTGTACGATACACTATTATCTTAGCATTCGCCTGACCCCTAATAAATATCGTCTATTTTTAAAATCACATTTATTATAAATGAATTATAAAATACAACGCTTAGTAGTAGCACAGAAGTAGAGTTTAAAACCACCTACCCTTGTTAGGCCTACGTTTGCAGTCGTCTTAAAAGTAATGGGCGGCACCTCCCCTTGCGCAGAGGTAGTTTCCTTATTCGGCTTGAGTGAGGCGGGCAGAACCTCCCCTAGCATCGGGACAGTCTCTTCATCCGGATCGGGTGTGTCGGGTAGGGCTTCCTCTTGCCTCGGGTCGTTTCAACCTTTTAGAGGGGTTATCTCAAAAAATTGACCCTCTCACGACGTCGGGCACCCTCGATTTAGGTAAAATTGGTTTTTGAACGGGTAAAAATGGGTGAAAAATAAAAAAGAAACGCATGTTTAAAAATATATAAACGGCATAGAGAAGACACAAGAGGGGGAACATTGGGTAGAGGTGAGTTGGGTGCTCCCCTCCCCCCTATTTAAAGAAAAATTGGCCGTTAGATGCGTGCCATGTGGCTCACATCTAGCGGCCAACAGGGGTAGGCTAGCCGCAGGGCTAACCGCTGGCTAGCCCTGCCTATTGCGGCAGGCCTAGCCTGCCGCAGCAGGCTACCTGCCGCCGGGCGTCGCCAGAACGATGCTGATGCAGGCCAGCCTCGCCGACGTCAACATTATCTATTTTTTTTAATTTTTGTTTTTAATATTAAAAATGAAAATTCAAACGGGCGCAACTCCCTACCCTGAACATGGAAATGCGCGTTCTTAGTACCGTTGGACTCACATCGACGAGCCCTTTGAAACAAAACCATGTAAGGGCAGGTTTCCTCGTAAACTTAAGGTGGGTCCCGCCTATCGCATGCTTCCCAATGCCATGGTTCACTAACCCGATGTCCGTTTGACATGTTCTTGGGCTCGATACACTCGTCTTGTTGAGCCGTATTAAATGTCTTGAGGTTTCTCTTGATGAATAACACTCAAAATAGTCTAATTTTAAGAAAATCATTAATGGGCCTTAAACCCCGCTAACGGGCCCAAATGCCCGAATTTCAAAACATAGAAATTCTGGGGCGTTATACTAATGCACTAAATCATGGTTGTGTAAACTGGACACCAGTAGTGAGATTGATGCATTAGTATGGCATTTGTGAGGTAGGCTTTCATAGCCAATCCACTGTTGGTGGGGGTTTGACACATCGATGGGACATTGATGATCATCAACACCTTGGCCGACACGTCGATGAGGTTACCAATGGTACCTGAATGTATGAGATTTCTAGTATCATTTATACTAGTGTTTATGCTATTGGATAGTAATATAATAACATGGTTTTACTTGCATTTAGATGCATGGTTGGATGATGTTAAACAAGTATTATGTAAGGGTAAGTAAACATTGATGCATGTGTGAATCCTTGTGATGAATCATCACCCCTGACCATATTTTGATAAGGACAAAGGATCCTAGTTTTAGTTAGCTCCAAAGTAAATTATATTAGCCACATAGACGAAAGGGTATAGATTCAAACATATCAGAGCATGAAAAGATTATTGGTCCAGTGCAATGTAATATAAGAGGTTTCGATACTCATGGAAGTAGGGATCTCAACGGTTCATGAGCCCTTATGGGCCTTTGCTTAATGGAGTGGGGCAGGCTTTAGAAAACACTGAAGTTGAGTTTGTAGTAGTCCAATATTTAGTATGAGTTGTTGAACTCCTAAATGTGACTATCGTGTCTAGAAAACATTATGCTATATTGTTCCTTTTCTTATAAGTATGACTGTGACATTGAAAGGTATGCATGTTCTAGTTTGACTTTTATTAGACATAATTTTTGTTTGATTCCTTGTCGATGTACTTTATTAGAATCTTTATTTTGGTTTTGCAATCCAATTAAGTATACTTGTATACTTAGCCTCCTCTGTGGTACATGTATGTAATGCCCGAGATTTTTCATCCTTTTTTCTTAAAACTCATAGAATTTTTTTTTCCATAAATCGGAGTCAAAACGATAAAATCAAAACCTGTATAAACAATTTATAATTTAAAACATCATACGGTTAAACACCGTACTGCCAAATCAAATATCCTCAGGCGCTACTCGAAAACACACGTACGAATAAATTTGCTATGATCATAGACTTTTAAATACAAATCACTCCCAGGCATCCCAGAGTTCAAGTCCCATAATAGTCCACAGACTCATCCAAATGAAAGTCCAAAATAAACATCTTAATGTCTCATCTCCCTCAATACAGGAGATCGTGGCACAAATAAATTCGCAGTGAGTCAAGCAGATACCTGAGTCAACGGGAATCAATCCACCGCTGAAACGAGCGTCCATCTCCAGGAGCTCTCCGCACAACCTGCAAAACCTCCCGTACAATGGGGCTAAAAGTAGTAGGGTGAGTATTTTCATACTCAGTAGGAAAATACCCAGTAGGGAAAATCCCAACGGTGAACTCCATAAGTTCATAATCACATGTGTCATGCAACTCAAACATGAAGCAGTCAACATAACATAATCAAATCGTGCACATAAGCATACGATCATACCAAAGGCACCATCGTGCCACAGACATACCGAAGGCACCATCGTGCCAAAATCATAATATCAAATCAACTTACACAAACACCCTTATCTAGGGTCATACAAACTTACTCGTACCACCGTACGCATACTCATATAACATACGCATACTTGTACGACCTTACTCGTACTATCGTATGCTCACTCATACAGCTTACCCATACATGTACGACCTTACTCATACAATCAAACTCATACGACCTTACTCGTACAGTCTGCACAAAATCATACTTACTGTCTTACTCAGAAACATATTCTCACAATCGTACTCATACTCTTACAGTCGTGCTCATACTCATACGCTTACAGTCCTGCTCATACACACTCTTACAGTCCTGCTCATACACACTCTTACAGTCTTACTCATACTCATACACTTACAGTCCTGCTCATACACATACAGTCATACTCACACTCGTACAGTCGTACTCACACACATAATCGTACACATATCAACGACCATTGAAGCTCATTACAACTAATAAGCTCCAGCATCGAAATGGAAAAGAATGCCACTGGGGCAACACCTTAACCTCCGGGGAGTGACTAGACGTCATGGACTTTTCTGAAGGTAAGGCACACCAATGCTCATGGGGCACTGGATCAAACAGGTAAGAGTAGATCCATGATACTACTTACCTGAGCGCGCAAACATAAACACCCACACATAAGGGGTCATACAGTTGCCCACCATAATGGGTCTTATAGTGCCAATGCCACTCTTAGGCAGAAAACATACAGTGCCACTCTTGGGCGGAAACATACAGTGCCACTCTTGGGCGGAAACATACAACGCTCTCAACAGAGCATCAAACGTCTGGGCTTACACAGCACACAGACCAAATCAGAAACATACGTCGCTCTCAGCAGAGCATCAAATGTCTGGGCTTCATACAGCATGCAGACAAAGTCAGAAACGTACATCGCTCTCAACAGAGCATCAAACGTCTGGGCTTATACAGCACGCAGACAAAATCAAAAACGACGTCGCTCTCAGTAGAGCATCAGACGTCCGGTGCCCTATATAGCACACAGACAACATCCCGCAGGATAAACACCATGGCAAGACATGATAAATGCTCGGCCGACTCATTAGCGGCCAGCTCAAACACGGAACTTAATCCGTCGAACCCTCATGTCTCAAACTTACAACGCTATCATTAGCTGTGCTTATAATTCAAGTTTGAATTAAGTACATTATGCAGTACAATTATGCCACACAAACTCACAGTCCTCGACTGGTCAAACTGAAGCTGAGCCCGATTCGAAACCCAAGTTCGTCAGGGCAGCAGACTTCACTTACCCGTCCACATCCTGGACAAAACTCATCGTACAACAAACCCTTACAGTCTTACACTTCGCCATCCATCTTATGGCCAAAACCTCTTACGCTGACATTCTCAAATAACGCTCCTCAGAGCCAACCCAGTTGTTGCCCTCTTACTTATATCTCACTTATTATACTTATTTTTTACTTCATAATCTGTACGTTATGCTTGTACAATTATGAACACTCTTACTGTCTGACAAACGCCCAACATACAATCTACCCCAAACTGATCCATTCTAATCCTTGCCAGTCATATGCTTATCTTCTGTCATACGCTTACACAACCGTATCCAAATTCAGACAAAGTCTCTGTCACCTCTTACTGTCCATCGCCCATACCTCTACCCACAAACATTTACACATAACCATATCATCGGCAAAAGCCATCATACATATGTATATCTCACACATACGTACAACATACACATACGGTCATACATACATAACTTACAAACATGCACGCTAGCCATCACTAGCACATGCATACATTCATACATACGTCAAACATGCACGCTAGCCATCACTAGCACATGCATACATCAAA